>CM030367.1:95759469-96364275 GCA_017893485.1 Hemerocallis citrina
TATATGATCAAACAAGGTGCACCGTTCCGAAGACGTGTCGTAGGCACGTGTCAACGGGCAAACCTAGTATATATATAAGCAATGCTCCATTGAAAACGCAAATATTGTGAAAACTCGTGAAAACCACCTAGGCCGTTGTTGGTTATAATGCATTATAACCTAGGCCTAGGTTGTTTTCACATTTTCAACGCTACAGTAGCATTTTCAATGGATCATTGCTCTCTCTCTCTCTCTCTCTCTCTCTCTCTCTCTCTCTCTCTCTCTCTATATATATATATATATATATATATATATATAATCTCCTTTAAGCCTATTAGTGAACTTTTGGCTCAACTCACATCCAATATCAAAAGTGTCACTAAACTAACTATATGCAAGTTCCATTTTTAAGTAGTTGATGTGCATTAAGAATTTAAAATGCACTTTGAACAGATTAAGTACCCTGTACTTGTCAAGATTCTTCAAGTAGATAGTAAGAGCTCCATGCCCACCCATTGAATGCCCAAAAATGGATGCGCGTGTTGTGTCGAGTTGTTCAAAGTTCTCACTAAGAAGTGCTGGCAATTCCTTAACAACATAATCATACATTTGCCAGTTTTTCCACTTCTCCACAGTAGCATTTAGATAAAATCCAGCCCCTGAGAAGCAAGAAACAGATAATAAAGAACAGTGCCAAAATAATGAACTCATATAGTGACCCGTTAGACAAACCTTTGAAAGTTATATGTTGAATCTATCTAATCCTAATTATAGATGATCTATGATTCTAGGTGAAGCACTAACAAGAAGTAACCTTGATTAACATAGGATACTCATTAACCCGGTAAATGAGTAAAATAATATACAGTAAACAGATCATGAGCTCTCTCTATTCCTCAAAGAGTAACTTATAGTTTAATAGTTATTACACATTATGTGCTAGCAAACCAAACCTCTGTTCTGATTCACTGTACAGTCCAAAAAAAACAGAAGAAATTTTGATGTTTTAAATTCTGAATATATTGGAAATGTGTAGAGGAAAAAATACACGAACGATAGTTATCTGGAATATTACGTATATTAAGACACTTCAATGATAAACAGTCCATTAGCACAAGGACACAAAATGCTAGATAAAGTATTGTCAGTAGCATACCATTTATAATCGTTCATGCATCTATTTAGTGCAGTTTAGAAAGAAATCTCCCTCTTGCCCAAAACGCACAACGAGGGTGAGGTTTTGACTTATAGCCTTCAAAACTATCCTCGATCTCATCAGACTCATATACATCTCAATAACACTTTCATTGAAATGTCATTGCAGTTTGATAGCATGCCTCTCTCCGCTGTTAATTCACAACCAGTAGAGTATGAGTTTGGATATGAAGTCCAAGATTATTATAATTTTTAGAGGAGGTTTCCCAACTTCGCTTATTTTAGACTATTCAGAGAGAAACCCCTCGTTGCATAGTACTGCTATTTTTTTTGTACAAGGTCATAGGATTGCTATTTTTTTATTTTATTTTTTGGGGCGTGTGTGTGTGTGTGTGTGGGGGGGGGGGGGGGGGGGGGGGGGGTGGTTGCACTTCATGAAAGAGAAGAATCTGTTTGCGTTCATGAAAGAAAATAAATCTGCTTCTAAGAACAAACTACACATATAATTCTAACCACTAATAGTGTTCTCAATGTTGCATGCAGCCTGAGCCTTTGTGTGCATAATGTTTATAATCATCAAATCTTTTGGGCACTAAAGTAATAACATGAAGCAAATAATAGAAGACACATGAAATAATGCCTTCACCATGTTTCATCAAATCAAATTTTTTTGTTCAAATTTATACCCTCATGCACAGAATGAAGCGAGCGCTGACAACTGTATTACATTCTAGAATATAACAAAAAGATGAAATTTTATATGGAATATAGAATTTGCTTAATATACTAGATTTGCCCGTGGGCACGTGCCTACGGCACGTCTTCAGAACGATACAACATATGAAAAGCTTTGTAAACATTAAATCAACAATCATGTAGCTCGAGTTTAAATAGTATGACAATAATTAGTTGTAAATAAAAGTCCATGTTTCCATAAGAGTGTGTGTGTGTGTGTGTGTGTGTGTGTATATATATATATATATATATATAGAGAGAGAGAGAGAGAGAGAAAGAGAGAGAGATAATTAAATAAATAAAGGAGTTGTTTTGCAGGGATTTGAATTTGAGTTTTGGGGGGGAAACTTTTGAGAGGGAAAATGTGTTTTGTGGGGTTAGATCTGGACCTTTGATTTTGGGGGATTGAATGAGAGCCACTTGATAGCTTTCATTGTGTTTTATTATATAGATATGTCGATATTTAGTCAACCAGTAAAGGAAAAGTAATTACAAATCAGACATATACATCAATGATAGCTATAACTAAGGAATGAGATTACTAGTGATGGAAACCCTTTGGTGGTGTTGGATCCTTGAGCTATTTGAGTGTTGTGATGGGTTGTTTTCGGTCCTCGGTTTTTTTTGTGTTACTATATTTACTTTCCTTCTGGTGGTTTTTTGTTTTGAAGCATGTGGCTACATCAGCACCAGAATGTTGACTCAGGTTTATGCTGTATATGACTTGCTATATTTTGGTTTTAATGTCAATTTGGCTGGAATCCTTGTTGGATTCTATCCCTATTGTTGCAGAATTTACCAACAACTCGTAGTGCTAATAGCGAAAACACACCACAAGCAATAGAAACTTCCCAAAAACTAAACAAAAACAATTCACCACGATATATGCAAGATCTCACAAGAACACAATCAATACGCAGAGATAACCAACACTTCTTATTCCCCAATAAATACAAAGATTACAAAGAAATTATAACTCTCAATCTCTCTCCCTCACCGTTGAAACACTCGGCACAATCCCCTCTTGAAGTTGAATAATGATAACGGCTCACCAATTCTCTCTAATCAGTTGTACAAACCCTAGAGTCTACAGCCATATATATAGCCCCCAAGTAAACCCTAAAAGATAAACACAAATCTAGCTTATCAGGCATGAATCCCGTTAGCTCAAATAACATACAGCGCCGATGTCGGCAGACCACACCCCCAAGTCGGTCAACCGCAACGTGTAAATACAACTCTGAGACATGACCGGTCGACCGCAATGTGTAAAGCCAACTCCGGGACATGACCAGTCGACTGCACGGTCGATCGTCCCCTTTTCTGTTGAATCCTGAACACTCGAAGAACTCTCAGCAGCTTGGATCGGTCAACCGCACCCCCAGGTCGGTCGACCGCAACTCTCCAGACTGCACAGCTTCTACTTACTGTTGTCTTCTCTTACTGTCTTCTTCTCCAACTTCAAGTACTCCATACCTACGTGTATTTGAGGCCACAATCCTAACAATCTTTCACTTGGACCAAATACACAACACTTCAAAGTTATTATAATCTTTACCTCGCATTAAATCTACCAATCTCTCACTTTCATGAAAGACCCAAGTACTCTCCACTTTCATGAAGAGTACCTCCACCACTCCACCACGTGGAGTACACCAACCACCCCTCATCGCCTCATGAAGGATGTGCTCCACCAATCATATAGAGCACGAATACCAGAGAAACAACCTTCGATGTCGGATTCCGTGTTACAAGACTTTCAATTCGCAGAATTTTCAATAACACCGAACATGGTTCAAAGCCTCTCAATGCACTTTGCACTAGAAGTCTTCATGGGTTACCCTCATCGACATCACCCCCATATCGATATCAGTGCTCACTACCTCACAAGAGCGACTTGAAGCTTCGTCTGCCATATCGCAAAATACAATCACCACAGCAACTTATGCCCTCTAGGATCACTTCCATGGCCAGCAGCTCCCACTAAATTAGTAACATCCCCTCCACAACTGAAAGAACTCGGTTGCACCCCATACAACCTACTACTCGATTCCGGCTAAGAGTCAACTACAGGAAAAACGTTCCTCACATCTCTAAGCAAATACAGCATTCACTCACTTCCCTTATGCAATCACCCTTGAACCTGCAGCTATACGTCACTCCCCACTACCAATTGTAGTAGACATACCCTCTTTACTAGCCTTCCAATCGAGATAAAAATTTCTTTCAAGTCTGGAACATGCCTTATCTCCCGCAAGACAACACTCTGATCATCATTAACTTTCACGCGAAGAGTACCAACCCCACATACAGGACACATGTGACCATTCTCCACGATCACATCACCAAAAAAATCCTCCTTGTAGTCACCAAACACCTCTCTCCTCGAAGTACAATGAAAAGAAGTTCCTGAATCAATACACCAATCTTGAGTGTCCAACTCCTCCCGAGCTGATAAGCATAACTCTTCAACAAACCCCACTTGAGCTTCCTTTGAGATCTCTCTCTTCGGTTTCTCCTGCTTCCTCTTCATATAAGCCTTGTAACTGCGCATCATGTGACCCCTCTTGTGACAATACCAACACTTAGGCTCATGTCCCCCATCGCTGTCATTAGTCCCACTCTCAGATGAACTACTCTGATCCTTTCTTCTTCGACTGCTCTTAGATTTCCTACATCTCTTCTCAACAGACATTGTGGAACCTCTAGAAGATGATGATGGATTTCTCCGTTTCTCACCATTCTCCCCTCCTCGTTCAGAATGTTACTCACCACATCATGTAAAGTCGTCGAATCTGGCATAATGTCTATAATAGTCTGTTCCACCGTATCATAACGATCGAGCAAAGTAGATAGAAGTAACAATGACTGTCCTCACTCAGAAAACTTCAAACATACAGCTTCCATCTGGTTGTAAACCATACAGTAATTTTTGACATGTTCTACTAATGAACCTTCTTCCCTCAACTTCATATTAACCAATTTCTTCAAATCAAGAATTTGATATTTTGATTAGATGCTGACGGTTTCTCATACATATCAATGAAAATCTCCATAGCCTCCTTTATGATCTTTGCCTTCGAGATATGAAATAACGTCTTCCTACTCGGCCTCAAGCTGAATCTATCCTAGCGGCTTCTATTCTAAATGATTGCACTCCGCCAAGACCGTCGCATCCTTGTCTGCATCTTTCAGCTTCTCATCGAACAATGGACCATCAAGATCTTTCTGACGAAGATACGCCATCATCTAAATCTTCCACATCGCGAAGTCATTCCCATCGAACATTTCAATCTTCGATAGCTCGAACCTAGAGCTCGAATACTACTTCTTACAGAATCTATCAACAACTCATAGTGCTAATAGCGGAAACACACCACAGGCAATAGAAACTTCTCAAGAACTAGATGAACCAAGAACAAGTCACCACGATATATGCAAGATCTCACAAGAACACAATCTATATGCAGAGATAACCAGTACTTCTTATTCCCCAAGATATACAGAGATTACAAAGAGATTACAACTCTCAATCTCTCTCTCTCACCTTTGAAACACTCGGCACAATCCCCTTTTGAAATTGAACAATGTTAAAGGCTCGCCAATTCTCTATAATCAGTTGTACAAATCCTAGAGTCTACAACCATGTATATAGTCCCCAAGTAAACCCTAAAGATAAATACAAATCCAGTTTATTGGGCATGAATCCCGTCAGCCCAAATAGCACACAGCGCCGATGTCGGTCGACCGCACCCCCAAGTCGGTCGACTGCAACGTGTAAAGCAACTCCGAGACATAACCGGTCGACTGCACGATCGACCGTCCCCTTCTCTATTGAACCATGTACACTCGAAAAACTCTCAGCAACTTGGGTCGGTCCACCACACCCCAGGTCTATCGACTGCAACTTTTTGGACTGCACATCTTCTACTTGTTGTTGTCTTCTCTTGTTGTCTTCGTTCTCCTCTTCTTCTCCAACTTCAAATATATCGTGTCTGTGTATTTGAGGCCACAATCCTAACAATATTCCCCCCTCCAAAAAAAAAAAACCTAACCACTATACATATATTTTTCAAATCATTTCCACCATAAGGTAAGCAACTTTTTAAAGACGAGAGGACAACATTAAGCAAATTAATGGTAGAGATATCATTGCGTGTAATCTAATAATCATTTTATGAAACTTCAATAAGATAATTTTTGGACTAGAGTATGGTTTCCACCCACCTACTCCAAAGTCCCAGTAATCTGCTTCACCTTCTACATTAAGGCCTCCTACATAGAAAAGAGGAAAGAAATACAATTAGCTACTAATCACAATAAGTTCAATCCTATCCTAACAGAATATGTTGCACTACAAATAAAATACACCTTGGAATATATAATCAAAAAGTCATCGAGATTCAAATAACAAACATAAATAATAAAATCTCCAGCCATAATGATGCATCTCCAGGACATAAGTAACTATGCAAGATCAAAATTTGCAGGCGTGAAATTTTGCGATTTGCGAATTGAAATTCAAGAAGTTGGTTAAACTCGTAGAATGTAAAAGAAACTACAAGGTACTTGAAAAAATAAAAATAAAAATAAAATAAAAAAGACAAAATTAGAAAACCAAATTGAGCAGACAATTGTAAGAAAAATGGCAATCCTTAGATTAAAATGAGCTACGATAATGGAACTATGGAAGCATGCATAAATTTCCACACAAAACAGTCAAGGTGGTTCTTTGAGTAACTACTTACTTGGAGATGTATCCGGAGCAATTAGAGCAACACCCTCAGTGGATGCCGCACGTTGGGCTCCAGATTTAATGATAAAGTTCTCATCCGTGCATGTAAGACCAGATAACCAATAAAGAACCTGCATATAGATAGGTTAATAGGTATCTCATACCAACTCAATTTCAAAGATCACATACAAAAAAACAATGTGAAGATCCGCCTATGCCACAGTTTAATGTTGACAACTGCCAAAATAATTTTGTGTAAACAAAACACTTCATGTTACAACATGGATTGCCTCAAATAAATATTAAGATAATCTGTGAGCAATAAGGCCTTCTTCTAGGACAACAGACATCTAACTTAAATTAAGATTTCTGCCATCATATAAAACAGTTGTCTACTGCAGAAATTCTTTGGAGCAGTAACAGTGTGCATGATTTGGTCATATGAACTGTATTCTATTCTACTCTAGGTAGTTAAAATCTGTTTTTGAAACTAATCGGTCTAGAAGCGATTAGTGATTAGTTAATCGGAAAATAATCGGGGATTAAATCGGAAAAATCGTGTGTGTGTGTGTATATAGAGAGAGAGAGAAAGAAAGGGATATGAGCAACTTGCTCATTTAGAAAATAAGCAATTGATGAGGTGGCATGCATGTGATACATTAAGCAACTAACCACTTCTAGGATTTTCCAATCACATGCATGACACATCATCAATTGCTCATTTATCAAATGAGCAAGTTTTTGATACCTCTTTTTCCCATATATATATAGGGCAATGCTTTATTGCAAACGGGTCCCATGATACTAGTATGAAAATAACTGAAGTCGTTGTTGGGAACAACGGCTTCAGTTATGTTAACACTGAAGCCGTTGTTTCCAACAACGGTTTTTCCGATTTATAACCTAAGCCGTTGTTGGAAACAACAGCCTAAGTAGTTAAAATCCCCAATTACGCCCGATTAATCCCCAATTAATCGCTAATCGGATGCTAAGCGATTATTTTTTTAGCGATTTACAATATTTCAATAGTTAGCGATTTAATCGGGTATAATCGGCCGATTAGTGTTTAATCGGCCGATTTTAAGTAGCCGATTAACCGATTAAATATCTTCCTCTAATTTTCATACTTGTTTCATGATTTAGGCTCAATCTGGCCTAAATTCAAATCCAAATTCAAAATCCAAACCTCTTTTGGCCCTCGCGTAAACCCCGCACTCGTCTTCTTCCTCGCGCAAACCCAAACTCAACCTGATTCATTTTTTCTTCCTCGAAGCAAACCCAAACCTGACCCGCTGTCGCTCTCCTTGCGCCGTCACATACTTGACCCGACCCGCATCTACTGCACCTTCTCCTCTTACTGCTCGTGTTGCTGCTCCTCCTCAATTATTTTCGTTTGCTGGAACCAACCAGCAAACCCGACCCGACCCACATCCAGAATCCAAACTCAGCTCAAACCAAGTACCTCTTTTTTTCTCTATAATTATATGTTTCCTATTTAACAATCTCATAATAGTTTTATGTTAGAGTTTAGGGTTGCTACATAATGAGGATATACCTTTTTTTAATTATATATATGTATATATATATATATATAATGATTTTTCCGATTTAATCCCTGATTATTTTCCGATTAACCGATTAATTACTAATCGCTCCTAAACCGATTAGTTCGATTTTAACTCCCTAGACAACAGCTTCAGTGTTAACATAGTTGAAGCCGTTGTTCCCAACAACGGCTTCAATAGTTTGCAATGGAGCATCCTCATATATATATTTTTCCGATTTAATCCCTGATTATTTTCCGATTAACCGATTAATTACTAATCGCTCCTAAACCGATTAGTTCGATTTTAACTCCCTAGACAACAGCTTCAGTGTTAACATAGTTGAAGCCGTTGTTCCCAACAACGGCTTCAGTAGTTTGCAATGGAGCATCCTCATATATATATATATATATATATATATATATATATATATATAATTTTAAAAAATGATCAATCCTCACTATGTAGCAACCCTAAATTCTAATATAGAAGTATTATGAGATTATCAAATAGGAACAAATAGTTAAATAGTTATAGAGAAAAATAAGAAAGTACTTGGTTTTAGCTGAGTTTGAATTCTGGATGTGGGTCGAATCGTGTTTGCTGGTCGGTTCTAGCAAATAAAAACAATCATGGAGGAGGAGGAGCATGAGCAACAAAAGGAGGTGTATCAAATGCGGATCGGGTCAAGTTCATGACAGCGAGTCGGGCTTGAGTTTGCTTGAGGAAGAAGAAGAGAATTGGTTTGGGTTTAGATTTGGGTTTACACGAGGCAGAAGAGAGCGGAGGCAGATCAGGTTTAGGTTTGCGCGAGGACACGAAGAGGTTTGGTTTTGAGTTGGGCCGGATTGAGCCTTAATAATGCAAACGAGCATGAAGGAGGAGATTTAATCGGTTAATCAGTCACTTAAAATCAGTCAATTAACCACTAATTAACCACTAGTCAGCTGATTATACCCGATTAAATTGCTAACTTATTATATATTGAAAATCGCTAAAAAAAATAATCGCTTAGCCTCCGGTATTGCGATTAATCGGACGATTAATCGGATTTTAACTACTAGATTCTACATCTTGCACAATTTAAGCTTTTTTTTTCCATCACAGATAGGGCTAGATATAGAGCCAAAAGGCTCAACCCTTTGACAAAGTTTATAACTGGATGTACCTCTCCTAATTAGTGTCAAATCAATGACTGACTGGGACTTTGCAAAATCATAAGGGCCAATTCAAAAACCTCCAAATCTCCTAGACTATGGCATTGACTAAAAGAAGCGGAGATGATTATAATTCAAGACCTCCAAAATAAGAAACACGCTACCCAAATCAAAAGGGGGTATATTGTTGGTTAATCAAAGTGAAGACTGTATGCCATGGCTTCCCAAAAATCCAGGGTATTCGCATGTTTAATTCAACATATTAAAAGAAATAACACCAACAATGACTCCTAAGCCACAAAACCCATCACAACCATTCATTACAAACAAACAAGTGGTAGTAGTAGCAGTCACAATTCTTAACAACTCTTGCAAGCTTAATAATAGAAAGATCTGACACAGATTAGAAAAACATAAAACCCAACTCAATTATAGATTATTTCTTCTCCCAAAAAAAAAATAATAAATAAATAATAATAATAATAATAATAATAATAATAATAAAAGAGCTTACAGGGGTTTTGTGGGAAGGGGTAGAAGGGGGGAAGTAGATGGAGAAGGTCATAGAACAACCGAGGGTTTGGCTGAAATGCCTGTATCTCTTGTTGTAGCCCTCGAACATTTTCGAGCTGCTTATCTCTGTCGGCTTCTCCATCTCTCTCTCTCTCTCTTTCTGGACTTGCGACTGTTTGCGAGAATAGGGAAGCAGAAGATGAACCTGCTTATAATTGAAGGGGGCACATTTTTCTGGATCATGATATAATGGGCTGTGACTTTGATAGGGCCCAGTATGGTCGAATGGTAAACAAATTATTAGAGCATCCACAGTGATCATGATTGTTAGAAAATGCATAAATGCATATTTTATATATAACATTTTGACAGTTTGACGCAGTCGTCGAATGGTATTTTATAGCAATTTAATAAATAAAAAATAAAATAAAAAATCAGACGGAACTTCAATTTGCATCAGAAACCCGTCACAAAAAAAAATTGCGTCGGAAACCCGTCAAAAAAAAAAAAAATTGCATCGGAAGGAAAAACAAAAAAACAAAAAGAAACAAAAAATTGAAAGGACGGAACTTAACTTTGCGTCCCACGATTTTTAAGAATTTTTTATGATTTTTTATTAATTAAAAACATTTTAAAGTAAAATTTAAATAAAATAAAATAATAAAATAAATAAAAAAGGTGGGCCCCTCCTTGGACGCAACTCCTCTTTGCGTCCAAGAAGTGGCCAGATTGCTATCCATTTTTAAATTCCATTTTTTCAAACAAAATACGTCGGACGGAACTTCACTTTCCGTTTGACGAATTAAAAAAATATTTTTTTCGTCAGACGAAAATTGAAGTTGTGTCTCTTATATTATGCATTTTGCTATATCTTGTGCCATTTATAGCAATGTACTGTTGCTTTTTATGCAAAAAAATGCATAAATAGCAAATGACTGCAGCTCGTCGTTTGCTATAAAATACATTTTTTGCATAAATAGCACACGACTGTGGATGCTCTTACTAGTCGCTTTTAGATTTACTTGTGTGTGGGATGCACATGTTTCGGCTAAATTTGAGAAAAACCTCTTGAACTTCTCTTTATGCAGAAAATCACACTGAACTTTTTTTTACGCGGAAAACCACACTCAAGTATGGTTGCAAACAAATTCCCTAAAGTATATTTTCAAAAAAACACATCTAACTTTTATGCTTGTATTAGATAACCCCATTTATCTTTTTAAGTTGGTTTTGAAAACATCTTGCATCTTTCACATTATTGTCAAAAACCTCACTCAACTTTGGTAGAAAGCTCACATCGTCGGAGTGGATTTTTACAACTATACTTGTGTGTGGTTTCTACACATAAAAAAGTTCAATGAGGTTTTCTGCATAAGCGGTATAATTCAAGGGGATTTTTTCAAATTTAGCCCACGTGTTTGCTTTTACTTACTTTTACTTGGATACATTTTTTTGGTCGAATGGAAAAAAAAAAAGGTAAACATTTTTTTATCATTATTGATATTATGAAAATATAGTTGATGCTGTTTGTTTTTGGAGTGTGGGGGCAATAAGTGTGTGTTCTTGTAATTTGTATACTAGAAGTCCTGCTACAGTACTGGCCCTGGTCCGACCCCGGTTAGCGGGAGTCAGCTCGGAAGTAGGAGCAGAGAGGTAGGGACCTGGTGCTCGCCTCGGATCCAGCTGCTCGGCTCGGATCTGGGGGCTCAGCTCGGTCCTGGGTACCTGCACGCTACCTAGAAACACCGGGAGACGTCCTGGCGACAGGCCCTCCGACGATCTAGTCAGTTACTCAGAAAAGCAACGGTAGCTAGAGTTCAGGGGCAGAAGTTTTGATTACCTTTGAATGGAGGAGAGGGTCTGGTATTTATAGGGAGAAGCAAATGGGTCTGGGACCTGAGCGGGCCAGGTCGGACCCGTTTGCCTGTGGGCCTGAAGCGGTAACGGCCCGTTGGACTTCTGTTGACTTGATGATCAGGAAAGAGCGGGTTTTGAGGAGATCTGGTGGCCCAGGAGGGGCCGCATCATCTAACCCTTATCAAGAGCCCCCCACTCCTTGAGGGTTGGGTAATCCAGCCATGGAGGAGTGATTAGTCTCTGTAGGAAGACCGGAGTGGTGTGTATGGTGAGAATGTGGTTCGTATCTTCCTGGAGAGGCCAGCAGGGTAGGATGAAGAGGATCTCTTTGAAGACATGAGGAGCGTTGAGAGCCGAAAACTGGGGCTCGTTTAGCCGAGCATCGAGGGTCGGGAGACGAGCCCTCCGCTTGTGATGAAAGCTAGGGAGCGTCGAGAGCCGAAAGTAGGGGCTCGCTTTACTGAGCGTCGAGGGTTTGGAGGCGAGCCCCTTACTTGTTTGGAAAAGCTATGGGGACGTCGAGAGCCGAAGAGTAGAGGCTCGCTTAGCCGAGCATCGAGGGTCGGGAGATGAGCCCTAATATTTGTTGGAAAAGCTATGGGGACGTCGAGAGCCGAAAATAGGGGCTCGCTTAGCCGAGCATTGTGGGTCGGGAGACGAGTCCCATACTTGTTGGAAAAACTATGGAAACGTCGAGAGCTGAAAGTAGGGGCTCGCTTATCGAGCGTCGAGGGTCAAGAGACAAGCCCCATACTTGTTGGAAAAGCTATGGGAACGTTGAGAGCCGAATAGTAGGGGATCGCTTAGCCGAGTGTTGAAGACGGGAGATGAGTCCTATGGTTGTTGGAAAAGCTAGGGGGATGTCGAGAGCCGAAAGTAGGGGCTCGCTTAGCCGAGCATCGAGGGTCGGGAGACAAGCCCCATACTTGTTAGAAAAGCTACGGGGACGTCGAGAGCCGAAGAGTAGGGGCTCGCTTGGCCGAGCGTAGCGGGTCGCGAGACGAGCCCACATACTTGTTGTGAAGGCTAAGGGTGGTTCGAGGTTACCACCGAGCGCCGAGCCCCCCTCACTTGTTGAAAAGCTGGGGGGTGGCTCGAGGTCACCACCGAGCGTCGAGCCCCCCTCACTTATTGAAAAAGCTAAGGGGTGGCTCCAGGTCATCACCGAGTGCCGAGCCCCCCTCACTTGTTGAAAAAACTGGGGGGTGGCTCGAGGTCACCACCGAGCGCCGAGCCCCCCTCTCTTGTTGGAAAAGTTGGGGGGTGGCTCGAGGTCACCACCGAGCGCCGAGTCCTCCTCACTTGTTGAACAAGCTGGAGGGTGGCTCGAGGTCACCACCGAGCGCCGAGCCCCCCTCACTTGTTGGAAAAGTTGGGGGGTGGCTCGAGGTCACCACCGAGCGCCGAGCCCCCCTCGCTTGTTGGAAAATGTGGGGGTGGCTCGAGGTCACCACCGAGCGCCGAATCCCCCTCACTTGTTGAAAAAGTTTGGAGATGGCTCGAGGTCACCACCGAGCGTCGAGCACCCCTCACTTGTTGAAAAAGTTAGGGGGTGGCTCGAGGTCACCACCGAATGCCAAGCCCCCTCACTTGTTGGAAAAGTTGGGGGTAGCTCGAGGTCACCACCGAGCGCCGAGCCCCCTTCACTTGTTGGAAAATGTGGGGGTGGCTCAAGGTCACCACCGAGCACCGAGCCCCCCTCACATGTTGGAAAAGTTGGGGGATGGCTCGAGGTCACCACCGAGCGTCGAGCCCCCCTCACTTGTTGAAAAAGCTGGGGGTGGCTCGAGGTCACCGCCGAGCACCGAGCCCCCCCCCCCTCATTTGTTAGAAAAGTTGGGGATGGCTCGAGGTCACCACCGAGCGCCGAGCCCCTCTCACTTGTTGGAAAATGTGGGGTGGCTCGAGGTCACCACCGAGCGCCGAGCCCCCTCACTTGTTGGAAAAGTTGTGGGATGGCTCGAGGTCACCACCGAACACCGAGCCCTCCTCACTTGTTGAAAAAGGTGGGGGGTGGCTCGAGGTCACCTGCGAGCGCCAAGCCCCCCTCACTTGTTAAAAAGCTGGGGGGTGGCTCGAGGTCACCACCGAGCGCTGAGCCCCCTTCACTTATTGGAAAAGTTGGGGGGTGGCTCGAGGTCTCCACCGAGTGCCGAGTCCCCCTCACTTGTTGAAAAAGCTAGGGGGTGACTCGAGGTTGCAACCGAGCGCCGAGCCCCAATGCTTGTTGGTAAAGTTGGGGGGTGGCTGAGGTCACCACCGAGCGTCGAGCCCCCCTCACTTATTCTGGTGTGGCTCGAGGTTACGACCGAGCTCTGAGCCCCAAGACTTGTTGAAAAAGTCTTGGTATGGCTCGAGGTTACCATCGAGCTCTGAGCCCCAAGACTTGTTGGAAAGGTCTAGGTATGGCTTGAGGTTACAACCGAGCGCCGATCCTCAAGACTTGTTTGGAAAGTCTGGGTATGACTCGAGGTTACAACCGAGCTCTGAGCCCCAAGTCTTATTGGAAAAGCCTTGGTATGGCTCGAGGTTACCACCGAGCTCCGAGCCCCAAGACTTGTCGGAAAAGCCTTGGTAGGGCTCAAGGTTACAACCAACGCCGAGCCCCAAGTCCGTTAGCTTGCTCCTCTGTCATGGGAGGAAGGAGGAGCGATGAGCTACTTTTTCAGCTGACAAGGTCGAGGGTAAAACTGAAATTTGATGTGTCAGGAAGACGTCATGGGTGTGGAAATCGAGGTTTCTATGATCCTAGTGGCCGTTAGATCTTGATAATCAAGATTGGATGGTGGAGATTCCTTTATGGAATTCGAGGAGTCTTTCCCATTTTATAAGTCTCCCACCCCTCCCTTCATTTCTTCACTTTGCACTCTCTCTTTACAACAGGAATTTTTCACCTTTTGCTGCCGTCGACGACTTTCCCGGTGATCCTCCCATTTGTAGGTAATTAGGTTAGTATTCTGTTTCCTTATGTCACGCTCTCAGTTCGGTTCCGAGGCGAACACTTCGAGTGGCGATATTGTGGAGGTCGAGTCACGGTCGACGTCTTGGTCCCTGGGTGACCCTGCTTTGGAGGAGGAAGAACAGTCGGATTCGGGATCTGAGGGAATGAGCGATGTAGTTCTTGACGTGGCCCCTCTGCAAAGTCGTATGCCAGAAGAGGGGACGTCGGGGGAGGAGACTGAGGAGGGGTCCCATGAGGAGCTTGCCGAGGAAGAGGGTGATCAGGAGGGGGCGAGGAAGGGATTGAGGGAGAGGGCGACCAGGAAGGTGGTGAAGGAGGTGTCGAGGGAGTCGTAGGGGAGGAAGAAATGGGTCTCCCCCCTCTGCCCCTGTTGTCGACTCCGTCTCCAGAGAGGAAGCCTCCCCCCCCCCCGCAGGAGGAAAAGGAAGTGGATTAGGCCGGATAGTCCGTGCACTCCAGATGAGCTCGGAGAAGGGCTTGCGGATCCTTCCCTAACCAATAGGAACTCAGGGTCGATCAGGATGTATCCTGACGATGTTGAGGAAATTTTCCAACTTTTCGCGGGGGAGGGTGCCTCTAATCGGACAATGATAAAGATGGACAGCGTCCAGTGTGCACTGAAGGCGGACTACCTGCTGATATTAAGGGCAGATTACTTCATTCCTCGGGAGTTTGAGCTACTCATTCCGAGCCCTGGTCTTCGTCCAACCACTGAGTTAGAGAAGAGTTTCTGTATGTTCCCCGAGGATGCATTCATCTCGGGAATGAGGTTGTCGCTGCACCCGTTTATCAAGAGGGTGCTGAGGTGGGCGGAGCTGAGTTCGATGCAGTACGGGCCCAACTCGTGGAAGCACCTGGTCTGTTTTATCCTAAAGTGCGAGGAGAAGGGGGTCAAGCTGAGGCTCAAGTATTTCTGCGCCGTCTTGGGGGTGAGTTCGCTCGGAGATATGGAGGGGATCTTCTACATGTCACTATGCCCCCATAAGAGAGTGATGCACGGACATCCGAACTCGATAAAGGTATGGAAGGAGAAGTACCTCGTAGTCCGGAACGAGACACCTTGGAAAATTCCCACAGTCTGGATTTTTTACTAGCTGAATCATAAACCCCCGAGGCGGAAGGACTTGACAGAAAAGGAATGGGAGGAAGTGGACAAAATTGTAAAGGGGCACAGCATCGGTTGGTCGCGCATCACAGAGTTGCATCTGGCTCAAGCTGGACTGAGCCCAGTGCCTCCTTGTATGTTTTTGTTTTTTACTTTGCTTAATTTTCTGCCTTCGCTTTAACATTTTTCTCTTTCTTTAGCCATGGATGCGAAGAACCTCGAGACGAGGAATGCCCTCCTGGCCCTGGCCGAAAGAGGAGGGCCGACAGGAAAAGGCTGCCACGGAGAAGGTTGCCCCGGCAGCAAGGCCCGCCAAAGGGGCGGCCCAAGGATCTTCGGAGCCACCTCCGAAGAAGTCGAAGAGAAGCCACTCATCTAGAGGGCCACAGGAGGCGGAGCCGAGCTCCAGTAGCAAGAAGGTGGCAGAGGTCTTGAAGTCGGGGACCCCAGCACTCCGCCCAGACGCCAGGGAAATGGTGGGCCAAAAAGGTCTCCGGCTGTTCGTCCCGGATTGGGCGGTGAAGGAGGGTGACTCCATGACGGAGGGCCCGATCATTGTGGAGGTGACGGAAAAGATCGTCACCGAGCGCGACCAGATTAATTTGGCAATAGAGACGTCCGAGGTGGCCCACATGAAGTGGGCTTAGGCATAGATCACTGTAAGTTTTTGTGATTTATTTGCTTTGTGTTTAGTGTTTATGAGTTTCGCGTCTAACTCAACTCTCCTCGGCTAGGCGATGTTGCACGAGGAACATATGAAAAAGTGCATGGAGAAGGAGATTCAGCTCGAGAAGCGGAATGCCGAGCAGTATCTCCGAGAGGGAAAGAAGCTGAAGGACGAGCTGACGGCGGCTCAGGGAGCCCATGCGGTCCTCCAAGCAAAGATGGCTACTTTACAGAATCAGCACGCGTGCGAAATCGCGGTGGTTCGGGCCGTGTCCAAGCAGGCGTATGACGCGTTGGAGATGTCCTCTGCGGACGAGCTCAAGACGATGCATACAACCAGGCTAAGGAGCACTTCCTGCACCTCTACCTGGAAGCCAAGACCGACCACCTAAACTACAGGCGGGCGCCTCCCGTGCTTCCGCTGACCCCCGGGGATGAAGGAGACGAGGCTCCAAAGAACCCTCGTCTGGAGGAGGAGGCAGGGGATGACCCGGCTGCCGAAGAGGTGCCAAAGTAGTGTCAGATTTTTACTTTCCTTTTGATTTGTACTTGTCTTGTGTGGACTGGCCACCGTTTTTTGTAACACTATTTTTGAATTTATAAAAAAAAAAATTGGCTGACCCTCTGTGACTTGTCGTTTTGAGCAAGATTTCTTAGTGAGTCGTTGCCTCTCCCCTATTTTTGCTAGATGAACGAGACCGCCGGGGCCAACCATAGTTCTGCCGAGATCCGGCGACTTCGGAATAACCTGGAGTCCAAGGAGAGTGTGCTGATTCGCTATCGTAAGCAGGCTCGCAACCGCAAAGCTGCGGTGGACTATTTTATGAACAAGTCCAAGGAGCTCAGCCTAGAGGCGGCTCGTCTGAAGAAGGCCCTAGCTGACCGTGATTGGGGGAGGGCTGAGACAAACTGGACTCTATCTAATGCCTCCACCAGGCGTCAGACCTCTGAATCCGTTCTTCATGAGGTCGTCGTTGAGAAGGGGCTGGAGGTTCAGAGGCTGAAGGTGCTATTAGGCGTCAGACGACCCCGAATCGATCGTCCGGAGCCAGGAGGCCCCTCTATCTTAGGCACCTCGCCAATCCTGTATCTGGAGATGGAGAGGCCTGCTGACGCGCAGAGCTCGGTTGCGGGGACGTCGACGATGGCGATGCCCAAGTTGGGGGATGAGATTGCTAGAGAGCGGAGTCGTTCAGCCGGGCTCGAGGCAGCTCTTGTGATCCTAGAGGGTCTGGGGAGGGACCCTTAGGTAGAAGTATAGGAAGAATGTTGTAACGTTTTTCGATTGTACCGTAGCCTTTGAGGGCGTTTATGGATAAGACTTGATTTGTCGGACCCTTGTTGACTTGGAAAAATTAGGATGTTGATTGCCCCTAGAATCGGGCTCCGGACCCCCTACCTTGCTCAGGAGCCGAGCCATTACTTCTGCAGATAGCCATTAATGGGGGACATTTCATCTTCTGATAACGATTAATGGAAACGTTCATCTTTAGTCGTTTGGGCTCCCTGATGTCATAAATGCGCCTCTCCGGAGGGTTATATAACCCTCCCCCTTCACCAGGAGTTCATCAGGAATTGTCTCACTTCACTGCAAAATCTCGCCGCCGGTGACTTTCCTGCCACCCTCTGACAATTTGGGGTTTCGGCACCAAGGCCGTTTACCCCGAGTTGTCAGTGGGTGAGAGGTGGGTCAATCCCGGGGACGGGACTCGGGGTGCTTGCCGAAGGCGGGCGCCCCAAAGCGGAATTTTTGGCCGAGAATCCTGGATCGGTAGCTCCCCTTCCACCCTCTGACAATTCAGGGTTTCGACTCCAGATGACCGTTTACCCCGATTTGTCAGTGGGTGGGAGGCGTGTCGACCCTAGGTTGGGGATTCGGGGCATTTGCCGAAGGCGAGCGCCCTAAATCTTAATAAAAACTTTTAGGTAGGGAGGAGAGCTGGAATCTCGAGGGCAGAGCCCCCGTAGCTTTGAATAGTTGTTGGGTCATGGCTCGGTAGCACCGCTGTGTGCGAAACCCTGTTAGCTTGAGAAAGCTAGGGCGTGGCTCGAGGTGAGTGCCGAGAGTCGAGCCCCCTTAAGTTGGCGAAAAAAAGAGTTGTCGGGTTGTGGCTCGGGGGCACTGTCGAGTGCGAAGCCCCGTTAGCTTGAGAAAGCTAGGGCGTGGCTCGCAGTGAGTGCCGAGAGTCGAGCCCCTTAACGCAAGAGAAGAGTTTTCGGGTTGTGGCTCGGAGGCACTGTCGAGTGCGAAGCCCTGTTAGCTTGAGAAAGCTAGGGCGTGGTTTGAGGTGAGTGCAGAGAGTCGAGCCCTCTTAATGCAAGAGAAGAGTTGTCGGGTTGTGGCTCGGAGGCACTGCCGAGTGCGAAGCCCCGTTAGCTTGAGAAAGCTAGGGCGTGGCTCGAGGTGAGTGCCGAGAGTCAAGCCCCCTTAATACAAAAGAAGAGTTGTCGGGTTGTGGCTCAGAGGCACTGCCGAGCGCGAAGCCCTATTAGCTTGAGAAAGCTAGGGCGTGGCTCGAGGTGAGTGCTGAGAGTCGAGCCCCCTTAACGCAAGAGAAGAGTATTCGGGTTGTGGCTCGGAGGCATTGCCGAGTGCGAAGCCCTGTTAGTTTGAGAAAGCTAGCGTATGACTCGAGATGAGTGCCGAGAGTCGAGCCCCCTTAACGCAAGAGAAGAGTTGTCGGGTGTGGCTCAGAGGCACTGCCGAGCGCGAAGCCCTGTTAGCTTGAGAAAGCTAGGGCATGACTCGAGGTGAGTGCTGAGAGTCGAGCCTCCTTAACGCAAGAGAAAAGTTGTCAGGTTGTGGCTCGGAGGCACTATCGAGTGCGAAGCCCTATTAGCTTAAGAAAGCTAAGACGTTGCTTGAGATGAGTGCCGAGAGTCGAGCCCCCTTAAGGCAAGAGAAGAGTCATTGGGTTGTGGCTCGGAGGCACTGCCGAGCGCGAAGCTCTGTTAGCTTTAGAAAGCTAGGGCGTGGCTCGAGGTGAGTGCCGAGAGTCGACAGAGCTCTGAGGTTTGGTATTCTATTCTACTCACCTCGAGCCAGGGCTTTGGTATGAGAAAGCTAGGGCTTTGGTATGGCTCGAGATTACAACCGAGCTCCAAGCCCCAAGACTGGTTGGAAAAGCTTGGGTATGGTAGAGGTTGCAACCGAGCGCTGAGCCTTCTTAACTTGGCGGAATAATTCAAAAAATTAAAAAAGTGTCGAGAAAACATAAGGTTTACACTTTGTTATTTACAAAAGGGAATAGCATGTAAGTGCCGGTTACAATAGATCGGTTACATAAGTCTAGCCCTCTCCTTTGAGGAACTTGATGAGGTGCTCTGCGTTCCAGGGCCTCTTGATAATCCTGCCCCCAGGTCTGCGAGCCGGTACGTGCCAAGACGGACCACTTCGGAGACCTTGTAAGGGCCCTCCCAATTAGGCGAGAGTTTTCGTTTTCCCCTGGGGTCGAAGACCGTGAGCTTTCAGAGCACGAGGTCGTCCTGCTTGATGTCCATCAGACAGACCTTCTTGTTGTAGAATTTCTCGATCCTTTGTTGGTATATGTTTCTGCGAATGGCGAATCTTTCCCTGACCTCGTCGATGAGGTCCATGTTAGCTCTGAGGTCCGAAGAGTTGTCCTCCTGTTTGAAGGCCATGATCCTGGGCGAGGGGAGGCTGATCTCGAGAGGGATAACAACCTCAGCACCGTAGGTGAGGTTGGAGGGGGATTCGCCCCTGGGGATCCTCTTAGTTGTTCGGTGCGCCCAGAGTACGCTTGGTAGCTTGTCGACCCATAGTCCCTTTGGCGAATTATCCAGCCGCTTCTTGAGGCCGACTAGGATCTGGCGGTTCGCATTTTTGGCTTGGCCGTTGGACTGAAGGTGGCACACCGATGATAAGCGTTGGCAAACGCCGATGTCTTTGCAGAACTTTCGAAAGTTTTTACCCGCGAACTAGGTCCCGTTATCGGTGATGAGTACCTGTGTGATCCCGAATCGACATATGATGTTCCTCCAAAAGAATTGTTGAGTCTGATGTTCGGTAATCGTGGCCAGGGACTCGGCCTCGATCCACTTTGTAAAGTAGTCGATGGCTACCACCTGAAATTTTCTTTAACCCATCGCTTGTGGGAAGAGGTCGACTAGGTCCATCCCCACATGGCAAAAGGGGTCGGGCTGGATAGGGATCGGAGGTTGGCCTGGGAAAGCCTCTTTACCGACGAAAATCTTTGGCATGGGCCACATCGCTTGACGAGGTCTTGGGAGTCTTGCAGCATTGTAGGCAAGTAGTACCCATAATTTAAGGCCTTTCGGGCGAGTGACCTACTCCCCATGTGGCATCCGCCGATCCCCTCGTGCAGTTCCTTCAGAGCGTACTTCGCCTTGTCTGGATTTAGGCAACGGAGGTATGGCCTACTGTCGGCTGATGTATATGAGCGCTTAAAGAGCGTTCCTTCAATCAGGGTAAATCTTTCGGAGCTGACCCTGGTCCTTCTTGCTTCGACTCGGTCTGGAAGGAGCTCGCCGTCCGAAAGGGATTTTCGAATGGGCATCGTCCAGTTGTCTGGTTGGAGATCAGTGGCGAAGCAGGAGGACTCGGGGAGGTCGATGCTAGGCTTGAGGAGAACTTCGATCAGAATGGTGTGGTCGAGCCCTTCGAAGGATGACGAGGCGAGCTTCGATAACAAATCCGCATGGGCGTTCTATTCCCTAGGGATCTGTTCTATCGAGTCGTATTCGAAAGACGCCAAGAGGTGATGGACTACAGCCAGGTACTGCACCATTTGGGGGTCACGAGCTTCGTACTCTCAGGTGAGCTGGTTGACCATGAGCTAGGAGTCGCTGAAGGCCCGATGTGTATGGATCCGGCCTTGTGTGCTAGGGTGAGCCCCGCGATCATAGCTTCATACCCCGCTCTGGTTTTTGAAGCCGGGAAATTGAGACGCAGAGAATACTGAAGGACGAAATCATCGGGCCCTTTTAGAATGACGCCCACTCCACTTCCTCCCTCGCAGGATGAGCCGTCGACATAAACCTCCCATATTGGGTTGGTCTCCCGCACATCAGATGGCTCAGGAATGATACATTCCGTGATAAACTCGACGGGGGCCTACCCCTTGATAGCTGTACTGGGTTGGTAGCTGATATCGTACTGACTCAGCTCGATCGACCATTTGACCAAGCGGCCAGAAGTCTCGGGCTTGTGAAGGACGACCTTGAGGGGCTGGTCTGTGAGGACCTGAATGGAGTGTGCTTAGAAATAAGGGCGAAGCTTCCGCACGGCCATCACAAGTGCGTAGACCACCTTCTCCATTTTAGCGTACCTCATCTCTGCCAGGAGCAAGACCTTGATGACGTAGTACAGAGGCTTCTGGATGTCGTCATCTTCTCGAACGAGGACGACATTGAGGGCGCTTTCCGAGGCTGAGAGATATAGTTGTAGTGGTTCGCCTGGTTCGGGTTTACTCAGGAGTGGAGGTTTGGCGAGGTAAGACTTTAGTTGTTTGAATGCCCGCTGTTGGGCATCCCCCCGCTCGAAGCCTTTGGCTCCTCGAAGAGCCTTGAAGAAGGGGAATGACTTCTCCCCTGATTTCGAGAGGAAGCGGCCGATGGCCGCCAGCCTCCCCATTAGGCGATGAACTTCCTTAATATTTCGGGGAGGGAACATGTCGATAATGGCCTGGATCTTCTCGGAGTTCGCCTGGATGCCGCGTTGGCTGACGACAAACCCGAGGAATTTCCCAGAGGAGACGCCAAAGGCACACTTGGCGGGATTTAGCCTCATGTCATGTGCTCGGAGGACGCCAAATGCTTCTTTAAGATCGTTCACATGGTCCTGACCTCGCCGGCTTTTGACGAGCATGTCGTCGACGTATACCTCCATGTTGCGACCGATCTGATCTTTGAAGACCTAGATGACGAGCCTTTGGTAGGTGGCTCCGGCGTTCTTCAGCCCGAAGGGCATAACCCGGTGGAAATACAGACCTTGGTCGATGACAAAAGACATCTTGTCGATGTCGGGAGGGAACATGCAAATTTGGTTATAGCCTGAAAAGGCGTTCATGAACGTCAGCAGCTCGTGACCCGATGTCGCATCGATCAGAGTGTCGATGCTTGGGAGGGAAAAAGGATTTTTCGGGCACGCCTTGTTGAGGTCTGTGAAGTCAATGCAGATTCTCCAGCTTCCACTGGCCTTCTTCACCATAACAACGTTGGCTAGCCACTCCTGCATGATAATGTCCTCTGAAATCCCAGGCATGTCAGACGGGGTCCAGGCGAAGAGGTTGATATCACGGCGGACACAATCGATCAGGCCTGGCTTCAAGTCTGGGGACAGGGTGCGACTCAAACAAAAATGTTTGGATTTGTCATCTGCCTCGAATGAGACTTCCTCCATCTCGTCCGCCGGTTTGACTCCAGATGGTCTCTCTCAGGAGGGAGTTCAACCACATCAAGGGGGAATATGCCACCCTGGACCGCTGTCATATAGCACGAACGCGTCGACTCCTGGTTGCCTCGGACGACCCCGACCCCGAGGTCGGTGGGGAACTTCAGTTTCAGATGGTAGGCCGATGGGATGGCCTGGAACGAGCAGAGGCCAGGTCGGCCGAGGATGGCATTGTATGATGCCTTGACGTTGACCACCATGAAGTCCATCGACTCGGTTCGGATGATGGGGGTCGTGCCTGCAGTTACATCTAGTGTCACAATCTCCTCAATTTGTACGGGGATGCCAGAAAACCTGTCAAGGGTGAAGCCGGTGGGCTTGAGCTTTTCTCAGGGGAGCTTGAGTGTCTCAAATGCTTGTAAGAATATAATATTAACCGAGCTGCCGTTGTCCACCAGGATACGACGGACCTCGAAGTTGGCCATGACGAGACTGATGATGAGGGCATCGCAGTGCGGAAGCCGTACGCCTTTGAGGTCTTCTCCCGAGAAGGAGACGGCCAGCGGCTGGACACGGGGGGAAGGATGGTCCCAGACAGAATTGACCTCTCAGACGAAGGCCTTGTGGGAGGTATTAGAGTCCCCTCCCATGGGTCCGCTGTGGATGCAGTGGAGGATAGCCAGTTCCCCTGCTTCCCTGGATTCAGGATCCCGCTCGGGGCAGTGGTTGTTTGCTTGAGGAGGAGGCGAAGGCCTTGGGTTCCTCGGTTCTCTTCAGTCTTCGGGATTGGTCCGGGCGAACTCCCTCAGATACCCTCGTTAGATGAGGGCTTCGATTTCATCTTTGAGAGCTAAGCAATGATCTGTGTCGTCCCCGGTGTCTCGGTGGAAGCGGAAGTAGAACCTTTGATCTCGCTTCTTGTCGTTGTTCATCTGTCAGGGAGGGAAGCGTACGATCCCTTTGTCCTCGATCTTCATCAAGATTGCCGAGACGTTTTGTGTCAGGGGCGTATATCTCTCGAATTGGGGGACCGGGGGACCCTTTTGAGACCAGTTGCTTCTCTCACGGGCCTCTAAGAAGGCTCAGCATCATCAACCTTACGCTTCCCCTTAGCAGTGGCTTCCTTGGCGCCCTCGGGATTGAGGGCCTCCTCCGCCCGGATATACTTCTCGACCATGTTGAGTAAGTCGGGGAAGTCCACGGGTGCCTTCTTGGCCAAAGAAGCCTTGAGCTGGCTGTGGCGGACGTTGTGTCGGAAGGCTGTAGAGGCAACCCCTGCGTCAAGGGAGGAAAACTGACCTCGCCTTAGCGGTGAATCTCCGAACGAACTCCCGGAGGGATTCTCCGTCCTTCTGTTTGAGGTCCAGCAGGGAAGAGCTCGTCTTTTCAACCTTCCGGCTTGTCACAAAGTGGGCAAGGAAACCAGCCTCTAGCTGCTCAAAAGAGAAGACCGAGCCGGGGGTAAGTTTGGAGAACCATTCCTGAGCCGGTCCACGGAGGATAGCAGGGAAGGCGTGGCACAGGAGGGGATCCGCAGCGCTATGAATTATCATGAGGGTCTTAAATCCCTCATGTGATTAGCAGGATCACCCTCGCCATTGTAGGTATCGAATTGGGGAGGCCTAAAATTCTAAGGGATCTCGGCTTTTAAGATTTAGGGGGGAAAAGGGGGTCCGGTCGTACGATGACCATGGCCTGGCATTGGTCTGCCCTCACCGAGATGGGCGAGGCGGTTCTCCATTTCCTCCAAACGACGAAGGACGGCGTCTGCCTGTTCCTGAGGACAAGCCGATCCGCGGGACTCGCCGGCTCCTATTCCTGACCGGTGGTCGGAACTGTGGCGCACCTCGGTAGTCTGGCCACCTAGGATGGCTTGGAGAATCTCATCCCAGAAATTCTGGAATTCGACCTTTGTGACGAGGGCTTGCCCCACCGGGTTCTACGGGGGATCGTGCACCTGGGAAGGCTGTCGACGATGGTTCGAGACCGAGTTGGAAGCGGCCTCTTCCCTCGTCAGAGATGATGTGGCGCAAATCCGACGCGCTTGATGGTCAAGCCGCGCCTTTGAACCGAGGTTTGTTGGAACCCTGGTCATTTGCGCGGCTATGATGTAAGGGGTCCGGATGTCGTGCCGAGGTTACGGCCCTTCGGGCTTTGGAAGCCATGGGAGGACTCAGAAGGACGACAATACTTAGAAGGAAGGTTCCCATAGACGGCGCCAACCTGATGCTGTTTGTTTTTGGGGTGTGGGGGCAACAGGTGTGAGTTCTTGTAATTTGTATGGTGGAAGTCCTTCTGCGGTACTGGCCCTGGTCTGACCCCGGGTAGCGGGAGCCGGCTCGGAAGTAGGAGCGGAGAGGCAGGGACCTGGTGCTCGGCTCGGATCCAGCTGCTCGGCTCGGTTCTGGGTACCTACACGCTGCTTAGAAACACCAGGAGACGTCCCAACGACAGGCCCTCCGATAATCTAGTTAGTTACTCAGAAAAGCAACGGTAGCTAGGGTTCAGGGGCAGAAGTTTTGATTACCTTTGAATGGAGGAGGGGGTCTAGTATTTATAGGAAGAGGCAAACGGGTCTGAGACCTAGCAGGCAGGGTCGAACCCGTTTGCCTGTGGACCTGAGGCGGTAATGGCCCGTTGGACTTCTGTTGACTTGATGATCAGGAAATAGCGGGAGATCTGGTGGCCCAGGAGGGGCCACGTCAGGTATCCTTTATCAATAGTTGTGTTGATGCATTTTATGATGTTTGTTACTTATTAACAAAGGATGGCTTCACATTAGTTGTGGTCAAACTAGTAGATAGCTTTAGTTGTTGTACAAGTGTGTCAAGAATATATTGCTAAATGATCTCCATGAGATGGATATAAGATGCAAATTTTGTTTTTTCAAATATTTTAGATGCGTAACAATTTGGCAAATGGGGATAATTAAACATGTGAATATACATAAATAATGTCTATAAAATATGTGATACGAGTAAAAAGTGAAGCTATATGGTCCCAACATGCATCTCTAAGATGCCACAGGTAAAACAATAATTTACAATAAAAACGAGTCGACTAGAATGAAATGCACCGTCTTCAGGCTCATTAACCCAAGCAAATCCACAATCAAAGATTATTTGTATCCAAAGAAGAAGGGGATTTCCAATTAGGGATGTAAAATGGGCCGGCTGGGCCAAGCCAATTCAGCCCTCTAGGATGCGGACCGTAGCCCTCTTGTTTGTAATTTTATGAAGGTCGTATCCGGCCCTTAGCCCGGGCTTTTATCCGGCCCACAAATTCGGGCTTAAGCACAACTAAAAAAGTCCGAGCCTAAGGTCATGTAAAAATTATATGATATTTTTTTATTGAGTTAACTAACTAACCATTTTTTACCTACTTTTATTAAAGGATTTATGTATTCTATACCCCAATAATCTCAAACTTGTTAACTATTTAATTCATTATGTGATATTTGATAGGTCATCCTCCTCCGGGCTTAGAATCGGCGGCCACATAGATTGAATGTCAATACTACACCAGTGGAGCTAAGAGCATCCACAGTCGTTGAAGCCAAATTTTGGGTAAATAGAAATTTAGAAATAGGAAAAATAGAATGTAGCTGCAGTCGTTGAAGCTATTTTTTGGCTATTTTCGATTGGTCGTTTGTTTCCGTTTAAACGACGGAAGATTATCTATCGTCAATCTCATAAGACGGTATATAATACACCGTGGGTGGAGCGGTATTAACCCTTTTTTTTTTTAAAAAAAAAACCCAACAACGGGTGATAATACACCGTTAATTTGAAGCCACGGTACATTATTCACCGTTGGTAGACCTTCTTTTAATTTTTTTTTTTTTTTTAAAAAATGCCAAGGACGGGTTATAAAGCACCGTCAATTTGTTCAGACGGTTGTTTATCAACCGTCCGTTGATTTATTTTTTAATTTTTTTTTTTAAAAAAATTAAATCCAACAACGGGTCACAATCTTCCGTCAATTTGATCACACGGTGGATTATTTACCGTTGGTTGACTTTTTTTTTTAATTTTTTTTTTTTTAAAAAAAAACCCAGCAACGGATCATAATACCCCGTCATTTTGAATACACGGTGTTTTTTCCACCGTCGGTTGACCTCCAGGTTTTTTTTTTTTTTTTTTAAAAAAAAAACCCAACAACGGCAAACGAAGACCCGTTAATCTCACTAGACGGACAATAATACACCGTCTTTTCACAATTTTGAAATTTTTTTTAAAAAAAAATTCCGACAACCGGGTTATAATACACCTTCAATGTGAAGCCACGGTATTCTATATACCGTCGGTAGATTTTTTTTACATTTTTTTTGTTTAAATGGTGGGATGTGATTGGGGCTTTGGAATTTTGTGACACGGGTATGAGATTATTTGGACACTTCTGTTAAAGTTAAGGGGAAAAAAAAAATTCAAAGCCCAAATCATCTTGCCGGCCATTCATCTAATTTGTGACTATTATACCCTTACATGTTTTCCTATAAATTGCTACTGATCCGAAGAAGATTAGCCAAACTTAAGATTGTGATACTAATCAATATTTCTTCCAATTCCTATAGTTTCGGCTTCACGAATCAAAACTTTCATTCCATCTACAACATTCAACTCTCGAATTCAAGTCTCAAAGCGAAAGTTCAACAAGATGTCGATCCGGCGTTTTATTGGCAGACTCAAATCAAAGGGTGTATCTAGTTCTGAACAAGGAAATAGAGGCAAAGAACCTGAAGTAGATACCGGAGAAGTTGATTTAAGCGATCCAACAATGTGGACACAGGTATTCGACAACGATTTTCATATATGTAAGAATGTAGCTGAAAATTCTTTTGGTGGGTTCTGCATATTTAGGGGTAGTTGGAATGGTCCAATTAAAGCCTACAAAGTATGTTCTCGTATTCCCGTTGTAAAACAAATAATAGATAACACTGGTTGGCAAAGATTTTTCACAATTGATACAGAAAAATCATCTCAGAAGATTACCGAAGCTTTGGTTGAGAGGTGGTGGGATACTACCCACACATTTCATTTCCCGTGCGGCGAGTTAGGATTTACCCCGTTAGATTGGGCAATGTTAACGGGAATATCCATTGGGATCGGCGATCAACCACCATGTTTGGATGAGGCATATCCATTTGAAATAGTACAATCCCGCTTCTTTCCAGAAATTACTGAAGAGGATTGGAAGTCTCAGGGAATACGCTGTTCGTTCTTGAAGAAATATTTCCATAGCAGTATGATTGAGCAAGCAATAACAGACAACAACATTGCAGCGAGAGTCGCAAGGGCTTTTTTTGTTTACTTCCTGGGCGATTTTCTTTTCGCCAATGGTGCTTCTTTAATTAGGTGTGGATGGCTTGCAGCTCTTGAAGATCTGACTAAGGTTGGGACATATGATTGGGGTGGTCAAGCCGTGGCACTCTTGTACATGTCCCTGGATGCTTGCTCCAGGCAGAAGGTTAAATCATTCAACGGTCCATGGCAAGTTTTACAGGTAATTTTTTTATTTACTGGAAATACTTGATTTATTATCTACATGATCGATATTAATACAACTATATATTTTCAGTACTGGGCGTATGAATACACACATTGTTGTGTTCCAATCACTGTAAATACGGGAAATGTTGCCAACGATGTGCAGGCCGCTGATAAAAGGCCAAGAATAACACGCTGGAACAAATCTGAAATTGACACCTGCAGAACGGATCAAGTTAGATACAATGTATCTATAGCTAGGTACCAATTAGAGATGAGAACTCCTGCATCAATTATATGGCAACCGTATTTAGGATCTTCCCATGAAGTTGAGAATGATATTACGTACGCTAATATCATGTCTCGTCATCGAGTGATTCTCCAGCATTGGAATCAGGTAATAGTTTATATTTGTCGCTACTTTCCAAGTTATTCATGTAATGTTCATTTTTTTTCTCCCATCTCTGTAGGGTGTATGGTATCTTGGTGATCGGTGTTACCGTCAATTGACTGGAATTATAGCAATACCAAGACAGCCACCAGTTGTTATGAAAAGAATACCTGCAAATGATATCTGCCCACCGATTGACGCTACACAATTGGTCCAACCAGTAACCCAAAGAATATATGATAAGTATTGGTCCAAAGTATCAATAGGTCCTATAATGAAGAAAGTTTCACATGCAGCAAATATTGACTTCATCGGACCAGCTAGCGTTACTGATCCAACTGCACAGTTACCCTTCCCAGCTCCGCCATTTTGGGCACCTTCTGAGTACGTAACACAACCAATACAAGAGGAGCGAGTTGATTATGGAGATTGTATAGTGGAAATTCCACTATTTTCCGGGGGTACAGTTAGAAGAAGTTGTCCGCGAGAACCAGTTTATGTGGAACCGCGTGGGACCAAGTCTTATGTAAGTTTAGTTTCCAACGAATCAATATTTACCCCCATATACACACTTTTATTTACCATATATAACTTTCAACAGGAGGAATTGTACCAGGAGAATGCTCTATTGTCTAATACGGAAGCACAATTACGACGGCTCATTCTAACCGACATGGTATTAAGGTCGTCTATTCCAACACAAGTTGACAATCGTCGGAGATCAATATCGGGAGAACGGCCTTCGCATTCAGCTCGGGGAGGGAGGGGTTGGAATTATGACTACAGTAATTATCATTTTGGATCATCTAACCCATCACAGGAATATGTCCCTGAAAGTGAAAATGAGTATAGTGAATAGATAAAGTTTGCCTGTAAATATTAATTATGTTTTAAGAATTAATAGATTGTGGTGTTTAAGGAAACAGGTTACTAAAATAATAAGGGCATTTTAGAGAATTGGTATATTTGTCAATTGATGTGACAAATGAATGATCACATCCTTTTACTATTTGGACTTTTTGTTTGTGTCCACTTTCTGTTTGAAGTCCAATTGGTGTATTTTGGGTAATTCTAATCCTATTTAAACCCATCGTCCCCCTTTCAGAATGAGAAACCAGTAGATAAAAAAACAACCCAAACATTCTAACGAAATGGCTTCTTCAAGTAACGCTATGGATTCATCGTCATCCGACGAAGAGAATGACATGATAGCGAGGGTTATTAATCAACGCATGACTGTGTTATCGTTAGCTGTTCAGGAAAATCGTGATACACAACACCGCCGCTATATTCGTCGGGAAAGAGAAGATGGTGATAGACGGCTTCACAGGGATTATTTTGCCAATAATCCTATCTACGGCGATAGTCTATTTCGGCGTCGCTTCCGTATGCGCCGGGATTTATTTTGCCGAATCCTCCAAGCAACTGTAAGTTTTGACACTTATTTTCTTAAGCGGCAAGATGCGACAAAAACATTTGGCTTATCACCGCATCAAAAAATTACTGCCGCAATTCGTTGTTTAGCATATGGATCATCAACCGATGCAATCGACGAGTATGTACGTATTGGAGAAACAACGGTATTGAAGACATTGTGCCGCTTTTGTGTGGCAATTGTTAATGTATTTGGTCCAGAATACATGAGACATCCAACGGTTAATGATGTTCAAAGATTGCTGGCAGAAAATTCAGCGAGGGGATTTCCCGGAATGTTAGGAAGTATTGACTGCATGCATTGGCAATGGAAAAATTGTCCGGCAGCCTGGCATGGTCAATACACGGGCCACGTACGTGAACCCACTATTGTGCTTGAAGCTATTGCATCCTACGATCTATGGTTTTGGCATTCTTTTTTTGGAATGCCGGGGTGCAATAACGATCTGAACGTCCTGAACCGTTCTCCACTGTTCAACAACGTCCTCGATGGTTGTGCACCGCCTGCTGAATTTGTAATAAACAATCACGCATACAATATGGGGTACTATTTAGCTGATGGTATATACCCTCCATTGGCGACTATAGTTAAGACTTACTCAGCCCCAGATACACCAAAAAAGAAAAAATTTGCACAGATGCAAGAGGCTGCACGAAAGGATGTTGAGCGCGCCTTCGGGGTTTTACAAGCACGATTTGCTATAGTGAAAGGACCAGCTAGACTATGGGATGCAGACAGCCTATCATACATCATGAAAACGTGTATCATATTACACAATATGATTGTTGAAGATGAAAGGGAAGCAGGGATCAGTGACTATGTGTACGATCATGATTCCAACTCGTCATTTGTCGTACCTGATAGGTCTGACCCAACTGAGCGTGCAGCACGAACGGCACGCACTGTGCAGCTTCATGATAGACAAATCCATCATAGACTGCGTCTTGATTTAGTTGAGCACATTTGGAATGCATATGGGGAAGATGAAGAGGCTGAAGATTAAGTGAAGATGTACTGGAAAGCAATGGATTACACTGTGTTTGTGCCATATATGTTATTTTTCATTAATGTTCCTTCCTTCTTTTTCTAATGTAATGTTTTTTAAATTACAGTAATGAATAAAATACTATTTCCATCTCAGAAGATTGTTTAATTAGGTTTGAAATTGAATGGATTTCCTTCGTATCACAAGAAATAATTACATAACAACTTTAATGTTAAACAATTTTACATTAATCTCATCTAAGAACAGGAATAATAAGCATAAGAACAACATACGAACAACAATAAAAAAAAAATTATTATATTTTAGTAGATGGAATTTAATACATCTTCAACCCGGATGATAGCCCCTTTTTTGAGCAATTTCATGTTGTCGACTAAGAAAATAATAACGCTGATGTTTAGGTAAGCTACTTAGATCCATAGCCATTATACGATCTTCTTCACTTGACACTCTGAAATCAAAATCTCTTTGTTTCAGTTCAAGCCTGTCTTTCTTATTGCTCATATAAAAATTGTTGAAATTACGCGTTTCTTCCACCATCGCGGAAACGTCACTGGCTTCAACAGTGCGCTTCCCTTTTTTCTTTGCTTCTTTCCTGCCGGATGGTCGCGATAGTGGCGAGGGCGCATTTAAATCAATCGGTATATCTGAGTCCCACTGAACGGATGTGGGGGAAGGTGTTGAACAACCACCATCGGCATATTGACTATTCGGAACATTCTCGAAAACTTGTGTAGTACGTACTGAAAATTTGGGTTGATCTTTCAAAATTTCGTAGCACTCTTCAAATTTGAAGGGCTTTCCGGCCGATTGCATATATTCTAATCTTGCATCACGTACCTATCATAGTTTAATAATTGGTAACAAAAAATACGTTATCAAAATTTAAATTAGAAAAAAATAACACAATCATTGCAATAAAATACAATCCTACAAAACAAACCTTATCGGCGTTCGTCGTATCACTTGCCGCTCTATTTGTCACACTGCTCAACTTTGCAATGTACAGTGATACTTCCTTGGCCATAGTGGAAAATCTACTAGAAAGAGAGCCCGCCGTTCGATCTGTTGTACACCCAGACAGATTCTCAAATGTGAGATATATCCTATTCCAAAATTGGTTGCCAGTTTGATCGCTACCGATCAACGGATCTTGGGTTATAGCAACCCAACTTTGTGCCAAAAGAATATCCTCATACACGGTATATGCTCGGCCTCTAATTGGACGGGGATTAGCCATAAAATGAACTGAAAATAAATTTGAAAACGACCGTGAGATAGGAAGAAATTATACTGAAAAATTAAACAAAATTATAAACTGTTTTGAATACCTCAGTTGATTATGAACAGAGAGAGAGGAACACCTCGTTGATAATGAGCAGAGAGACAGGAACACCTGGTTGATAATGAACAGAGAGAGAGGAATTGAGCTAGCACAGAGCAGGAGGATATGTAGAGAAGTGAAGGCTGTCTTCCTTTCTCACTATCGATTATATAAGAAATTTTTTTCTAACCGTTGGCTCAGAAAAAAATAGCCGTTGAAAGAAGCGATTCTGAATTTTTTCTAGCCGTTGAAAAGGAAAAAAATGGCAAAGAGAGACCGGATTCAATAGGGAAGGGTAAGTTGGTAATTGTGAATCGGTAAACAAAAAAATTTTTTTTACAGCGGACGGTAGTTTAACTACCGTCCTTCACAATTCTCAAATTCCCATTCATTTAGCACACGGTTTATAATACACCGTCTCTCATTTTTATTTTTTTTTTATTTTTTTTTATCCGAAAGCTTCTTAATCATTGGGAACAGTGTTTTTGGTACGAGACGGACCATTATTAGCCGTTATTTAGATCGGACGGAGTATTTTCTTCCGTTAGCTATATTTTCCATTTCGCCATATCTCCGGCTATATTTGGCAGCGCACTGTTCATCGTCAACCCAAATTTTGGGTATTTGGACGACGACTGCAGTACGTTTTTTTCCAAATTTTCCATATTTTGGGTATTTAGCCCACGACTGTGGATGCTCTAACTATGCTTATTAATAAATTAAAATTTTGTAATTACAATACTATAATAGAAAATAACTAATTGTATAATAGATACTTACAATTATAATAATCATGATTTGTAATAATTATAATTTAAAAATATAATTGTAATCATTTTGTAATAGTTATAGAGTGAAATTCGTCAAAACTTATGAGATATTTCCTTTAAGAAATTGAATTTTTAAAAAATCATAAATAAAAAAGAAAAAGAAGCTAGTTTCTTTTTTTAGAAGGTTGTTTAGATAGTTATTGATGCGGTTTGTTTTTGGGAGGTGTGGATGCACCAGGTGTGAGTTCTTCTCGATTTATATTTTTGCAGAAGCTTCGATGCGGACGGTGGCCCCGACCCTCAGCCAAGGGTACGGTTCGGGAGTAGGAAGGAGCGAGGTGGAGATGGGATGCTCGGCTCGGTTCTGGAGGCTCGGATCCTGAGGTCTCGTGTACCTGCACTCGGTCTAGAAACACCGGGTTTGGTCCCGGTTGCAGACCCTCCGACGATTTAGTCAGCTACTGAAAGAGAGTAACAGTAACTAGGATTTGAGAGGGGAAAGATTGATTACCTTTGGAAGGGGTAGAGGGTCTGGTATTTATAGAAGAAGCCAACCGGGTCTGGACCCGTTTGGGGCCGGGTCTGGACCCGGTTACCCGTGGGCCTAGCATGGCAGAAGCCAAAGTGGTATATGGCTGACGTGGCACGGGCCCGGGGTCGTTTAAGGCTGATGTGGCAGAGACCTGGGTGGTTTCCAAACTGACATGGCAGACCCGAATGATCCGGCGGTGCATGCTCTTTGAGGGGATCCTGTGGCCCAGGAGGGGCCACGTCATCTGACACATATCAGGAGCCTCCCACTCCTGGAGGGCTAGGTGACCCAGCCATGTAGGAGTGGTTCTTTGCCTCTGTAGGAAGAGCAGGGTGGGGTGTACGGCGAGGAATAGGATATGTACCTTCCAGAAGAGGCCAGGGGGGTAGGGTGAAGGGATCCCCTATTGGAGTCGTGCGGAGTGCTGGGTGCAGAAGGGTCGGAGCTCGGTTTGCCGAGCGTCGAGGGTCGGTAGACGAGCCCCTCACTTGTTGGAAAAGCAAGGGGATGTCGAGATCTGTCGAGTAAGGGGTCTTCCTGCCGAGCATCGAGGGTCGGTAAACGAGCCCCTCACTTGTTGGAAAAGCAAGGGGACGTCGAAATCTATCGAGTAGGGGGTCTTCTTGCCGAGCATCGAGGGTCGGTGGACGAGCCCCTCGCTTGTTGGAAAAGCGAGGGGACGTCAAGATTTGTCGAGTAGGGGGTCTTCTTGCCGAGCGTCGAGGGTCGGTAGACGAGCCCCTCGCTTGTTGGAAAAGCGAGGGGACGTCGAGATTTGTCAAGTAGGGGGTCTTTTTGCCGAGCGTCGAGGGTCGGTAGATGAGCCCCTCACTTGTTGGATAGAGGAGGATTTTGGGGCTCGCAGTGCCATTCGAGATCCGAGCCTCCTGTTGAATAGAGGAGGATTTTGGGACTCGCAGTGTCATCCGAGCTCCAAGCCTCCTGTGAAATAGAGGATGATTTCAGGGCTCGCGGTGCCATCCGAGCGTCAACCCTCCTAACTTGTTAGAAAAGCCTGGGGTTTTTTTTTGGCGGCTCGTGGTGCCATCCGGGCGTCGATCCTCCTGTTGAATAGAGGATGATTTTGGAGCTCGCGGTACCATCCGAGCTCCGAGCCTCCTGTTGAATAGAGGAGGATTTTGGGGCTTGCGGTGCCATCCGAGCTCCGAGCCTCTGGTGAAATAGAGGAGGACTTTGGGGCTCGCGGTGTCATCTGAGCTCCGAGCCTCCTGTGAAATAGAGGAGGATTTTGGGGCTCGCGGTGCCATCCGAGCTCCAAGCCTCCTGTGAAATAGAGGAGGATTTTGGGGCTCGCGGTGCCATCCGAGCTCCGATCCTCCGGTGAAATAAAGGAGGACTTTGGGGCTCACGGTGTCATCCGAGATCCGATCTTCCTGTGAAATAAAGGAGGATTTTGGGGCTTGCGGTCCCATCCGAGCTCCGAGCCTCCAGAGAAGTAGAGGAGGTTTTTAGGGCTCGCGGTGCCATCCGAGCTCCGAGCTCCCAAAACTTGTTAGAGCTTCTGAGTGGTTTGTCGTCGATGGGATGGTACATTGGTAATGGCGGCCAGAGGGAATCTAATGACTTCACTTCATTTAATGCTTAGGGTATAGAAACTTTTGTGGCTCGCGGTGACATCCGAGCTTCGAGCCTCCTGTTGAATAGAGGAGGACTTTGGGGCCCGCGGTGTCATCCGAGCTCCGAACCTTCTATGAAATAGAGAAGGACTTTTGGGGCTCGCGTTGCCATCGGAGCTCCGAGCCTCCTGTGAAATTGAGGAGGACTTTGGGGCTCGCGGTGTTATCCGAGCGTTGAGCCTCCTGACTTGTTGGAAAAGCCGATTTGTTGGAAAAGCCTGGGGGCATTGGAGTAATTTTGTGTCAATTGCTGACGTCATGTGCGCAAGAATCGAAGCGACTTTAGATCCTAGCGGCCGTTGGATCTTGATGATTAAGATCCAATGGCCAGATCTTTTCGCAAAAATCGAGGAGTCACTTTCTCTGTTATAACCCCCCCTCCCCTTTTTTCTTTCCTTCATTTCCTTACTTGTTTTCCAATTTTCAAGAACAGGTGTTTTTTCTCATCTGCCATCGACGACCTTTTCCGGTGATCTACCCGTAAGTGCGATACTTCAGGTTAGTATTTCTGACTCGTAATGTCGCGCTCTCAGTCCGGCTCCGAGGCAAGCTCGTCAGGCCGATCCGAGAGGGAAGCCGAGTCCCCACCGACGTCTTAGTCCTTGGGCGACTATGGGATTAAAGAGGAGGTTCTGTCAGATCCAGGGTCGGACAGTGGGAATGATGTAGCCTTCGTCGTGCAACCCCTGAGATCCCGTAGGCTGGGGAAGGAGCCCGTGGATGAGGGCGAGGGGGAGGAGGAAGAGGAGTACGACAGAGAAGAGCACGATCCTGAGGGGGAGGGGGACGTTGAGGACGAGGAGGGTGATGAGGAGGATCAGGATCCCGAGAGAAAGGGGACCGTTGAGGATGAGAACGAGGAAGACTCCGAAGGGAATCAGGGGGAGCCCGATCAGGGCACCGGGGAAGACAATGTTCGAGGAGATGCGGGGCAAGGCACCGCAGGAGGGGTAGCCGAGGGCGAGGGCGATCTCCCCCCTCTGCCACCATTGTCGACACCGTCTCTGGAGAGGAACGCTCGTCCTCGTAGGAGAAATAGAAAGTTGAGCCTTCCGGATAGCCCACCTTCGCCGGATAAATATGCTCCTAGATCGGGGTTCGAGTTTGCCCCTGTCACCTTCAAAAATTCTTGGTCAGTTAGGATGTATCCTAACAACGTTCAGGATCTCGCTCCACTCCCCTCCATGCCGGGTCACGAGAGTCGGGTGAAGATCAGGATGGATGGCGTCCAATGTGTCTTGAAGGCGGACTACCTGCACATCTTGAGGGCGGCCTACTTTATTCCAAGGGAGTTCGAACTTCTGATTCCGAGTCCCAGTATTCGTCCAACTACCACTCTCGTGCCGGGCTACTGTGTTTTTCCCGAGGACGTCTTCATCTCGGGACTTCGGCTACCGTTGCACCCTTTCATCAAGAGAGTCTTGAATTGGGCGAAGTTAAGCCCGATGCAGTACGGCCCTAACTCTTGGAAGCACCTGGTCTGCTTTATCTTGAAATACCAAGAGAAGGGGGTCAAGCCGAGGCTGACGTACTTCCGCGCTATCTTGGGGATGAGCTCGTTGGATGATGCGGAGGGAATCTTCCACTTTTCACCTAAGCCTCATAAGAAGGTGATGCACGGCCATCTAGACTCCATCAATGGATGGAAGGAGAAGTACTTTATAGTCCGGAGCGAGAAGCCTTGGGGGATTCCGACCGCTTGGAACTTTTTCAAGCCAAACCATAAGCCTCCGAAGCGTAGCGAGTTAACGAAGAAAGAGTGGGCGATGGTGGGGAAGATCATTGGGGGCACAGCATAGGGTGGCCCCGAGTAACGGAAATGCACCTGGCCCGAGCCGGACTGAGCCCAGCCGACCCTAGTATGTTTTTGTTCTGAATTTTCCTATCTTTCTGCCTTCGTGTTAACATTAGCCACTCTTCTTATATTTTGCAGAGATGACGGCCAAGCAGCTTGACAATAAGCAGGACTTGTTGGCTGTTGCCGCCCAGAGGAGGGCGGAGAAGGAGTAGAAGGCAAAGCAGGATAAGGTGGCTGCTCAGGGCGCGGGATCCAGTAAGGGACCGACCTCGGACGCCGTGGAGCAGTCCCCAAAGAGATCCAAGAAGCATCACCACACGCCGAGGGCATCTAGGGAGGTGGGGGGAAGCTCGGGTAGCAAGAGGACTTCCGAGGTCCCGGAGCAGAGGCTTCCCCCACCTCGGCCCACAACCGAGCAGATGGTAGGGCAGCAGGTGTAATACCCCGATTTTTCCTAATATATGGAGATTATTTATTTTGTTGCACGTGGTATGCACGTGTAATATTTTGGTTATTATTTTCAACATGATAAGTAAGAGCATTGTTTTTATAAAGGATTTTTCCTTAAAAGCTCAAGTGTTAATATATTTATCTTTTCTACAAAATAATTATTTTGGCCCAATTAATTTTAGCCCATGAATTTAAACTCTATTATTATTTTCTACAACTTCGTAATGTGTAGCATCTTTTCTTTTACCGGGTATGGATGTACAAATTGTGTAGGGTGGTTTGTGTGTGCACGTGCACTCAACGTACACGTGCACAAGGCACAAGCTTGGCCGGTTGGGTGAGTGGGCTTAGATCATGAGCGGTTACATATAAGGTGTGGGTAGTTTTACAACTTCCTAGTGAATCCTAGTCCTTGATTTTCCAACTCCCTAATGCATCTTAGCCCTCCATTCCCCTTATATTCTAGTATAAATACCCCCCTCTCATTCTCTATCTCTTTTACACTAAAGTTATTATTGTAAGAGAGGCATTCTGTGAGTTTGTGTGCGGGAGCTTTTCTGTGAAGGCCGAGTAGTAATCTGAAGGTTTCGGTGTGGAGCAAAGGAGCAAGGAGCGAGGAGTCGTTCACTGCACTAAGGAGCTTTTTGCTGGATTTCGTCTATTTCTTCAAATAAGGTGGGTGTTTCTCAGGACTTCTAATGTAGGAATTATACCATGATTGTTATAATTGCTACCATGTTAAGAAAAGTAAATTTAATGTATTAGAAATTGCCTGAGCATGCTGTTGATAACAAGAACGAGTGAGTCGGTACAGTCGACTGTCGCATGAACCAGTCGACTGGTACGAGACAATTATTTTTCATGATATGGTAATAAACATATGTGCAAATAGACGTAATCGTGTGATCACTAATTTTATATTTTTCCTATGACACATATGATGGAGGGATGGTAAATGGATGAAAAGAACTAGTGATGATTGACAAAACTAAGAACTGTCAGTGCAGTCGACTGACAAGGTGTTCAGCCGACTGGTGCATCGATTTAAGTATGAATATTAGGCAATTCCATGAAATGAGATATTCCATTATGTTAACCTAGTATAATGGTTTGAGATTTACATCTTCATCTTCGTAAGAAAGTTATGAATAGTGTGAGTACATGTTTAAAGTGTTTTCCTTAAAGAAAAGAACATATTAGTAATTTGAAATTCCATGCTACCATGTTACTGAACAAGTAAGAAGTGTGGTGTCTATAAAATATGAATGTATGTATGCTGTGATGAAAGTGCATATGAGAACGGTTGGAAAGATAATCTCTGTTTTGGAATTAAGAAACTGACCAGTCGACTTAGTGCGTGTAGCCAGTCGACTGAGCTGAACATGGAAATGTACTATTAAAGTATCCCAGAACAGACGACTGATGGATGAACAGTCGACTGTCAGGTGGATGACACTGTGAACATGAAAGGTTGCGGGACAGCCGACTGACTGTGTGCAGCAGTCGACTATCCCGAGTATTTATGATGAACCTGTATTGACTGTATGAGTCGACTGGTGTCCTTCCAAGTCGACTGTACAGAGTGAACTTTGGTATGTATGAGATTTCATTTTATTTATTGCTGTTGGAAGTTGTGAACTTTATGATCGAATTCTATGAACTCTTTTTATGACTGTGTGGATTTATGTAAAATGAATCATAAATGGGAACTGAGAATTAAATGAATATGAAAGGCTAAAATCATGATGAGAAAGTCTGTGAGACTCTAAATGAATGATGAGCTGAAAGTGCTCAATTGGAAGTTGTGAATTGTAAATTGAAACCAAGAGTAGCTAAGTCTCCCCCGGCAGTGAAATGAATGAAATGAAATGAGAATTGAAAGACCAAGGTTGGTCATGTATTGAAATGAAATGATAAGTCCGGTTTGGTGGAGAGGCTAACTCTAGAGCTTTGATTTGTATTCATGATTCTAATATTTAGTAGATAGTGAAGAGGTGATGAAAGTGAGAGAAAAACATAAGTATGAGAACTAGGGTTTACGGTGTGGGTGTGTGAGCCGCAGAATGCATGCTTGATGAGTCAAGACATGGCGCGGGCACAACTCAGAATGATCGGACCTTAGTCACGCTTGTGGGATGTTTTGGTGACTGCAAGAGGATTGTGTTCAGTGAGGAGGCTGAATTGCCGCAGAATGCATACTTGATGAGTCAAGACATGGCGCGGGCACAACTCAGAATGATCGGACCTTAGTCACGCTTGTGGGATGTTTTGGTGACTGCAAGAGGATTGTGTTCAGGGAGGAGGCTGAATTGCCACAGAATGCATGCTTGATGAGTCAAGACATGGCGCGAAATTCTACTCCAGGGGCCAGGATACATGCTTGTACTCATAGAATCATCTAGGATACTAACTGTAATTACAGAAGTAGAGTAATTCATGGCGAGGGATTGAACCCTACAAAAATGAAGAACGGTTAAGAGGCTTGCCCTCGGACCTATGTAGTATGGGATGCATAGAATCCGAACAAGTGTGCATTAGTGTCATGTAAATTAAATAATTGCATTAAGGATTAAGCGCACAATCACGACACGACATCATTAAGAGTTCCCTTTGATTTATATGCTTATATTGAACAAGTTTGTGATTGTTAAGAAATGAGATTCGTTATACTGTTTCTGGCATAGAGAGGATGGCCATGTATAATTATCGTCAGTTGAATAAACTGACGTACCCACAGTTTGTATGCAGGTAATTGCATGTGTAAAAGGAATGGATGCATAAAGATTGTACCATGTTGTTGTACATTTATTTAATTGTTGTATTTTACTTCCGCTGTGCAAAAGAAAAGTGTAATATTGATGTAACTGTGATGTATGAAGAAAATTTTGAATTTTCTTGTAAAATTGTACTAAAGAAAGTGAAAAGATCCTGTAGAACATCTCGAATTCAGTGATTTGGGATTCGGGGCGTTACAGAGTGGTATCAGAGCCACGCTTTCTACGCTTTCACACTTGTACAAATTTATAAGGAACGACACCCTAGATGTGGATATTAGAGTGTGTGTTTGAGTCTAGAGATTTAAATGTAAGTGACTTACATTTGTGTTGCTCTATGACTTATGCTTCTTCCTCTCTATTCTAAGATGGCTGATCACTTCGACCCTGCTGAAGGCGACGACTGGCATATTATTGAGGAAGAGTACCATCCTGGACAGGCTGATTCTGAGGACGAGTATCACCCTGGGCAAGCGGATTCTGATGATGAAGAGTGGCTTGAATCTCGAGAGATTACCCCACCTCCAGATTCATCTGACGATTCTTCTTCCGATGAAGAAGAGGGACCAGCTCTGAGTGGAACTGTGGCTTCTCTTCAGAGGCAAGTGGAGACCCTGAAGGAGAGAGTTGGAGTTTTGGAAACTCAGCTGGCGAAGCGAAAGGACGATTTCTCTGTTCTCAGTCACCGGGTGTGGGAACTTGAGAAGAGAAAGAACCTGACGGATGTGTTGAAAGATGAAGTGGATGAACTGCGGGAAGAACTTCGAGCAGCGAAGAGGACCCGTAGGAGTTAGATTGTTGTAGCTTCTATTTCTTTCGTTCTGATGTCAAAAATGTTTTTAATTCGAATGTATAAACTTTGGAATTCAATGAAATGCAAGTTGGTTTAAATTCTTGTTCTATACCTCGAATTTGATGGATCTTTTGCATCAGAATATGTCGAGAAGAGGAGCTAGGAATGGTGAGGGGTTGGATCTGGAGACTGAACTTGCAAGGGTCTACCAGACGCTGAATGCAGTGGCCATGAACCAAGGAAGGGGGCCGGTGAATCCAGTGCCCGAGGCGATTAAGCTGGTGGAATCATTCAAGAGAATGAAACCACCTGTGTTCGAGGGAAAGTCAGACCCAGATGCGGCTGATAACTGGATTCGGCAAGTGGAGACGATCTTCGAGGTGTTGGAGACACCGGAGGGCAGCAAGGTCAAGTTGGCGACTTTGCAATTCGAGAAGGATGCGATTGTTTGGTGGCAGTCGGTGAAGAGGACTATGGGAGGCATGTTGCTCGGCTGGGAGGGATTCCTGGAAGAATTCTGCAGCCACTATTTCCCCTCCGACATCCAGGAGAAAAAGGCGATGGAGTTTCTGTCACTTCAGCAAGGCGGCATGTCAGTGAGGGAGTATGAAACTAAGTTTACTCAGCTCTCCAGGTATGCTCCAGAACTGGTTATGGATGAGGCGAAGAAGGCTCGGAAGTTCGAGCGGATGAGGCGAAGAAGGCTCGGAAGTTCGAGCATGGGTTAAGGCCAAGCTTGAGATCTCGGTTGATACCTCTTGGTATCAGGCGATTTGACAAGCTGGTGAAGAGGGCGGCAGCGACGGAGGCGGATATGGAGCAGTTCCATGTTGCTCAGCACCAGAGGAACAACTGGCAGACCGGGAAGAGGCCTGCACAATCGGGGAGTTTCAAGGGGCAACCATCTGCACAGAGGTTCAAACCGACAGGGGGCGAACGCTATCAGTGTAGCTGGAGGACCTGGAAACAATGTGGGGAGACCTTCTGCAGTCACCTGTTATAACTGTGGGGAAGTGGGACATTACCAATCTCGATGTCTCAAACCATGGGCTGGCAATCACAATGTGCCAATACAGCAGACTGGGAAGAGGCCGTACCAGTCAGGGCGAGTATTTGCTTTGACGGAAGCTGATGCTGAGGAAGCAGATCAGGTCATCTCTGGTACGAGGGCTGATGTTTAGTGTGGTTTTGTCATTTCTTCTTCCCGTTTATATTGTGAAACTGTTATGTAATGGTGTGTATTATGTAACAGGAGAACTCTATCTTAATGGAAAGAAAGCTGTTGTATTATTCGATACTGGATCCTCTCATACTTTTGTGTCTCCTAGATTTGCTAAAGTGTTGGGAGTTGAACCGAAGACATTTCCAGGCAAGATCTTAGCAGTAGCTACTCCATCAGGGGAAACTTTGACCACTGATCGGTATTACGCTGATTGCGAGATTGTGATTGGAGATCGAATCTTTGGCATTGATCTGATCGAGCTGACTATCTTGGGAGTCGATGTTATCATTGGCATTGATTGGATGTCGGTGTACAGTGCAAGCATCGAGTGTAAGACCAAGACCATAACAGTGAAGGCTCCAGGTGGACCTGAAGTCACTTTCCAAGGGAAGCAGAAGTGTGCTAAGCTGGTGGCAACTATCCGCAAGGAAGAGACTCCTGTGGAATTGCAAGGGATTCCTGTAGTTCGGGACTATCCGACTGTGTTCTTGGAAGATTTTCCTGGGTTACCTCCACATCGTGATGTAGAGTTCAGCATCACTGTTCAACCGGGAAGTGCACCCATTTCTAAGGCACCGTATAGGATGGCTTCAGTGGAACAGGATGAGGTGAAACGACAGATTGAGGAACTATTGGGGAAGGGCTTTATTCAACCTAGTGCGTCACCTTGGGGAGCACCAGTGCTTTTGGTAAAGAAGAAGGATGGATCGATGAGAATGTGTATCGATTACCGAGAGCTGAATAAGGTCACTGTTCAGAATAAGTATCTGATTCCTCGAATTGATGATTTGTTCGATCGTCTACAAGGAGCAGCTGTATTCTTCAAAATAGATCTTCGATCAGGGTATCACCAAGTGCGAGTGAAAGCTGAAGATGTGCACAAAACTGCATTTAGAACTCGGCATGGGCATTACGAATTCTTAGTTATGCCATTCGGAGTGACAAATGCACCCGCAATCTTCATGGATTTGATGAACAGAGTTCTGAAGCCGTTCATTGATTCTTTCGTCGTGGTGTTTATCGACGATATTCTCGTGTACTCCAAGTCAGAGGAGGAGCACACCGAGCATCTGGCAGCAGTTTTGCAGAAGCTGGAAGAGCAAAAGTTGTACGCCAAGTTATCCAAGTGTGATTTCTGGAAATCTGAAGTGGCATTCCTAGGTCACATCCTTTCTAAGGAGGGAGTGGCAACTGACCCTCAGAAGATAGAGGCAGTGAGAGATTGGGCTAGGCCTACTACAGTGAAGGAAGTCAGAAGTTTTCTTGGGATGACTGGATATTACAGGAGATTCATTCAAGGTTATGCTCAGATAGCTGTACCGCTTACTGGACTGACCAAGAAGAATGTGAGCTTCAAGTGGACTGAGCAATGTGAGGCGAGCTTTCAGGAGTTGAAAGATAGGCTGACTACTGCACCTATTTTGGCTTTGCCTAGAGCAGGTGTTGAGTATGATGTTTATAGCGATGCTTCACATCGGGGGCTTGGTTGTGTCTTAATGCAAGAGGGAAGAGTAATCGCTTATGGGTCTAGGCAACTACGACCGCATGAGAAAAATTACCCGACTCATGATCTGGAGTTGGCTGCGATTATCTTTGCCCTGAAGCAATGGAGGCACTACGTGTACGGTGAGAAGTTGAATATGTACACAGATCACAAGATCTTGAAGTATATATATCAGCAGAGGGATCTCAACCTGAGGCAGCGGAGATGGTTGGAAGTGCTCGAGGATATGCGACCTGAGATCAAGTATCATCCTGGAAAGGCTAATGTTGTTGCTGATGCACTTAGTCGCAAGAGCAGTTTGGCCAGTTTGATTACAACTCAGAGGCATCTGATTGAGGAGTTGGATCGAGCAGGTATTGAAGTTGTCTTGCAAGGATTGGGAGCATCTTTGGCTCAGTTGAGGCTTCAGCCTACTCTGAATGCAAAAATCATTGCAAGTCAAGAGGTTGATGCTGATATTTTGGAGATGAAGGAGCAGGTTAGTGCTGGCAGGTTGCCCGGATTTCAAACCAGGGATGGAGTGCTGTAGTTCGGAGATAGGCTGTGTGTTCCAAATCAGGCGGACCTGAAAGAGAGTATTCTTCAGGAGGCGCATGCTACTCTTTTGTCGGTACATCCTGGGAGTACTAAGATGTACAAAGACATCAAACAGCATTTCTGGTGGTCAGGTTCGAAGCGGGATGTGGCTGATTTTGTTGCGAAGTGTGAGGTTTGTCAGCAGGTCAAAGCCGAAAATCAGAGACCCGGAGGTCTATTACAGCCGTTACCTATTCCGGAATGGAAGTGGGATAACATCAGTATGGATTTCATCACGGGATTGCCTAAGAGTTCTAAAGGCAATGATGCGATTTGGGTTATAGTCGACCGACTGACCAAGTCCGCTCACTTTTTGGCGATGAAACTCACTGCTTCGATTGACAAGTTGGCTGAGTTGTATGTTGGTGAGATTGTCCGACTTCATGGTGTTCCCTCAACTATTGTGTCTGATCGAGATGCGCGGTTTACTTCGCATTTCTGGAGGAGTCTTCAGACAGCTTTGGGTACCAAGACAGATTTCAGCACTGCTTTTCATCCGCAAACCGACGGGCAGACCGAGAGAGTCAACCGTATTCTTGAGGATATGCTTCGGTGTTGTATACTAGACTTTGGAGGCAGTTGGGAAAGGCATTTACCTTTGGTGGAGTTTGCCTACAACAATAGTTTTCAAGCTAGCATCGGGATGGAGCCGTACGAAGCTTTGTATGGCAGGAAGTGCAGAACACCTGTTTGTTGGTATGAAGTTGGGGAGCGGCAGTTGTTTGGTCCTGAGCTTGTGCAGCTAACTTCTGAGAAGATTGATCTGATCAGGAAAAGGTTGGTAGAAGCTCAGAGCAGGCAGAAAAGCTATGCAGACAACCGGAGAAGGGACCTTGAGTTTGAGGTTGGTGACTTCGTCTTCCTGAAGGTATCACCCAGTAAAGGTGTGGTTCGTTTTGGCAAAGGTGGGAAGTTAGCCCCGAGGTTTATAGGCCCGTATAAGATATTGAAAAGGATCGGGAAAACTGCTTACCGGCTTGAATTACCGGAAGAGTTGTCTCAGGTGCACAATGTCTTCCATGTGTCTATGCTGCGAGGTTATATTCCAGATCCGAGTCATCATTTGCCAGAAGTACCGGAAGGTTTGCAGTTAGACCTGAATTACATCGAGTCTCCTGTCGAGATTGTTGACCGTAGGGAGAAAGTCTTGAGGAATAAGACGATACCGATGGTCAAGGTAGTCTGGAGAAACCACTTGGTTGAAGAGGCTACTTGGGAATCTGAGGAAAGGATGTTGAAGGACTATCCTGAGCTTTTTGCTTGATTGTATCTTTGTATCTTTGTATCTTTTGTTTTGTTGTTGTGTTGTATTTTCTGTTGTCTCGCTCTTGACTGTAGTTCCGGGGACGGAACTATTCTAAGGAGAGAGTGATGTAATACCCCGACTTTTCCTAATATATGGAGATTATTTATTTTGTTGCACGTGGTATGCACGTGTAATATTTTGGTTATTATTTTCAACATGATAAGTAAGAGCATTGTTTTTATAAAGGATTTTTCCTTAAAAGCCCAAGTGTTAATTTATTTATCTCTTCTACAAAATAATTATTTTGGCCCAATTAATTTTAGCCCATGAATTTAAACTCTATTATTATTTTCTACAATTCGTAATGTGTAGCATCTTTTCTTTTACTGGGTATGGATGTACAAATTGTGTAGGGTGGTTTGTGTGTGCACGTGCACTCAACGTACACGTGCACAAGGCACAAGCTTGGCCGGTTGGGTGAGTGGGCTTAGATCATAGGCGGTTACATATGAGGTGTGGGTAGTTTTACAACTTCCTAGTGAATCCTAGCCCTTGATTTTCCAACTCCCTAGTGCATCTTAGCCCTCCATTCCCCTTATATTCTAGTATAAATACCCCCCTCTCATTCTCTATCTCTTTTACACTAAAGTTATTATTGTAAGAGAGGCATTCTGTGAGTTTGTGTGTGGGAGCTTTTCTGTGAAGGCCGAGTAGTAATCTGAAGGTTTCGGTGTGGAGCAAAGGAGCAAGGAGCGAGGAGTCGTTCACTGCACTAAGGAGCTTTTTGCTGGATTTCGTCTATTTCTTCAAATAAGGTGGGTGTTTCTCAGGACTTCTAATGTAGGAATTATACCATGATTGTTATAATTGCTACCATGTTAAGAAAAGTAAATTTAATGTATTAGAAATTGCCTGAGCATGCTGTTGATAACAAGAACGAGTGAGTCGGTACAGTCGACTGTCGCATGAACCAGTCGACTGGTACGAGACAATTATTTTTCATGATATGGTAATAAACATATGTGCAAATAGACGTAATCGTGTGATCACTAATTTTATATTTTCCCTATGACACATATGATGGAGGGATGGTAAATGGATGAAAAGAACTAGCGATGATTGACAAAACTAAGAACTGTCAGTGCAGTCGACTGACAAGGTGTTCAGCCGACTGGTGCATCGATTTAAGTATGAATATTAGGCAATTCCATGAAATGAGATATTCCATTATGTTAACCTAGTATAATGGTTTGAGATTTACATCTTCATCTTCGTAAGAAAGTTATGAATAGTGTGAGTACATGTTTAAAGTGTTTTCCTTAAAGAAAAGAACATATTAGTAATTTGAAATTCCGTGCTACCATGTTACTGAACAAGTAAGAAGTGTGGTGTCTATAAAATATGAATGTATGTATGCTGTGATGAAAGTGCATATGAGAACGGTTGGAAAGATAATCTCTGTTTTGGAATTAAGAAACTGACCAGTCGACTTAGTGCGTGTAGCCAGTCGACTGAGCTGAACATAGAAATGTACTATTAAAGAATCCCAGAACAGACGACTGATGGATGAACAGTCGACTGTCAGGTGGATGACACTGTGAACATGAAAGGTTGCGGGACAGCCGACTGACTGTGTGCAGCAGTCGACTATCCCGAGTATTTATGATGAACCTGTATTGACTGTATGAGTCGACTGGTGTCCTTCCAAGTCGACTGTACAGAGTGAACTTTGGTATGTATGAGATTTCATTTTATTTATTGTTGTTGGAAGTTGTGAACTTTATGATCAAATTCTATGAACTCTTTTTATGACTGTGTGGATTTATGTAAAATGAATCATAAATGGGAACTGAGAATTAAATGAATATGAAAGGCTAAAATCATGATGAGAAAGTCTGTGAGACTCTAAATGAATGATGAGCTGAAAGTGCTCAATTGGAAGTTGTGAATTGTAAATTGAAACCAAGAGTAGCTAAGTCTCCCCCGGCAGTGAAATGAATGAAATGAAATGAGAATTGAAAGACCAAGGTTGGTCATGTATTGAAATGAAATGATAAGTCCGGTTTGGTGGAGAGGCTAACTCTAGAGCTTTGATTTGTATTCATGATTCTAATATTTAGTACATAGTGAAGAGGTGATGAAAGTGAGAGAAAAACATAAGTATGAGAACTAGGGTTTACGGTGCGGGTGTGTGAGCCGCAGAATGCATGCTTGATGAGTCAAGACATGGCGCGGGCACAACTCAGAATGATCGGACCTTAGTCACGCTTGTGGGATGTTTTGGTGACTGCAAGAGGATTATGTTCAGGGAGGAGGCTGAATTGCCACAGAATGCATGCTTGATGAGTCAAGACATGGCGCGAAATTCTACTCCAGGGGCTAGGATACATGCTTGTACTCATAGAATCATCTAGGATACTCACTGTAATTACAGAAGTAGAGTAAGTCATGGCGAGAGATTGAACCCTACAAAAATGAAGAACGGTTAAGAGGCTTGCCCTCAGACCTATGTAGTATGGGATGCATAGAATCCGAACAAGTGTGCATTAGTGTCATGTAAATTAAATAATTGCATTAAGGATTAAGCGCACAATCACGACACGACATCATTAAGAGTTCCCTTTGATTTATATGCTTATATTGAACAAGTTTGTGATTGTTAAGAAATGAGATTCGTTATACTGTTTCTGGCATAGAGAGGATGGCCATGTATAATTATCGTCGGTTGAATAAACTGACGTACCCACAGTTTGTATGCAGGTAATTGCATGTGTAAAAGGAATGGATGCATAAAGATTGTACCATGTTGTTGTACATTTATTTAATTGTTGTATTTTACTTTCGCTGTGCAAAAGAAAAGTGTAATATTGATGTAACTCTGATGTATGAAGAAAATTTTGAATTTCCTTATAAAATTGTACTAAAGAAAGTGAAAAGATCCTGTAGAACATCTCGAATTCAGTGATTTGGGATTCGGGGCGTTACAGCAGGGGCTAAGGCCGCATGCCCCTGATTGGTCGGTTCTCACAGGGGATTCCCTGCTTGAGGGTCCCGTGGCCATTGAGGTGGTCAGGAACCTCGCACGGAGTGAGATCGCATGGCGCTGGCGGGGCAGACGTCTGAAATGGCCTTCATGCGGTGGTCTCAGGCACAGCTCTTGGTGAGTGCTTGTCCTCTTGCATTGAGTTTAGATTCTAGGACTTTTCTAACTTTTCCTTTCTCGGACAGGCGATGCTTCATGAGCAGCACTTTCAGAAGTGCTTGGAGAAGGAGGTCCTCGTCGAGAGAAGGAACGTGGAGGACTATCTCCGCGAGTTGAACAAGGCGACGGACGAGCTAAAGGAAGCTTGGAGCATGGAGGCCGTCCACGAGGCTCAGATGGTCTCGATAATCGATCATGATAAGAAGGATGTGGATCGCCTCAAGGAGAAGGCCCGGGAAGAAGCTGAGAAGACGCGGAAGGCCATGGAGGAGGCGCAGATCACCATGGTGGATACCCTGATCCTACCACAAGACGAGGCCTATAATAAGGCTAAGGAGCACTTCCGGTTGATCTATTCGGACAATAGGGTCGACCACCTCCATTACAACTGGCAGCCCGAGCATCCGATAACACCCGGTAGTGAGGAGATGGGGGGTCCTCACCAAGAGGAGGTCGGGGGCGACCCTGCTGACGAAGAGGTGCCACCCCCCCCCCCCCCCCTCAAGCATAGTTTAGGTTTTCTTTTTTGATTTTGTAAATGCCTTGCGAGGACTGGCCACCGCCTTTTGTAGCACAAAAATTTTGAACTTAATGAAAGATATTTTTTTGGCCGATGCTCCATGACTTGTGCTTCTTTAGTCTCTTTTGTGACTTGTTGTTTTTCTCGTCTTTTTGATAGACGCATGAGGTCCTCGGTGCCGACCATATTTCCGCCGAGGCCTCCTTGGCCCGAGCTGGACCGAAGGCCATGGAGGCGGCTCTGGCTGGCCAACGAAAGCAGGCTCGGGACCGAGCGGCCGCAGTGAATTACTTCATGAACAAGTCTAGGGAGCTCGGCTTGGAGGTCGCTCGTCTGAGGAAAACCATAGCCAACAGGGACAAGTGGGCAATCGAGACGAACTTGTAGTGCCCTGAATTTCTAATATAATATCTTAGAAAATACGTGGCACAATCCCAGCATCAACTTCAATGTAATAGTACACATAGCCCAAAAACACAAATAATTTTATTTCCAAACTTTTATTACATCAATCTTTACAAACACAGCGGAAATACAAAACACCTTAAATTTCAACTTTCTTTTTACAACACTTCTTTTTACAAAATTTACAAAAAACTCTATTACATCAGTTTATCTCCAAAACATTCTCAAGCATCCAAGCCTCCAAACTCTAAGCAACAACCTGTATCATATGAGGCTAGAGATGATCCCTAACCCCCAAAACTAAAGGGGTCAGCCACAAATGGTGTGAGTGACATAAAAACATACAACATGATTAAATCATAAAATATAAAGTCATCAACAGCATGTATTAACAATAGGGATAAATGAATGAGAAATAACAAAGGTGTAAAGCATGAAACATCATGGGATGAAAACAACAAGTGAAACTAGACTAAGTGTCAAGTGTAGGAAAACTAGAAAACACAAGCATAAAACCAAGTCAAGAAAACACAATTCTATATGCTGACTCTCTAATGCACACTTGTCGGAGTCTATGCATTCCATAGTACATAGGTCCGGTGCAAGCCCTTAACAATCTCTACGACATAGGGATAACCCCTCATTATGCAACTAATTCTAGTACGGTGATGGGAAACAAGATTCAGAATACTCCGCGAATAGGCGTCACCGCCCTCGACGTGCAAGCATCAAGTAAGATAGCTCAATAACAACAGCCGGAGAATCATCTCCCTGCTGTGTACCTCATGAATAGGCTTGCAAGACCCTCAACGTGCAGATACACCCGATACATTCTGTGAATAGGTCTGCCGACCCTCAACACGCAAATGCACCATGCATGCTCCTGAATAGGCCCGTAGACCCTCAACACGCGAACATCTAAATACTATGTACCCCACGAATAGGCCTTCAAGACCCTCAACGTGCAGATACACCCGATACATTCCGTGAATAGGTCTGCCGACCCTCAACACGTAAATGCACCCTGCATGCTCCGTGAATAGGCCCGTAGACCCTCGACACGCGAACATCTAAATACCCTCTAGTTGGACTAACAAATCATGAGTCTATGCTTACGTCGATTATTATCAAATACTCCAAAAATCCTTATCTCTAGAGTTAGTGTATCCTACCGGACTTCAACAACAACTAAACCAAGACCCCTTAGGCCTAACTCAATAAATCTCAACTGTCGATCCGCAGGACTCCCACTCAACTCCTAGAGACCTCAATATGACCATAACTCACTATTCCATCGTCAAACGATCAAAGGAGAATCTCTCCACTCAACAAAACCCAAATTTCTATAAATTCCAACATCCAATCTAACGATGAAGTATCTTGAAAACATATGTTCAATAGAAGATAGGGTATAAAATAATAAGTTGATAGGGTATAAAATAAGAAGTTATAGCTTAAAACATTTAGAGAATAAATTATTTGAAAGAACCTTCATAAATATAAAAATACATCAGTACCAGTCGAGTGTAGAAAGCATAAGTCGACTGCCCAAAAAGAATGTTCCATGATTTTAAGAAAATAAGCTAAGGGTTATAAGTTGACTTATAAAAATCATAAGTCGACTTACCAGAGAATATAAGTTGACTTATAAAAGCCATATGCGACTTACCAGAGAATATAAGTTGACTTATAAAAGCCATAAGTCGACTTACCGGAGAATATAAGTTGACTTATAAAAGTCATAAGTCGACTTATCAGAGAATATAAGTTGACTTATAAAAGCCATAAGTCGACTTACCAGAGAATATAAGTTGACTTATAAAAATCATAAGTCGACTTAGCAGAGGGAAATTCCAGAAATCTTTTAAGAAAATATTCTAAGTGTTATAAGTCGACTTGCCAAAGTCATAAGTCGACTTACCAGAGAAAAATCTACGATAACTTTGAAAAATAAATTCTAAGTGTGCCAGTCGACTGAAAAGGGGCTAAGTCGACTGTCCAGAACGGATTTTCAAGAAAACCAAAGATCATAGCAGTCGGGTCGTACCAGTCAACTGAAAGGTCATGCCAGTCGACTGTCGGCCTACAGACTGCATCGTTTTGGTTGTGCACAATCAACCGATACGTAGATTTACCTTACAAAACGAAATCTCTAAAAAGTATATTTTTGATATGATCAAATACAACTTATAGGATATACAAAGATCCATATAAACCAATCAAAAACCACTTGAATTGATAAAAATAACTTTTTGATGAACTTCTTCAAAATAAAACATAAATTGTGCATATAATCAAAATAGGGTTTTCTTAAAATAATTTACCGATCGCTGAAATAGTTGGTATTCAGATCCAAACCATCTGATCATCAAAACTCAATAAAAATCCCAATTAGGGTGTATTTCCTCAATCTCAACTAAATTCTAAATTCTCCAATTTTCATGTCAAGATCTCTTGATTCATAACTCTTCCATTCAATTATCTCAAAATTCTAAATTTCTACCACAACTCATAACTGTAATATTCTGGACGGATATTGCCCTGTATAAAATACTATTTTATTATTATTTTTATTATTATTTTGTTTTAATCCCAAAATTAAAATATTTTGGTGATTTTCACTCGGTTTGTTCATAGACATCATCTGTACCCAGATACCGGTCAGTATACATCCGTATTATATCAAATTGATACCGTGATCTTCCGAACTAATAATAGAATTTATTTTATTATTTCCGAGATTAAATTATTTTTATACGGATTATGCGAAGATTTTCGGTATACATACATATATGCACACATACGTGTAGTATGTCGATTAGTACAAGTATGTGGTATGTATTTTATGGATAAAATTGTTCTCCTTGTCATGACAATCCTAATTAGATAGTTAAGATTGTAGGAGAATTAAACATAGGATTAAGATGTATGCATAAGAGAATTAGGAGGTCTTCTAGAAACCTTCTCTCCTCCACCTCACCTAAAACACCATACCCTCACCATACCTCCACCTCATCCATCCCTCCCCTAGGCAAAACCGGCCCCAAATTGGGGGAGGACTTTTGTGCAATTGTGTGCATGCACATTTGCACTCTCCACCCTTCCTTAGGCAAAACCGGCCCCAAATTAGGGAAGGACTTTTGTGCAATTGTGTGCATGCACATTTGCACTCTCCACCCTTCTCTCCACCTATAAATACCCCCTCCCTTCACCATTGTCTCATTTTTAGAAAGACAAAAAGAAAGAAAGGAAAAGAAAGAGAGGAACCATACTAACTTGAGAGTTTTCCATTGTAGGTTTCATAAGGATTCCTAGGAGCTAAGGAGGAGAGTTAGTCTAGTTCTTCCATCAAAAAGAGATTAAGGCGGGGGTTTCTCTTTTGATTATTGTGTTTTTGTTTTTGATGCTTCTTCTTCTCATCCTCCTTGTTTTGTTTCTTTTGTTTGGGTGCTTCCTTGACATATTGTTGTGTATTGTTTGTGGTATAAGTTGTAATTTTGGATGGTAAAAGAAATGTGATAAGTAGTAGTAAAGAACAAAAAGATGGAATTTTGTAGTAGCAGTTGTTGTTTTATGTTTACTAATTGGACTAAAATACACGTATGCATATGAACTTGTACATACAACCATTTGGGGTTGTAGGACTTGAATGTGGACTCACACATAAAGCATATGAACTTGTATACAACCATTTGGTTGTAGGACACACACATTGAACATTGGACCAAAAAAAGGAAAGCATATGTTGGTTGATCCAAAATGGAGGATTCTTACTTTACTTATTTTGCCTAGTTCTTTCTATTAATATTAAATAAAAAGAACCCATTTCTAGATGCTAATCCTAGTATGAAAAGATCTAAATCACTAGTTGTAGAATGGTTAAAAAGATCTCTTTTTATGATCACTAGTAATAATAAGAAATCGATGCTAATAAAGATTTAGTAGATATTTAAGTAGTAGATGTTTTATGTTCAAATGAAGTAGTAGTAGTTTATGTTAAAAAGAAGTAGTTATAGATGGTTGTGTTATGTAAAATGTTAGTAGATGTTCATGGTTAAAATAAAGTAGTAGTAGCATTAGATGTTAAAATGAAGTAGTTATAGATGGTTATGTTATGTAAAATGTTAGTAGATGTTCATGGTTAAAATAAAGTAGTAGTAGAAGTAGAGTAGATGTTTTGTTAAATAAAGAGGCTTTAGTGGATGGTTATATGGATAGTAGTAGATGCTTGTGTTAAATAAAGAAGTTAGTAGGTGTTTTATAGTAGATGTGGGGTTAAATAAAGTAGTTGTAGATGTGTATGTTGTGTAAAGTTTTAGTAGATGCTTAATGGTATTCATGTTTAGATCATTGTAGGAAAAATATATACAATGTTGTAAGAATCATTATACATGCTAGATTAATTGTAGGAAAGTTATATACCATGCTAGATTAAATTATCTACACTTAGATGTTGTAGGGAAGTTGTCTACCATGCTAGATTAATTTATCTATGCTTAGATAATTGTAGGAAAGTGGTATATCATGCTAGATTAATTTATCCATGCTTACATGCTTGTAGGAAAGTTGTATACCATGCTAGATTAATTATAGGAAAAGTTGTATACCATGCTAGATTAATTTACCTACACTTGGATGTTGTAGGAAAGTTGTATACCATGCTAGATTAATTGTAGGAAAGTTGTATACCATGCTAGATTAAATTTCCTACACTTAGATGTTGTAGGAAAAGTTGTATACCATGCTAGATTAATTTACCTACACATGGATGTTGTAGGAAAGTTGTATACCATGCTAGATTAATTGTAGGAAAGTTGTATACCATGCTAGATTAATTGTAGGAAAGTTGTATACCATGCTAGATTAAATTACCTACACTTAGATGTTGTAGGAAAAGTTGTATACCATGCTAGATTAATTTACCTACACTTGGATGTTGTAGGAAAGTTGCATACCATGCTAGATTAATTGTAGGAAAGTTGTATACCATGCTAGATTAAATAAATATTCATGCTTAGTTAGTAGACATTCATGCTTAGATGATATCCATGCTTAGATAAGTGTATGTTCATGCTAAGTTAGTAGATGACCATGCTAATGATTGTTTATGCTAAGTTAGTTGATGACCATGTGTAACACCCCGAATTTAAATATAAGGATAAATTCGAGATTTCACAGGATCTTTACTTCACTTCGTACAGTTTTACAAGGAATTTAAAACTTTTCATTCCCAATACATCAGAGTTCCTTTACACTTGGTTTTTACACAGCGGAAGACTAAAAGATTACAACAATGAAATACAACTTGTATAACTTTAACATCATTTGCAATATCTTTAACTTCTAAACAGCAACAACATATCCACTTTATAACTCCATGAATAGTCCATTACCTGCATGTCAATCTGTGGGCACGTCAGTTACTTACAACTGACGAAATGTTATACACGGCTATCCTCTCTATGCCGGGAATAGTATAACGATCTCATACTTTAACAAATCACAAAAAAGATTGAATGAACAAGTAAAGTGTCAAGGGTGATTATTCTAAATATAAGTGTATGTCATGCCTTAATGCCTAATGCACACAATTCTACACTAGGATGACACAAATGCACACTTGTTCAGATTCTATGCATCCCATACTACATAGGTCTGAGGGCAAGTGCCTACGTACTCCATATTGAAGGGTTCGATCCCTCGCCATGAGACTACCCAGTAATTAAACAAGTTTTAGATTTATTTCACAGATACGGATCTCAGCTTCCCTGACTAGCCTCCCTGGCTATAATAACAGATTCGAGCCTCCCTGGCTATTATATCGTGAGAATAATCCCGTAAATGCCCCTCTAGCCCCGGTATATACATATTCTTTAGAGTATGGTAAACATCCGCCGACTACCCTAAGTCCCGGATAAAATACAGTCCATCTCCTACGGAGCAACCACAGTCCACCAACTGGGTCTATAGCCACGGAGATCCACCGCCGACTATATAGAAGCACCCATTTACGTTTGCACATGTCTATTACATCTTCACCTAAGTGCCTAATTATTTTAAGACATGAATATGTTATCACCCTAGAATCAGTTTTACCTCATACCGGATTTATTCACAAAATACGAGAGCGCCCGACGGCATTATCTCGCAATCAAGTCTCAAAATCTTTCTTTCAAAATTACCGGTAACTGAGGTCTTACTAATTCTAAATCATAAACCTTTCATGTACAAGAAACATGGGTACACATACCCTTTAATAATCATGTCTTAACTTATTATATCCATGTCTCTAACTTATCCATAATTTAATCTATGTCTCACTTTGATCTATGTCTCACTTAGCATCAACACATAAATCTCTTATCAAAACATAATTTCGTTCATGAATTAACAACAATAATGAATTCATCACTTGCAATTTCATTCGAAATTTAAACTCATGAAAAATACTCCAAATAATTATTCATCACATTGAGCGCATATATACACAACATTCATGCATAATCCCATCAAAAAGAAATAAATTCTCACATCCAAATTCTACTTTTCTTTTAAGGGAAAAAGATCAATCATGCTACTAAAAATAGTTAATTTTGAAGACAATATCTCGATCTTTCTTTTATTCATCAAAATATGCATATAAATCATCAATCTTATTATTTTTATAGATTCTCCATCACTTAGTATGAACCCTAGATTATTCTCCAAATTTTTAATTGCATTTGTCTCATTAACACCAAAAAAATATCATTTGAAAACACCCAAAAAAAATTAAATAAAGAAAAGGGGTTGTGGGGTTTTGATCCCGTGAGCCAACAGCCAAGGCCCCAACAACAGACCGAAAGCCAAGAGTCCAAATGGACTCTATGTCAGATTTCTTAACTCCAACTCCTTTTGTACTTAAAGTGGGGCTCTGGATGCATTATGATAAATCACAAAAAAAAAGTTTGCACTTATCAAGTTTCGAACTCGAGCCAACCAGGAAGCAGCGCATGGTCAGACCACTAGGCTACCCGTACCCAATGACTCACAAGCAACCCGAAAGGTTTTTTTTTTTCTTTCCAATTTCGTTTTATTTCATTAATCTCGTAAAACTTAGTTCTCTCTTTTAATCAAATCTTTCATTAGTCTACAATAAATTTAATTAGACTGAAAATTAACAGAAACTCATGTATTAAAAATTCATATTTGATAATACATCTAAAGTTCAAATCTATTTCCTCTCTTTCATTATATGAATTGTAATTCATTTTAATCGAACTAGAAAATTTGTATTCTCTTACAATAATTTAAAATAAGTTATTTATACCCATTTCACTTTGCAAAAACTTCTTTTAACTATAAGGGAAATCTCTCCAAATACTTTTAAAAATTACTAGTTTCTATATTAACATGCAAACTACAATTTCTCTTCTCATTTGCAAGCAACAAGACAATTACTTTGCTCTTTAAACAAATGTTAACATTTCTATCACTTAACATATATGAAAACATGAATTTATCTTCTAATTATCACATCAAATTTTTACTACTCATTTAGCACATATAAAAGTGTAAATTAAATCTACTTTTCATATCTTATTCAAAATATACATTTGCCAAGGATGAAGTTTTAACATGAATCATGGTATCAATTCTTACATCATAATTTTCTATTATTTAACCACACACATATTATTCATATCATGTATAATAGCATGAAAATCACCTACATATCAATATCATCTCATAGAACTAATTTATAATTTCTAGCATGATATTTCTACAACTAGAAAGTAAGAAACCACCCACCTTGATTGAAGCTTGAACGATTGAAAGAATGATCACCACTTCTAGCTTCAAGGATTCCTAGCTCTTCTCCTCCTAGCAATGGCCTCCAAGCACAAAACTCTCTTCTCTCTTTCTTATTTCTTGATTATTTTTTTATTTTTTTTGGTGTGAGAAGAGAGTAGAATGATGGGCTATTTATAGGTCTTTGCTAGGGTTCTAATTGCATAATTACACACCTAATAAATTACTAAAATTAATTTACCAACTCTTCATATACATAACTCCCTTAACTCCCAAAACTCCTCACTTTTCATCTCCCCCACCTCTTCAAAACCCAACTCCCATAACCTACAACTTTTCTCCTTACCCACTTCTCTCTCTTAATTTAATCCCGGCCAAAAAATCAATCCAGCACAATTGTGTGCTGTTTTGATCTCCATCGTGGGCCCCTCTTCTCATGCATTCACGTGGGCCCCTCCAACCCAAATACAAACTCAATTCATTTTACCCTTCATAATTCATTTTAATTCATTATACCATATCACTATTCATTTTATCACATACCATATAACCCATCAGCCTACATTTACCGTGGGCCCATTCATACACATTATACTATCCATTTCCAAACACTTTTACGATCAACAGCCAGTACACTTATACATTTCCAACTATATATACCATTTTCAATATATACTATTACTAGTATTACACCATATAGTATATTCTTTTAAAAAAAATTATTATTGGGTATTACACACACTCCGAAATATTTTTTTGAAAATAAACATACTCAAATATGTTCGCCTAAAACACGTGCGTTGCACGTAAAATATTAAAATGTGAAAATTCGGTTTTATCAACAAAAAATATTTAAATAATAAAATATAACATAAGAAAATTATATTTATTAATTTTATATATTCCACGACGTAATTGTCACGTACGTAGAAAACACGTGCATCATACGTGCAGAATATCGAAAAAATGCATTTTAATCAAAACAAGGGGAAAATAAATTTTCATTCTATAAAATAGATTTAAATACATAAAAATAAATAATTTAAACCTTTAGAAAACATTGTACGTAGTGGTGGAAACACGTGCATCAAAATACGTAAAAAGCACGTAAATCCCACGGATTGAAATATTATATTTTAGTTGACTGAAATCAATACGGAAAATGTATAAATAGTACGAATCCAAAATATGTAGTGAAACACATTACAAAATATACGTGCGTAACACCCAGAGGCAAAATTGTAATTTCCAATTTTGCGGGGTGTTAAACTTTTATTAAAAATTCACTCAGACGGTTATACCACATCTGTCCTGATTGTTTTAATCCATATAATGCTTTGTTTAACTTAACTGAGTAAATTTTCCGGGAATTATCATTATGTGCTTCTGGCACTTTAAATCCTTCAGGGATTTTCATATATATATCATGGTCTAACGAACCATACAAATAGGCTGTGACCACATTCATGAGACACATTTCAAGTCTTTCATGCACTGCCAGACATATCAAATATCGAAATGTTATTGCATCCACCACAGGAGAATATGTCGCTTCATAATCAACACCAGGCATCTGGGTAAAACCTTGTGCGACAAGCCGTGCTTTATATCTAGTAATCTCATTTCGTTCATTTCTTTTTTGTACAAATACCCATTTATAGCCTACTGGTTTGATCTCTTTTGGTGTTCGGACTACAGATCCAAAAACTCCTCGTTTTTCAAACGAGTCTAATTCAGACTTAATTGCCTCTTTCCATTTTGGCCAATCATTTCTATTTCTACACTCTTCCACAGAGGTAGGTTCATGATCCTCGTTTTCATTTATGATATCGCGCGCAATATTATATACAAAAATATTGTCGACAATTATATTATTCCGGTCCCATCTTCTTCTCGTAATGACATAGTTAATCGAGATCTCTTCATTTTCATTAATTTCAGGTACCTGATTCTCTTCATTATTAACTATGTCAATGGTCTCTACTGGAGAGACATCCTCGATTTGACAATCATGGTTATTTGCTCCTTTCCTTTTTCGAGGATATTTATCTTTGGAACCAAGTGGTCTACCACGCTTCAAGCGTGCCTTAGACTCACTAGCAATTATAGGTTGTCCTTCAGGGACATCAATTTTGATAGGAGCATTTATAGCTAGAATATGAGATTTTGTTATTCTTTTGTGGTCAGTAAATGCGTCTGGCAGTTGATTTGCAATACCTTGCAAATGAATTATCCTTTGAACTTCTAATTCACTTTCTTTTGTTCGAGGATCTAAACATTTCAATGATAATTCATTCCATGAAATCTCTTTTTCCAACTGTTTATTATCTCCCCCTAATGTTGGAATAGTGATTCATCAAATGACAATCTGCAAACCTTGCAGTAAACAAATCTCCAGTTGTCGGTTCAATATACTTGATTATAGATAGAGATTCATACCCAACATATATTCCCGTCCTCTTTTGAGGTCCCATTTTTGTGCGTTGTGGTGGATTAATTGGGACATATACCGCACATCCGAAAATTCGTAAATGGAAAATATTTGGTTCCTGACCATGAACCAATTGTAAGGGAGAATTATCATTATAACTGGTTGGCCGGATGCGTATAAGTTGTGCTGCATGTAAAACAGCATGTCCCCGGGCCCAAACGGGGAGATTTGATTTCATAAGCATTGGTCTAGCAATCCATTGGATCCGTTTTATAAATAATTCTGCCAAACCATTTTGAATGTGAACATAGGCTACTGGATGTTCCACTTTTATCCCAATTGACATACAATAATTCATAAAATATTGGGATGTAAATTCACCAGCATTATCAAGACGAATTGTCTTTATCGGATAATCAGGAAAATGTGCCCGCAACCAAATTATTTGTGCAAGTAATCTTGCAAAAGCCAAATTACGAGATGATAATAAACACACATGTGACCATCGAGTTGATGCGTCAATTAGAACCATAAAATACCGAAACGGTCCATATGGGGGATGAATCGGACCACATATATCACCATGAATTCATTCTAAAAATGATAGTGATTCGTTCTTTATTTTGGCTGGTGAGGGCCTTGTAATTAACTTTCCTTTGGAACAAGCAACACAAGGAAATTCATGGGATTGAAAAATCTTCTGGTTTTTCAATGAATGACCACATGATTTCTCGATAATTTTCCGCATCATCGTTGAACCGGGATGACCTAACCGATCATGCCAAACCTTAAATATATCTGTAAACTTTATCTTTATTGTATTATATGATTCAACTATTCTTATAGTTGTATAATACAATCCAGATGAGAAAGCTGGTAATTTTTCTAATACACACTTTTTGCCGATCATATTTGAGGTAATACAAAGATATTCAATACCTCTTTCATTCACAGTCTCAATATGATATCCATTTAGACGAATATCTTTAAAACTTAATAAGTTTCTTTGAGACTTAGGTGAAAATAATGCATTTTCAATTATGAATTTTGTGCCTACTGGCATTATAAAATTTGCTCTTCTGAAGCCTTCAATTATCTTTGCACAGCCTGATATGGTATTGACATGTGCTTGATCATTTCTCAGATTAGAAAAATATTTTTTATCTTTAAGAATGGTGTGGGTAGTAGCACTGTCTGCAAGACATATATCCCCAACTTGGATCTTGGATTGATACATATTCATAATCTAGATAAAGAAAGAAAAAAAATGCGAATAAATAAACTTAAAAGCAATATAAAGTATATAATAATAATGAAGAATGACATTAATTTGAAAATAAAATTAAGCTAAAGAAAAACTTTAACAAAACTGAAACAAACTGAAATAAAACATAGTTCATAGCAAACTTAAACATAGAAACAAAATAACAAGCTGAAAGAAACTTCAACTATCATAAGCATCTTGATCACTTCTGGTCACTTCCATCTTCAAGATGGATAAGGAAATCAGCTGCATCCAGCTGCATCAAACCATCGAGGCCTTCGGTGAAATCATTGGAGTCATCAGCAATGAAATTTGCTTCAACATTCTTTCCGTTGTTCTTCAACGACTCTTGATAAAGATCAACAAAATGCTTGGGAATACGACAAGTACGCGACCAATGGCCTTGCATCTCGCATCGGTGGCAGATGCTTTCCTTCATCTTCTTATTCATGCCGCCATCATTGTTTCCTCGTGATTCATCCCTAACATTGTGGTTACTTCGACCACCGGGGAAATAACCTCTTCCTCTTTCTCGTCCACGTCCACGTCCGCGGCCTCGGCCACGACCACGACCACGATTATTATTGAATGCTATCACATTCACTTCAGGGAATGGAGTAGAGCCAGTAGGACGAGACTCATGATTTTTCATCAATAACTCATTATTTTGCTCAGCACAAGAAGACAAGATATCAAATCTCCGTATTTTGTAAAATCCTTTTTACAGTATTGTTGTTGCAAGAGCACATTAGATGCATGAAACGTGGATAACGTTTTTTCCATCATATCAGAATCAGTAACAGTTTCACCACATAATTTCATTTGTGAACTGATTCGAAACATAGCCGAGTTATACTCACTAACAGATTTAAAATCTTGAAAACAGAGATGCATCCAGTCTTAACGTGCTTTCGGAAGAATCACAGTTTTTTGATGATCATACCTCTCTTTCAGTGATTTCCAAAGATCTGCAGGATCTTTGACCGTGAGGTATTTAACTTTCAACCCCTCATGAAGGTGATGGCGAAGAAATATCATTGCCTTCGCCTTATCTTGGTTGGATGTTTCTTTTGATTCATCAATTGTCTCCTTGAGACCTTTAGCATCCAAATGGATCTCCGCATCCAAAACCCACGACAAATAATTCTTGTCGGTAATATCAAGAGCTTCAAATTCAAGCTTGACAAGGTTCGACATGATGAAACTATATATATATATATAAAAAATGCAATTAGAAAAAAAAATTTAGATCAAACTATAACTTTTCTGATACACAAGATCCAAATGAATGGCGAGTGTAGAGCATACTTAGTTATAGTGACCTTAATATTATAATATGAGTATTAAAAAAATGCTATAACTTTTCTGATACACAAGATCCAAATGAATGGCGAGTGTAGAGCATACTTAGTTATAGTGACCTTAATATTATAATAGTATTAAAAAAATACCTCGAATAGTTGAAGTAGAACCTCGTGCTGATAACATGTTGTAAAATAATGGAAACGATGCTAGAAAGTAAAAGAGACAAGAGAATAGAGTATAATTTGTATTCAAATGATTTTCTTTTCTTTTTAGCACTCCCAAATGATTCATCTAAAGGCCTATTTATAGGCTTACAAAAGAAGTTGAAAGGACAAAAATGGAGTAAATGCCGAGTGGAGAACATGGAGATCATGGGGTTAGTGGAGAAAATGGGATAATGGAGAGACATTCACATTAATTGATTTTTAACAAGTTCAATAATACAAGAATGAATATCTATTAGTACGTAATTCCAAAAATCACTTAAGAACTGAAATCAACATGATAAACTTCAGTCATATCAGGCCGATACAGCCCAAAATTCTGCTCAGTTCCTGCTGGTTTCTGATTTTCGTTGAACATCGCAAACAAATATGTCTCAATTGCCTTCCCAGGTCTCTTAGGTGTCCCTTCATTCTATTTTACATGAGCTACCACATTGTTGTTATAGATCTTTGCATTCTCCAGAGTTGCTCCAACTCCATTCCCTCCAGATGGCCATCCAGTCTCAGATACAACAATATCGACACTTGAACCCCCAACTTTCTCCAATGCTGAATATGTTGCATCTACTATTGCGTCAAACAAGTTCGAGTACCCAAGTGATCCATCATGAACGACAGTGCCATTTGCAGTGAAGAGTGCGTAATCAAGACGAACATCCTTCGTGTCACCTGTTAGAATAATACAAGCCCATATCCATGGTCCCTCGAAGATATCTAAATATATGTTTCACACCATTCCAATGTCTTCGAGTTGGTGAGGAACTATATCTTACCAATAAATTTACCGCAAAAGATATATCAGGACGTGTATTGTTAGCAAGATACATCAATGCTCCAATGGCACTAAGATATGGTACTTCAGGACCAATTAGTTCTTTATGTTCCTCACGAGGTCTAAACACATCTTTATTAACATCTAATGACCTCACTACCATGGGAGTACTTAAGGGATGAGCTTTATCCATGTAAAACCTTTTAATTACTTTTTCCAGATAAGTGGATTGATGCAAGAAAATCCCATCTTTCAAATGTTCAATTTGAAAGCCTAAAGAATATCTTGTTTTTCCAAGGTCTTTCATTTCAAATTCTCTCTTTAAACATTGCACGGCTTGTAATAACTCTTCAGAAGTTCCGATGATATTTAAATCATCAACATAAACAACACTTATAACAAATTTTCATCCTAAACCTTTTATAAACACACATGGGCATATAGGATCATTATTATAACCCTCTTTTTGTAACACCCCGAATTTTAAATAAGGATAAATTCGAGATTTCACAGGATCTTTACTTCACTTCGTACAATTTTACAAGAAAATTTTGAAACTTTTTCAATACTACATCAGAGTTCCTTTACACTTGGTTTTTACACAGCGGAAGAAATAAAACTTACAACAGTTGAAAGACAAAAATATAACTTGTACAATTTTACATCATTTGCAACATTTTTAACTTTCATATAGCAATAGCATATCCACTTTATAACTCCATGAATGGTCCTTTACCTGCATGTCAATCTGTGGGCACGTCAGTTACTTACAACTGACGAAATGTTATACACGGCTATCCTCTCTATGCCGGGAATAGTATAACGATCTCATACTTTAACAAATCACAAAAAGATTGAATGAACAAGTGTCAAAAGTGATTATTCTAAACATAAGTGTATGTCATGCCTTTATGCCTAATGCACACAATTCTACACTAGGATGACACTAATGCACACTTGTTCAGATTCTATGCATCCCATACTACATAGGTCTGAGGGAAAGTGCCTACGTACTCCATATTGAAGGGTTCGATCCCTCGCCATGAGACTACCCAGTAATAAAACAAGTTTTAGAGTTATTTCACAGATACGGATCTCAGCCTCCCTGGCTAGCCTCCCTGGCTATAATAACAGATCCCAGCCTCCCTGTCTATTATATCGTGAGAATAATCCCGTAAATGCCCCTCTAGTCCCGGTATATACATATTCTTTGGAGTATGGTAAACATCCGTCGACTATCCTAAGTCCCGGATAAAATACAGTCCATCTCCTATGGGGCAACCACAGTCCACCAACTGGGTCTATAGCCACGGAGATCCACCGCCGACTATATAGAAGCAACCATTTACGTTTGCACAAGTCTATTACATCTTCACCTAAGTGCCTAATTATTTTTTTGTTCAAGACATGAATATGTTATCACCCTAGAATCAGTTTTACCTCATACCGATTTATTCACAAAATACAAGATCGCCCGACGGCATTAACTCGAAATCAAGTCTCAAAATCTTTCTTTCAAAATTACCGGTAACCGAGGTCTTACTAATCCTAAATCATAAATCTTTCATGTACAAGAAACATGGGTACACATACCCTTTAATAATCATGTCTTAACTTATTATATTCATGTCTCTAACTTATCCATAATTTGTTCTATGTCTCATTTGAACACTATTCATAATAATAATTCTTTTTCATGAAACCATTTCATTCAACAAAATTTTATCCCTTTCACAAACATGATTTTATCACTTGCAATCTCATTTGCAATTTAAATAATCAAGTATGCAACACAAATGAATAATCCCGTCAAAGACAATTAATTTATAAATCTACATTTTATTTTTCTTCTAATGATGCAAATCATGTTCTTCAACAATTTAGTTTTTGAAGAAAAATCTCATTCTATCTCAAAGTCACTTTTATTATCTCCAATATACATAAAAAGTTCTAAAACTATTTTTAAATAATACCATTTTATTTTATATGAATAATAGAATTTTTTCCTCATTTTTTTTATTCTCATTAAAACTCAAAAATACCAAAAGAAACACAAAAAAACATAAGTGGCAGCACTGGGGTTCGAACCACTCTCAACCGCAAGAGAGCCCAACGCTAGCCCCGCTAGCCACTAGCCCAATGTGGGCTTTGTGTCTAACTCCAGAACAAACCCCATTTATACCCACTATCAGCTCTCGAGTTCATTTAAAAGAAAAAAATGTTTTGGGCTTCGTAAGAATCGAACCCAGGCCGAACACGGAAGTAGCGCACGGCCGAGCCAACAGGCCAGTTGCGCCCAACGTCCTAAACTCGTTTCGTGGGTTTTTGTCCCAACATTCTGTTATTTTATTGTTTTTCATAAAACTAGATTTTTCATTTGATCAATCTTCTCTACTAGTCTCCCAATAGTTTATTTAGACTGAAATTTATTTATTACAGAAAAATCATGTGTTTAAAACTTATATTTAATAATATCTAAATCTCAAATCTTTCTTTCTTCTCTTTTATTACAAGAATGTAGTTCATCATTTTAATCAACTAGAAAATTTGTATCACTTTACAACAAGTAACAATAAGTTATGTATACTCTTTTTCTATACAAAATTCCTTCTTTAAACATAAGGGAAATCTCTTCAATTATTTTAACAATGACTAGTTAACATACAAATGACAATTTCTTTTTATTTTAAATTTCCAAACTACATGACACTTCTTCGTTTCTTAATTAATAACAACACTTCTACAAGTTGACATACATAAAAAAAAGAAAACATGAATTTTATCTTCTAATTATCACATCAAATTTATATTACTTATTAACCATAACAGCATGCTAATGTATGATAAACAATCAATCAATTCTTTTTCTCATTAACCCCTAACATGATTTAATTTATTAATCATACATGAACTACTTATCATTCTCATCTCATACCATAGCATAGATCATATAAGAAATTCCATACAACTCATTATTTATTATTTAGCATGTATTATTCTAAATTAGAAAGTATAGGATCACCCACCTTATTGAAGCTTGAACAATTGAAGGGAAAGATGTGACACTTCTTCTAGCTCCAAGACAAACTCCTAGCGATGGCTCCTCCTCCTAGCAAAGCTCCCTTTCCCTAGCAATGGCTTCCTCTAGCAATTTCTCCAAGCAAAAGGACTCTCACTCTCTTTCTTTTCTTTCTTTCCTTTCTTTCTTTTGATAATGTTTTTGGTGCAAGATAAAGGTAGGAAATGAGAGCTCTATTTATAGAATTTTGGGAGGGTCTAAAGTGCAAAAAAATTCAACCCTAATAACTCTTCAAATTTATTCTACAACTCTCCACTTTCCTAACTCCTAAAACCCCCATCTCTTCATCTCCCCACTCTCCATAAACTTAACTCTCCACCACTCTTCTCCCCTCACCAAAACCGGCCACCCCCCTATCCCACAATTTGGTCCAAATACATTTGTGTGTGCATGCACACATGCACAAACAAAGATGAACACATTTCTATAACTCTAAAGGTGTACTAACATTTGTAACTTGTCATGTATTAGTACATGTTTAACTAAAAAATGTGATTTTAATAATGGGCTTGCTACATGGGCTCATTACTAATTAATTTATTTAATTATCTAGTGGGCTCTTCTCCTAATGGGCTACATTTAAGTTTATAGGTCTATGGATCAAAAGAAATGCTAAATAAAACTAATGCATGCTAAAAATAGTAAAATGAGAGTAGCAAAATGAGAATAAAAATTTGCATGTGCACCATACGTGCAAAAAATCGAAAAATGCATTTTAATCAAAACAAGGGGAAAATAAATTTTCGTTTTATAAAATAGATTTAAATACATAAAAATAAATAATTTAAACCTATAGAAAATATTATACGTAGTGGTGGAAACACGTGCATCAAGATACGTAAAAAGCACGTAAATCCCAGGGATTGAAATATTATATTTTAGTTGACTGAAATCAATACGAAAAATATATAAATAGTACGAATCCAAAATATGTAGTGAAATACATTACAAAATATACGTGCGTAACACCCAGGGGCAAAATTATAATTTCCAATTTTGCGGGGTGTTACACCATGCTAATGATTGTTCATGCTAAGTTAGTAGATGACCATGCTAATGATTGTTCATGCTAAGTTAGTAGACGATCATGCTTAATCATTATTCATGCTAAGTTAGTAGATGTCATACTTAATTGTTGTTCATGCTAAGTTAGTAGACGATCATGCTTAGATGATATCTATGCTTAAATAGTGTATGTTCATGCCTAAATATTGTTCAAGACCGAGCTAGAAGATACTCATGTTTAACAAATGCCATGTTAGATTAAGGTAGGGATTAATCTACCATGCTTAGAATGTGTAGGAGTTATAATTCATGCTTTGAATATTGTAGGAGTTATAATTCATGCTTAGGAATATTGTAGGTTAATGCTAATTATATCCATGCTTGGGTTGTGATGATTAATCGTGTTAAGTAATGAAGATCCATGCTTAAGGTGGTAGTAGAGATATATACTCTAAGTAGTAAGTATTCACGCTCAAGTTGTAGCTTATGCTTGACTATAGTAAACTTCATATTTAGACCATAGTGATTATTCATGCTTAAGCTTGATATAAGCACATGCTTAAATCCTATTCGTACTTAGGAGTATTGTGGTGGGTGGTTATGGTATGTACCATAATTAGATTGTCGTAGGTAGATGCTTGCAATTGTATGCCATGCTTAAAATGCTATAGGTTGAAGTAATAGGGAAAGAATCATGTTGAAATTGTAATGACAACGACCTTGTGGTAGTTAATGTTAGTAGGGAGCCCACACATGCTTGAAGAGTATAGTGTAGCATCCTAGTGGAATATTGAACGAACGTAGGTTCTATGACGTTCTAGTTCGTTTTGAAAGGAAACCGTGAGTTCTAGTGTGTGAGGTTCAAATTAGAATTAGACCCTATCATGGGGACATTCCTCATCCGTAGAGGTAATGAGGATTGGGAAGATCACTAGTAATAGTTAGTTTGATAAAGGTTGTTAGGTCGCCTTCGGTTTTTCATTGGTAGAATACCGATCATAGACTATTAGTAGATCCTTCTGTTGCTTCTAATAATAGAAGATCAAGTTTGCTAGTAAGCATGTTTGGTTGCTTCTAGGTCGATTACCTGTATGGTTGTTTGCATATGGTTGTGCTCGTGCATGGCTCGACTGGCCCGTATGTAGCTGTGGGTCTCATACGTAGTTTATTTAGCTCGTATGTAGGTTGTTGTCTCGTACGCGGCTCGACCGGCCCGTGCGTAGCTGTTGGTCTCATACGCGGCTTATTTGGCTGGTATGTACATTGTTTCATACGTAGCTTATTGGTTCGTATGTAGTTGTTATTCGTATATAGCTTGTTAGCTAGTACACAGTTCATTGTGCTCGTCTAGGGTGATATTACCACCCTAGGGGCTATCGACCATCAAGACATATGTTTTCTTACCCCCTAAAACTGTGGAGGAGTCACTCCTTGTGTACCATCGAAACTTAACCAGTGTAGGTTGATCGAGGACCGGAGTATAGACGGAATCCAAGTTCAGGGTAGCGGCCTGCATATATATTAGCATTGCCGAGGTCTTGGATCAATAAGCCACGAACCGGATCCTGAAGGGTTCTGGTAAGTCTAGGTTGAGCAGCCTAGTAGAGTTGTCTTGCGAAGTCTAAATTAAGGCCTAGCATATTGTGGTTATAATATTGCCCTCCCTAGTTGTGTTCAGGGTTAGGGACATTATTAGGGTAGTGACTTATAAAGATCATTGCTTAAACCCTTGCCAGGAGAGAGGAGTCGGTTGTAGGGGGCACCTTACGACTAACTCGTCCCTTGAGGCAGATCGTAGGTGGTGTTATTGGGTTGTACCTTCCCATCAAAGGGATACGTACGGTGCTATCTCACAAGTTGGGAGCACGGGTTGCGTATCTCGCTCTGTTAATTTCTGAAATACCGTGGCTTGGGATGCCACAGGATGCATTGTGCAGTCCTGCGCTTGCGAGACCCCAGGGGTGCCACAGGGTAGGCTTCGTGCTACCCTGCGCTTGCGAGACCCTATGATTGGATTAAGGCCCGATACACTGGGCAATAGTGGCAAACATGGATACCACTATATGACTACAGTGGCGGAACTAGACCGCACCTGCAACCTTGTTTGAGTGAGGTCCGGCATGCCGGGTAGTAGTGGTAAACGGAGACACCATAAGCGGTCTGCATAGGGGGACTTGACCCCTTCTGCAACCTCACTAGTCACGTAGTATTGTCAGGAACAGGTTGTGTACAATTAGAAATTCATAACGCGGGTTCAAATCCCTATATATGGAGAAACGGCTTGAGATGGGGCGCATGTAGTATGGGATGCATGTTGCTTCACAGATTTGCTGACATTAGAATAGGAACATCCTAGTCTTAGTTAAATATCGCATTAGATTCTAGTCATAGCAGTCACGAACACTTAAACTACACCAACACCATTGCCATGTTTTGTCTGTTGTTTGAGAGATTCGCTGCTTTGTTATCAGCCATTAAGCTTCAGTGAATACTGACGTCCCCACTTCCATAGGTACTGGATCGCCGAAGTACAAGGGCGAGATTCAGGAGGACTTAAGGCAAGGAAAGCAAGGAGTCAATGTCATATTTAGTTCCGCTGTAATATGTGTATTAGTTGAAAAGTACTCTGATGTAAGATGTTGAAGGTTGTAATACTTGAAAATGTAAATGTAATATTGTAACTCTATTGTAATGTATTGCAGTTGTATAATATTCAGACTTGTAATACATTGGTGTCGAATAAAAAAGTTTTAAATTCTCCTGTTTTTCTGTGTATTGTGACTAATTGAAGAAAAGATCTTGGCTCGTGTCTCGGTTTTCCCAGTATTGGAAATCGGGGGGCTACAATAACCATAATCAAATTTGTAGTCACATACCACTAGGGTTTCATGAGATCCAATTTTTCATCCAATCCATAATATACATAATCATATTCAACCCTAAACATGCTTTCTTGCAACACAATTCAATATCCCAGATCCAACAAACATTCATAGATCAAACAATCAAATCATACCAAATCACATACATAAACAAATCAACAAAACAATACATGCAAAATACACAAAACAACAAACATGTCACTCACCCTAGGAATGAAGAGATTCGACAAGAAAGCCTCTCTTTTGCAAAGAATTCAAGATCTCCTCCTCAATCACCAAGAATTTAAAAATATAATAAAACTTATGTTGTGCAGCGAATGTCGGCTGCACACACTCTTTTATACAGGCCGGAAATAAGGATTTAGGGTTTTAGAAATACATTTGCAAAATAGTCCATCCAAAATATAACTTTACATATATAACCTTTTCTTAGTTAAAATAGGTTAACTAAATCAAAACCAAATCAAATCTTCTTATCTCTGAGTTGTCCAACAATCCAGCACAGCCCAGTAAATAAGAAAAATCCGGATTTACAACTCAGGGTGGCGATTTTGCACAAAAGCCCTCCCTTTTGTAATATTTGCAAATACATCCTAAAATATTCATAAAAATCCAGAAAAATAAGAAATAATATCTAATAATATATATTATATTTTCCAATCAAATTATCTGACTTTTACCTTCTAGAAAAACATTTGCACGAAGATCCAACATAAATTCCATATTTGCAAAAACACCCTTTTTGTTTAAATCTTCACCAAATCGACTTTAAATAAAATCTAGGAAATTTAAATGCTAACCATAGGAAACCATAATATCAGTAAAAAACAAATTTTCATAACTGATTTCAGATCCAAACGGTTTTTTATATAAAAGCCCTCTCTTTCGAGATATTTATAAAAATAGTTTCTCTATTCAGAAAAATCCCAAATTTTAGAATATAATCCATTATAATTATGAGAATTTAATAAAAATATAAAATTGGTTATTTACACCAAAAATATTTGCACGTGTTTCGCACGTGGAAAAGGATAAATCTTTAGAAAATATTTATTAAATCTCCAGAAAGTTATTTTAATTCATTTTCAAATCTTTAAAATAATATTTGAAAATACGGTGTACTACAGAACTGGTCGATCTCGGATGCCTCGAGCGGACGGTCGGCTTCGGAGTCTTTTCTTCGTGATGTCGTTGTTGAGAAAGAGATGGAGATCCGTAGGTTGAAGCGGGTGCTGGATGCTAGTTTGATCGAGGAAGCGAGCAATTCGGTACTAAGACCATCTCCGACCTTTTTATTGGAAGGGGCCCAGCCTGATGATGCCGAAAGCTCGGTGGCGGGGGAGCCTTCCCCAGTCGGGCCGGCCGAGCGTGAGAAGGGACCCGAAGGAAGTGCCGAATTTGAGTTTTAAGCCGAGTGTGAGCGATTTGTAAGCTTTTCATTGTATTCGTGCCGCCGTTACGGGCGCACGATGAGTAATAATAAAAAAGACTCCGACTTCTTTATCCTTGACAATTTCATTGAGTGGGGATTGTTGCCGGGCTCGGCCTTACAAGGGGTCGTCGCCGAGGCGGAGAGACCACACGGTGACTTTGTGGTGGCAATGCATAGTCAGTGGCATTTCGCCTCGCGATAAGCATTAATGGCGACATTTCGCCTTCCGTCGTTTGGGTTTCCCAGATGCAATAACTGTGCTTCTATGGGGGGCTATATAACCCCCATCCCCTCCTTATTGGTTGTCAGAGATTGGGATTGGCTTATCTCCCATACGATTCTGGTGCCTATCAAAGGCGAACGCCCTAGAATTTGAACTTTTAGCCCGAGGGTTCCAGATTGGTGGTGCACCAATCACCCTCGAACAATTCGAGGTTTTGGCCTTGGAGGGCGTGAAACCCCGGGTTGTTCGTTCGTGATCAATTGGTTCGGAAGCTCGGAGAGAGCCCTGGGTCGGTGGCTCCCCTGCCGCCCTCGAACAATTCGGGATTTTGGCTTTTGTGCAAACCCCGAGTTGCTCGCGAGTGAGATGGGAGGTCGACCAACGACTCGAAGCTCGGGGCATTTGCCAAAGGCAGGCGCCCTAAACCTTAATGAAAACTTTTCTGAAATGGTCGTGGTTGAAGGTCATCACCGAGCGTGACGGTCAAGTGGTTTTGAAGAAAGCCACGGCCTTGCTCGGGATCGATGATGAGCCATCACTCTTATGCTGAGGAAGATGGAAAGGGTGTAGCTGGCGGTTGTTGCCGAACGCATAGGTTGATGGGCTTGAAAAGCTCATACCATGCTCGGGGCAGATGCCGAGCCCCCACACCATAGAGAAAGCCAATAGTGGGCGTAGCTGAAGGTCGTCGCCGAGCGTATCGGTCGAGTGGCTTTGAAGAACGCCACGGCCTTGCTCGGGGTCGACGACGAGCCCCCACACTTGTTCTCAGGAACACGGTACGGGTGTAGCTGGCGGTTGCCGTCGTGCGCGTAGGTTGATGGGCTTGAAGAAGCCCAAACCATGCTAAGGGCAGATACCGAGCCCCCACACCGGGGAGAAAGCCGGTAATGGGCGTAGCTAAAGGTCGTCGCCGAGCGTATCGGTTGAGTGGCTTTGAAGAAAGCCATGGCCTTGCTCGGGGTCGACGACGAGCCCCCACACTTGTTCTCAGGAAGACAGTACGGGTGTAGCTGGCAGTTGCCGTCGTGCGCGTAGGTTGATGGGCTTGAAGAAGCCCAAACCATGCTAAGGGCAAATGCCGAGCCCCCACACCGGAGAGAAAGCCGGTAATGGGCATAGTTGAAGGTCGTCGCCGAGCGTATCGATCGAGTGGCTTTGAAGAAAGCCACGGTCTTACTCGGGGTCGACGACGAGTCCCCACACTTGTTCTTAAGAAGATGGCAAGGGTGTAGCTGGCGGTTGCCGCCGTGCGTATAGGTTAATGGTCTTGAAGAAGCCCAAACCATGCTTGGGGCAGATGCCGAGCCCCCATACTGGGGAGAAAGCCGATAATGGGCGTAGCTGGAGGTTGTCGCCGAGCGTATCAGTCGAGTGGATTTGAAGAAAGCCATGGCCTTGCTCAGGATCGATGCCGAGCCCCTACACTTGTTCTCAAGAACACGGTACGGGTGTAGCTGGCAGTTGCCGTCGTGCACATAGGTTTATGGGCTTGAAGAAGCCCAAACCATGCTTGGGGCAGATGCCGAGCCCCCACATCGGGGAGAGAGCCAGTATGGTGTAGTTTTTTGTGGCGTGCGGTACCATCCGAATGCCGAGCCCTAAGCCTGTAAAGGAGGCTGTTTGTGGCTCGCGACACCATCCGAATACCGAACATTGAGTTTGTTAGAGAAACTCTTTGTGTCTCACGGTGCCATCCGAGCGCCGAGCCCTAAGCTTGTAAGGAAAGCTTTTGTGGCTCACGGTTTCTTTCGAGTGCTGCGCACTGAGTTTGTTAGAGAGACTCTTTGTAGCTCACGGTGCCATCTGAGTGCCGAGCACTGAGTTTGTTAAAGAAACTCTTTGTGGCTCGCAGTGCCATCCGAATGCCAAGCTCTAAGCTTGTGAAGGAAGCTTTTGTGGCTCGCGGTGCCATCCGAGCGCCAAGTCCTAAGCTTGTAAGGGATGCTTATGTGGCTCGCGGTTTCTTCCGTGTGCCGAGCACGAGACATGTTTTTAAGGAGAGCTAATACGAAGCCAAAACTTGTTTTAAGAAAGCTGGCATAATTACAACATATTTGAATTTTACAAAAAGTAAGGCACGACGTACCGATTACATCCTTCGTAATTTACATGGGCTGTAGAGGCTAACCCTCCCCTTCTAGAAATTTGATGAGGTGCTCTGCGTTCCAGGGCCTCTTTACAGCCTTGCCCTCTGGGTCGGTTATGAGGTACGTGCCCAGGCGTAAGACCCCAGATACCTTGTATGGGCCCTCCCAGTTTGGAGCCAGTTTCCTCTTTTGGCCGGGATTGGATACCGCCAGCTTCCGGAGGACGAGGTCTCCGAGCTTGATGTCGGTGGGACGCACATTTTTGTTGTAGAACCTTTCGATCCTCTATTGGTAGATGTTCCTTCTAATGACGGACTTCTCCCTGACCTCGTCTATGAGGTCCAGGTCGGCTCGCAGTTGTGCAGAGTTGCTTGCTTCATCAAAGGCCATGATCCGGGGCGAAGGGATCCCGATCTCCAGGGGAATGACGGCCTCCGCGCCATATGTCAGATTAAATGGTAACTCTCCCATGGGGATTCTCATTGTCGTTCGGTGGGTCCAGAGAACGCTTGGCAGCTCATCGACCCATAACCCTTTGGAAGAGTTATCGAGTCGTTTCTTGACACCGTCAAGGATTTGGCGGTTCGCGTTCTCGGCCTGATCGTTCGACTGCGGGTGGCACACTGAAGAAAAGCACTGCTGGATCCCGAGATCTTTGCAAAACCTTCGGAAATGTTTACCCATGAACTGAGTCCCATGGTCTGTAATAAGCACCTGTGGGATCCCGAACCGGCAGATGATGTGTTTCCAGAAAAAATATTGGGCCTGCTGCTCGGTGATCGTGGCCAGTGGCTCGGCCTCGATCCACTTCGTGAAGTAGTCGATTTCCACTATGAGGAACTTTCGTTGGCCCGTCACCTTCGGAAATGGGCCTACCAGATCCATCCCCCACATCGCAAAGGGGGTCGGACAGGCCATGGAATGGAGGTTCACTTGCGGCGCCTTTTCACAGGGGAAAACCGTTGACAGGGGCCACACTTCTTGACCAGGGCGAGGGCGTCTTGTAGCATCGTGGGCCAGTAGTACCGGTGATTCAAAGCCTTTCACACGAGCGAGTGGATCCCCATATGGCACCCACCGATTCCTTCTTACAGCTCCTTGAGAGCGTACTTTGCTTCGTCGGGGGTCAGGCAGTGGTGGTAAGGTCTTCTGTCCGTTATTGTGTATGACCTTTTGAGAAGGGTCTCGTTGATCATGGCAAACCTTTCTGAACGGATCCTGACCCGTCTTGCCTCAGTTTGGTCTTCGGCGAGCTCTCCCTTGATTAGAAATTTCTTGATAGGAGTGGTCCAGTTGTCAGGAAGAGCTCCATCTTCAATGCAGAGAGTCTCGGGAAGTCAATACTCGGCTTTAGGAGTACTTCGATCAGGACGGTGCGGTCGAGACCCTCGAAGGACGAAGAAGCTAACTTCGACAGGGCGTCGGCCTGGGCGTTCTGCTCCCTGGGGATCACTGTCGACTCGTCGAAGGACGTCAATAGCCGTTGGACCACGGCCAAGTACTTGATCATCCGATCGTCACGGGCCCCGTACTCTCTGGTGATCTGGTTGACCGCGAGCTGTGAGTCGCTGAAGGCCCTGATCTGTCTGGCGCCGGCCTGATGCGCCAGGGTGAGCCCGGCGATCATGGCCTCGTACTCAGCCTCATTGTTAGAGGCCGGAAAGTTGAGGCAGAGGCAATACTGAAGGAGGAAACCGTCGGGACCCCGCAGAATGATGCCCGCACCACTCCCCGCTTTGCAGGAGGAGCCATCGACGTGAACTTTCCATGTCTGGTCGGAGATGGTGCATTCGGGCTGCTCGGAGATGGTGCATTCCGTGATGAACTCGGCGAGGGCCTGCCTTTTGATGACCATCCTTGGCTGATAGCCGATGTCGTATTGACTGAGCTCGATCGACCATTTGACTAATCGTCCGGAGCTCTCAGGTTTATACAGCACGACCTTCAGAGGCTGGTCCGTGAGCATCTGGACTGAATGCGCTTGAAAATAGGGATGGAGCTTCCGCGCGACCATGACCAAGGAGTAGGCTACCTTCTCCATTCGAGAATATCTGGTCTCGGTGGCGAGCAGAACCTTGCTCACATAGTACAGAGGCTTTTGGACTCCTTCCTCTTCTCGAATGAGGACAGCACTAAGCACGTTCTCCGAAGCCGAAAGGTAAAGCCAGAGGGGCTCACCTGGTTCGGGCTTGCTGAGGAGGGGAGGGTTGGCGAGGTACTCTTTCAATTGGGCGAACGCCTCTTGCTGCTGAGTACCCCACTCGAAGCCTCCGATTCCGCATAGAGCCTTAAAGAATGGGAGAGACTTCTCCCCGGACTTAGAGAGGAAATGACCGATGGCCGCCAGTCTTTTCGTGAGCCTCTGGACTTCTTTGATGTTTCTGGGAGTGGCCATGTCTATTATGGCCTGGATTTTTTCGGGTTCGCCTCGATGCCGCGCTGGCTGATGATGAATCTAAGGAATTTTCCCGAGGAGACGCTGAATGCACACTTCGCCGGATTGAGTCTCATATTGTGGGTCCGAAGGACCCCAAAGGCCTCTTCCAGGTCGGCGACGTGATCCGATCCCTGCCGGCTCTTGACGAACATGTCGTCGACGTATGCCTCCATGTTGCACCCAATTTGATCATTGAAGACTCGGTTGACGAGCCTCTGATAAGTAGCACCAGCGTTCTTCAGCCCGAAGCGCATAATCCGGTAGCAATAAAGACTTTGGTCCGTGACGAAGGACGTCTTGGCAATATCAGGTGGGAACATTCGGATCTGGTTGTAGCCTGAGAAGGCATCCATGAAGGAAAGGAGCTCGGTTGTAGCCTGGTTGTAGCCTGAGAACAGCTGGAGCGACTCCCCTTCTTTCTGTTGGAGGCCCAGTAGGGACGCACACGTCCTTTCGGTCTTTCGACTGGTCACGAAGTGGGCGAGGAAGTTGCCCTCCAATTGGTCGAAAGAGTAGATGGAGCCGGGGGTGAGCTTGGAGAACCATTTCCGAGCCGGACCCCGAAGGGTGGCGGGGAAGGCGTGGCACAGGAGGGGATCCGATGCGCTGTGAATCATCATGAGGGTCTTGAAGCCCTCCATGTGATTAGCAGGATCACCCTCACCGTCATAAGTCTCGAATTGTGGGGGGCAAAAATTCTGGGGTATTTCCGCCTGCAAGATGGCTGTGGAGAAAGGAGGGCGGGTGGGCCTGTGGCCCTGGACCGGCCTCGGGCCACCGTCGCCGAAGTTGGTGAGGCGGTCTTCCATTTCTTGGAGGCATTTCAAGACGTCATCGTCATACTCCGGCAGAACTGTCGGACCGCGGGATGCGCTGGCCTCGACATCCGAGCGCGAGCGAGAGCAGCTGACCGTCTCGTCGACGGGGGTCCCCCGGATAGCCTCCATGATCTCTTTCCGGAAGTCTTGGAACTCCTGGTGGGTGACTCGTTCAGCCTGGCTACGTTGGGCTGGCGGCCTCTGGCCGACGCGGCTGAGTGCTGCCTCTTGCCCTTTGGGGCGGAGGTCTGGGATGGTTCGGGACCGAGTTGGAAGCGGCCCCTCCCCTAGTCCAACTCACTTGTTGATTCTGGATGACCCCGCGTAGGTCGAGTACGACCGAACGGGAGGCACCCGACTGGTGTCCGCGGCTGATCCCCGGATTATTGGATCCATGAGCATCGGCGGGGACGTCCTGGGGAGGGACGTCCTGGCGATGCGCAGCGGTGACAGCTCTCCTGGTCTTGGGTGCCATGTGTGCTCGGATGGACGGGATACCATTGATAGCTGATCTCGGGTCGGCGTCTGTACTAAATTTTCCACAGACGGCGCCAACCTGATGCGGTTTGTTTTTGGGGGGTGTGGATGCACCAGGTGTGAGTTCTTCTCGATTTGTATTTTTGTGGAAGCTTCGATGCGGACGGTGGCCCCGACCCTCAGCCAAGGGTACGGTTCGGGAGTAGGAGGGAGCGAGGTGGAGATGAGATGCTCAGCTCGGATCTGGAGTCTCGGATCCCGAGGTCCTCATGTACATGCACTCGGTCTAGAAACACCGGAGTTGGTCCTGGTGGCAAAGCCTCCGACGATCTAGTCAGCTACTGAAAGAGAGTAACAGTAACTAGGGTTTGAGAGGGGAAAGATTGATTACCTTTGGAAGGGGTAGAGGGTCTGGTATTTATAGAAGAAGCCATCCGGGTCTGGACCCGGTTGGGGCCGGGTCTGGACCCGGTTGCCCGTGGACCTGGCGTGGCAGAAGCCCAAGCGGTATAGAGCTGACGTGGCACGGACCCGGGGTGGTTTAGGGCTGACGTGGCAGAGACCTGGGTGGTTTCCAAGCTGATGTGGCAGACCCGAATGATTCGGCGGTGCACGCTCTTTGAGGGAATCCTGTGACCCAGCAGGGGCCACGTCATCTGACCCATAACAGTTTTTTATTTTAGTATAACAAATTATAATGGTAAATACCTTGTCATCTTTAATCATCTGTATCATTAGTTAATGCTATATCCGGATCTCCACCGAGAGCCATCATATCTATTCCAACTGAAAGTTCATCTTGTTGTTCAATGTTTTGTCTTCTTTTTTCAACTAGCTTCCAATCTTTTCATAACATCAATGTTTCTACCACAAGTGGTGCATGTTACTCCTGTTGGAACTTATTGTGCGTCTTCCTTCACTGGCTTGTTGCCGAAATTGCTAAAATATCACGAGTTATGATAGAACAAATAGGAAACTTATGTGGCTGTTGTTTCCACCAACATAAAAATTCAAAGATAGCAATGTCTTCATCAAGTAAAGGATGATCAAGATATTGTTCGAGCTCCGCATCTATACTAGAAGCTTGCCTTGAACTAGAAGATAGTTTTATCCTCTTAAGCACTTTAAAATGTTTTTTTGAGACGAAGAAGAATGCTGTTTTTGCTTTTGCGCATACATTTTGCGTATCTAAAACTACATTATTACTATATTCATTAAAAAGAAATCTTGATGTTTCTTTAAAATATTGTATTCTAGTGTCAACAAAAATATCCAACATACCCTCTAAATTCTTGAGTTTGTGTCTCGGATCACAATAGCCAATCCACTAATAGTAAGAATTCTTCCCAATATGAATCATATATATATTTTAATTACTTTTATGATAGGCCCATATTCTATTTTTTCACCATATTATTGAAAAAGAAAATATATATCATTTAAGTCCTCTATAATTAAACAAGACTAGTATAATGTACGTGTGATGCACGTCTAAAAAAAGTAAAATCATCAAATTAAATGAATATATATTAAATAAGAAAAAAATAATTTATATTTGAATGTTTTGATTTTGTAACGCCTTGATTTTCAGTAACTGGGAAACCGTGACATAAGCCAGAAATTTTCCTTCAATTAGCCACAGTACACAAAAGAACAGGAAAATTTAAAACTTTTTTTATTCAACACAAATGTATTACAAGTCTGAATGTTACAAAATTGCAATACATTACAACAATGTTACAATAATACCGTAACAGTCCCAAGTGTTACAACTTTCAACAATTTACATCAGAGTACAATGAATCAAGAACAACACTTGGTATTTCACTTGAATGCTTCCCCAACAATAAACAAATTACAACAATAAATAAATTACAATAATTGTTACAAATGAAATTATAACATATATTTCAGCGGAAACTTAAAATGAAATCGACTCCTTGCTTCTCTTGCCTTGAGTCCTCCTAAAATCTGTACATATACTTCTATTATCCAGTACCTGTACTTCTACAATCCGGTACCTGTAATCTTGCAATCTAGTACCTATAGAAGTGGGGACGTCAGTACATATACTGGCGCATTAAGGCTGATAACTAGCAGCAGATCTCAACTACAGCAAACAAATTGATGAAAATAGAAACGTGTATATATAGTTGATGTGTCAGTGTATGCCATGACTTAGACTCTAATGCAAGACTTATCAATGCAAGGATGCTCATATTCTAATGCAAGCAAGACTCTGGGACACTATGCAGCTCATACTACATACGCCCCATATCAAGCCATTTCTTCATATATAGGGATTTGAACCCGCGCCATGAATTCCACTCTTGTACTCGACTTATTTCTGAAGATACGACATGACTGATGAGGTTGCCCTGAAACGGTCTAATCCCGTCAGACGCAGTATGCTTATGGTTTCTATGTTTACCACTACTACCCGGCGTACCGGACCTCACTCAAATATCTAACGAATCTTTTGGAGTTAATGCTGGTTACCAGGTTAGCCCGAAGCATCCCCTGCAGCCCCCCTAGCCTGACCGTACTCTATGGCTTCTCTCCTTTCGATACAAGACAAGACGGAGTTTCGAGGGGTTCATCCCCCTAGCTCCGACAGGAATCGCTCTCGCTTCTCAAGGCACTTCAGAAATTAACAGACGAGATACGGATCCCGTACTCCCAACTCATGAGAAGGCACAGATCGCATCCCTTTGACAAGAAGGGTACAACCCAATAACACCGCCTAGTGTCGGCCTATAGGACAGGTTGGATCATAAGGAATCACCCTTAACACCAACTCTTTCCCTTTGGCGAAAAATGATAATAGTAAAGGTTAAGTAGTAATATTCATAAGTTACTACCCTAACGATGTCACTAACCCTAAACAATCCTAGGGATAACAACAGCATAAACACAACATGCTAGGTCTTAAGTTAGACTTCGCAAGATAACTCTACTAGGCTGCTCAACCTAGACTTACCAGAATCCCTAAGGATCTGGTTCATAGCCTATCGATCCCCCGACAATACAAACGTATTCGCAAGCTACTACTCTGAACTTGGATTTCATCAACACTCCGGTCCGCGATCAACCAGTTCGGTTAAGATCTGACGGTACACAAGGAATGACTCGTCCACAGTCCCTAAGGAGTAAGGTAAACACACGTCTTGATGGTCGATAGCCCTAAGGCAATGATATTACCCTAGATGAGCACAACAAACTGCAAATTAGCTAAGAAGCTACATACGAGTAACCAAAAATACATACGAGCTAAACAAGCTACGTATGGGATCAACAACTACATACGAGCCAGGTGAGCCACGTATGAGACAACAACCTACATATGAAAACAACCATACAGGTAATAAACCTAGAAGCAACCAAACATGCTTACTAGCAAAACTTGATCTTCTATAATTAGAAGCAACAGAAGAATCTTCTAATCGTCTAATACAGACATACTACTAAAGAAAAGCCCGAAAGCGCCATAAAAACCTTCCGACAGCCAGAAGCAACCAGTGCTATGCTTATCGGATTTTAACAGCAATATACTTTTTAGAAAGGTAAGAGTATCTACCACAACTTTTTAGTGGAACACTATTCAGATTCTGTAAGGAATCCAAAATTTGGTTCATCGAACACATGCAAACAGTTTACCCAAACTGCAGATTTTCAACAAAAAGCTGAAACTTTGCAAGCTGGTAACTTTTTCTCTACTTGTCGGGATCTAACGAAATTGGACAATTTGAAAAGGTGGGAATATCTACTAAAACTTTCCAGTTGACCAGTTGCTCATATTCTGCAAGGAAATCCAAATTCCTACCCGTCGAACATACGCAAACAGTTACCAAACTACCGATTTTCAACAAAAAGTCGAAACTTCCATAGCTTGTAACTTTTGCTCCACTTAGTGGAATCTAACAAAACTGGACAACTTGAAAAGGTGGGAACAAATACTAAAACTTTCCAGTTGACCAGTCGCTCAGATTCCGCAAGAAAATCCAAATTCCTACCCGTCGAACATACGCAAACAGTTACCAAACTACCGATTTTCCACAAAAAGTCGAAACTTCCATAGCTTGTAACTTTTGCTCCACTTATCATAATCTAACAAAAATAGACAATTTGAAAATGTGGGAACATCTACTAAAACTTTTCAGTTGACCAGTTTCTCAGATTCCGCAAGGAAATCCAAATTCCTAACCCTCGAACATACGCAAATAATTACCAAACTACCGATTTTCAACAAAAAGTTGAAACTTCCGTACCTTGTAACTTTTGCTCTACTTGTCGGAATATAACGAAACTGGACAATTTGAAAAGGTGGAAACATCTACTAAAACTTCCCAGTTGACCAGTTGCTCAGATTCCAGAAGGAATTCCAAATTCCTGACTTCGAACATACACAAACAATTACTAAACTACAGATTTTCAATTAAAAGATGAAACTTCTGTAGCTTGTAACTTTTGCTCTATTTATCGAAATCTAACGAAACTGGACAATTTGAAAAGGTGGGAACATCTACTAAAACTTCCCGGTTGTCCAATTTCTCAAATTCCGTAAGGAACTCCAAGTTCCTACCCGTCGAACACACGGAAAAGCTAACCAAACAGCAGAGTTGACAAAAATGGCTGAAACTTTGAAAGACTATAACTTTTGTTCTACTTATCGGAATTTAACCCAAGAGGTCAATTCGGAAAGGGAGGAACGTCTACTAAAACTCTCTAATTGGTCGGCTCCTCAGATTTAGTGAGCAAGACACTCAAAAACTATAAGGAATCAAGACAGATATAATTTCAACCCGCCAAATACACAGCCAAGCTGAAAACTTTCAAAGCCCATAACTTCTATTCCGCTTGCCAGAATTTAACCCGAGAGGTCAATTCGGAAAGGAGGGAGTCTTTACTACAACTCCCTAGTTGGTCTGAACCTCAGATTCTACCATTAAGTCACTCAAAAACATCAAAGAGTCAAAATAGCAAGCACACTCCGCTCAAAGCTAGTTGCTGCAGCTTCCAAATACCATAACTCCTACTCTGCTTATCGGAATCTAGCCCGAGAGGCCAATTCGGAAAGGAAAAGATGTCTACTACAACTCTCTAGTTGGCCCGAACCTCAGGTTCTATAGGTAAGACACTCTAAAACACCAAAGATGTTGAATAGCAAGCACATTCAGCTCAAAGCTGGCTGCTGCATCTTCCAAATACCATAACTTCTACTCCACTTATCGAAATCTGGCCCGAGCGGCCAATTCAGAAAGGGGAAAGTCTCTACTACAACTCCCAAGTTGGTCCGAACCTCAGATTCTACCATTAAGTCACTTAAAAACATTAAAGAGTCAAAACAGCAAGCACATTCAGCTCAATGCTGGCTGCTGCACCTTCCAAATATCATAACTCCTACTCCGCTTATCGGAATTCAACCCGAAAGGTCAATTCGAAAAGGGGAGAGTCTCTACTACAACTCCCTAATTGGTCTGAATCTCAGATTTACCAGTAAGACACCCTAAAACATAAAAGAAGCAAAATAACAAGAACCCAGTCAAGACAGCCAGTTGCTGTATTTTGCAAACGGCATAACTCCTACTCCGCTTATCGGAATTTAACCCGAGAGGTCAATTCGGAAAGAGGAGAGTCTCTACTACAACTCCCTAGTTGGTCCGAACCTCAGATTCCACAGGTAAGATACTCTAAAACTACAATGAAGCAAAACAGCAAGTATTCAGTCAGACAGCTAGTTGCTGTATTTTGCGAGGGCCATAACTCCTACTCCGCTTATCGGATTTTAACCTGAGAGGTCAATTCGGAAAGGAGAAAATGTCTAATACAACTCTCTAGCTGGCCCAAACCTCAGATTCATCCAGTAAGAGGCTCAAAAATGACAACCAAACAGAACAGTGAGCTTCTCAGCCGAACTCGCTGTCCTGATTTGCATCGGCCATAACTTTTGCGTCTCTTACCGGAATTTAACCCGAGAGGTCAATTTGGAAAGGGGAAGATGTCTACTACAACTTCCTAGTTGGCCCGAACCTCAAATTCTGCAAGGAAACCCAAGTTCTAGCACCTCAAAGCTACTGCGACGCTAACCCCAAAACAGTGAGCTCACTGTTTTGACTTGAGACTCGCTGTTTTGGGGGAAACGCTCGTTGCACTCATCAAAGTAGCTCCGAAAAATCCATAAAAATTCTAGCTTGATATCAACACATAAAAGAACCCCTAAAATAAACTTCGGGTCAAAATTCTACTTTTAACACATGTAAACAAAATCAATCCCACAACCATAAAAATCGTTTCTTTATGCTTGATTTATGTGTTCTACCACTTCTAACTTTGCACACTCTTTATTCTAGTCTATATGCACATGAAACTAAATCCATAAAATATCATACAACAATAATAATAACCCTAATAGCTAAAACAACCATGAGCGAGAAACCCCCACCTTAGAAAACTAGTAGGAAAGACTTGCTCTTCTCCTTGCTCCTTGTTCTTGCTCCCTTCAAGAACTCCATGATATCAAACCCATGAAAAAGCTTTATCTTTTCTTTCTCTTTTGATTCAATCTCACTTTCTTTTTCTTTCTTTTCAATTCTTTTTTTTCTCTAAAACAACAAAGTAGAAAAAGAGAAAAAGATGAGATTTGAGAAGGGATGAGAACACACAAAATGGGAAGGGGTTTTCCTAACCCTAGGAAAGAGGAGGTCGACCATTTTGAGGAGGGGAGGGGTTTTTATAAAAGGGTGAAGGGTTTTTTGTGGTGGAGAATGAGGACAAATGGCAAAGTTCTCATGGTTAGAACAATTTGAGTATTCATTTGTAATTTTTATGTTACAATCAACACCCAAACTCTTCCTAACCATTCATCTCATCAAGATGGATCAAAATATAAAATATAATTTTCCAAATCACATACTACACGATTTGTACGAACGTACAAAATCGTTACAGTTCAATTACGTACACATATCTGAACATACAGATAATTTTCGTTCGTGAAAACGAACAAATCAGTACAAAAATAATTTAATTTTAAGAAATAAAATAAAATAATTTTATTACTGGCTCGGAAGGTTCCAGTATCAATTTGATACAAAACAGTCGTGTACCGACTAGTATATATACATATATAATGTTTATTAACAAAACTGGGTGATGTCCACCAAAAATATTTCAATTCTGGAAATGAAAATAAAATAATAATTTTCAGTACCTGCCCGGGATTTTCCAGACATTTTTCTCAAAAAAGCGTTTTTCAAGATTTTTGCATAAGTGCACAAAACTGATACAATACGTATATATATACTTACTAGTATATATATCCGGATAACTTTTTATTTGAAAAACCAAGTAATTCCCAATTAAAATATTTTAATTTCAAAAATAATAATTTATACAAATATAATATCCGTCCGGGATATTACAGATTGGGGCACGTGCGGTGTACATTTATATTTGTTGGATATAGTTTAGACGTGTATTATACGTGTTTATATAGTTACAAAGTTAAGGTTTGTTTGTTACAAACCCCAACTGTCCCATTAAAATAGTAGAGATGTTGGATAACAAACACCACATATATATTTTTTTGTTGCATTATCAAACACTTTAATAAATATATTTTAACGATTCCGCATTTTTCCCTTCTCTAGGTGCTGGGCAACATTTTTCTATTTATATTCTACTATTTCTCACAGTTAGAAAAACCTTTCAATAGCGGTTCTATATTTCAAAGCTACTTTTAACAAAGCGTAAATTACTAAAAACACTCATAAACTATGGAGTCAAAGCAATTAAAACTCTGAACTACTGGTCAACGCAGAAAATACCCCTAAACCATCAAAAGGGGAAGACGGAGTTAGATGTCGCTAGGTGACATGGTCAAACCCAAAAAAGTAAAGGTAAATGACCAAAATGTCCTCAACTAGTCATCTTCTTTCTCCCTCCTTACCCTTTACCCTTTAGCACCACCCACCACACCATTGCGCCTCCACCACACCTCCTCCAAACCTCTCTTCCCCCCTCCCCCCCCCCAGGAATGGCATTCGATCCGGGCGGGCCGGGCTAGACCGGAACCGCCGGGGCCAACCCAGGCCGGGCTGAAGGATCTCGCGGGCCGGGATAAGGGGGGAAAATTCTAGGCCCGGACCTGGCCCCCGACCCCAAGGGTGGGGGCCGGGCCAGTTTTTGAGTATAATATATATATATATATATATATATATATATATATATATATATATATATATATATATATATATATATATATATATATATATATATATATATATATATATATATATATATATATATGCCTTAGTGTCATTTGTCAATCTACCAACCCATGTAACGCACGTACATAATTAATATGAAGAAGGTTTCGGGTACGAGTCCTCATTACGTCAGATTTTATATATTTTAATTTTTTTTATTAAAACGTGCATTGTCAGTACATAACTAATAAAAGAGGTCTCAAGTTCGAGGCCAGACCATGTCGAAATTTTTACTGTAAAAAATTTATAATTTATTAAGACGTGCATCGCACGTGTGAATTACTAGTATATATTAAAGGAAGATGAAAGATAAAGTATTAAACTGTAATTTTATAACAATTGCAAAGGACTAATAAATAAAAGAAATTAAAACCAAATTTAAATTGATTAAATAAATTACATGATTGATGCGATTTGTTTTTGGGAGAGAGTGTGGCTGCACCAGGTGTGAGTTCGGACTCAATTTGTAAAGGGGGGAAGAGCTCGGTAACGGACGGTGAGCTGGAGGCTCGCTCCGGTACGGAAGGGTCGGCTCGGATGGCTTCGCCTCGTGTACCTGCAGACGGTCTAGAAACACCGCGGTTTATCCCGGTGGCAGACCCTCCGACGATCTAGTCAGTCTCTGAGAGAAAGTAGCAATAACTAGGGTTTTAGTGGGAAAAGATTGATTACCTTTGAAGGTGGGTGAGGGTCTGGTATTTATAGATAACCCAACCGGGTTTGGATCCGCTTGGGGGTTGGGTCTGGACCCGAAGGCCCATGGGCCTGACGTGGCCAGAGGCCCAGGTGGTTTAGGGCACACGTGGTAGCATCCAGAGCGGTTTAGGGTTGACGTGGCAAAGCCCCAAGTGGCTTTAGAGCTGTCATGGCAGATCGTGGGGGCCATGTGTCTCTGGGAGAATCGGAGGGCCTAGGTTGCGCCAGGTCATCCCCCTCCCTTACCCGGCTGAATGGAAGGCCCGTGAGACCACCGAGGATCGGAGATCGAGGGTCGTGGCAGGTCATCGGAACGGGAGGGGGGAGGGGTGGTTTCGTGGCGGTGAACTTACGGCTCGGCACCGAGCCTGCTCTGGTCTGGGGCCGAGCTGGCTTAACTTTGAGCGAGAGCCATCCTGGGCCCCAGGCCATTTTTATCCTACCTCATAAGCCCCCCACTCCTGCGGGGATGCGAGAGTTAGCCGTGGAGGAGTATTTTCTGGTCGTGCTGGGCCTTCGTGAGAAGGCAACCCCGGTGCGAGACCTTACCTCGGGCTGGTGAGGGTTTTACGGGTCGGCGAGGGCGATGGCGAACCGTTGGGCCATCGTGAGAAGGCTACCCTAGTGCGAGACCTTACCTCGAGCTGGCGAGGGTTTTACGGGTCGGCAAGGGCGATGGCGAACCGTTGGGCCTTCGTGAGAAGGCTACCCTAGTGCGAGACCTTACCTCGAGCTGGCGAAGGTTTTACGGATCGGCAAGGGCGATGGCGAACCGTTGGGCCTTCGTGAGAAGGCTACCCTGGTGTCAGACCTTACCTCGGACAGGCGAGGGTTTTACGTGTCGGCAAGGGCGATGGCGAACCGTTGGGCCTTCGTGAGAAGGCTACCCTGGTGTCAGACCTTACCTCGGACAGGCGAGGGTTTTACAGGTCGGCAAGGGCGATGGCAAACAGTTGGGCCTTCGTGAGAAGGCTACCCTGGTGTCAGACCTTACCTCGGTCAGGTGAGGGTTTTACGGGTCAGCAAGGGCGATGGCAAACCGTTGGGCCTTCGTAAGAAGGCTACCCTGGTGTCAGACCTTACCTCGAACAGGCGAGGGTTTTACGGGTCGACAAGGGCGATGGCGAACCGTTGGACCTCGTGAGAAGGCTACCCTGGTGTCAGACCTTACCTCGGTTAGGCGAGGGTTTTACGGGTCGGCAAGGGCGATGGCGAACCGTTGGGCCTTCGTGAGAAGGCTACCCTGGTGCGAGACCTTACCTCGGGCTGGCGAGGGTTTTATGGGTCGGTAAGGGCGATGGCGAACCGTTGGGCCTTCGTGAGAAGGCTGAGCTGATGCTGGTTGCCTTCATGAAGCATTAATGGCGCTCCGGGATTCGTGCGGCGTTCCAACTTCCCGAGGTCATTAAATGGTGCCCTCTAATAAATGCGTGGCGCTTCAGCTCCCTAGGCGTGATTGCTGGGCCTCCGTCGCTTGGTCTCCCGAGGGCCATAATGGCTGGTCCTTGGGGGGAGGTTATAAATACCCCACTCTCCCCTGTAGCTTCGATCATAGCAATGGTGGTTCATCGTCCATCGGAGGTGTCTGCCATGGGCAGACGCCTGTTTCTTGAAAAATTCTAACCCTGAGAGGGTCGGACGGGTGGTTATTCTGCCGCCGTGATCTTCTCCTGGTTCTGATGGCCCTGATGCGGTTGTCAGAGCCAGGGGAGATCACGGCGGGAGGGATGACGACTGAAGTTCGGACCCGGGGGGGTAAGGTGCCTCGGGCGGATGGGTCTTCTCCGATCTCTGTCTTCCTTCGGGCTGACGGCTTCTGATGGTTGTCAGCCCGATGGAGTTAGAGATGGGAGGTAGGCCGATCTGCTTTCCGACAGGGTCCCAGGCGATGGTGGTTTTTCTCCCACCCTCGAACAGTTCGGGGCTTTCGGCTTTCGAGGTCGCAAGTCCCGAGTTGTTCGCGGGTGAGTGGGGAGCCGACCTAGTCCTGGGGTCCGGGGCACTTCGTCGAGGGTGGGTGCCTTAAAACTTTTAATCTAAATTTTCTCTTGCTTCCAGGGACAGATGCGGGGGTGTCCGGGTCCGAAGAACTTCATCCGGACCGACCCTTGCGTCTGGTTTCCAAGCTGGTGCTGGGTGACATCAGCGGCGCACGTTCCAAGGTGACATGGCGTGATTTTATAGGTGGCAGTTTCACGTCAATCGAGGGACGGTTACGCGAAAAACAAGGAGTCACTTTTCCCTCTATAAATACCCCCACCCTTCCCTCATTCCGCTCATTACTCTCTTGCTGCTTTCTCTAAAGAATTTCCAAACACTTAGACGCTCGTCACTGCTGTTTGCGGCACCAGGCTCGTCTTTCCGAGGCAACTAAAGGTTAGTTTGTAAGTTTATTTTGTTAGGCATGTCTAGGGCTCAGTCTGGCTCTTCGGCGTCGACGTCTAGGGGGAAGGGCTCCTGCCACCGGGCTCTCGGACTCGACATCGTGGGAGGAGGAGACGGTATACGACGTGAAGCCCCTTCGCTCCCGGAAGCCATATGTGGTGGAGAGCAGTGATTCTGAGGAGGGGAGTGATAGTTCGGACGATGTTCAGATACTGGATCCGGTGTCCGAAGAGGAGGGTAGCCGAGGCGAGGGTGAAGCGGCCGAGGCTTGGCCAGGAGGTACGGGGAAGAGATCCGTGGTTCGAGGAGTGGGTTCATCTTCCACGCCGACTGGTCTCGGACGTTTATCCACTCCCTCGCCGGAGAGGGCGAAGAAGAAGAGGGTGTCAAGGAAGAAGGGGGCGAAGGCCGGTGGTCCGAGCTAGGCACCCATCCTCCGGAATGTAGTGACGGGGTCGCCTGTGTAGCCGGAGAAGTTCTGATAGTACCCCGATGATCTCTCCGATAAGGTGCTGTATGGGGTTCAGCCGTCTTCGCCGAGTCAGAAAACGGTAAAGATGGATATGCTTCCGACGATCTTGGAAGCTGGTGATTTGGAGGTTGCTCAGTCGGCCTTCCACATTGGGTCCGGTTACGAACTAATGTTGCCGAGCCCGAGCCTCTGCCCCACCGACCCCCTGCCGGGATGGTATTGCGTCTTCCCTGTAGACGCCTTCAGCTCCGAACTAAGGCTGTCGGTCCATCCGTTCATTCGGGATGTGCTAAATTGGGCGTCCCTGGCCCCGATGCAGTATGGGCCGAATTCGTGGAAGCAGATAATTTGTTTCGTGTTGCTGTGTGAGGAGCAGAAGGTGCCTCTTAGGTTGAGCGTGTTTCGGGCGATGTTAGGGATCAGCTCGTCTGGGAGAGTCGGAGGGGATCTACTATGTCTCGCCTCGGAGTAAGGGGAAGGTGGTCCATGGTCATCCGGACCCCATCAAGGAGTGGAAACGAAAATATTTCGTGATCCGGAGCGAGGAGCCTTGGGATATTCCCACTCGATGGAATCATCATAAACCGAGCTTCAAAGCGCCGAGGCCGAAGGACCTAACGGCCGAGGAGTGGAAATTTGTCGAGCGCCTCCGTCTGTCGCACAACATCAGCTGGCCGAAGGTGACGGAGGGTCACTTGGCGAGCGTTGGACTGAGCCCTGCCGTGCTTTGTACGTAGTCATTTCTTTCTCGCTTTTACTGTTCTTTCGAGCTCATCGTCCTTAATGGGTCTTTTTGCAGGTATGGATCCGGAATCGATTAAGGCTCGGAGGCTCGCCTTGAAGCAGAAGAAGGCCGAGGAAGGGGGAGAGGCGAAGAGGCCGAGAGGGTCGTCCCAGGTTATCTCCGAGGCCCTGGTCGAGCCGAAGACCAAGAGGACACGCTCGGAGACGAGCAAAGAGGCGACCGCCCAGAGGAGTTTGGGTCAGACGACGGTGTCAGGGAAGGGCCCCTTGGTCAGAGCCGAGGGAGAGGACATTGTCATGGAGGAGCTTACGCGGCCGTGGGTGCCGGCCTGGTCGATACGGGAGGGGGACAGTTTAACCCGCGGGCCCCAGGCCATTGATGTGGCGAAGAACCTGGCGACTCCCCGGGATCGCGAGGAGATGAGGGGCGAGACTCTGGAGCAGGCGTACACGTGCCTGGCGCAGGCCAGCGTGCTGGTAAGTCCGCCGACCCCTCTTCCCTTGTGAATTTATCGTGAAGGAGGTTTTCCTAATACTGCTCGGTTGCCACAGGCTTGTGTGCAGGGGGCCCACGTGAAAAGACTCTATGAGGTTGCCGTGGAACGGGAGCAAGCTCGGGCAGACAAGAGCCTGCAAGAAATGAAGGAGATGAAGATCGAGCTCGACGGCTCGCACAAGAGGGAGCAGCAACTGAAGGTTGAGCTCGATGCCAGGGATGCCGAGTGGGCTAAGAGGGTGGCCGCCCTAAAGAAGAAGTTCGCAAAGGAGAAGGAGGAACTGACGACGATGGGGCAGGACCTGGTGATCGCGGCCCAGGACGAGGTCTACGCGAAGGCCCTCAGCCATGTGACGCACTTCTACCCGACCATCGATCTGTCCGGCCTCGACTATGATATGGAGATCGAGGGGCCACCGAAGACCCCTGATGCTGACCCTCCCATCGTGGGTTCGGCTGCCGACCCTCCCGTGAACCCGGCTGATGCTGAGGTGACAACATAGGCTGTTTGCTCCCTTGTTTTTGTCTCTTTCTTTCTTTCTATTGTATTTGCCGAACGCGGACTGGCCACCGCAATTTTGTATGAGGGATTTGATTTATAAAAAAGGATTTTTTGATCGGCCAAGTCTTTTGTACTCGGATTTTTCCGAACCCCTTTCTTGGATGTGTTTTGAGTGGTGGTTGGTTCTCTTTTAGGTAACTGCTTTCTCCCCCGAGGCGGACCCCCGTCGCTCCGACGTGGCATGGCTACGGAGTAAAATCAAGGTCGTGGAGGCCACGTTGGTCCGTTATCGTCAGGGGGCTCGTGACCAGGATGCTGCCTTTAACTATTATCGGGACAAGTCCGAGGCTCTGAGTGCCGAGGCGAACCGGCTGAAAAAGGCAATGGTAGACCGGGACCTCGGAAGTGCCGGTCTTTGGTATACCATGTCGAGTGCGTCGGTGCAGAGGCCCTCGTCTGAGAGGCTTCTTCGCAATGTCATAATGGAGAAGGAAATGGAGATACACCGTTATAAGACGATGCTAGGTGTGTCCGGAATGAGGATGGCATCCTCCTCAGGAGACCGGCGAGCGGAGGGGGTTCCTTCGGCGTTGCTGCTGCTGGAGCGTGTCCGACCGGTTGATGCCCAGAGCTCCGTCGCCGGTGTATCGACCGTGGCCGACTCTAAGGACCATCACGACGAGGAGAGAGATCCTAGTCGTTCGCTTGGAGTGGGATTGCCATCCCTCGGACCCGAGGGGCCCTAAGAGTGATTTCTTTCTTCGTGAAATGAGTGGAGTGTTCCTGTAACAGTCTTTGTTTGTTTTTTCGAACTAATAAGGGAGTATGAATAAGGAGTTTCTTTTCATTCGTTGCCCCGGGCAATAGCCTATTGATTGGTGGAGGTGAGGTTCGGCCCTGCCGATCCGTGAGGGATCGGTACCAGGCGTGGCATCTTGGGCACCGGGAGGCGTTATGGCGACTCCCTGGCCTGAAGCCGATTCGGACCTACCGAAACGTTGGGGACGAAACCGGAGTGAGGACTCGGGTGCCGATCCCATTGTCCGGTGTTAGGTCGGACCTGCCGAGGCGTTTGGAGTTGACAAAAAGGGATCTTTTCATATATGATAGAGAGGGGCGCTAAAATGGCCCTTTACATATGAAAGCTTACAAAATTATTATTTACATTAGCCAAGTAGGAACCTATATCCGTTCTTCTAGGAATTTCATTAGGTGCTTGGCTTTCCAGGGTCGCTTGATCGCTCGATCCTCCATGTCCACCAGTCGGTATGTGCCGAGGCGTATGACCTCGGCCACTCTGTATGGGCCCTCCCAGTTAGGGGCCAGCTTTCTTTTCTTGGTGGGATCGGAGATGGACAATTTGCGTAACACGAGGTCCCCAGCCTTGATGTCTGTCGGGCGGACCTTCTTGTTGTAAAACCTCTCGATCCGCTGTTGATAGATGTTTCTTCGGACGGATGACTTTTCCCTGACCTCGGCGATGAGGTCCAGGTTGGCCCTTAAGCCTAACGAGTTGTCAATTTCGTCGAAGGCCGTGATCCGGGGAGAAGGCAAACCGACCTCTACGGGGATAACTGCCTCGGTCCCGTAGGTCAAACTGAACGGTGTCTCTCCCGTGGGGATCCTCTTGGTGGTTCGGTGCGCCCATAGCACGCTGCGCAGCTCTTCCACCCACAGCCCTTTGGGGGAATTGTCGAGGTGCTTCTTGAGGCCATCGAGGATTTGCCTGTTTGCGTTCTCCGCTTGGCCGTTGGACTGAGGGTGGCATATAGCGGAGAAGCGTTGCTGGACGCCGATTTCTTCACAGAACTTTTGGAAGTTTTTGCCTGCGAATTGGGTCCCGTTGTCAGTAACGAGGACCTGAGGTATCCCGAATCAACAAACGATATTCTTCCAGAAGAATTGCTGTGTTTGGCGCTCGGTGATGCTGGACAGTGGCTCGGCCTCGAGCCACTTTGTGAAGTAGTCAATGGTGACTATCAAGAATTTTCTTTGCCCTGTTGCCATGGGGAAGGGGCCCACAAGGTCCATGCCCCACATGGCGAATGGAGTAGTACTAGCCAGGGACCGGAGATTGGCTTGAGGAAGCCTCTTAATAGGGGAGAACCTCTGGCATGGACCGCACCTTTTGACCAGGTCTTGGGAGTCTTGGAGCATGGTGGGCCAATAGTAACCCTGATTCAGGGCTTTCCGAGCGAGTGATCTGCTCCCCATATGGCATTCGCCGATCCCTTCATGAAGTTCTTTCAGCACATAGCTGGCTTCGTCATGGGTGAGACAGCGGAGGTATGGCTTACCATCGGCCAGTGTGTACAAGCGTTTGAAGAGGATGTCGTCGATCATGACGAACCTTTCAGCTCGGATCCTGACTCGTCTGGCCTCGGCTCGATCTTCGGGAAGCTCGGCTCTGACTAGGAACCTTCGAATGGGGGCGGTCCAGTCGTCCGGACTGTCGTCGCTTTGCACGCACATTGCCTCCTGGTCTTGGTCATTGATATTTGGTTTTAAGAGGATTTCGATGAGTACCGTTTGGTTGAGACCCTCGGTGGAGGAAGAAGCGAGTTTTGACAATGCGTCCGCTTGGACGTTCTGCTCTCTGGGGACCCTGACAACTGTGGAGCAGCAGAAGGATGCTAGGAGTCGTCGGACCACCGCTAAGTACCGTATCATCCGATCGTCGCGAGCTTCGTATTCTCCAGTGATCTGATTGATCACGAGTTGAGAATCGCTGAAGGCTCGAATTTGCTTAGCTCCGGCTCGGTGTGCTAGGGTCAGTCCGGCGATCATGGCCTCGTATTCCGCCTCGTTGTTAGAGGCTGGGAAGTTAAGGCGGAGGGAGTATTGGAGGAGGAATTGGTCGGGACCCCGGAGGATGATACCAGCACCACTCCCTGTTTCGCAGGAGGATCCGTCAACATAGACCTCCCAGGTCGGGTCGGACTCCTCGATAATGGGTTGCTCGGAAGCGGTGCACTCGGTGATGAACTCGGCGAGGGCCTGACCTTTGATTGCTGTTCTTGGCTGATTGCCGATGTCGTATTGGCTCAGCTCAATTGACCACTTGACCAAGCGGCCAGAGTTCTCTGGCTTGTAAAGGATGGTTTTCAAGGGCTGGTCAGTCAGAACTTGGACAGGGTGAGCTTGGAAGTAAGGGCGGAGCTTCCGGGCCGCCATGACCAGAGCATAGGCCACCTTTTCGATCTTTGCGTACCTCGTCTCGGTGGGGAGTAGGACCTTACTTACATAATACAGTGGCTTCTGAACCCCGTCCTCTTCTCGAACGAGGACGGCGCTGAGGGCGCTATCCGAGGCGGAGAGGTAGAGCCAGAGGAGTTCCCCCGACTCGGGTTTGCTGAGGAGAGGAGGGTTGGCGAGGTACTGCTTCAGCTGCTCGAAGGCTTCTTGCTGAGGGGCACCCACTCGAAGCCCCCTTTTCCGCGCAGAGTTTTGAAGAAGGAGAGAGACTTCTCCCCTGATTTGGAGAGGAAGCGACCGATGGCCGCCAACCGGCCCGTCAATCTCTGAACCTCCTTGACATTCCGGGGTGGGGCCATGTCTATTATGGCCTGAATCTTCTCTGGGTTCACCTCGATGCCGCGCTGGCTGACGACGAACCCCAGAAACTTTCTGGAGGAGACCCCGAATGCGCACTTTGCTGGGTTGAGTCTCATGTTATGACGTCGGAGGATTCCGAAGTCTTCCTCGAGGTCAGCGACGTGATCCGGGCTAGCCCGGCTTTTGACGAGCATGTCGTCGACATAGACCTCCATGTTGCGGCCGATTAGGTCTTTGAAGATCCGGTTCACGAGCCGTTGATAGGTGGCTCCGGCATTTTTCAGCCCGAAGGGCATAACGCGATAGCAAAAAAGACCCTGGTCGGTGTCGAACGAGGTCTTCGCAATGTCAGGTGGGAACATCCGGATTTGGTTATACCCTGCGAAGGCATCCATGAAGGACAGCAGTTCGTGTCCCGAGGTCGCGTCGATCAAAGCGTCGATGCTGGGGAGGGGGAAGGGATCTTTAGGGCATGCTTTGTTTAGATCCGTGAAGTCTATACAGATCTGCCATCCCCCGGTCACCTTTTTAACCATGACGACATTGGCCAACCACTCGGGGTAGCTGACCTCCTGAATGAACCGAGCGGACAGGAGTTTGTCCACCTCCGCTTTCACAGCTTGCTGCCTCTCCGGGGCGAACTTGCGCCTTTTCTGAGCGACCGGCTTGGATCCCGAGATGACACTCAGTCTGTGCATGATCAGGTCTTCGGATATCCCGGGCATGTCGGAGGGCTTCCAGGCGAAGAGATCGACGTTGCAGCGGATGCAGTCAACTATGTCCGCCCTCAGACCTTCGGAGAGCGAGCGGCTCACTCGGAACCACTTCGATTCGTCTGTGGCCCCGAACGGGACCTCTTCCAGCTCGTCGGCTGGCTCAGGAGCGGAACCGTCGCTCTCGGATCCGAGCTCGACGGCGTCGAGGGGGAAGACACCCCCTCCGACGGCGGTCATGTAGCAGGACCGCGCCGCCTCTTGGTTGCCTCGGATGACACCGACCCCTTGCTGGGTGGGGAATTTTAGCTTCAAGTGATAGGCCGACGGTACCGCCTGGAGGGAACACAGCCCCGGTCGGCCAAGTATGGCATTGTACGCCGCCTTGACATTTACTACCATGAAGTCCATAGACTCGGTTCGCTGAATAGGAACCGAGCCTGCGGTGATGTCGAGAGTCACGATCCCTTCTATGACGACAGGGATGCCAGAGAACCCGTGCAAAGTGTATTCGGCCGGCTTAAGCTTGCTTCTGGGCAGTTTGAGATTCTCGAAGGCTTCGACAAAGAGGATGTTTACCGAGCTGCCGTTGTCAACGAGGATCCAGTGTACTTCACAATTAGCCATGTGGAGGCTAATGACGAGGGCGTCGCAATGGGGAAGGCGGACGCCTTCGAGGTCCTCTCCGGAGAAGGAGACAGGTACCATTTGTAATCGGGGTGAGGGGAGATCTTGGACGGCGTTCAGCTCACGGACGAAGGCTTTCCGAGAAGTATTTGACTCTCCCCCCATTGGTCCTCCATGGATGCAGTGTAGAATTGCAGGGGTTCCGTCTCCCTCAGGGTCGGGATCCCGACCCTGAATGAGGTTCGGAATAAGGTTCAGAGGCGAAGGCCTCCGGTTCCTGGTATCTCGCCGATCCCGTTGGTTCTCTCTTGTGAACTCCCGGAGGTACCCTCGTGAGATGAGGGCCTCGATTTCGCCTTTTAGGGCCCGACACTGGTCGGTTTTGTGCCCATGATCCCTGTGGAAACGGCAGTAGAAGCGTTGGTCTCGCTTCTTGTTGTTGCTTGGTCGAGGAGGAAGTCAGATAAGGCCCTTGTCCTCAATCTCTAAGAGGATGGCAGACACGTTCTATGTCAGCGGGGTGTACCTTTCGAAGCGAGGGACCGGGGGTACCCTCTTCGTCCCGACCCCTTCCTTTGCCGCTTTCCGGGTAGGTTCGATCTCATTCGCCCTGCGTTTGCCCTTTCCTATGACTTCTTTGCTGCCCTCTGGGTTCAGAGCTTCTTCTGCTCGTATGTACTTCTCGACTCGATTGAGAAGGTCAGGGAAGTCCAGAGGTGGCTTCTTCGCCAGGGAGACCTTTAACTGGTTGTGCTGGACATTGTGTCGGAAGGCGGCCGAGGCGACCCCGGCATCGACGGCAGAGACGGATCTTGCCTCGGTTGTGAACCTTTTGACGAAGTCACGGAGTGACTCCCCCTCCTTCTGGCGAAGGTCGAGCAGGGATGCGCTCTCTTCTCGGCTTTTCTGCTGGTGACGAAGTGGCCCAAGAAGTTGGCATCCAGCTGATCGAACGAGAAGATTAAGCCTGGGAAGAGTTTGGAGAACCATTCCCTGGCCGGACCCCGAAGGGTGGCCGGGAAAGCTCGGCACGGCAGGGGATCCGAAGCGCTGTGAATCATCATGAGGGTCTTGAAGCCCTCCATGTGATCAACTGGATCACCCTCGCCGTTGTACGTTTCGAATTGCGGAGGCCGAAAGTTCCGGGAGATCTCCGCCTCTAAGATGTTAACGGAGAATGGTGGTCGGGAAGGCGCTCGGCCCAGGAATTGGTTCGGATTCCCATCGCCGATGTGTTCGAGGCGATTCTCCATCTCCATGAGGCGACGGAGTAGCTGGTCTGTGCGCTCCGGTGGGGGAGGTGGCGCACGAGAGTAGCTCCTTCCTTTGCTCACTTGACGGGGTTGGTCGGGCATTGCGAACCTTGGCACTCTGTGGAGAGCCTCCATGATTTCCTCCCGGAAGCTCCGAAACTCGGCCTGGTGACCGCGCCATGGTCAGACAGGTCGGGTCGGGGTGTAGGAATTCGGCCGATGCGGCTGAGTACCGACGGCCTAGAATGGTTCGGGGCCGAGTTGGAAGCGGTCTCTCCGCTGGCCTGGCTAGCCCTTCGGTTCATAATGACCCGACGAAGGTCGGGTTGCTCGACATGAGGTTCGCCTTTCTGGGGTTCGGGGTTCGCCCGCGGATTATTTGATCCCTGCCTTCCCGTGAGGGCGTCCTGAAGAGGAGGCCCGCTTCGGCGGGCGGAAGAAGCCGATCTCCGGGCCCTGGGAGGCATGGGAGAGCGGATCGGAGGGTGAGCGTCGGAGGCGAGGCTTGGATTGTCATCCTTACCGAATAAATAAGTTTCCTACAGACGGCGCCAACCTCGTGCAGTTTGTTTTTGGGAGAGAGTGTGGCTGCACCAGGTGTGAGTTCGGACTCAATTTGTAAAGGGGGGAAGAGCTCGGTAACAGACGGTGAGATGGAGGCTCGCTCCGGTACTGAAGGGTCGGCTCGGATGGCTTCGCCTCGTGTACCTGCAGACGGTCTGGAAACACCGGGGTTTATCCCGGTGGCAGACCCTCCGACGATCTAGTCAGTCTCTGAGAGAGAGTAGCAATAACTAGGGTTTTAGTGGGAAAAGATTGATTACCTTTGAAGGTGGGTGAGGGTCTGGTATTTATAGATAACCCAACCGGGTTTGGATCCGCTTGGGGGCCGGGTCTGGACCCGAAGGCCCATGGGCCTGACGTGGCCAGAGGCCCAGATGGTTTAGGGCACACGTGGCAGCGTCCAGAGCAGTTTAGGGTTGACGTGGCAAAGCCCCAAGTGGCTTTGGAGCTGTCATGGCAGATCGTGGGGGCCCTGTGTCTCTGGGAGAATCGGAGGGCCTAGGTTGCGCCAGGTCATCCCCTTCCCTTACCCGGCTGAGTGGAAGCCCTGTGAGACCGCCGAGGATTGGAGACCGAGGGTTGTGGAGGGTCGTCGGAACGGGGGGGTGGTTTTATGGCGGTGAACTTACGGCTCGGCACCGAGCCTGCTCTGGTCCGGGGCCAAGCCGGCTTGACTTTGAGCGAGAGCCATCCTGGGCCCCAGGCCATTTTTATCCTACCTCAATGATGTTAAATAAAATTAAGTTCATGAATACAATTTCATACAGATTAGATCAAATTACAGAACAAGGGAATTATTTGAATTTAGAGACCGAGATGATCTGCATTTAGATTGAGGAGAAAGCATTGGACTATTGTCGTGCACTTCTATTTAACCTAAATATAGAATCTCATCCCCCTAAATTTTTCCAATTATTAACAATACATTATACAAATTACATTCTACTAGTTCTTCACTCGTCGCTACTTGTTGATCTGTTTTGTGATTCTTGTAAGTCTTGAGTCCTCTCTTTCACTTTCATCCAATCTTCGGTGCATACCAACATCTCCAAATTCTTTGCCATCAAGCGAATCTTGTTCGGGCTCATAATCCTGCCACCAAGAAAAAAATCACTTTCCGATGCAACGGTTGACATCGATACCGTTAGCAAATCTTTATCCATTCGAGAAAGAATACTAAAAATATGCTCATTAGTTTTCCAAAAAGAAAACACATCTACTACATCATCAATGGGTGGTTGTGCATTATACCAATTCAACTCATTTGGTGAATTGGTTCTAGATTTTTTTGATTTTAAGAGACTTAAAACACTACTAGTGGCAAGACCCTTTCCCTTTGATAACATAGAAGAAGAAGAAGAACTAACATTTGTGTTTGTGTAGTGTTAGATGAATAAATTCTATCATAACTATTATATAAACTATTCAAAACAGTTTCAAATTTTGTAATGAAAACAACACTGTCAAAATCATCAATTTCTTCGTGTGGAGCATACGTATAAAAAATATCAATTAAATTTTTTGTGCCATCTAACTTAATTATGGGATTCATTACACTAGCAACACAATATAACATAGGAAGCGGATGAAAATATTTTAAAATTTTAATATAAGCGGCATAAACCATTTTTCCAATGAAAGGGTCATTTATCAAATCTTTAATTGTTGTCATCATAGTGACAATTGCAAGTAAAATACCACTAGATGTAGATGTACATATTTCTGAAAATTGTAAAGTGCATCATTAAAAGGTTCTAAAAATTTGTACAAACTATCGGCAAAAACCAAAAAATATCATCTAACATACAATCTTGCATACCTATTGCAATACAAAATTCTCTAAGATTAAAACGATAGTGAAAGACAAAACTTAATAAATCAAAAGTAGAATTCCAACAATGTCTAACATTTTAGGAAAACGTTTAAATACAATTCCCCTAAGTTGACACAAATCATGAAAAGTTTGATATATTGGACCACTCAACATAATAAAATGAACACAATTTCTCATTGTCTCAATTTCATCGTGTCCACATTTAAGTGCATCTTGTACACAAAGAATTAAAATATGACAAGCACACCTAACATGAAAATTTTTCGGTTCTAAAGGATTAAGTGTAATTAGCAAACTAGCAATTATCTTAGTATTATTAGAGGCATTATCAAAATCAATAGCAAAAACTTTATCAAAAATAACAAAATTGTTACATGCTTTCATGATGTTTGTGGCAATTATTTCACCCTTATGTAGGTACCTAACAAACTCGAATGAAATTATCCTCTTTTGAAGTAGCCAATCTGAATCTATCCAATGACATGTTACACATATCATTGGTATGCCGTTCACTCCTACCCACCCATCCTATGTCAAAGAAACTCTAGTGTTTAGTAACGTAAGTGTTGCTACTAAAAAATTCTTAGCCTCATTGTAAACTAATTTACAATCACCCTTTACTACATTCCTATGATTTTTTTTATAATGGGGGTTTAATGCGGTTTGTACAAAGGTCTCTACATTCCTAGTTTCACCAAATGAATAAGGTAATTCATATCTAATTACGAACTTAGCCATTTCTCTACGAACGATATCGTGATCGTAGCTATGAGTACCTATTTGGCCGGTCTTAGGGTATATTTTTTGTTGTGTGAGGTTTTCTTTAGAAAATTCGGGTTGACATTTACTTAAGTGTTGTTGAAATGTACTCGTTCCCAGTCCTAGTTTAAACTTATAGGGTGTATGACACTTCTTACAAATTTTTAATCCTACATTCTTATCATTTTGTGAAGGGACATAGTCGAAATATTTGTGTACTTCGGATTTGTTCTGTCTTGTTTTACGGGATTGAGATGGGCCTTGTTTCGATGGTTGTGGTTCTATGTCTTCTACTTCTACTTCTTCTTGATCCGTGTGTGTTTCATGAATATCGGGAATATTATCATAATTGTAAAGTGTTTCTTCACTATCTACATATGGAAGAGAAATGGAAGGAATGCGACGACTACTAGTGGACTCTTGGCTACTATGTTTACCACGTGATCGATTAGATGCCATCTAAATTAGTGTATGTTATAAAAGTAATTGTAGTGTATGTTTTAAAATTTTAATTCTACAAAACAAGTAAAGATAGATAAACTAGTGTATGTTATATAAAATTATTCTACAAAGCAAATAAAACAACAACTATAAAATTATTTTTCTAGTGTATGTTTAACAATTTACCAAAAAAAAATCTCAAAAGAAGAAGAAGAAAAAGAAGAAGAAGAAAACTCAATCTAATTATGAGAAATAAATGATAACAAACAAAAATGATAATTCTAAAAATTATATAAATACGAAAATACCGTATGAGTGTAGAATGTAAATTGAAGAATGAAGGTAGAGAGAGTTGAGAGCTTGTAGTGTTGATGTTGATTGTTGTTGGATGTTGTTGATATTGAATCTTGATAGAGAGTAGTTGAATGTTGTTGATGTTGAATCTTTAAGGAGAATAGTTGAATGTTGTTGATGTGGTTGATGTTGAATCTTGATTCTTGAAAGAAGGTAGTTGAATGTTGTTGATTGTTGTTAATTGTTGTTGAGAAAGTTGAGAGATAGTAGAGAGAGTTGAGTGAATTTGTGAAGAGAATTGAATGAAATGAGGTTGTATATATAGAAATTGTAATTTTTCAATTTTCCAAAATACCCCCAAAAACTAGCTAGTATAAATCCGTTGGGGGTATTTTGGCAATTTTACACACCCTTTTAATTAAAAACAAATTTTGGACAAGAAAAAAGGAAAAAAAAAAGTGAAAAATGGTAACAGCCAACGGTCGGCCCGCGGGCCCGCCCGGGCCGGTTCAACCCGGTCCCGGGCTAGTGCGGGCCGAGTCGCTGGCGGGTCGGGCCGTTACCGATCTTTTTTTCGTAAATTAATGAACCGGACCGGCCCCTACTGTTGGGGCAGTCTGACCCTGGTTCAACCCGATTTTGGGCAGGCCGGGCCAGCCCCCCCCCCCCCTCACTGTGCCTCCAACAACACAACGATCTTCCATCTAACTGTAAATTGATTTTATTATCATTCTTTTATGAGGAGGGGTTCAGGTTTAGGATATGGTTATGATCTTATTTGTTGTTTTTTGTTTCTAATTAAGTGGTAAAGCTTCATTTACTGATTTGAGTACTTATCTATAGTGACTTACCAAAAATGAATACTGTATTTGGTTTCAGTTCTTTGTCCAATTTATTATGCTTCCTGTAAGAAACTAATTGTTGCTTACAAAGTATTTGACAAAATTTCTAAAAGAAAAAAAAATAGAGAGGGAGATGAATCTTGAATGTTGCTGAGTTCTAATCAGGGCCGGTCCTGAGTTCCCGGGGGCTCGAGGTAAAAGGCCCACATAATTTTTTTTAGGGTCCTTAATAACAATATATATTTTTTATGCACAAAATATATGTCTATATTTTACAAGAGGAATACAAATTTAGGGCCCCTAAAATTGTAAAAAACTTGGGGGCCTGAGGCGGCCGCCTCACCTGCCTCAAGGTTGGGCCCGAACCTGCTTCTAATAGGAGGGTGAGAAGGTGGGGTGGAGGGCATCGAATGGTTTGCAGCGGTGAAGGGAGGAGGACATGGCGGCAGTGACGGTGTTGGTGGTTGAGAAACCCTGACAATAGCTTTGAGGATTGAGTTTTTTGGAATGGAGGTTTTGGAGGGGGGAGGAAAGGTGGCGAGAGAGGGGTAGAAATGTGAGTGGACCCGAGGGCAGCTAGAAAGGAAAAAGGGAGAGAAATATAGCAATGTGGAGGAGGTGGTGGTGGAGGCACGGTCGTGTTGTGGGTGGTGCTAAAGGGTAAGGAGAGGGGGAGAAGGTACAAAGTTAAGGGATAAAGTGAGAGAAAGAAGATGAATAGTTGAAGATATTTTTGTCATTCTTCTTTATTTTTAGAGTTTGACCATGTCAATGAACGGTATCTAACTCTGTCACCCTTTTGATAGTTCATGGGTGATATGGGCAAAAATAGAATAAATTTGGGGACAGATCTTAAAGCTCTCCTGGTAAAACTGTAATTTCACTAGAAACGGGTCCGTAAACGGGAATTGGATATTTTTCAAGCCCAATAGCCCAAAATGGATTTGTCTAATTAAGTTGTCACAACATCCCAGTAAGAATGAGTCCAGATTATTTAAATATGATTCAAACTCATCATTATCCATAAGAGACGGATTAAAAACCATATCTCTTATCCTGATGAGAGTTTAGACTCAGTCCCCTCAATTACTATTTTCTCTTTATGAAGAAGAGATAACTGATTCAATCCAAAAATACCGGAAAGTAAAGATAAATCATTTTCTTGAAACTGACCAAAATGACTATAAATACCCCTTACCTCCACCAGAAATATGTAATTAGTATTTTGCCACCAAAAAACTCTTATATTCTTCTTGAGTTCTGACTTGAGCGTCGGAGGGTCTGTCGCCGGGATCGACCCTGGTGTTTCGGACTTTTGCAGGTCAACAAAGTAATCGTCACCATCAAGATCAGATCAACAGTGAAAATGAGTCAAATTTAGAAGTCAACATCAGTTGAAAACAGTCAACATCGGTGAAAGTAAAAAATGTTAGTTTTTATTGTTTTTAAAGAACTTATATCATCTGTTTGCCCCCACATAGAAATTAGCAGCAACAGATTGGCACCATCCGTAGGAACAAAATAACAATCCGACCAAACTTTGCCGGTAAAAATAGTTTTCAGTCATGCCTCCGAAGGAAAAGGGAAGGCGGCAACCTCAAGCCGACAAGCCAACCCTCTTCCTCCTCCTCCTCATGAGGACGTCCCTCCTGCCCTTCAACTGGATCAACCTCCTCATCCAGAGGCTCCACCGAGGGGCTCCCGAAGAAGTCAGCATCTTACAAAACAGATTGGAGAGAACATGGGGTCCGTCTACACCTCCCCACCCTCCACGGTGCCCCTTGAAGCACCTCAGCAGTAGCAATACCTCTGCCATCTCATAACCTCCAAACAGTAAGAGTCTGAATGTTGGGGCCACTCAAGCAGACCGCAAGCAAGGGACGGTCTCCCCCATCCATCTCACCAAGAAGACACAATGACCCTCTCCCCAGAGTCGGGGATGCAGAAGAACTTAAAGCAATGACCTGGGCACAACGGGGAGTCCGACCTGGTAGACCACATTGAGAGTTTAAAACCCTCATGATGATCCACCAAGCATCCGACTCCCTCCTCTGCAAGACTTTCTCAGTGACCCTGAAGGGATCAACATGGAAGTGGTTCTCTTATCTCTCTCCAGTGTTCATCTTCTCCTTCGACCAACTTGAGAAACTCTTCCTTATGCACTTCATCACCAACCGCAAGATGGAGAAAACAAGTGCCTCTTTACTTGACCTGAAGCAAAGAGACAGGGAATCCTTCAAGAGTTATGTTCGGCGCATCACAGCCAAGTCCCGGTCCATTCCCCCACTCAACTCAGCCATAGCCACGATTGCCTTTAGGCACAATGTAAATAATGACTACCTCAAAGCCTCTCTTGTCAAAAGACCTCATCGGGACTTCTCCAGCCTCCTTCAAATAGTCGAGAAGTACATCCAAGTGGAGGATGCTATTCGACCTCAAGAACAGAAGGTGATCCGAGAACAAACGGAAGAGCATTGACGAACCCAGTAAGTCCCAGAAGGATGCCACAAGCCAACGTCGTCCACCTCCAATGCCTCATTTTGAGAAGTACACCCCACTTTAACGCCAGCATCTCCATAATCCTTATGGAAGTTGGCAAGGAGGGACTCCTTCGACCTCTTCCCAAGATGAACGCCCCAAGTAGAAGAAGGGATAAGAACAAGGGGTGTTAGTTTCACAAAGATCACGGGCATTGCACAGATGACTGTCGAGCCATCGGGGACGAACTTGAAGGGTTGCTCCAACGTTGGTACCTCGCCAAGTTCAGTTTAGAAAATGACACTGAATCCCCTCCTCCATAAGGAGCCAATTGTAACACCCCGCAAAATTGGAAATGATAATTTTGCTCTCGTGTGTTATGCACGTGTATTTTGTAACGTGTTTTCACTATGTATTTTGATTACCGACTATTTATGTATTTTTCGTATTGATTGTACACTATTTTGAGTCAACAAAAATATAATATTTCAATCTCTATATTTTAACGTGCTTTTTACGTGTTTTTGATGCACGTATCGATGTTTTCACCGCTACGTGTAATATTTTCTATGTGTTTAAATTATTCATTTTAGGTATTCAAATCTATTTTAATAAACGAAAATTCATTTTTCTCATTTTGATCTAAATAACTTAGTACGTATAATGCACGTGTTTTCTACGTAAGTAGCAATTATGTCGTGGAATATATAAAATTAATAAATATATTTTTCTTATATTTTATTTTTATTATCTTAAAAAAATTCCGTTGATAACGTCAAATTTTGTATTTTTGATATTTTACGTGCGGCGCACGTGTTTATTTCAGTGTGCGTATTTGAGCCTATTCGTTTTCAAATATATATATATAAATTTTTGGAGTATGTGTATTTATTTTACTTGCGCATGAAACATTATAATTTTAATTAAACAAATTTTTACATATTACGTATGTATATATATATACCTATGCACACCTAATTCCCTTTCTTTGCCTGTCTACATCCGAACACACTCACCCAGCAATTGGTTCCCCCCTTCCACTGTTGACAACTATACTTATATCATTTAATCATTGCGCGCGCGCGCACACACACACACACACGATATATATATATATATATATATATATATATGGTCAAATATATTGCACATGAAGTGGATTTTTGGTTTCCTGTGCTTGATCGGTTGGAAGATGGAAAGAGGCCGGATGGGGGTTTTGGAACTGGAGAGTTAGGGGTTGGAGTTTTGAAGAGGTGGAGATGTAAAGAGTTGGGAGTTATGGGAGTTAGGATAGTGAAGAGTTGGAGAATTAAGTGAGAAATTATTAGGTGGAGAAATTTGCAATTTAAACCTTCACCTTGTCCTATAAATACCCTTAATTGTTTTCTTCTCATTGCACACTTAAAATAAACAAAAAAGTAGAGAGAGAAAAAAGAAAGAGAGAAAGAGAGTGTTCTTGTGCTTTGGAAGCTTGTTGAAGAGCTCTTGCTAGGAGGAGAAGGACTAAGAGTACTTGTTGGAGCTAGAAGTGGGATCTCTCCATCTTGGTTATTCATTCTTCACTAAAGGTGGGTGATCTTGATATTTTCTAATTCATAGGTTGAGCATGCTAGAATGTGATGTCAATAACATAGATCAATTAGATGTGATGTGGGTAATCTTGTTTTTTTTTCTAATTGTAAGACATGCATGCTAATTTATTACATGAGTAGTAATGATAAATTTGATGTGATGATTAGAGAATAAATCCATGTTTGTAGAAATTTTGTTATCAATTGAGAAACAAATTGTCTTCGTGTTGTTTGTAAATGAGAAAAAGAAATGATGAGTATGTGTGCTAAATTGTAAAAATTTTGCTGTTGATTGAGAAACTAATTGTCACCGTGTGGTTTGTAAATAAGGAAAAGAAAATAATGAGTATTTGCCATGAACAAATATGCATGTTAATTTACAAATGTAGATATATATAATTGCATGAAAAATTGTGGAGATCTTCCCCTATGATTAAAATGAATTTTTGTGAAGTTAACACTGGAATAATGTTACAAAACCTCTGATACTTATTAGATTATTATAACAATGAGTGCAATTCCTCCAAAACAATTTATAGCTCCCTGACATTGTACGAGTAGCATTCCAAATAAGTAGTACAATTAAGGATATCAGAAGTATATTTTCCAAGTTATGGATTTCATTTTACCAATAGTAAATACACAATTTAATTTATTATTATGGATTTCCTAAGTTAAATTTATATCCGTATGCACGATCTTATTAATAATATAAGTTACCCGTGGTAATAATCATTATTTACTACTTAATAATGATCCCAACAATTGAGAGTAAGACTTCATATTACGTATATACTTAATTATCTGATGGTATCATGAAATTGTATATATGGGTCTATGTTATAACAATTGCTATTTTTGCACAACAAATTTGTACTCTTCTTTAATTCATAACTAATGTCCACTCTGATACTTGATACTTAATGTTAATAGACTTTTTAATGAAATTTGTAGTAAACCTTAAATTAGTATAGTAATTGAGTTTTGACTCCAAAATTATTTATTTTGAGTATATGACTCTTATTCGGAAAAGAAGAGAAAAATATGTGACATGTTATGAAATTTTCTTGATATAAACATACACTTATATTGAATAAGAAATACTTGATGAGAATTGAGATATGAATTGCTTAAATTGCTCATAAAATTTATAGTGATGAATCTTTTGTTCATGAAAGGAATTATTGTTCTATTTTGAATTGTAAATGAATAAGTGAATCATGAATAAATGCTCAAATAAGACATTGATCTACTTATGAATAAGTTGAAGATAAGAATACTTTGAGTTAAGACATGATTATTGAAGGGTATGAGTACCCATAGATTCTTGTACATAAAAGGTTGTGATTTAGAGTTAGTAAGACCTTAGGTACTGGCACTGTTGAAATAAAAAGAATTGAATTATATTTTTTAGATTTGCCATGGAGCGATCTCAGTATTTGTGATTAAGTCCGGTAGGGGGTAAGACTAACTCTAGGTATGATAATTGATTCATGTCTTGAACTTAAGAACTAGGCACTAAGAGAAGTTGTAGTAAAACCTAGGTAAACGTAAGTGGGGCACTCTATATAGTCGGGCGGTGGATTTGCTGCAGCGGTTCCCCAGGACTATAGACCCAGTCGGGCAGTGTACTCCGGGACTGTGGTTGCCTCATAGGAGACGAGCTTTTATTTTAAAACCGGGACTATACGTAGGCGGGCGGATAGTTTGCCGTACTCCAAAGTATATACGTATACTGGGGCTAGAGGGGCACTTGCGGGAGGTTCGCACGACGAGGAGTCTGTATAACAGTCGGGCGGGGAATTTGCTGCGGTGGTTCTCCGGAACTGGGATCCATACTCATGAAACGTCTCAACTTTGTTTTATTACTGGGTAGTTTGTCATGGCGATGGATCGAACCCTTATTGTGGAGTACGTAGGTGCTTGCCTTCGGACCTATGTAGAATGAGATGCATAGAATCCGAACAAGTATGCATTAGTGTCATCTTAGTATAAAATATCTGCATTAGGCATTAAGGCATCGCATACACTTACATGTTTAGTGTAGTTACATTTTACACTTTATTTGCATTAAAATGTGTGGTTTGTTAAAGTATTGAGATCGTTATATGTACGGCATAGAGAGGATGGCCGAGTATAACATTTTCGTCAGTTATAAGTAACTGACGTGCCCACAACTTATTATGCACGAACTGGACTTTTTCATGAAGAAGTAAAGATGTTATGATGCTGTTGATTAATTACATTGATAAAGTAGTACAAGTTGTTTATTATTTTCATTGTTGTATTTCATCTTTATCTTCCACTGTGTAAACAATGTAAAGAACTCTGTGTATGTTGAAAAGTTCAAATTTTCTTGTAAAATTGTACGAAGTGAAGTGTAAAGATCCTGTGGAATCTCGAATTCGGTCTTATTTGGAATTTGGGGCGTTACACCAATAAGCCACCAGAGAAACCAGTTAAGTCCCAAGGCTCAGGGCATATGGAGATATTCCACTCAATCCATGAGGGACCTGTGGGGGGATCAACTAACTCCTCCAGGAAAGTGTTTCTCCGATAAGTGAACTCGGTGCATAATATCCCTCCTCCCAAGAACTCGAGGGTCCTGCTCACATTTTCAGACCAAGACCTAAAAGGTGTTTGAACACCTCACTGTGACGCATTAGTAATTAACATATGTATGGTCAATCATAAGGTGCGCCGCATCCTGATAGATAGCGACAGCTCGGTAAACATCCTCTTCCTGAATGTATTTGAGGGCCTCAAGCTCAAGTGAGACCTCCTCAAGCCCGCCGGGTACACTCTCCATAGATTCTCCAGAGCCCCGGTTATAATTGAGGGAATAGTCACCCTCGACATGACTGTGGGGAAAGCTCCAACTACCCGCACGGAAGCACTCGATTTCATGGTTGTCGACATGAGGTCTGCCTATAATGCTATTTTTTGTCGCCCAAGGTTAGCAGCCCTTCACGCGGTTGCCTTAGCCTACCACATGAAGACAAAGTTCCCTATAGCAGTAGGGGTAGGGAAGCCAAAGGAAGCCAAGAAGCTGCTCAGGCGTGTTACACCGACACAATGGGTGGCTTTGACCTCTCCTTCGATGCTATGGAGCTCCCCCAAGAAATGAGACAAGCTAGTTCTAAACCCTTAGAAGAACAAGCAGAAATCTCTTTATCCCAAGAAGATCAAGCTAAGTGATTTCGGATGAGCAAGGTACTCCCCCAATCAAGTCACGGAGCAACTCATCACTTGTATTAGGGAGAACCGAGAAATCTTCACTTGGAACAACGAGCATCTGAAGAAGTACAACGAGGGTGCTTAACACCCTCCCCTAATAGTTAGCTTAACACGTGTAATATATGCCGACAATTATAATAGTCACAACATGTAATAAAGGCTAGTATCGAAGCAGCTGCTTAGTTTCATTTTTTCAATAAATTTTCAGTCTTTTCCTTTGCAAAACTCTTGTACAATTCAATCGGATGCAAACAATGAGTTAAGCACATGGTTCACCCTCGAGCAACACCATCCATTCACTAAGCAACCCAACGGACGAGTGCAGAGTCCATTCATGGTTCATAGGGTCACTCTAGCCACTTGTCCCTGAGTAAGTGTGCGGTGCATGGCTCGCCATTCAAGTACTCCCAAAACTTGTCATCTTCTTGTTTGGAGTCCATTCATGGTTTATAGAGCCACTCTAGCTACTTGCATCCGAACAAGTATGCGCGACATGGCTCACCGTTCGAGTGCTCCCAAAGCAACCCTGGACAAGTGTGGAGTCCATTCATGGTTCATAGGATCGTTCTAGCCACTTGCCCCTGAGCAAGTGTGTGGGGCACGACTCGTCATTCGAGTGTTCCCAAAACTCAGTGTCAACTTGTTCGGAGTCCATTCATGGTTCATAGAGCCGCTCTAGCCACTTGCACCTGAGCAAGTATGCATCGTGCGGCTCATCATTCGAATGCTCCTAAAAAAACCTCGGATGAGTGTGGAGTCCACATATGGTTCATAGAGTCACCCTAGTCACTTACCCCCAAGCAAGTGTGCAAGATCGTCATTCGACTGCTCCCAAAACTTGTTGTCACCTTGTTTGGAGTCTACTCTTGGTTCATAAAGTTCCTCTGGCCACTTGCTCCCGAGCAAGAGGGATACTACTCGCCATTCGAGTGATCCCAAAACAACCCTGGACAAGTGTGGAGTCCATTCATGGTTCATAGGGTAGCTCTAGCCACTTGCCCCCAAACAAGTGAGTGGAGCATGGTTCACCATTCGAGTGCTCTCAAAACTCGTCGTCACCTTATTCGGAGTCCATTCATGGTTCATAGAGCTGCTCTAGTTACTTGCACCCAAGCAAGTGTGCGGGGCACGGCTCGCCATTTGAGTGCTCCCAAAACAACCCTTGACAAGTGTGGAGTCCATTCATTGTTCATAGGGTCACTCTAGGTACTTGCCCCCGAGCAATTATGCAAAGCACGACTCTCCATTTGAGTGCTCCCAAAACTCACCGTCACCTTGTTCGGAGTCCACTCATGGTTCACAGGGCCTCTCTAGCTACTTGCCTCCGATCAAATATGCGGAGAACAGCTTACCATTCGAGGGATCTCAAAACTCGTCATCACCGTGTTCGAAGTCCATTCATGGTTCACAGGGCTACTCTAGCCTCTTGCCCTCAACCAAGTATGCGAAGCACGGCCCGCCATTCGATTCCTCTCAAAACAACCCCAAAAATAAAGGACTTCACAGCTCAACAACTCAAGGCAACGAGTCAAGTTCTGAACTCTTCTTCCGAGCTCCACTTCCAATTTGAATAGACTCTCCCGTAAACGAGCAAGCCCCAATTCTGCCACATGAAGCTTGGTACAGAGACGGGAAATCTCGCCATCACGAGGATCACACCAAACATATACAAAGAGTTCAGAGCTGAACTCACCTCTAGAGTTTCTCCCCTAACTCGCCTCCCGAACGGCTCTCTCTTAGAGCCCGACAATGCTCTTCATCTTGCTCGCCTTCCGAGCGACCCTCTTCTTCTACAGCGAGTTCATAACTCAACTCATCCCTAGAGTTTCTCCCTAAACTCACCTCCTGAACAGCTCTCTCCTAGAGCCCGGTGATACTTTTCATCTCGCTCGCCTCCCGAGTGACCTTCTTCCACATTGAGTTCGGAGCTCGACTCACCCCTAGAGTTATCCCCAAACTCGCCTCCTGAACATCTCTCTACTAGAGCCCGGAGATTAGCACTGTCACATTTACCCGACATCCGGACCCGACATTGGACTGGAACCGACCCGATCTATACGGTTCGGGTCTGGGTCTGGGTCCTAAAATAAGATCTGATGCACTTCCGGGTCCGGATCTGGGTCCGCTCAAAATAGAGCCTACTCAGACCCGTTAAAAATACTTCCAAAAATATGAAATTTGAAGTTGGAGCAAAACTTCAAATTCACCAACAGCGAGTTCAGAGCCAACAGCGAGTTGGTCATCTTCACCAACAGCGAGTTCAGAGCCAAACTCATCTAGAAACGCTCCCTAAACTTGCCTCCAAAAACAAAAGTTTTACGAAACTGTTCTCAATAACTCATCCATGACGAAGCTCCTCTTCTTAGCCCACCGGGAGCGAAACTCCTCTTCATAGCTCCCTGACGACGAGGCTCTTCTCAACTTCACAGATGCAAAGATATTACAGGCCAGTTTTCACCCTAGAGATGAATGATTTCTCAGCTGACTCCCGAAAGAGAAATTGTATATATTTGAGTCACCTTCATAATGAGGGGCACATGCTCCAATCGGACCTCTGTAGAACCGGAAAAGTTAGTTACAATGCAGTTGCGCTTAGCCAACAAAGCGTTGACCGAGTCAACGGTCAACGGTCAAAGTGCTACGTGTCAGCATACCGAAGCATCATTACAGTTATGAGTCACGTGTGAACAAATGTGTTCCCAAACAAAAAATTGTGCAAAAATGTTGATCAGTCAACGGTCGACGGTGAAAACGCTACGTGTCAGCACGTCGAAGCATTATAGGGGTTCGAAGTCTCGCACCGAATAAATGTGCCCCCGATCGAAGTTGGAGCAAAACTCCACTGACCGGTTAATGGTCAACAGTCAAAGGCCACGTGGCACGCAGCCAAAGCATCAAAGTAGTTCAGAACCGTGCACCGAACAAACGTGTCCATCGATAAAAGTTGGAGCAAAATTCTATTTACCGTCAATGGTAAAAGGACACGTGTCGATTAGCTGAAGCATCAAATTCGTTCAGAGTCTTGTGCCGAACGAAAGTGCCCCCGATCAAAGTTGGAGTAAAACTTCGTTTACCGATCAACATTCAAAGGCCACATGGCGCGCAGCCAAAGCATCAAATTAGTTCGGAACCGTGCGCCGAACAAATGTGCCCCCAATTGAAGTTGGAGCAAAATTTCGTTAACCGGTCAGCGGTCAATGTTCAAAGGACACATGCTAATTAGCCGAAGTATCAAAGCAGTTCGGCGGTGCGCGTCGAACAAACAAGCCCCTGATCTAAAATGGAGCGTTTTTGAGTTGACTGGTCAACGCTCCCCAAGCGCTCGATTTTCAAGATTCTTGCGCCAAGACAATATCAACGCTCCAGATTTCACCATGTCATCAGGTATTTACCTAATTTCTTATTTAATCATTAAATCGAATTAATTTTTCCAAAATTCAAAAAAAAATCTTAAAATAATTACTAATTCGAAAAAATATTTTTAAATTCTGAGATTTTTTTTATTAATTTAGAATAATTAATTAAAGTTTTGAAAATTAATTATTAAATTTTGGAAATTGAATAAAAATTTGAAAAAGTTCAGAAAATATGGAAAATCACAAAAAATCCAGAAATTCTAAAAATAATTTTTGGTATTTTACAAGCTCAGAATAACACAGTTACACCTCGAGCAAAATCCAAACTTTCCCGAGAACTCCGATAAGTTCTATAAACCATTAAAAATGGGCGAACTACTGCTCAAATGCTGTGAAACTCAGTCTTCGGGAGTGAGAAGATTGTGATATAGGTAAAAATAAAACCAAATTGGGCACTGAATTTATAGCTCGCAAGGGTAAAACGGTAATTTCACTAGAAACGTGTCCGTAAATGGGAATTGAGTCTCGTTCAAGCCCAATAACTCCATACAGGTATGTCTAACTGGATTGACATAGCTGCCCAATAAGAATGAGCACTTTTATCTCTTCATGCAAAAGAATTAACTGATTCAATCCAAAAACATCGGGAAGTAAAGATAAATCATTATCTTCAAACTGACCCCCAAAGCGACTATAAATACCCCCTACCTCCATCAAAAACAGGTAATCAGTATTTTGCCTCTAAAAGCTCTCATATTCTTCTTGAGTTCTGACTTGAGCATCAAATGGGTCAACCCCGGTGTTTTAGACTTTTACATGTCAATCGGAGCAATCGTCACCATCCAGATCAGATCCAATGGCATAAACGAGTCATATTCAGAAGTCAACATTAGTTGAAAACAGTCAAATCGGTGAAAGTAAAAAAAGTTAGTTTTTGTTGTTTTTAAAAGAACTCATATCATTTTTTTGCTGCCACACAAATTAGTAGCAACTGATTACATTCAGGAAGATGATGTTTACTTAGCTGACATTATCTACCAGGATGCGGTGCACCTCATAATTGATCATACATATGTTGATTACTAGTGCATCGCAGTGAGATGTTCAAACACCTTTGAGGTCATGGTCTAAGAATCTGATTGGAGCCTCCGAGCTCTTGGGCAGGGGGGTGTTGTGCATTGAGTTCACCTCACAGAAAAATGCTTTCCTTGAGGAGTTAGACAATCCCCCATATGTCCCCCATGGATAGAGTGGAATACTTCCATGCGATCTGAGCATTGGGGCTCGGAAGGTCTCTCGGGTTGTTTGTTGGCTCCCCCCGGGGGAAGAGGCTTGGTGTTGTTTCTTTGGGCGAACTTGACGAGGTACCCCCGTCGGAGCAGAGCTTCTAGCTCACCTTTAAGGGCTCGACGGTCATCTGTGAGGTACCCGTGATCTTTGTAAAACTCGCACTACTTATTCCTATCCCTTCTTCTACTTGAGGCATTCATTTTAGGAGGAGGCTGAAGGAGTCCATTCATGGTTCGAGAGCCGCTCTAGTCACTTGCCCTTGAGTAAGTGTGCGGGGCTCAGCTTGCCATTCGAGTACCCCCAAAATAACCCCGGACAAGTGCGAGTGCATTCATGGTTCATAGAGTTGTTCTAGCCACTTGCCCCCCGCGCAAGTGTGCGGGGCACGACTCGTCATTCAAGTGCTCCCAAAACTCGTCGTCACCTTATTCAGAGTCTACTCATAGTTCATAGAGCTGTTCTAGCCATTTACCCCCGAGCAAGTATGCGGGACACGGCTCGCCATTCGAGTGCTCTCAAAACTCGTTGTCAACCTATTCAGATTCCATATTCATGGTCCTTAGAGTCACCTTATCAACTTGCCGCTAAGTAAGTGTACGAGACATGCATCCCCATTCGAACACTCCCATAACTGCTCACAACAAGAGTACAAAATTTACAATCCTTTACTAAACTCGCCTCCTGAGCAACCTTCTTATTCTAATGTGAGTTTGGAGCTCAAGTCACTCATAGAGTTTTTCCTCAAATAGCCTTCCGAACGACTTTCTCCTGGAGCCCGGCGATGCTTTTCAACCCGCTCTCCTCCCGAGCGGCCTTTTTCCAAACGAGTTCGGAGCTCAACTCTCCCCTAGAGTTTCTCCTCAAACTCGCCTCCTGAAAAACTCTCTCCTAGAGCCTGGTGATGCACTTCATCCCACTTGCCTCCCGAGCGGCCTTCTTCCAAATAAGTTCGGAGCTCAACTCACTCCTAGAGTTCTTCTCAAACTCACCTCCCGAACTGCTCTCTCCTAGATCCTGGTGATGCTCTTCATCCCGCTCGCCCCCTGAGCGGCCTTCTTCCAAATGAGTTTGTAGCTCAAATCACCCGTAGGGTTGCTCCCCAAACTCGCCTCCCGAACAGCTCTCTCCTAGAGCCCGGCAAAGCACTTCATCTCGCTCTCCATCTAGCGGCCTTCGTCCACAACGAGTTCGGAGCTTAACTCACCCCTAGAGTTGCTCCCCCAACTTGCATCCCGAATGACTCTCCTAAAGTCCGGTAATGCTCTCCATCTCACTCTCCACTGAGCAGCCTTCTTCTACAATAAGTTCGGAGCTCAACTCACCTCTCGCGGTGCTCCCCAAACTTGCCTACTGAATGACTCTTCTCAAGGGTCTTATGAAGATCTTCTTCATAGCTCCTTCATGATGAAGCTTCTCTTCTTAGCCCACAGGAGTGAAACTCCTCTTCGTAGATTCCAGACATCGAAGCTCTTTTCAACATCACGGAGGCAAAGATATTACGGGCCTGTTTTGACCCTAAAGATAGATGATTCTTCAGCTGACTTCTGAAGAGAAACTGCAGATCTTCGAGTCACCTTTGAAACAAGGGATCACATGCTTCAATCGAACCTCTGTAGCACCGTAAAAACTAGTTACAATGCAGCTAGGCCGAGACAACAAAAAGTTGATCGAGTCAACGGTTAATAATCAAAGCGCCACGTGTAAGCACACCGAAGAATCATGGCAGGTCGGAGTCGCGCGCCGAACAAATGTATTTCCAAACTAAAAATGACGCAAAATCGTTGACCAGTCAACGGTGAAAGCACCACGTGTCAGCACGCCTAAGCATTACGGCAGTTCGGAGTCGCGAGCCGAGTAAACATGTTTCCGAACTAAAATTGGCACAAACATGTTGATCAGTCAACGGCCAAAGCGCCACGTGTCGGCACGTTGAAGCATTACGGAAGTTCGGAGTCGCGAGTCGAACAAACATATTTCCTAACTAAACATGGCGCAAACCTGTTGTTCAGTCCAAGATCAATGCGCCACGCGATAGCACACCGAAGCATCATAGTAGTTCGGAACTGTGTGCTGAACAAACGTGTCCCCGATAAAAAATGAAGCAAAACACGTTGATCGGTCAACTATCACTGGTCAATTGGACATGTGTCAGCACGCCGAAGCATCGAAGTAGTTCAGATTCGTGGGCTGAAAAAATGTGTTTCCGAACTTAACAAGGCACAAAATCGTTGACCGATCAACGTCAACGGTTAAAGCGCCATGTGTTAGCATGCCGAAGTATTGAGGTAGTTTGAACTCATACGCCGAGCAAACATGTTTTCAAACTAAAAATAGTGTAAAATCGTTGACCAGTCAACGATCAGTGGTCAAAGTGCCATTGTAACCCCTGTTTTTCGTTTTTCGTATTTTTGGTGTATTTTTTCTTCTTCTTGAGTATTTGTACTCTCTTATATTTTTCTTGGACAGTATATTGGAGTTGTTTTCAATATATATTCATTTTATTTTATTTTGGTCTCTTTGTGTTTGATTTGTTGTCTTTTTGCTTCGTTCTTCATCTATGTTGTTTTTCTCTTTATTGCATTCTTGTTCCGTTCTCTTTGGCTCGTGTGTTTTGGGTGATCGTGGTTCTATTTGCCTAAACCTATTGTTGTTTATCCTATTTGCAAATTTAAACTTAACATGTTTATCCCTAACCCAATTGATAAACCAAATCTTAATAACCATCTCCTCCTACTACTACTCCTATTAAACCCAATACCCATTACCCACTATCCTACTACAAACCCTAATCAAATCCTATATAAACTACCCGACCAACAAAGCCCTAAACCTAGTCCCTACCGAAACCCCTCCACTGCTCAACCACCAAAACCCCAACCCTCCTTCTTCCTCGCACCGCTACCCCGAAACCCAACACCCATCTGATCGCCTTTGCCTAGCGCCACCCCCTCCCGCCTGCTTCATCCCCTTTGTCGACCACCTCTCCATCCCGAACACCCTTACACCATTGCCGAGCTCTCCATCTTCATCTCTTCGTCTCTCCCTTCTGCTCTCTTCCGTCCACCGTCGACGACCAGGAGCAGGATCAACAACAACAGCAGCGCCAGCATCGGCCAGTGCTGCCACCGTCCATCCCGACCGCTCTCTACCTCTCTCTCTTGGTTGCGCGTGCACGTAGTTCACACATGCGGATCATTGGTTCTTGGTTTGTTATCGTTTGGTTTGTGATTCTTGTTCGTGGGTTTGTTCGTTGTCAGGATCCGTTCCCGTTATTCTTGGTTTTCTTCGTTTTTGTCTTCGATTAAGGCAAGTAACTTGTACTCAAATTCCTTTGTATTATACAAGTCAGAAATACCGCTTATAGTATAGTTGGGTTCTAGAGACAACTCGTGTCTGTGTTATGTTTGATGAATTTTGTCTCTATTGTGCTATTTGACCATAGTTGCCTCACAACACAAAATCGATATGAAAACAACTAGGTTTGACTGTTCTTGATCTATTCATATATGTGAGATAATTAGGTGAAATTATGCGTTTGATGAGATCCATGTGATATGATGGTTGTGAATATATTATATACTCTATTTCATGATGTTTGGACACTTAGTAGACTCTATACTATGTTTGATTGTGATTGGAACGAGTTTCGTGTGGTTTATGGTGATTTTGTTTTCAAGAGAAAATTTGTATTTGTCGATGATCAGTTTTGATTTATATTTTAGACCCTATTAAAGTCAGAATTCTTAATTTTTGTTTTATACATGAATTGGAGAGAAATCTATCTTATTGCCAAATTTTCTGACAGAGATCGATTTCGTTTTCGTATGAGTGAGTTATGGTTATTTTACTACAGAGGTGTATTTTATTTCCATATTTCGTTTCTTGATTATTTTGATGATTAAACTATTTTGATACTAGTCCTAAGTATATTATTTTGATCTGAACCTTTGCACAGTATTTCTATACCTATCTAGGGATTACCCAGATTTTTGGTGGATTTTATTGATGAGTTTTATATACCATTTCATGCTTGCTTATGAAAGCTATACTTGCTGTATTTTGCTCGCTGTTTTGTAAAGATTTGTATTTTCAACCTAATTCCTTTTCCTGTATGAAAAATATTTATGCAACATGAAAGTTATCTTATTTTGTCTATTTTCATCTTCCTTTGGCAGATTCGGATTTCGTTTCATGGTTTGCGAGTTATTACAATTTTCGTACAGCAGTGTTGGGAATTCCAGATTTGCCAAACTATCGTTTCTTGATATTTTCTGATTTTTGTTGGCTAAACTAATTTTACTGGAATATTATGAAACTTTATATTCTGATACTAGACATATAGGGGATTACCCCATATTTTTCCTGAATTTATTTGAGATGTTTTAATGCTGTTTTTCTGATATTGAATACGATTTACTGATTTCTTGCTGAATGTGTTTTCTGGGTTCAAATCAGTTTTCAGTTATGATTTTGTGAAATACTATATGGATTATATATAATCGCTGGATTCGTGTGGAAGTCTATTTTTCAGATTCTTTGATGGATTCAGATTTGAATTTTGTAGTAATGGAAATCACTGTTTTAGTACTGTACTGTCATACTGTCCTGAATATGAACATACACAGTTTTGCTCGTTTATGTGACCTAATATCATCTATGCATATTTATTTGTTTCCCTGAACCTAATACTTATTGTACCAAGATAATTTGAAACTATTTCATGCACTATTGTGTCTTTTGATAACCATAATAAAAATTATCAAGCCGGGGTTTCTTAAGGGAAGATCTAGTAGTGGAAAATATGGAGATGTGTACTTGGAAGGGAACTAGTGTTCCATACTGTTATTGTTACTGTTACTGTTACTGTTACTTTTACTGCTACTGTTACTGTTATTTTACTTTTACTGCTACTGTTACTGATACCTGAGTATACTGCCCCCATTATGGTCCACTATGAAATCTAAAACCAAAACTGTTTGTTGTAGCAACCATGTGTTATAATATGGAGCGCATGAAGTGCTACCTAGCTAGTAATACACACAAGACTGTAAGAACATAAGACTGATACTGTTAGACTGATACTGTTGGACTGATATTGTTATACAGTTACACTGATACTGAGCTTACTGTTACTGGACACTGTTAGTTGCCATATGACATTATACTTGACACGTTCATTTGTACTGTTAGTATACCATGCTAGTTGACTTTGTTTTACTGATTCATACTAGTTATTACTGTTGATGCATTATTCCATGCTATTTGTTAGTTTTCCATGTACATGTATCCTACATTATAAGTGACCCGTAATTTGCATTGACGGGTACTTGTTTTTTCTTTCCTTCTCCTGCAATTATTAATTGCAGATCAGGATGGTCAGCTGCTCGACGGCATTGGCAAAATGAGATATTAGTGCTGGAATTCTTGCTTATTAGTATTGCTATTCTCTCTGTTCTTGGATAGATTTGTGGTGGTCTTCATTGATGACATTCTGGTATATTCTCGGAATCGGAAAGATCATGTCAAGCATCTTAGAGTGGTTCTGCAGACTTTGAGAGAGAATCAGCTCTATGGAAAACTCAGCAAGTACGAGTTTTGGCACGACAAGGTTTCTTTCTTGGGGCACATTATTTCTGGCGATGGTGTTTCTGTGGATCCAACCAAGGTTGAAGCTGTGAAGGATTGGCCTATTCCAAAGTCAGTTTCTGAAGTCAGGAGTTTTCTCGTTTGGCTGGCTATTATCGAAAATTCGTTCAAGATTTTTCGAAGATAGCAGGACCGTTGACTAAGTTGACTGGGAAGGATCAGAAGTTTTGTTGGTCTGGTGAGTGCAATGAGGCTTTTGTTGAGTTGAAGAACATGTTGACGTCAGCGCCTGTGTTGATTATTCCAGATGGTTCGGGCGGATTTGTAATTCACTGTGATGCTTCTGGTAAGGATCTTAGAGCATTTCTTATGCAGAAGGGCCATGTCGTTGCGTATGCTTCGAGGCAGTTGAGGCCGCATGAAAAGAACTATCCTACTCATGACTTTGAGTTAGCGGCAGTGTTCTATGCTTTGAAGCTGTGGAGACATTATTTACATGGAGACCGCGTGGAGATCTTTACAGACCACAAAAGTCTCAAGTACGTTTTCACCCAAAAGGAATTAAACATAAGGCAAAGGCGATGGTTGGAGCTTATGGCCAATTATGACATCAGTTTGTAATACCATCTTGGTAAAGTAAACTAGCAGTTATGTTTCTTACTCAGCAGAGTGATCTCATTGAGTAGATGAGGAGGTTGGATTTGGGGGTTTTGTAACCGAATTCTGTTCGGAGTTGTCTTGATCTCCAACTTCAGTCTTCTCTAGTTGATCAGATCAAGGAGGCTCAGGTTGGTGATGCGCAGTTGCAGGGTTTTCTAGCTAAGGTTGAGTCTGGGTCCAGAATGGACATGGTTATTCATGCCGATAGTTCGCTTCGTTTTGGTTCCCGTTTGTGTGTCCCTGTGGGTGAAGTTTGTCAGAGGTTGCTTGAGGAAACTCATCAGTCCTCGTATTCTATCAATCCTGGCAATACTAAGATGTATCGAGATTTGAAGCTTCATTTCTGATGGCATGGTATGAAAAGGGCTGTAGCTCGGTTTGTTGCTCAGTGTTTGATCTGTCAGCAGGTTAAGGCAGAGCATCAGAGAACTGCTAGACTTCTTCAACCGCTTCCTATTCCAAAGTGGAAGTGGGAACATATCATCATGGATTTTGTGACCGCTTTGCCGAGGAGTCCTAAGGGTCACAATGCTATTTGGGTGATTATCGACCATTTGACGATGAGTGCTCACTTCATTCCTTTTCGTGTCGACCAGTCTATTGAGAGCCTAGCAGAGAATTACATGCAAGAGATTGTCAGGCTTCATGGGGTTCCAGACAATATTGTATCTGATAGGGATACGAGATTCAGATCTCAGTTTTGAGAAAGTCTTCAGGCTAGTCTGGGGAGTAAGTTAAAGTACAGTACAACTTTTCATCCCCAAATTGATGGACAGTAAGAAGGGACTGATGTGTCTAATTTTTATACAAATATTTGTACTCATTTACCCATTAAAATTGCTTGTTTTTGTCTATCTTGTCAGTATTTCATCTTATTTCTAGAAGATTTCAATGAATTAATTATTTTTGAAGAAATAAGATTTTTGATGCAAAAAGTGAAGATTTTTGGTAAAAATCAACAAACAAAACAAACTTAATGATTTATTTATCTTTATTGATTGGTTGAATTTAAATTTTACAATTTGACCGTGTGATATGCAAAATATAAATCTTAATTTGCTAATTGAGCTAAAAGTGTAATACATAATTTTAAAAGGGTTTAAATAAGATAATAGGATTTTTACTTTTTTAGTTAGTTTAATTAATTTTAAACTAATTAATTTTATTTTTAAACCCTAATTTCTGATTTTATTTTGTGTATGCAGCACGTGTTTTCAAGAAAATGAAAGAGATGAAAAAGAAGAAAGAAATAAAGAGCAAATCATGGAAGGAAGCAAATAAATGAAGAAGATGGGGTTTTTCTGCAAAAGAAAACCCTAATTCTGCCTATAAATACAAGACCAGGAAGAGAGAGAAAAGGGAGCGCTTAACGAAGACACGCACATCAAGAGACGACTACTTAATAATAATAATAAATAATAATAATAATAAGCAAAAGATACTTCTGCCTATGTTCGCGTGCAGTAGGGAAACAACCAGAGAGAGAGCGTGAAGACCAGCACGTGGGCTCTGTTGGCTTCGATCTGACGCGACGTGACCAGGAGAGCAGCAGAAGCTGACGTGGCGACGAAAACGAAGCAGCAGGCGCGCGAGTTCCCAAGCGGTGACGTGGCCTGGCGTCTGTTTCTGTTGGCACGGAACCCAAGACGAAAACAAAAAGGAGAGAACAGCGGTCTCAGGCTCGCGGTTTAAGGTTGATGTCAGTAGGTGCGGTTTTCGAGACAGAGACAGAAAGAGAAGGGAATTGATTGTATTTACTGATTTTGCTTTTCGGAACGCGGTTCGAGGCTATTCAGTTTGCAATTTCTTTTTATAAGCAATCCATTTTGTATCTCTTTTCTTTCTCTAATTTTTATCATGCAATCCAAGACAATATTTGTTAGTTACGAAACCATTATGAACTAATTTTACTTTTCTAGGGCTACGATGTAAACTAGTTTTGAGAACACAATTTTAATTCCATATTATTTTTCTATTTTTCCATGGTTGTGTGTTGATTTTTATTCTTAATGCGTACAATTGGTGGATAGACATTTGTATGATCTATTAAATCATGAAGAGACCGAACTGGTAATTGGTGATTAATAAAAATTAAACACCGTTATAAGAGCGAACTGCTGTTAATGTAACCGTTAAGAAATCCATAGATCTTAATGAATTTTCAATTAGTAATTTGTGCATGAACTATGACAAATAATTAGTTGAGAATATTTTTGGTGTTGTTCGAGAGAAAACATTGAATAATTTGGGGATTTTGGTCTACAACTTGGGAAAATAATCTTTTTATTCATATAGAATTATAAATTGTGTGAGATGAACTAAGTGAAGTCAAAAGCCCTAGAATTGATTTTTGCAATTAATAAACATTATAAATTCATATTCCGTCTCTCTTCATTAATTTAGTTAGTTTTCTTTAGATTAATTTAATTTAATTGTTTCATCTTTTATTAATTTCGATTATCTAAATAGTGATTCATCTAGTAATTTCGGTACTCAATAAAATAATTAGTACATGTGGGTTCGACACTTTTCACTAAAACTATACTACTTGTTGCGATTTTGTACACTTGCAAATATTCACATCAAGTTTTTGGCGTCGTTGCCGGGGACTAGTTATTCTTTTATTGATATTGAAAATTGCTAGATTATAACTAGTTTGGATTTTTTTTTTTGTATTTATTTTTTGTCTTATTATTATTATTTTTTTACCTTTTTATTTTCTTTTGACTTACTTTTGCTTTATTTATTTTTCTTATTTTATTTTTTTTAGTTTTTCTATTTTTTTCAATACTTATATTTCCGGACATACAAATACTTTATCATGGCGAACTATGAGAACAAGACTTTGAGAGACTATGTTATGCCCTCAATTAATGGAGTAACATCAAGCATAATGAGGCCGGTTATTGAAGCTAACGATTTTGAGATTAAACCGGTGATTATTCTAATGATTTAACAGACTGTTCAATTTTGGGGACTACCGCATGAGGATCCTTATGTTCACATTGCAAACTTTCTAAAAATTTGTGACACTTTCAAGCACAACGGAGTATCAGATGATGCAATCAGATTGAGACTCTTTCCTTTTTCACTACGAGATAAGGCAAAGGTTTGGCTACATTATCTACCACCTTGTAGTATTACTACTTGGAGGGACTTGCACAAAATTTTTTGGCTAAGTATTTTTCACCGGCAAAGACAGCGAAGCTGAAAAATGATATTACCACATTCATTCAATTTGAGACTGGGTCTTTGTATAATGCATGGAAGAGGTATAAAGAGTTGTTGAGAAAGTGTCCTCATCATGAACTACCGAAATGGCTGCAAATTCAAATATTCTATAATAGTTTGGGAGTTACAAATCGATTTATGGTTGACGCAGCAGCTGGAGGTGCACTAATGAGCAAAACTTATGAAGCAGCCTATGAACTTTTAGAGGAGATGACATCAAATAATTATCAGTGGTCTTCAGAGAGAACAATGCCAAGAAAAGTGGCTGGTTTTTGAACTTGATCTTATTTCTACTTTAAATACAAAAATTGATATTTTATCTAAACAAGTAGGAAATATAAATTTTAATTCAATTCAATCTAATATCATTTGTGATCATTGTGCAGGAAATCACTCAAGTGCAGATTGTCAAGTGTGGAACCCTTTTGCTCCATCAAATGCCGAACAAGAAAATTTTGTGTCAAACGTTCAAATGCAACACAATCATTATGCAAATACATACAATCCAGGATGGAGAAACCACCCAAATTGTCCATGGAACAACGATCAAGAAGTGATTAGACCACCTAAAAAATTTCCACAACAAGAAAAGAAGCCGACATTTGAAGATTTGTTTATGCACTACATGCAAAAGACAGAACAATACATACAAAAGACAGATTTGGCAATCCAAAATGTTTCAAATTCAACTTCGGCTTTCATTCACAATCTTGAGGTACAAATTAGTCAAATTTCAAATATTCTTAACGAAAGAACTGCAGGAACATTACCAAGCAATACAGTTGTCAATCCCGAGGAGCATGTCAAAGTAATAACACTAGGAAACGAGGACAATTGAGCAACCAAAAGAAGAAATAACGAACAAAATGTGGTTGAAAAGGAAGAAGAGCATGAACAAATTATGGAGGAACAAACGTAGCATGAGCAAGTAACTTTTGATGTTTTTAATTCCATAAAGTTTCCTCCTGAAGAACAGTCAAGTATTCAAGTAAGTAAAACTGATTTAATTGTGGGCAAGAAACATAGTGTTGAAATTGAAAAGTTGCCAATCAAAGTATGTCCAACAAATTCAGAAATACTTAAAGCTGAGAAAGAAAATATTTTTGAACATGTTATGTATTTGGATGCTGCACCATCTATTCATTCATTTTTTCAGTAAAAATTCAAAGAGGTGGGGATATTAAAGACGTCATCATCACGAAGGAAACACCTCAAACTAGAGCTTGAACCTGATCTACACCTGAAGAGAAGAATTAGAAAAGATGTTTTGATGTTATTGGATCTTGGTGTTACATAACCATCTCACCTCCATGTCTGGCTGAAGACTTTAAACTTAGCGCTTCTTGGGAGGCAACCCATGTTTTCTTTTCCTGCATTTAGATTTGAATTTTCTTTTAGTTTATTATAATTTTAATTTTTGATTTTATGTTGTAGGATTGCATAATTTTGAAGTCGCCGGGCGGAGCAGTTTTATACACCTCCATTGATGACTATTTTTGAGCAGTATGGAGTCAAAATCTGGAAAACTGATTCAAAGAGAAATTGTAGCCTATCTTCTTAGCTTTCTAGCAAAAAAACAAACAGCTCATTTGAACATCTACAGCTCCAGATGTCGCAAAAATACTGAACGCCGCGCATGCAGAATTTTTAAGACGAATCAGGGGAGAAATTCTGAACTTTTTGCATTCTTTTTGTTTTTCTTTTTTCCTTTCCCATTGAGAACAATGTGATATTCAAGTTTAGAGGAAGGGTTACAAATTTATTATTTATTTTTGAAAAGAAAAACAAAATAAAAGAGATTTCAATTAGGCTTACCATTACACTTTTGGGTTCTTTATTGTGCTAAGCATTGAAATAATTTTTTTAGGATATACAATATCTTATAAAGCAAGAGTTAGCATACTTATTTACTTTAGGATTATTGAATTTCAAAATTCCTTACAAAATTGTAAGAGTCATGTGATTATACATTAAAAAAATGTGATGCTTTTTCTTGTGATTATCCCCTTTGATCTAGTCCTAAATAGAGTTTAAGTAAATAGAGTAATAATGAAGAAATTTTTTTTTTGAATAAAGTCTATTTACTCCAATGTTTTGAGTTGCTTAGTAACTAGGGGTATTCATCACTAATGTTTACTTTTACGTCAAACGGCAACTTGAAATATGAGTATGCAAAACACTCTAAGTTTGTGACTTATTGAGTAACCGGATGAATTCATCACAAATATTTGTATTCGCGTCAAAAGGCAAGTGACAAATTAGAGAAGAGACCAAAAAAAAAAAAAACTCTAGTTTGCTACTCAGTTTGTAGTGGTGAGAAGGGGAAATCACATATGAAGTTGTTACACACTATAATTACATTAATTGCATGACAAATATGATTTGGTGTGGAATTATGAATAAATAATTGCACTGGAGAAAATGAGTATGCTTGGTTTAACTTTATTTGCTATTGTTTATATATTTAGTTGCAATTTTGATGCCTGCATGATAAGATCTCTTAGTGTGATGGGTTGAGTCTATTATTGATTATTATTCCCTTATTAATGATTTTACTGGTTGCTCGAGGACAAGAAAAATCTTAAGTTTGAGGGTATTTGATGTGTCTAATTTTTAAACAAATATTTGTACTCATTTACCTATTAAAATTGCTTGTTTTTGTCTATCTTGTCAGTAATTCATCTTATTTCTATAAGATTTCAATGAATTAATTATTTTTGAAGAAATAAGAATTTTTATGCAAAAAGTAAAGATTTTTCGTAAAAATCAACAAACAAAACAAACTTAATGATTTATTTAATTTGATTAATTTGTTGAATTTAAATTTTACAATTTGACCGTGTGAAAAGCAAAATATAAATCTTAATTTGCTAATTAAGCTAAAAGTGCAATAAATAATTTTAAAAGGATTTAAATAAGGTAATATGATTTTTACTTTTTTAGTTAGTTTAATTAATTTTAAACTAATTAATTTTATTTTTAAACTCTAATTTCTGATTTTATTTTGTATATGCAGCACGTGTTTTCAAGAAAAGGAAAGAGATGAAAAAGAAGAAAGAAATAAAAAGCAAAGCATGGAAGGAAGCAAATAAATGAAGAAGAGGGGAGTTTTCTGCAAAAGAAAACCCTAATTCTGCCTATAAATACAAGACCAATAAGAGAGAGAAAAGGGAGCGCTTCACGAAGACACGCACATTAAGCGACGGCTACTTAATAATAAATAATAATAATAATAAAAAGCAAAAGAGACTTCTGTCTCTGTTCACGCGCAGCAGGGAAACAACAAGAGAGAGAGCGTGAAGACCAACACGTGGGCTCTGTTGGCTTCGATATGACGCGACGTGACCAGGAGAGCAGCAGAAGCTGACGTGGCGACGAAAACGGAGCAGCAGGCACGTGAGTTCCCAAGTGATGACGTGGCCTGGGGTCTGTTTCTGTTGGCGCGGAACCCAAGACGAAAACAAAAAGGAGAGAACAGCGGTCTCTGGCTCGCGGTTTAAGGTTGATGTCAGCAGGCACGATTTTCGAGGCAGAGACAGAAAGAGAAGAGAATTGATTGTATTTACTGATTTTGCTTTTCGGAACGTGGTTCGAGGCTGTTCGGTTTGTAATTTCTTTTTATAAGCAATCCATTTTGTATCTCTTTTCTTTCTCTAATTTTTATCATGCAATCCAAGACAATATTTGTTAGTCACAAAACCATTATGAACTAATTTTACTTTTCTAGGGTTACGATGCAAACTAGTTTTGAGAACACAATTATAATTCCATATTATTTTTCTATTTTTCCATGGTTGTGTGTTGATTTTTATTCTTAATGCGTACAATTGGTGGATATACATTTGTATGATCTATTAAATCATGAAGAGACTGAACTGGTAATTTGTTATTAATAAAAATTAAACACCGTTATAAGAGCGAACTGCTGTTAATGTGACCGTTAAGAAATCCATAGATCTTAATGAATTTTCAATTAGTAATTTGTGCATGAACTATGACAAATAATTAGTTGAGAATATTTTTAGTGTTGTTCGACAGAAAGCATTGAATAATTTGGGGGTTTTGGTCTACAACTTGGGAAAATAATCTTTTTATTCATATGGAATTATAAATTGTGTGAGATGAATTAGGTGAAGTCAAAAGCTCTAGAATTGGTTTTTGCAATTAATAAACATTATAAATTCATATTCCGTCTCTCTTCATTAATTTAGTTAGTTTTCTTTAGATTAATTTAATTTAATTGTTTCATCCTTTATTAATTTCGATTATCCAAATAGTGATTCATCTAGTAATTTCGGTACTCAATAAAATAATTAGTCACTGTGGGTTCGATACTCTTTTCACTAAAACTATACTACTTGTTACGATTTTGTACACTTGCAAATATTCACATCACGGGCTATTCAGATTCTTGAGGACATGTTGCGATCCTGTATGTTGCAGTTCGGTGGATCTTGGGAGGACCATTTGCATCTCGTAGAGTTCTCATACAATAACAGCTTTCAGGCCAGTCTTAAAGCTGCACCGTTCGAGGCACTTTATGGACGTAAATGCAGATCACCAGTGTGCTGGGATGACATTGGTGAGAGGCATTTTTTGGGTCCAGAGTTGATCACCAGGGCAATTGATGCTGTGACTCAGATCAGGAAGCATCTTCAGGTAGCTCAGGATAGGAAGATGCATTAGGCTGATGTCCATCGGAGGGCTTTGGAGTTTGTTGTTGGTGACCATGTTTTCCTTAAGGTATCGTCGTGACGCGATGTCATTCAGTTCAGTGGTGAGTGCAAGCTTAGCTCTAGGTTTATTGGGCCGTTTGAGATTTTAGAGCGAGTAGGCATGGTGGCTTATCATCTTGCTTTGCCTCCAGTGTTATCAGGAGTGCACGATGTTTTCCATGTCTCACAACTCAGGAGATATATCCACGATGAGCGTCACATGATCGACTACTCTGAGTTGACCGTGCGGCCGGATTTGACTTGTGAGATTCCGCCAGTTGCTATTATGGATCGGCGGGAGAAAGTGCTTAAGAACAAGGTCATCAAGTTGGTTCGTGTTACTTGGAATCCTCACTCGCCTAGTGAGTTGACTTGGGAGCTGGAGGAGGTGATTCAACATAAGTTTCCTCATTTGTTTGAGTAGTGGCTGCTTTGTTTTGACTTGTCTTGTTTTCTTATCTTTTGGGGTTACCATATGCATCTTCTTTATGAATTTCGAAGACGAAATTCTTTTTTTTAGGTGGGTAGGATTGTAACCCCTATTTTTTGTTTTTCATTTTTCGTATTTTTGGTGTATTTTTTCTTCTTCTTGAGTATTTGTACTCTCTTGTATTTTTCTTGAACCGTATATTGGAGTTGTTTTCAATATACATTCATTTTATTTTATTTGAGCTCTTTGTGTTTAATTTATTGTCTTTTTGCTTCGTTCTTCATCTATGCTGTTTTTCTCTTTATTGGATTCTTGTTCCATTCTCTTTGGCTCGTGTGTTTTGGGTGATCGTGGTTCCATTTGCCTAAACCTATTGTTTTTTATCCTATTTGCAAATTTAAACTTAAACCCTCATGTTTATCCCTAACCCAATTGATAAACCAAATCCTAATAACCATCTCCTACTACTACTCCTATTAAACCCAATACCCATTACCCACTATCCTACTACAAACCCTAATCAAATCCTATATAAACTACCCTGACCACCAAAACCCTAAACCTAGTCCCTACTGAAACCCCTCCACTGCTCAACCACTGAAACCCCAACCCTCCTTCTTCCTCGCACCGCTACTGTAACACCCCGAATTCCAAAATACAACTGAATTCGAGATTCCACAGGATCTTTATACTTCTTTCGTACAATTTTACAAGGAATTTAAAACTTTTCACTTTACATCAGAGTTACAGGGAATCTTTACACTTTACATTTTACAACAGAAGCAAATTTACAACATTTATTTAAAAGTACAACAACATTTGAATAATCTCTAAGCATCAGTTCTTCTTTAATCTTTTTCATGCAATTTACCTGCATATAAAACTGTGGGTATGTCGGTTTATTCAACCGAAGAACATTCTACACGGCCATCCTCTCTATGCCGGAAACAGTATAATTGATTTTTCATATTTAACAAACACAAACTTGTTCACATATCAAACTAAGGGGAATACCCTATCGATGTCGTGTTGTGATTGTGCACTTAGTCCTTAATGCAGTTATTTATATTACATGACCCTAATGCGTACTTGTTCGGATTCTATGCATCCCATACTACATAGGTCCGAGGGCAAGCCTCTTAATCGTTCTTCATCTTGTAGGGTTCAATCCCTCGTCATGACTTAATCTACTATTGTAACTACGGTAAGTATCCTAGATGTTCTATGAGTACGAGCTCATGTACAGAAACGCTGGAGGGGAATCCCACGTCATGTCACGACGCATCGTGAAGACTATCTATGGACAATTCAGCCTCCTTCATGGCACACGATCCTCTCGCAGTCACCAAACACCTCACAAGCGTCGCCAAGATCCCGATAATTCTGGAGTAGTGCCCACGTCATGTCACGACGCATCGTGAAGACAAACTGTGAATCACATCCACATCGTAGACTCGAGGCCATCATACTTGTGTTTTTCTCTCACTTTCATCGCCTCTTCATTATGTACTAATCCTTAATTTAATGAAATCATGAACAAAATCAATCTCTTAGGGTTAGCCCTCTCACCAATACCGGTCTTATTTCTTTCATTTCACATTGACCCAAATTTGGTCTTTTCAATTTCAATAATCATATCTCATCAATTTCACTTGCCGGTGTGAGTTTTGGCTACACCCTAATTTCAATTTCAATTCACAAATTCACCATCTGAGTTGTCATACTCAAGAACATTTCTCTTTTTCAATCACATGATTCCCAATCTATTCATGAGTCGATAATCATACATGAAGTTCAATTATCCATCATGCATTTCATAACCAACATTTATTTCCACATTTAAAATCATATCACAAATATCTAGTCAAAGTGAATATTCACAACCTCACTATTGTCACACTATTCTTTAATAAGAATAACTCATATAAAATTTCACAATTATATTTTCCTTCCATCAATCTTGCTTTTTTAACATTTACATTAATCACCTCGTGAAAAACCACATTTTTACGAAATTATAATTATAAGAAAATAATAGTTTCGAGTACAATTTCACCTCAAATACATTTTATTTTAGTCCAATAACTCCAAATAAATTTTCATAGGTTGTACTCATCTATACTAGGCCCCACGTCATAGGAATTTTCTCACAAAAGAAGACAGATTTACTTGAAGCTTCGGGAAAGTCGACTGTCAAATATGGTCAGTCGGCTGTTCCGCAAAAATGCAAAATTCCGAAATTAAGGAGGTTAAGAAAGTCGACTGTTAAATGTAGTAAGTCGGCTTTCCTGCGATATTTTTCAACTCGAAATCAATGATCAGGGCAGTCGACCGTTGCATATGGCCAGTCGACTGTACTGCAGGGTTTTTCAATTCTCCAAATATAATTTAAATTTGTGTACTACTCTTTTCATAATTCATTTGACATTTCTCAAACACAACTTGGTATAAAAATTTCCTACATCAATTCCCTGTTTTTTCCTCTTTCATAAACCCAAAACATATTATAATTTATTCATTCTAAACAATATTGCGAAAGTCCAACTAAACTCACAAAACAAACAATTTCATCTACTAGCATTTTGTACTTAGTTTTGATATTAACAACAATTCTAATTCATATATTCCATCACTTCAAAACGATTCGCATACAACTTAAGATTCATGACAAGATAACACGCAATCTATCAAGCAATCAATTTAGTCAACTAGCAAGTCCTTTTTCCAATTAAGCGTATTCTTATTAGTTTTTTTCATGCATTATCATTTCAATCACCCCTAACATGTTATCTAGTTAGAAATATAGAAAACCAACCCACCTTATTTGGAGAGAAAGATTCACAACACCTCCTAAACGAAAGAGTCCTTCTCGAGCTTGAACGAGTGCTCCTCCTCCTCCTTGATGTGCAACCCGAGCCTTCAATGGTGCAAACCGAGCCTTCCCAAGTACCGGCCTCCTTGAATGCAAGCACAACAATTCCCCCCCTCTCTCAATCTTTTATTCTCACTTCCTACTAATAACTCACTACTAATAATTGTATTTTCTTACTATAGGTTTGGAGAATGAAGAGTGCAAGAATAACTAGGCTGGGGGGGGGGGGGTGTATTTATACTAAATTTTGGAACAAATAAAGGGCTAAGATTAATCTAGGAGTTAAGGACCAAAGGCTAGGATTTAAGGGAAGTTTTAGTAACCAACCATGATCACAAAAACTACCTTCCACAACTCCACTTCTCTTTTCCTTTCCCTCCCATTCAAAACCGGCCAAAAATGGAGTGCACACTACACATATATGTGCAATGCACGTGCATTCAATAGTCCCCCATTTTTAAAAGTTGTACATTTTATTCTTTATAAAAATAATATAAAAAAATTGTCTACATTACAAGTTGTATTTAAAAGAGAAAATAACTCATGGGCCTTTATTTAATTGGCCAAATTAGTTTACAAAAAAATAAATTAAATTGGCCTATAAAAGAAACTTATGTTTATTAAAGAAAAATGGGCATTAATAAAAACAATTAGAAAAGACATATATATATATATATATATATATATATATATATATATATATATATATATATATATATATATATATATATATATATATATACTCATTTGTCTATGCAATGAAAATAATTATAAAATTTTATACTGCAAAATTGCACGTGCACAATACGTACAAAAATAATAATACAAAATAATAATTTTCATAAATGAGAATCAGGGTATTACTGCTACCCCGAAACCCAACACCCATCCCGATTGCCTTTGCCTAGCGCCCCCCCTCCCGGCTGCTTCATTCCCTTTGCCAACCACCTCTCCATCCCGAACACCCTTACACCATTGCCGAGCTCTCCATCTTCATCTCTCTGTCTCTCTCTTCTGCTCACTTCCGTCTGCTGTCGACGACCAGCAGCAGGAGCAGCAACATCAGCAGCGCCATCGGCCAGCGCCGCCATCGTGCATCTCGACCGCTCTCTACCTCTCTCTTGATTGCACGTTCACGTAGTTCACATGTGCGGATCGTTGGTTCTTGGTTCGTGATTCTTGTTCGTGGGTTTTCTCGTTGTCGGGATCCGTTCCCGTTATTCTTGGTGTTTTTCGTTTTCGTCTTCGGTTAAGGCAAGTACTTGTACTCAAATTCCTTTGTATAATACAAGTCAAAAATACCGCTTATAGTGTAGTTGGGTTCTAGAGATAACTCGTGTGTGTGTTATGTTTGATGGGTTTGGTCTCTATTGCGCTATTTGACCATAGTTGCCTCACGACACAAAATCAACATGAAAACAACTAGGTTTGACTGTTTATGATCTATTCATATATGTGAGATAATTAGGTGAAATTATGCATTTGATGAGATCCATGTGATATGATGGTTGTGAATATGTTATATACTCTATTTCATGATGTTTTGACACTTAGTAGACTCTATACCATGTTTGATTGTGATTGAAACGAGTTTCGTGTGGTTTATGGTGATTTTGTTTTCAAGAGAAAATCTGTATTTGCTGATGATCAGTTTTGATTTATATTTCAGACCCTATTAAAGTCAGAATTCTTAATTTTTGTTTTATACATGAATTGGAGAGAAATCTATCTTATTGCCAAATTTTCTGACAGGTATCGATTTCGTTTTCGTATGAGTGAGTTATGACTATTTTACTACAAAGGTGTATTCTATTTCCAGATTTCGTTTCTTGATTATTTTGATAATTAAACTATTTTGTTACTAGTCCTAAATATAATATTTTGATCTAAAACTTTGTACAGTATTCCTATACGTATCTAGGGATTACCCAGAATTTTGGTGGATTTTATTGATGAGTTTTATACGCTGTTTCATGCTCGCTTATGAAAGCTATACTTGCTGTATTTTGCTTGTTGTTTTGTAAAGATTTGTATTTTAAACCTAATTCTTTTTTCTGTATGTAAAATATTTATGTAATATGAAAGTTATCTTATTTTTTCTATTTTCATCTCCCTTTGGCGGATTCGGATTTCGTTTCACGGTTTGCGAGATATTACAGTTTTCGTACAGCGGTGTTGGGAATTCCAGATTTACCAAACTATCGTTTCTTGATGTTTTCTGATTTTTGTTGGCTCAACTAGTTTTACTGGAATATTATGAAACTTTATATTCTGATAAGAGACATATAGGGGATTACCCCAGATTTTTTCTGAATTTATTTGAGATGTTTTAATGCTGTTTTTCTGACATTGAATACGATTTACTGATTTCTGGCTGAACGTGTTTTCTGGGTTCAAATCAGTTTTCAGTTATGATTTTGTGAAATACTATATGGCTTATATATAATCTCTGGATTCTTGTGGAAGTCTATTTTTCAGATTCTTTGACGGATTCAGATTTGGATTTCTGTAGTAACGTGAATCACTGTTTTAGTACTGTACTATCATACTGTCCTGAATATGAACATACACAGTTTTGTTGGTTTATGTGACCGTATATCATCTATGCATATTTATTTGTTTCTCTGAACCTAATACTGATTGTACCATGGTAATTTGACATTATTTCATGCACTATTATGTCTGTTGATAACCATAATAAAAGTAATCAAGCCGGGGTTTCTTAAGGGAAGATCTAGTATTGGAAAATATGGAAATGTGTACTTGGAAGGAAACTGGTGTTCCATACTGTTACTGTTACTGTTACTTTTACTGCTACTGTTACTGTTATTTTTACTTTTACTGCTACTGTTACTGATACCCGCGTACACTGTCCAATTATGGTCCACTATGAAATCTAAAAGCAAAACTGTTTATTGTGGCAACCATGTGTTATAATATGGGGCGCATGAAGTGCTACCTAGCTAGTAATACACACAAGACTGTAAGAACATAAGACCGATATTGTTAGACTGATACCGTTGGACTGATACTATTATACTGTTACATTGATATACTGAGCTTACTGTTACTGGACACTGTTAGTTACCATATGACATTATACTTGACACGTTCATTTGTACTGTTAGTATACCATGTTAGTTGACTTTTTTTTACTGATTCATGCTAGTTATTACTGTTGATGCATTATTCCATACTATTTTTTTGTTTTCCATGTACATGTATCCTACATTATAAGTGACCCGTAACCTGCATTGACGGCTACTTGTTTTCTCTTTCCTTCTCCTGCAATTATTAATTGCAGATCAGGATGGTCAGCTGCCCGACAATATTGGCGAAATGAGATATTAGTGCTGGAATTCTTGCTTATTAGTATTGCTATTATTGTTGCTTTGAATAATGTATTTTGAGTACTTGGATGATTACTTTGTTTTTGGGCCATGTGACCCAGAATTTTGTCTTGTCCAGATTCTAATTTATTTGAGATTAATACATTTTGTTTCAAGTAAATTCTGTTGGTTTATTAATTCATTTTTCCATGTGTGTGGTTGACTCTTTGCTTCCGACTCTGATTATATTATGAGATGTTGGAAAGATTTCTGAATAGCTTATGGATGATGCAAATCATTCGCTGGGTTGAGTTGCGTATCCGTATTCCGTATTCATTTTAGGAGGCCGGGCGTGATAGCCATGTTTCAGCATGCCGAATCATCATAGTAGTTCGGAACTGTGCACCGAACAGACGTGCCCCCGATCAAAATTGGAGCAAAAACTCGTTGACCGGTCAACGGTCAATGGTCAACGACACGTGTCGCCTAGCCGAAGCACCGAAAATGTTCGGTGCCATGCGCCGAGCAAACGCGGTCAACAACCATGTGTCACCCTATCGAAGCACTGATGACGTTCGGTGACATGTGCCGAACAAACGGTCCCCCGAACCAAATTGGAGCGAAAGGTCGTTGACTAGTCAACGTTCAACAGTCAACGAAGTGCCATCTGTCTTTCAATCTTCGTGATTTCTGCACCCGCCATGATCAACGTTCCAGAGTTTGCCACGTCATCATGTATTTGATTAATTCCTTTACTTTATTATTATCAAAATAATTATTTTAAAAAACCCAAAAAATAATTAAAAATCGAAAAAATTAATTAAAATAATTCTTTAAAAATTATAAATTCGGAAAATATTTTAAAATTCTGAATATATAATTATTAATTTGGAATAATTAATAAAAAGTTTTGAAACTTAATTATTAAAATTCAAAAATTGAATAAGAAATTCAGGAAATGATTAAAAATTGGGAAACATTCAGAAAAATCTGGAAAAATAAAAAAAATCCAAAAAATTCAAAAAATATTTTTTTGGGTATTTTACAAACTCGGAATAATACCATTACGCATTGAGCAAGATTCAAACGTCCCCAAAAAATTCGATACTGTAAATCCCTAGAAACATGCAAACTGCTCCTTAAAGGCTGTGAAACTCAGTCTTCGAGAGGGGGGCTTGTGATATGGGTGAAAATAGAACCAAATTGGGACCGTTCAAATTAGGCACGAATCTTAAAGTTATCAGGAGGTAAAATGGCAATTTCACTAGACACGGGCCCGTAAACAGAAATTGGGTTTCTTTCAAGCCCAATAGCCCAAAATGGGTTTGTCTAACTGGGTTGTCACAACAGCCTAATAAGAATGGGTCTAGATTATTTAAAAATAATTGTAACTCCTATTTCCCCGTATTTATATTTTGTACTGTTCTGTGCCTCATTGTACTCTCTCGTCTATTTGAGATCATGTAATTTTGAATAAAATTATTATTCTTGTCTCAACTCAAATTGTGGGTCCTTTTATCAAATTCAATTGTGTGCCATTTGTATCGTTCTTCATGAGAAATGGACCAATTCTTCTCATTTATCTCTTTAAACCTCATTTTTAGTGCATTTTGACCATTTCTCTTGTTGGGCTCTTTTTGAAACGGATCCCCAAAACCCACGAACCCGCAAACCCTACTATTTAAACCTACCCTAACCCTAATCCCTGCTAATCTACTGTTTTAACCTAATTACCCCGCCGCTAATCTCCCTTCTCACCTTCGTCTCATCTCCTTCATCCCGAACCAAATCCTCCACTCCGATCACCATCGCCCATACCCAATTCGCCTCGCCTTCAGCCGCTCCCTCACCATCAACTTCGTCAACCCCTCGACACCACAACAACCACCACCGCCATTTTCCTATCACCATCGTCCCCATCCAACCCATCGCTCAACCTCTCCGTCACCTTCGCCTCGTCGACCCCACAGAACCCCACCATCATTCCTCCATCACCACCTTCATCTTCGCCATCGAATCCAAACTCCGAACCCATTACCCAACTCGACGTCTCCCCCACCTCCGACCACTGCACCACCGCAACACCCCGCCGTCGCCTCCAACTCATCTCCTCGACCTCCTCTCCACCGCGTCGCCGTCACACCTTCTCCCTCTCTCCCTGTTTCGAACAGCATCGAAGAAGAAGAAGAAGGGGAAAAAGGCGCGGTTGATTTTGGACCGTCGGATCGCGCCAAGATCCGCACCCTGTGATTGCTGTACGGTGTTCGCCCACAGCGGATCCAGATTTGCTGTCCCGTGTTCGGTGCAGATCCGCTGCTTCACAGCGATCTGATTCGCCCGTTCCGCTGTTCCGTGTTCGTGCCGCACCAGATCCGCTCTCTGTTTGCTGTTCTGGGCTGATCCTGTGCGTGGGGAAAACTCGATCTTCGGTAGTTTTTCGCACGTGCTTTTTGAGGACTTCTTCCGGGATTTTTCTACCCAAATTGCTTCAACAAGCGGATCTAGTCATCGTCAAACTAAGGCAAGTATCCTTGTACATTTTATTGTTCTAGTACAAGCACCCTTGAAATACTACAAATAGTTAGATTGTGACTCCTCTTTGAAATATCATTGTAGATCAATCTTGAACCTCCAAATTGACAATTTTAAGAGTCACAAAATTTCCTTGCATTTAATTTATAATTATTGGACTCTTTTACCCTTGGACACATGAAAATATAGACATATGAATTAAGGAGCCCTAAATTTGTAGATACATGTCACACTTAATTTTTGGACGAACTTGCGCCCCTATAACTTGAAAAACATTTATTATTTGCTGTTTTGACCTCCATTATCATGTATTGATGCCACATAATAACTTAGACGCCAAATGGCATTTTTCCATAAAATCTACACTGGCAAGTTAATTCTAAGTGTTGCTGTCTGAATATTCTTTTGCGGTTTTGACCCTCTTATCATTTGAATCTGGGCCCGAGCCCTGAATAGAAATTGTAGATCCGGATGTGTAGATATCGATAGACTCCAAAATTTTCGAATTTGGAGTTATGGTCTAGGAGTTATGGCAGTTATACTGCAGCTGTGTCAGTAGACGCAGTTTTGCAAAACTGCTGTGTACATTTATTTCGCAAATTAATTTAGCTGTGTAAACAGCGAGCGTTTGACACGAAATTTTATATGTAGCTGCTGGACACCATATAGGACATCCCCAATTTTTCCTAGAATTAAATCACAACATTTTACACATGTATGCTTGCTTGATGAGAATTAATAAAAGTAACAAGCCGGGGTTTTGGGAAAGACTATAGAGTGGACAACGTAGGTAAGTGTACTCAGAAGGGGGCCCGTGTTTCCCAGTACTCGGTTCATGAACCTGTTGCATGTGATGTATTCATGGAGTCAGTTACTTGACCATGAACTTGTTGTATTCATGGACCCACTGTGTGGTCCTTGAACCTGTTAGTATTCCCGAACTCGTTCGTGAACCTGTTATTTAATTTCGTATTCATGAACCGTGCCTGCCTGATACCTGATACTTGATACCTGAAACCTGAGTACGCCGCCCTATAAACTCCATTACTAGGTCTAAACGCAACTGATTTGACTGTAGCAACCATGTAGTAAAAGTATGGATGCATGTCGTGCTACCTAGATAGTAATCACACAAGACTTGAACTTAATACCTGATACATGATTACCTGTTACCTGATTATCCTGTTACCTGAATACCTGGTTACCTGATATCTGAAACAAGAAACCTGAACATGACACCTGAACATGACACCTGCAACTTGAAATATGAAACTTGATACGTAAAACCTGACACATGAAACATGATATTTGATGTTAGTTACCCCTATAGGTGTACCTGACATGTGTTTCACCACTAGCAGTTGTTATCCAACCTAGTTATTAAGATGATCCCTCTTGCTAGCTAGTTCTTGAATTTGTCCACTACTTCTTGTAACTCTGCTTATTCTTAATTCCAATTCTTGTTTCCCTTACTTGTACTTGTTTTCACTATTTGTGGCCCTAGCTTGCACTAAGGGCATTTTCTCTTGTTTCCCCTTTGTTTCCCTGTTTATATTTATTAAACAGACTTTGGAGACGAGTTGCCCGCGGGAATTGGTGAGCAAAGGTTCTAGCTTCCAAGTGGAGAAGGACCTGACTAGAATATTTAATTCTTGCATTATTTGTTTATTTTTGGATTATTATTTCTTACAAATTGAGAACTTGTAACGGGCTGATGTTCTCGGGTTTAATTTGATTCAGACTTGAAACTACTTGGATGTTTTATCATATTTCAGTTGTTTCTGTTGCTAATAAAGTATTCATGCATGCTTGGTTTTATATATATCTCTCTTGTTATATACTTGTTGTGATGCTGAGTCGATCCTACAGCTTATGAATGATGTTAAGATCATTCGCTGGGCTTCGTCATGCACTCGTATTCCGTATTTTGGGAAGCGGGGCGTGACAATAATTTAAACTCATAATTATTTATAAGAGACGGTTCAAAAACCATATTGTTGATTCTTAATTTTGATAATTACAACACAATGCAAAGTTGTTGTTCTACTTCTTACATATTATAGGATATACAAAGGCAAAATGTTTTAACACGCTTCTTAAAGCAAGTTGATCAAGTAAAGCTACAAACAAAGCTCTTATAGCTAATTGATCAAGAAAGCTACAAGGTTGCTAGTTTACAAGAAAAAAACGAAGGCTAAAAGCTCCATCTCAAGACTCAAGGCTCAAGACAAAACATATGCTTCAATTTATTGTATTAAGTGTCTTGTAACAATTGTAACTTTTTTATTCTTTTTTGAGTCTTAGAAATTCTGTAAAAGCCCTGTCACACACACTCACACATTATCTTTAAAATAATTGAGTGTTTTTCAAACTTAAAAAGATCGAAACAAGATTGAAAAAGCTCAGTTGTTAAGTACCAGTCGATCGCCATAAGGCACCAATCGACTGTCTTAGTACGAAATTGACTGAACTTATTCAAACTCTGACCAGTCGACTCATAACGGTAATCCAGTCGACTGTTCAAGTCGTTTCGACAGTTTGCTGATTTCAAAACTTAATTTTTTGAATTCAGAAGTTTTATTTTCGTTGATTGACAGTTGGTACAACTGCTTCTCAACGTCCAGTGATTCTAACTCTATAAATAGAGAATAGAAATCATGTGGAAAAGGTTAATAACTTATTTTTTTTCAAGCTTTTGGTTTTAACAAGAAAAAACATTCAAAAGCTTTCACTTTCTAAGTCTTGGTTCTCTGAAATCAGTCTAGCATAACAGTGATTTCGTTTTAGACTGATTTCGGAAGTTGACCTAATAGCCACACATAAAATCACATCCACAACAAGGCTATAGGTTGATTGTAAACTTTTTGTTTGTTGTTCTTCACTCTCGGGTTGTGAGAGTGGTTCCTCTCAGTTGGAGAGTAGGGTTCTAGGTTGTAGAGTCGAGTGTGTTGCTTTCTCTAGTTGTGAGAAAGGACTACGGGTTGGACAAGGTTGTTGTCTAACGCCGTAAGGTGTTCTTGTAATTATTTCAAGAATAGTGAAAAATCTCAAGTGGGTTACTTGGGGACTGGACGTAGGTCGGGAGAACCGAACCAGGATACATCGTGTGTACTCTGTGGTTGTATCTCTTTGAACTTGCATTTCAATTTTCTTGCTTTTAAGTTCTCTGTGAAACTTGTCTGGACAGTCGATTGTGTCTATTTGGAAGTCGACTGGTCAGATTTGTACTACTGTCTCTCTGAAAACTTGTGTGATAAGTCGACTGGCTCTTCTATAAGTCGGCTGATCAGACTTGCTTTAAAATACTCTTTTTAACTGTCTTCCCAGTAGACTGATTTTTCTTTTCAAGCCGACTGGTCAGAAGAAAAGTTTAATTCCGCAATTATTTTATAAAACACTATTCACCCCCCTCCAGTGTTTCTTGCCTTGCCTACAAGATCCAACACATATCTCTTATCCTGAGGAGAGTTTAAACTCAATCATCTCAACTGCTCTTTTCCCTTTATGAAAAAGAGATAACTGATTCAATCCAAAAATTCCGAGGAGTAGAGATAAATCATTATCTTGAAACTGACCAAAGCGATTATAAATACCCCCACCTCCACAAAAAACAGGTAATCAGAATTTTGCCACCAAAAAGCTCTTATATTTTTATTGAGTTCTGACTTGAGCATCGGAAAGTCTGTCTCCGGGATCAATTTCGGTGTTTCAGACTTTTGCAAGTTAACCAGAGCGATCGTCACCATCATGATCAGATCCAACGATGTAAACGAGTTAGATTCATAAGTCAAAATAAGTTGAAAGCAGTCAACATCGGTGAAAGTCAAGAAGATTACCTTTTTATTGTTTTAAAAAGAACTCATATCATCTATTTGCTCCCACACAGAAATTAGCAGCAACAAGAGGTATTTTCTACGTTGACTAATAGTTCAAGGTTTTAACTTTTAACAGTTTTGATTCCATAATTTAGGGGTGTTTTTTGCAATTTACCCTTTAACAAATTGTATGTTGCATTCCTCCTGGTACTCATATCAATTGAAAGTTTTTTATATCTCATATTAAGTGTTTGACATGCTTTACTGTATATATATCACTTTTCAAATAAGAATGATGAATGGTACATGCGGTAGCTTTAATATTACCAATTGCATCTCCAATTCACATTTAAAATACGAGCACAACAATGATTAAGAATTAAAACTCCACCAATAGGTAATTATAGAATATTTTTTTATATCTTCTACTAAATTACCTTTGTAACTAGCATTATCTAAAGTAATTGTAAAAAAATGATTATTAATGCCTCGTTACAAAAGATTATTACATTTTCAATATTTTATTCTCCAAGTGTTAGTCCCGTAAATGGAAATTGTACTAAGTCAAACATGATAATTCTCTTTTGTAAATTCCAGTCATGATCAATATATAATGTGTGGTTAAGCATACATACCCAAGATTTCGTGTTGAACACCACAAATCGTTACTTCGCTAAATAAAAAAAATTTACCATCAAAGTTATGAATAAAACTTTTCGAAACATCTTTCTTTTCTTTAAAATATTTGAAATTGTCATTTCTACATGTGTTCCATGAAAACTTTTTGAATTGCGGTTGCAAAGAACTTTGTACATAATTCTTGTGATCTTTATTTTATTATTGTTATTTTTTAATGAAAGAGATGAATATGGCCACAATATTTCATACTGAGTAAATAATGAAACAAATCCAAGTAAACTGACAAGTTTAGGGGGGGACTAGCTGAAAGAAAGCAAGAAAAGGAAACACAAACAAAATCTACCAAATCTAATAATCCCCAACATCCCTCGTGGGTAGACAACCAAATGAAGTGAATACATAATTCCCCTAATTAGCTTTATGTTGTAGGCTATCACAACCTCACAATCTCTCCACTATAGCAGCAGTCTACTCCATGATTGGCCCAGTCTCAATCATTTCCTCATCAAAATCCTAGAACGTCCCCCAGTGGTCCGTGCTTAAGTTCCCTCCCGAAGCTAGTCATGCACAAGATGAAATCATGTGATGAATACGGGATAAGTGTCACTAATAGTGGTGACAATGTTATGAAAGTATAGATTATCTCAGTTAATTAGTTACAGTGCCTAGCTGGTTGTGACAATAATCAGGTCATTGGTGCGATGATTTACTTTACGGGCCTCACAAGGAACTAAGTGTCAGCTGGGTATCTTTTGTAGCTCCAAAATCTTCTACGCACCAAAAGTTCCTTAAAAGAATTAGGATAGAGGTCTAAGTCAAATACGAACCTCGGGGTAGTCCCTCAACAACATGACCACAGTGATCACAAGTGCTATTTGAAGAAAGCAGGCTTTCCCCTTGCAAACAAGTCCATACCATTTTAGCAAAGCTTGGGAGACTCCATGAAGAATACCATGTTATCCTCCACCCCATCACAATTTATCTAGTCCTTGGGCGCAGAACTGCATGTACACCTCCCATGAATCTCCATAATTCCTCTACTCTATCTCAAAGACTCTGGGATGGAAGAAAAGCAGGTGTGTTACAAACAGTAAAAGGTAAATCACCAAAAAAACAAAAAAAACAAAAAACAAAAAACAAAACCAGAACCTTAATTTTTTAATAATTGTTACAATGTGCAAATCATTGTAACGGGTGTACGCGGTGTTTATCGTGAACTCATATATAATTGTCATGTTAATGAGTTTAATTAGCTTGCGCGATTTGTACCACCAACTTAAGTTCATTCTTACTGTTGTTGATTTGTACCACCAACTTAAGTTCATTCTTACTGTTGATTTGTACCACCAACTTAAGTTCATTCTTACTGTTGATTTGTACCACCCACTTAAGTTCATTCTTACTTAGAGCATCTGTAGTCGTTGTGAGCCATTTTCTGGGTATTTGGCAAATGGAAATAGAAAATTTGAGTGCGCGCTGTAGTGGTCGAAAGTTAAAATTTGGTCAGACGAAGGATTATCTTTCGTCTCAAAAATTTAAATTAAAAAAAAAATTGGCTTAAATGAAGCACAAAAAGGACCAAAAAAATAAATTAATAATAATAATATGCAAAAGTGAGGGACGGTAATCTACCGTCCCAACACTTTTGTCTTATACAAAATTGTTAGCCTACCGTCTGACACTTTTTTTATTTTTTCATTTTTATTTTATTTTTTGGGATGGTACTTTATCTTTCATCCGATAAAAAAAAATTAAGCGGCGGAAGATAATCTTTCGTCCTCTATATTTTGGCAATTGTCATTTCGATTGCCAAATATAGCCAGCTACTGTAGCGACCAAACCAAAATTTTGGGTAAATGGCCAACGACTACAACGCTTTTTTTCTCCAAATCTTGGAAAATTTGGATATATGGCAAACCACTAAAGTCTTCTCCCATTAGGGATTAAGTGCATTTCATATGATCGATCAAAGTAGTTTTACTTTTAAAAAAGGATCAAGGTAGTTCATTTTTTAGGACAGATCAAAGTAGTTTTACTTTTAAAAAAGGTTGGGTATCATCTCTAATCTCTATTATAATGGGAGAAGACTTTAGTGTCAATCTATCACCCATTATATACATTAAATTTATCAACTTATGTGTATCGCATATACAACTTCAACTCTCTCATTACACTTTTATATTACTTTAAAAGTATATATATTTATTAACACGTGTCACACACGTGCTATATTATATTACTTTGGAAATTATATCTATATAATAAAACACAAAGAAAACTATCAAGTGACTCTCCTTCAATCCCCCCAAAATCAAAGGCCCAGATCTAACACCACAGAACACATTCCCCCCAAAACTCAAATTGAAATCTCCCCAAAACAACTTATTTATTTATTTAACTATTCCCCCCCCCCCCCCTTCCCCCTATATATATATATATATATATATACTTATGGAAATATGGACTTTATACCCCAATTTATAATTATTTTTCAACATATACTATTAGAAACATTGACTTTTATTTACAACTAATTATTGCCACGCTATCCAAACTTGAGCTACATAATTGTTGATTTGCTGTTTACAAGTCTTTTCATATGTTGTATCATTCTGAAGACGTGCCGTAGACACGCCCACGGGAAAATCTAGTCTATATAATTGATATGGCTAAAAATGGGATTAAATCGGAACCGTCCAAATCAGGAACGAATCTTAAAGCCTAGGGGTAGAATGGTAATTTTGCCTACCAATGGGTCTGAAGCAGGTACTGGTTCTCCTTCTCAAAGACCCATTAACCCTCGAACGGATCCACCTCAGCTGAGTGCGGGTTTCAACCCGTAGCAAACCTGATCCAGCAGGATAGAATTAGGGTTTCTGATTAATCCTAATCAACAGCCCTGATTCATATCTATCCTTTCACTGGGAATTAGGGATTACATTCCTAATCTGATCACAGAGATTACATTCCTTATCTGATCACAGGGATTACATTCCTAATCTGATCCCCTAAGGTGACTATAAATACCCCCATTCATCACCATTAAGAGGTAATCAATCTTTTGCCAATTTACGCTCTTTCATAATCTTCCTGGTTATTGACTTGAGCGTCGTAGGGTGCGTCGCCGGGATCAACCCCGGTGTCTCGCACTTTTTGCAGGTGAACGGCGGGAGTCAGCGGTCAAACTTCGGCGGAACAGGTTCAGGTCTGCTATTCAGTTTTTCCCAAGAATCCACAAATACTATCTGTTTGCCCCCACACCAGATTTAGCGGTAACAATAATAAAACACAAAGAAAGCTATCAAGTGGCTCTCTTTCAATCCCCCCAAAATCAAAGGCCCAGATCTAACCTCACAAAACACATTTCTAGGGGTGTAAAATGAACAGGACGGTCCGTCGTCCGTCCGAGTCCGGCTCGAGAAATGGTCCGACCGTGGACCGTCCGAACTGTTATACGAACCGAACTCGAACAAATTATTATGTCCGATTCTTTACCGAGCTCAAGCCGGATATAAGTCCGTCCGAGTATTATTGCGGTCCGATGCTCTATCGAACCGAGTCCGGACTATAAAAATTTTGTTCGACCTAGACCGAGCCGGACATAAGCCCGTCCGAGTAGAATTTCGGTCCGAGCTTGAACATATGGTTGTCCGATCCCGTCCGGTCCGATTTACAGCCCTATACATTCCCCCCCAAAAGTTCCCCCCAAAACTCAAATTCAAATCACCACAAAACAACTCATTTATTTATTTAATTATCTGTGTGTGTGTGTGTGTGTGTGTGGAAACATGAACTTTTATTTACACCAATTTATAAGTATTTTTCACCATATACTAATGGAAACATGACTTTTATTTACAACTAATTATTGTCATACTATTCAAACTTTAGCTACATAGTTGTTGATTTACTGTTTACAAGAATTTTTATATGCTGTATCGTTCCGAAGACGTGCTGTAAGCATGTGACCACAGACAAATCTAGTATTTATTAAAATGTGCATTGCACGCGCTAAATAATAGTTTGTCTAAAAACAATGAACGGCAGTGTGGTATTTTTCTGCAATTTAGTAAACACAAACTTATAATTTATAAAAAGTTATTCGCATGCGGATGAAATGTCACCCGACCCGAATGGGCCCGCGAATAGTGGATACTCCTATTTCCTACAAGCCTAGCTGGCTCTTAAATCATTACTTAGACTGCGTAGTGAGAGCATTCATTCTAGGGTTTTCTAGGGTTTCACTTAAACCCCGCTCCTCCTCAAATAGACGACGACGAAGCTCATCTCTTTCATCTTCATCGATTTGTGAAGCTCAACTCCCACTCCTCTAATGGCGGTATAGATCCACCATATCTTTTTCCTCATATTCTTTCATTTTCAAATGATCAACTTTTGGATCTGATTTTTTTTCTCGTTTTGTTGATCGGTGAATGGTTTTGTTTGCAGAGGCTTTTTAAAGACGAGGCGACCGAGGAGAAGGGAGAGCGAGCCCGAATGGTAAAAACACCAACTTTTTACTGTTTTGGATAATCAGGGTTTATATATGTTTGTGGAGTTTGAATAGATGTTTTCTTAATTGTGTAGGTCTTTGATTTGTTATTGTGTGGATTAGTTTGCGACTGAGCGTAGATTGAATGCAAGAAAGAACTAATTTTTGGAAATTGTAGACATTGGATGATTATTGGGTTTACTTACTAAGTAAATCTGGGGGGTCTTAAAGTGATTAGTGGTTATACTCGAAGGGTCTAATTATTGGCTGAAAAATAATCACAAACTCTTAATCAACCTTCCACAATTTCTACAGTTGATCATATTGAGAAGCTCAAGTGATTGGGTTTTCAGAATAGTAGGAAATGCAAGAATTGTTAGGTTTATCTATGAGTTGATGTATTGAATATTGGAAAGAAGATGAGAAAGTGCTGGATCATGGTTTTTAAGATGTTTAAGACATAACCTTCGTTTGGTTTTTTTTATCACAAGGGGTGCACAAAAATTAAAGAATCAGATGAATGGTCTTCTAAATCTTTCTTATTATAACCAAATTATTTTTGTTAACAAATTGATACAGGGTACTGTATAATTTATTGAATTCAAAATAAATTATGGTGAATCGATGAATTATATTTAAATTTGTTGAGAGAAACTGCATTTAATTGAATTTGAAATGGCACTATATTATGGATAATTTTCGAATGTTATGTATAATCCCATGTGTTCCATAGAAATAAATGTATGATTTTAAAGATAATTTGGATAAAGAGCGATGGAGAGAACAACTTCTGTTAGTTTGGAGTAGAAGAGTAGAAACTAAAATCCGAGTACCAGTGCTCATCTTATCCAATACCCTATGTGTTATTTAAGTTCATCACCACATGAGCAACAACATGATAATAACTTCAGATGTTAGTGAAGGCATCCGAGTTCCCTGGTTCAAAATAGATTAAGAGCAAAATCATAGGTACAATTCCATATTTCCAGATTTGTTTCTGAGCTGTGTTATCAGTTGATTTGATTTTTTAATACAGTGAATTTATCGGAGTTCTAACCTATGACATAATCTTTTTGGGCCCCTTTTAGTGGCTGGTGTCTTGCAAGTGCAAGTGAAGTCATGATTTGATTCAGACTTGGTTCTGTTAATATGGTTCCAATTCAAATCTTCCTCTTCTGTGGATATGGACTGAGCTATTCTTTTACCTTATTAATGAGAAGAAATAAAAGTTGTACTATAGAAGATACTAAGTGGAGCTATGTGATTAAATAGAACTTGAAGTAAAAGACGAAGCCTGTTTATTTAACTTGTTCAATGTTGAATATTCTTCTCTTGTAAAAAGAGGGAAATGGGGGGGTATGTGTGTGTACGTGTGGTTGTTAAGGTAAGTATGAATTATTTAATATAACTATTGTTATCCTTTATATCAGTTTTACTTTCTTGCCACTCCTTCTCTCCCATTTAGGTAACTCCACTCTGTAAACAAACAGCACGAAACACCGGAAGGTAACTCTGGGTCTTCAAGCTTTAGTTTGTGTACCTCTACCTCCACATAAACTTAACTTAGTAAGCCTCACCCTTGTAAAAAGGCTCCTAGGAGATGATAAATGGAGGAATGCAAGGGGAATCTTTGCATTGAGTGAGCATGCTTGATCGAATGGATGCGTGTGTAAGCATGTAGCTCTATTTTGAAGGGAGATTGGGATAGTGGAAGTGTAGTGGCTCCTGAGGTGTAGAATTATGAGTTAATTACAAAGATGAGGTTTGAATGAATTTATTGAGTAGCTTGAAATAATGACTTAAGGGATAATGGGGTTAGTGCTACTTCTGTAAACTAGAAGTAATCAGTTGGAAAGATATAGATGTCTTGCTCCTGGTGGAAAAACTCAGAATTTTTAGGAAAAACAAAACCCATTGTCTATTGTACTTCCATGCGTCTGACTCTTGAGGTTCCCAAATAGGAAGTAATTAGAATATGTAGTGTGGTGTATAGACAACATTTCAACTTCGCCTCACAATAAAATCCTGTGAGTAGATCACCCTTATCTAGATCACTACAGAGCACGATCATTCTCTTGCATTAAGCCAAATCATCATGAATTTTGGATTTGCTATTTTCGATGATCTTATTAATATGACCACATGTTATGAAACCACATAATGAACCAATTTGTCAGCTCAAATATAGTACTCATTGAGTTTTGATGTTCGTATATTCTATAACCTATGTTTGATTACTGATTCTAATTTATCCATACTAATTTCTGTGGTACAGGTGACACATGTTGGTGCTGTAGCAATTGCTGATTTAGTGAAGACTACTCTCGGGCCAAAAGGAATGGTATGTCACCTTTCCTTTTTTTCCCACTCTAAAAGATGCTGCACGAATCCAATTTGCGGATAATTCTAACCTGATTAAACCTGCTGTATGATGTAGGATAAAATATTACAGTCTACTGGCAGGGGTCGTAGTGTTACTGTTACAAATGATGGGGCCACTATTTTGAAGTCACTTCATATTGACAACCCTGCTGCAAAGGTTCTTGTTGGTATCCTTTAAGGTTAATGAATAGTCTATTTTCATAATGCAGGAATGCTGGATCCATCTAGCTCACTTCTTTTTCTGTAACTTGATTACTTTATTCTGATAGTGCGAATGGCTTGTCGGTGCTTCAATTTGTTGAGATATGGTTATTAGTTTGTTATCTTTTTTGGTCTGGAGTTAGAAAATTCTTGACACTTTTCTTTCTGGCATCTGTTAAAACATAAAAAGATTGTTGTTTTGTTGGTTCTTAATTGAAGACTCAGATATCTCAAAGGTTCAAGATGATGAGGTTGGTGATGGGACAACTTCTGTTGTTGTTTTGGCTGGAGAGCTTCTAAGGGAAGCTGAAAAGTTAATTATGGCAAAGATTCATCCAATGACAATTATAGCAGGTGTGTCCCAATCGTTCCTTGGTCAATGGTGACAATCAGTTTTCTTTGAATGGCTAAATAAATTGGGCAGTTTTCATCATTTAGTGTTCGCAACTCCAGTTTCACAAATTCAATCCAACATATAAGCTGTTATTTCTTAGGTTATAGAATGGCTGCTGAGTGTGCTCGAAATGCATTATTGCAGAAGGCCAAGGACAACAAAGATGATCCAGGTAGTGTTTTATTTATGCTGTACACCAATTAAAGTTGGGTAGACTTTCCCTTTGTATCTGTTATACGAACTCTGATTACATCTAAGACACATAATTCTGCAATTGATGAACTTATGCATATGGCTCAGACCGTATGAAAAGCAAGTTTATAGTCGCTACTGGTTGGTTTTAGTTAGCTTTTATTTTACATCCAAATCCAAAGTGACGTCAGGTTAAGTTTTGATTCCTATCAATCATATTTCAGTTCTGGTAATATGACAGGGATTGATTAATGGTTATAGAGTCCCCTGTGAGTATTGGGGTTGAAGGGGTGGAGGCATAATAAGCCTGTAACCCGCCTGGTACTTCTCGATTTAAAATTTGTTCTAGAACTTGATGTAATAGCTTGCTTATTCATCTTAGCGCTCATATGGTTGTTGAGCATAGTGGTCACAAGCCCATGTTCTTCTCATTAACTCGTAACAACCTAAAATTAGGAGTTCGTAGGCTATCGAAAGAAGTTATCCAAATTTAAAACAGAATGTCAAGCATTATAATTAGAGTAGAATATTAGATCAAAAGGAATGAATTTACCCATGAGCTGTAAAACTGCAAGGGCATATCCAACATAGATAAAATATTCTTACATATCAACCTTGTCCCATAACTTGTTCATTCTTTGAGTAAATTAAAACCCCATGGTATGTGCTAGTATTAAGTCCAGATCTATTAGCTAATTTAATTTGAGCAAAAAAAAAGGGTTTTGGTTTTAGTTTTTGTAACCCAATCTATATCCCCACTCAACTGAAAATATTCATTTAATTTTAGGTGTTTTATCTAATCAAGGGTGTAGTCGGATCAGACGTATATATTTGGGCAAACCCATACTTATATTTGTTTGAGTCACAAATACGAACAGTTGCAAAGAAGGTTTTAAAACTTGGGATCGGGATCGGGATCAAGATCGAGTTTTTCCAAATATTTGGACCGGGATCGGTATCCACCGGTTCGGTAGTATCGGATTGGTGGATCGGTATATCGAGTTTTTTGGATTGGTCATTTTTTGTTTTTAGTGGTATCATAACCAGGTTTGGCTAAATGCTAGTTGGTTTTGGCCGATGCGTTAGTCAGGATTGGCTAGCATGTTAGCTAGGTTTCAGCTCTAGCCAGATTAACTGAATAATATGCGTACCACGTTGATCACGTGGACATGTAATAACCAACAAAATCTGGGTACTATCTTATTTGATCCACTTTTTGATCCCCTCATATTCAGTTCCTTCATTTCTTATTTTCTTTCGTCCCTTGCAGTCGTCCTTATTCATTGATTCCTTATTAGATAGCTGCACAATCATTCCTACCCTTGACTCTTGTTAGGCATCATCGTCTGGCACCAAATCAGTTCTCAAGCCTGCTTCCACTTCGGTTCGGAATTTCTACAACCGCTGATCACCTGCGTGGGCTTCCTTAGTCTGTTCTACCAGTGCAGACTGCAATTGCAACATCATATACTGCTGTACTGAACCAGGAAATATCACATCCAATTCTAGTCGTCTCATATCCTCCAAAATCTCATTCTGCTTGGTAAGATGCATAGCAGTAGGTCTCCTGCTTAAAGCATCATGTACCAGGTTCACCTTGTCAGGATGGTATTGCAAGTTGATGTCATAGTCTGCCATCAGCTCTAACCACCTTCTCTGTCTCATGTTCAGTTCCTTCTGCGTGAACACATACTTGAGACTCTTGTGGTCAGTGAAGATCTCGACTCTATCCCCAAGCAGATAATGCCTCCAGAGCTTCAAGGCAAAGATCACTGTTGCAAGTTTTAGGTCATGTGTAGGGTAGTTCTCGTGTGACCTCAACTGCCTGGATGCTTAAGCAAAAACTCTGCCTCGCTGCATCAGTACAACACCCAAACCTCTACCCGAAGCATCACAATGAACCACAAAGCCTCCGAATTGTCAGGTATAGTCAACACAGGTGCTGACATCAACCGTTTTCAATTCCACGATGGCTTCGTCACAAACTCCACCCCAGACGAACTTCTGCTCCTTCCTCGTCAAATTGGTCAGGGGTCCAGCAATCTTCGAGAAATCCTGAACAATTTTTGATAATACCCTGCCAATCCGAGGAAACTCCTTTTGAAGCTGACTTCGGCACTGATCAATCCTTGACTGTAGAAATCTTTGACGGGTCAACGAAAACACCATCGCCGGAGATAACATGACCTAGGAATGCAACACGGTCAAGCCAAAATTTACACTTGCCGAGCTTCCCACAAAAGCCGATTCTCTCTTAAGGTTGCAAGACAACCCTCAAATGCTTAGCATGGTCCTCACGGTTCTGAGAATAATATACCAAGATATCGTCGATGAACACCACGGCGAATTTGTCCAAGAATGACGCGAATACCTTGTTCATCAAACTCACGAACACGACTGGTGCATTGGTAACTCCAAATGCCATTACTAAGAACTTGTAATTTCCATATCTTGTGCGGAACACCGTCTTCTGAATATCCTCGACGTTTACTCTAACCTGATGATAGCCAGAACGGAGATCCAACTTCAAGAAAACAGAAGCACCTCCAAGCTGGTCGAATAGGTCATCAATCCTCGGCAGTGGGTATCGTTTTTTTACAGTGACATTGTTCAGTTCTCGATAATCAATGCAGAGGCTGCGACTACCATTCTTCTTATTGACGAACAACACTGGGGCACCCCAATGCGCCTCTGTCCAGCAGTTTCTGGACTTGCACCTTTAGTTCTGTCAACTCGACTGGTGCCATCCGGTACGGACTCTTCGAGATTGGTGCCGTTCCCTATTGAACCTCGGTACCGAATTTCACATCTTGTCTGGTGGTAATCTAGACAATTCTTCTGGAAAGGCATCAAGGAAGTTCTGGACAACCCCGGGTGCAACTTCACCTTCATTGCACAAAGACTCTAGCGCATCAGCCATCAGGTTCATCAGTTCTTGACACGCCCAAGCGGTGTCTCACCCACATGAAACTCAAAACTCTTGGTGACCTGGGAGCCTGAATACTACATTATTCTCTCGGCAGTCAATCACATCGTTTAGCCAGTCCATCCCAAGAATGACATCAAATTCGGAATTGAGGATCACAATGAGATCAGACGATCACGCCTCCTGTTGTGATCAGCAAAGGGCTCTGCTTGCACACTTTAGAACAGACGATCACGCCTCCTGTTGTGATATTCCAAGCAGCGGGCATGGCGTTGCTAGCTAAACGATGTCGATCCACAAAGCGGGAAGAAACGAAGGAATGAGTAGCACCAAAATCGAATAAAACATGAGTAGGGAGGGAGTGGACTAAGATGATGCCTAACAAGTCAAGGGTAGTAATGAATGTGTATGTAGAAATATGAACATGAATAATTTCACATGAAAGAACAAATAAGCAGAATAGAATATAAATAGTGCAGTCACAGAAAGAAAATACCTGCAATGACGCCAACAGCTGTCTCAGCTTCAGCTGCAGTCAGGTTATAGGCCTAACCATGACCTCCAATCTGACCTCCCCCGATCGAAAACCTGCCTCTGCGGTGAAAGCGGCAGCCTGCCTTGGCCTCGAGCTAGTGCCCTTGTTGAGCTGGCCCCCAGTCGGTGTAGGGAAACAGCTCCTTGGACAATCTCGAACCACATGTTCACTTCCTCCACATGCAAGACAGGCGATTGGCTAGCCTGTAGTCCTTCTGCAGATGCCCAATCTTATGGCAGTGACTACAAATTAGAACTGTCCTCGGGACAGCAAGCGAATACAACAGCGCCCTCGCGGAAGGGGTTGGGACTGGCCTACGAATCGACCCTCCAGTAGGTCGAGCGACGGCAGGGTACTGAACTATCCGCTGAGTGGCACTCCTGTGAGCCTGTTCTTGAATTATGACTGCATTAAGAACATCGGCATAGGTGCAATGCTGGAGAGCAACTAGGTAGTCCTGGATGTTGAAATTCAGACCCATCAAGAACCTGCGGGCCCTAGGCTCGTCATTGGCCACCATGGTAGTAGCAATGCGGCTGAGCCGAGTAAACTCCGCAGCGTACTCATCCATCAACTGGTTCCCCTGATCCAGGATAATGTTAGTCACATATGAAGTAGGCAACAGTAAGCGACATGAATAACATTATCCAACCAACCTGAGTTAGGGAGATGAACTGCCGCTCCATTTCGACTTTGGTGACATTGGGGAAGAACTTCGTCATGAAGCTCTCAGTGAATGTGACCCAAGTGATGGGTCTTTACAGCCTCTCGATCTCGGCTCGCCACTAGATATGGGTGAGGTCATTTAGCTGGATGCTTACCACATCCACTCGATCCACGTCGGAGATCCATGCTGCTTGCAACAAGTGCTCTGTGCGGATCAGCCACTGCTCGGGTTCCAGCGGCGTCTCAGTGCCCGTGAATTTGTCCGGGTGCAATCTCATGAAATTTGCCGCGGTACCATGTCTTGGTGGCAGTAGCCCATGTGCATGGCCAACGGCGGTTCGATTGGCCGCTGTCATAAGTTCATTGTGCTTCTGTTGCAGAGTCGACATTTGTTGCAACGCTTGGAGGATGGCTGCATTCTCTGACTGCTCTTCCTTGGTCAGGAAGAGGAAGAGCCCCCACGAGCCATAGTTTGCAATACAAACAAATTGGTGAGTACTCAGATATAAGTTGGTTATTATATTTCCATGTGATCAACGTGGTGCGCATATTATTGAGTTAATCCGGCTACAACCGAAACCTTGCCAACATGCTAGCCAATCCTGACTAACACATCGACCAAAACCTGGCTCTGATACCATTAAAAACTCTGTCACACTCCGCTTCCCAAAGTACGGGAATACGAGTACGTAACTGAGGTCCAGCGAATGATGTAACCATCATTCATAAGTTGTGCTAATTTAACTCAACAATATAAAGAAAATAACACAATCACGCATGGATAAACAATCACAAGACAATAAGTAAATTTCAGTAACATGAAATAATCCACCATAAGTAACATCCAACATCCGGGAAAAACAAATTTCGGGTCAAAGCCCGGAAAACAATATACGGGAAATAACAATGCAGGAAATAAAGAAACATAAATTAAATAGTTATTGTAGACTACTAAGCGGCTTCATCCACTAGAATGTTTGCTCATCCAATCCTTCGTTAAGCTCACCTCGGGTTCCTGCGAACTCTCAACTAAAGAGGGGAAAAAATTGTCCGTTAGAGCAAGTCACAAATAAAAAGCAAGGAACAAAGAAAGCATGGTACATCAAGAAAATGAACTAGAACAAAGTCAAAGCAATAACAAGGGCTAAATGATGAGCTCAAGGGTCTAGAGTTATCGAGCAATAATCAATAGTTGCAACAATAATCAATGATTACGAGCAATAATCAATACCAATGACAATAATCAATGCCAATGACAATAATCAAGATCAGGAAATGCAAGTATTAATTCTAGGTGTTTGTCGTTTATTATCCTATCTAATGCACGTAATACTGTGTCCTATACCACATGTTTCGGTGCATATAAACAGTGATCGCTTAGACTATAGTGATGAACTGTGCAGACCGTGTACTCGGCACAATAAACAATAATTAACAATCAATATTCCACGATCCACAATCAATAACCCACAATCTATAACAATAAACAATAATGAGATAAGGGATCCTTCTCCGAGTACAGTCTCTGATGATGTCCACTACTAAGTCGACCCGTATTACCCCGGCTTGTTATTATTTTATTATATTCAATGTGAACATGCAATGAGTATAGGAGCAATGATGCGATGCCAAAAGATGTCAAGGCAATGCAATGCATGGTATAACTAGTTGTATTCACTAAATGCAAAAATCAAACATGAATATACTTTAAAACACAAAATACGCATTCTGAACAACAAGACGTTGCTGTACATAAATTAGTTTTCTCGTTGGTACAGGAAAGCAAAATTGAGTTCCGTCAGTGTTTCTAGAAACTAGACTTCCTGCTGGTTCCAATGCATATTTACACGACATATGACAACTACATGAATTGAGTCTATCGGCTGGTTCTTTACTGGTCAACTGTTCAATCAGCAACTCAAAGCAAGAATTGTTATAGGTGTAAATCGATCAAAACTAGGTCAACATTCTTACAAAAATTACATTCTACTTTCTGGAGTTGTTCATTAGCATTCTTGAATTTATTGGACCGTAGTTCATGATTTATCTTATTGTTTTCATTAGTTAAACACGATGACGTCCTTACAAAATAGTGAATATGAAATCACGACAGTACAATAGTAAAATCTGAGTGTCTTGCAATTCGAGAGTCGGATCGCAAAATCGTCAGATGATCTAGATCGCAGTTTCACAGAGCTACGACTTATATTAAGCAAGTTCAAAGTGATTGTAACTGCAGCTAGGTCAATTAGTCTATTCTTTACAGGTTAAGCGTTCTGGCAGCAATCTAGAGTTAAAATTTTGCATGCATAACGGGACTGTAAATTCAATATAAAATCTGATAATTATCATAAGATGAAACCTAAACATGTCTAGCAACTCCCAGAGAAAATTCACATATAAATTCTATTGTTAACATTATATATTGATTAGAAATCATGTTGGTGTAACTACACAGCAGTTCTGGAAATCAGAAGTCGGCAGTACCAAAAGTGCGATAACTAGGTTATGAGTCAGAATTTAGATTTGTCGAATGTTCTGAAAACTAGACTCATAAGGCTATAATTTCTTTTTATATAGTTCTAATTCATTTTAACAGCAACAGGGCCAAAAACTTAATGCAACATGGAACAATTGGTAGAATAACAGAAACCCAATTCATATGTGATCAACAAAATACTCACCCCGCATGAATCTATAACATGAATTAAACTACCATCGATATTAATAACTAAGGTGGATTCTTGTAGTCCACTCGACAAATCAACACTACTATAAATCAAGTCGCAACCACACATTCAATCGATATACATCCAATCATTGTATCACCTATATATGAGCATTTCTAGTTTGTGTGCTTGTAGTGCATGCATATGGGGATAACAAAGCCTGGGATTGATGCAATGGTATGACACGAAAAGGGAACTACTTGATTTCGCCGATCAATCCGTAGTAGTCCCTTTGAAGGGTATCAAAGCAATTCATTATGATAATAGAAATACGAATCACTATTTTAAATTTCCTTCGATACGACCGAAATTTCGGCCGAACTTTCGTTTCGGTGCTTGCCGATACGAAATCACATATTTTATACTCTACATCGTTTTGCCGAACTTTCGTGTCGGTGCTTGCTGATACGAAATCACATATTTTATACTCTACATCGTTTTAGACCGAAATGTGTAGATTTCAGCCGAAATTACAGAAAGGTTGGCCGAAATATTACCAAAATTGGCTAAATATTAGCTGAAATAGACACAAATGTTAATTGTGAATATATTAAAAAAATATGTTTTACTTTTTACATATATGTCTTTCATTATAGGACCTTAAGCTAAAATAATGTAAGAATTTCATATCGCTATTATTTGTATATATGCAAAGTTAAGTTTATTAACTAATACATTTTTCTAATCAATGCAAATTCAATTTAGTTATATACTTATATTACAATCTCTTCTATATTATTGTTAAATTATGCGAAGATTTACCGTAATTGGTTCATGTCATTAGTTACATTATACAATATTTTATATGATAAATGACATGTAGGACATAATATCTTCTTTAGTAACAAAAAATATATTTATTGAGTATAGGAAATGAACATCCGTTATGATCACATTTTCCCGAGATCTCCGATATCTCTGACCCGAGACGAAACACCCATTGCTAAGATGAGTCCGAAATTTGAGATTTAAAACCATGATACGAACTACTTGCGGAGATCAACGATTCTTGAACTAGAATAATAATAGTGTTCAAGGAGACTTGCCTTATAGATGACGGCTCTGAAAACGAAAGAATAACGAGATGAGAATCTCAACGGCAACGCACGCGGCAACACGTGCAAACAACGTAACGACAACATACGTGCAACAGGCATGCGAGAGACAACAACAAGAAGAATAGCAAGCACAATAGCAACGACAACAACGGCGAGGGTGTTTGGATCAGGGACCTCAGGTGCTGGCTGCGGCGATCGGCAGTGGCAGTCGGAGCTGTGGCGATGCGATGGAGAACAGGGTGATCAGGTGGAGCAGGCGGTTGCCTGGTGGTGCAGCGGATGGAGGGACTTTGATGGGTTCGGTGGTTGTCGAGCGGAGAAAGGAGGCAATCAATTGGGGTCTGCAGTGGGTCGCGGCAATGGCAGGGGCGACTTGGGTTGGAAAGTGGGGGTTGCGAGGGACGGTCGATGGATGGAGGACGAGTGGAAGAGCAGGCGGGGTGCGGGGGTGTCGCGGGGTGGCTGGAGCGAGCGGGGGTGCAGTTAGTGGCGCTGGTGCTGGCGATGAGGGCGCTGGGTTGCGGTGGTGACTGTGGTGAGGGTGGTGGTCGAGTGCAGGTGGTCGAGGGATGGTTGCTGGCGATGGAGTGACAACAGCGGGATGGGTTCTTCGGAGTGGCAATGGCGAGAAGGTGCAGTTGGGGGAAGAAGAGGCTAGGGTTTGATTAGGGTTAAGTTTTGAGTTTTTGGTGAATGGGAGAAGAAAATAAGAATGACCGTGAGAGAAGAAACATGAGATAGGGGGCGGGCAGTTAGCAGATATTGGGGATCGTGGGGAAGTAATCTGGGGATTGGCTGTTAGTGGGAATTAGGGTGTGTGGGTTAGCGGGTTTGAGTTAGGATCCAATAAGAGATGGGCTTGGGTTTGAGTTCCAAATAGATAAATAAATAAGTTCATTAATGGACAAATTAGGATACTCAGAACACTAAAATAAAATGAGAGTAGAGTGCACAAAAAAATCACAGGGTTCAGCATGAGAAATAAAAATAGATTGAAGGAATACAATCGGGTTGTGGATGAATTCCAAAATTCATCACAAGAGAAAATAAATACAAAGAACAAATTACAAGAGTGAGAACGTAAAAGAGTTGCAGAAGAAAATCCAAATAAATTGGAAACAAGGGTTACAACTTGATGTAAAACCAACCCTAAATAGAGAATTTTCAAGAATCTTAAAGGATTAATTTTACCAACATGTAAGTGCGGATCAAAGTTGAAAATTTTAACAGTTAACAGGTTTGATGGATTTTCAAGAATTGAATCAAGTGTAACAGTTCCAATTAATAATTCAACCTTACGATCAATAATTAAATCCCTAAGTGTTTAACAAGTAATAGGTTCAATATTGATTCGTACTCTACTCAAGCATGTGGAACACTCAATCTCAGTTATTTTGTGGACGACAGGCAAATCAGATAATATAATAAATAATAAGGCAGTTGAACACAAATATCTAATAGTGGAAAGAGTACCGAATGCGAAGAAACCAACGTAGATCCGGAGTTGGACCAGCAACTAAGAACTCAGCAATCACAGTGAACAAAGGCAGCAACAGAGCCAAAGAGGTTGGTAGATCCTGGCCGACGGCGGGTTGACGGCGAGCGGGGGCGTCATCGTCGGCGAGGTGCGACGGGGTGGTCGGCGTCGGGATGACGCTGGTTGTAAGGAGGGGAAACAGCGGTGGTTGTCGGCGAGGTGGTGCTGGTCGAGGATTCAGGGATAGGGGAGGTGAGGTGCGGGATGACGGAGAGAGGGTGATCGATGGGGGAGAGGGAAAGAAGGGGCGACGACATTTTGGGGGTGAGGGATTTGGTCTTTGGGGAAAACGATGGAGATGGGTTCTTTTGAGCGGGAGTTGGGTGGCGACGGGAACTGGAGGTGGAGAATCGGGATTGAGGGATGAAGGCAGATGATGGGTTCGGGAAAGTTGAAGAAGGGAGGGAGAAGAAGTGGGTTTGGCGGCTGAAGGTGGAGGAGATGGAAGGATTAGGGTTTTTTAATCGGGATTAGGAATTAGGGTTTTGGAAGTGGTTTTATTTGGGGATTTTAATTTGGGGGTAGATTTTAGAGTTAATTACTAACCCTAAAATTGTATTAGGATTTATCACAAACCCTAATAATTTAGATCTTAGTTGTATCACACAAAGGAGAGAGAGGAAGAGCGAAAACTCAACACAATTTTTTTTAAAAATCAAGAGTGGCATACCTTTCTCATTAATCTCAAGGCTTATAAATAGGCTCAAAATACATCTTGATACAAATATCAAAATATTCTCAAAATCTAAAAATACAAAAAAGATTACATATGACTATAATTGCCAGAAACAAAAATGATATTGAAATAAAAATCCTAAACTAAACAGGAAAGATGTCCTCATCACAACTTGAATTATTATTTTCAAAAATAATTAATTAAAAAATGAATTGATGAATTTGAATAATTCTTTTTACAATTTAATATTTTCGATTACAGACTTGAACGTTTTAATTAGTTTTAGAGAATTATTAATGAACATTAAAACTAGAGAAATATAAATAATTGGACTGAATAATACAAATTATTTACATAAAAGGAAAAAAATTTAAGTTAGATATGAAATGATGTTCATTACACAATTTTTTATAGATATATGTTCATTACACAATAACATCTTTGTTGCTTGGATAAAAGGATCCACATGAATAGAAAATTCAAATATTAGGATCAGTCGTTTCGAGTTGGGATTGTGTTGATCCATCCGATCCAGTTGCTAACTTGGCCGATTCCCTTGTTATCGCACCGATTCCAAGATTTAGAGGTTGTATCGGAGCAACCTCTTGAAAAACAATCCACAATCTAGATCGGCCGGATTGGATCGGGACTGGCCGATCGTTGTAACCATGGTTGCAGATAATTTTATATTTTGAAAAGTGGCACTTTATATCCATATTTGACTCATTCAGAAATGGTTAAGATATTGATTGAACAAAAGTACAATGTGGATATGTGATGCGAGTAATAATGATGCGGTTTAGATATGTGCACAAACTACTATGTTCAGCAAACAGATACAAATTCAATTATAGAGGTGTAATTCCTTTCTATATTCGGCGTGAAGATGTATGTACCTAATTATTTAGAAGTGACATTCTCATAGTGATTTTTCATTTGTAATACAGATTTTTCAGGAACTGAGCTCAAAATAACAACTTTGAAGTGTTCGATGGTAAAATGCCCGTACATTTGAATTAGGATTCCATAAAACTATTTTTTGAGAATGTGAATAACAAAATCGACTCTTAGAGAGTTGAACGTAAATGATACATAACTATATGTTTTTGAATTCTTTTCTTGTATATGTTATGAACTTTGTATCACATCCTGTCAGATCTATCCTTGTATGGCTGCCCTTGTATGATTACATTTATGTTCAGAGAAGGGGTAATATCGGTCCCTAGTTGGTACTTGGGTTTGCTGACTGCCTAATAGGAGGCTTATCCAAGTACAGTAATATTGTTTTGGATATTTGTAGAATCAATTTGTGCACACTATTGAGTATGTTCCTTGGTGATTTTGCATTTCTGTATTTTTTAAATGTCTGTCATGTTTGTGTTATGCTGCAGAAAAATTCAAGTCTGATTTGATGAAAATTGCTATGACAACATTGAGTTCAAAAATTCTCTCTCAGGATAAGGAGCATTTTGCTACACTTGCAGTTGATGCAGTTATGAGGCTTAAGGTAAACTACTATGGAGTTTGCAAATTTAGTTCTCTTGTCTAAGAAGTACTTTTCTACTTTGATACGTGTGTTACTTGTATGCTCCTGATGCCTTGGGGTTCAACCTTTATGAATGAAGAGGATTGAGATCCTTCTTAGTTACCTGCCATTGTTACTTATTTGTTTAAGTTATGAGATTCATTTATTGTGTAGTTTTTAGTGTTGTGTTGGTAGTAATAATGTAGTTGCAGAAAGATATCATTTTCTTCCATTCTTAATATCCGAGTTTACCCAAACATGTTATGTTGAAAGACTTCATTTATGTAAATTAGTAACTCAGTTTCAAACTTACAAATTCATGAACGAGTGTCTTTGATGTTCTGACTGCATAAAACATGTTCAAATTTCTAGTTGGAGACTGACTTGCCTATTTGTTTATGATGAAGCTATCTATTGTTTTTCTTATAGACTTTATGCTCTTCAAAAGTTTAGTTTCGAGAGAACTGTAGTGCACATTCATGTATCCTGTTCTAGGGAAAAGTTTTATCAGTTCATGCCATCATTTGTCATCTTCAAAATAGTGTTTCTAAGATGTCATTTTCATGGTGGGTCCACCTAATTATTTATTTTCTTTTTATGTTTAATTGGTGTCGCTCTGGTTGTGAACTCCTTATCAACGTTGGTTGGGAGTAAACATTAGCGGCTCAGACCTATTTTTTCACCATACTTCATCAAAATACGCTTCCCGTAAATTTCAAACGTTTCTTTTCACCTTAATTATGTTGTGTACCTCTAGTATAAAAAACATTTCACACTTGATGTAAATTGGTATGTGTTGCACCCGTGCATATTTTTCATTTCCTATCCAGGCCTCTGAAATCTCATTGTTTTAAAATTTCAGAAATTCAACTTATTTACCTTTTCATGTCCTTTACTTGATGTTTATGTTTTTGGCATCTGTATAAAGCTAGTTTCGGAAATCCCCATCCCCTTTTCTTAAAAAATCAGATGATCTGAAAAACTAAGTTTCATCTTTTTCTTTTTTATTTTCATCAATCAACTCCCCTACCTATTCAATTTTTTTATAAATCAGCCTCCACTGACATCAAACTAGATTATAATGTTATAATATATGATTATGAACTTTTTAGGATTGATATACATTTGGCTATCATATCCACTTCACGTGATGACATTAAAATTATTTCAACTGCATGTTTAATTGCTATCATTAGCTGTCATTAATGTTACTGCTATTATCATAGCCCTCATTACCATCAAAACGTGTTATACCATTGCCGTGATTTGCATAGAAATTATGAAGTGCTCTTCCCCTCTTTGATATTTTTCTACATTAGTTTATATTTTTATATTCTTACATATCATTTTTTGTTTGTTCTTCCATTTTGTATTTGCTGATGCTTTGTAATTATCTATCTGTTGTTGATGGCAGGGCAGCACAAACCTTGAGTCAATTCAAATAATTAAGAAGGCTGGAGGATCTTTGATAGATTCATTTTTAGATGAAGGGTATGAATTCATATCACTGCCCCGTTTCTTGAAAAGAAATAGTAACTGTGTATTTTGTGCACCTTGACCAATTAGTGACTTATCTGTTTGCACTGCGGTATACATTTTTCTGGGAAGTATTTGTTTCTCATTTTAGTGACTACACAGTTGTGATTAAGGAAATGTGTCAGTATGGCAACACTCTTCAAACTATAGTTGGTACCATGGTGGGGAGACAAATTCTTCCCCTTCCACAAATATGTTACATTAAGGGCTGGCTCTGAATCTTCACCCCTTTATTTTTGTTATGATTTGATTTGCTCAACACTTATGGATTTGACCCCATGTTGTTTGTTTTTGCTTTTTTGCTGATGATTCAAGGGTTGTTTGGATGCACAAAAGAAATGAAACGCCAACTGTTAAGATGTGTGAATAGCTGTCAAATCTTAAATATAAATGATTACTAAGTCACATATGCTTTAATACTTATTATACAAGTCATCAAAGCAAAATAACCAACTATGTTGACGTTGTAGCATCTAGCATGTCATAGTTATATGGATATCAGATATTGAATATAATTTTTTGTGCACTTATGCTTTAGTACTTCATACGTGATACTTTTTTACAGCGAGTTGAAAAAGCTGTAACCCACAATCTACTAGGTTGTATTTGAGATCTTGGCTAGCTTTGCTTTAACACTTAACATATAAGCACCTACAAAATAACCAGCTTTGTCGTTGTGGTAACATCTTGCATTTCATAGTGGTATGGATACCAGATATTGAATGCAGTTTCTTTTGCACATATTTTATGCATCAATTCTTTGTATATATATCAATTTTTGGAGCATTTAGAAAAAAGCTGTTTCCCCTCATATCCCAGGTTATTGTGAATGAATTGTATTTGAGAGCTTGATTAACCTTGGCAAGCTAATAACCAAATTTTCATCCGTCAATATTGAAGACATACAAGACTGAAGGCTTGGTTAGCTCATTAAGCCTAATACTTGAATCGCCAGCCACTGCCTTTTCCATGCTTAGATATGAGAAAGAATGGCTTGTTAATTCTGTATCATTCTTATACCACTGAAATCTGACCTGTGTTACTATTTTACTGACTTGGTTTGTGCATGTGGAAAGTTGATTGTCCCATGTTATTTAACCTTATATTTATCTTCTTATAGAAAAAGTAACAAGTAGATTCGAAATTTAGAATGGACCTCAGTGCCATTTCTCATAATAACTTCCCATACTTTTTGCTTGCACACATCTCTTCTGTGATAAGTCTTGCAACACTTAAATAACCATTTTTTCAAACATACTTTGTCATATAGCATGTATAAACTGATCATTTGGTTCTGTTCGGTTGGATGGTTCTCGAGTTGCAAGGCCAACCATACAGATCCAAATAAAGCTTCATGTGCTGTCGATATTGTATTCAACTCTTGGAAAGAATAGAATAACCTGTCATTTGCCGGGCCACTTATCTTTCGTGTTAAACTTTAGCACTTGGTTTCCACAGAATGCTTAACTAGTTCATGAGCATATAATTTATCATTCATCATTATGTACTCTTATTTGTTAGAAATGTCTGATTTTGAGATAAATATTCTCCTGTGCCAATCAATCCTATATGAATCCATGTTACATGAATTTTATTTATCATTATTTATCATTATTATTTTTACATCCGCATGTTTTCATCTTATATTGTATGTTTCATTTTTAAATTATTCAACACAGTATTTTTAATCCTAATTGTGCAGGTTTATTCTCGATAAGAAAATTGGCATTGGCCAACCTAAGCGCATTGAAAATGCAAAGATTTTGGTGGCAAACACAGCTATGGACACTGATAAAGTCAAGATATATGGTGCCCGAGTTCGTGTTGATTCAATGGCAAAAGTAGCGCAGATTGAGGGAGCCGAAAAGGAGAAAATGAGGGAAAAGGTGCATAAAATCATTGGTCATGGTATCAACTGCTTTGTAAACCGGCAGTTGATATACAACTTCCCTGAGGAACTTTTCGCAGATGCAGGAATACTAGCTATTGAGCATGCTGATTTTGATGGGATCGAGCGACTAGCTCTAGTAACTGGTGGTGAAATTGCATCAACCTTCGATAATCCCGAGACTGTTAAGCTTGGCCATTGTAAGCTTATTGAAGAAATCATGATTGGCGAGGACAAGTTAATTCACTTTTCTGGGGTTGCAATGGGTCAGGCATGTACCATTGTTCTGAGGGGTGCTAGGTATGTTCTTTTTCATAATATCTGTTATAGACTTAATAGTCGAAACTTTTTAACATTTTTTTTCTTCTTGTCGGTACTTCTTAATACTGTTCTATTTTTGTTGTTCGCTCTTTTTATTTTAAAAATTAAGATTCTCCATGCCTGTATCAACTTTTCACTTTTGTTGTATTAAAACTTCTCTTATATAATTGGAAAGATGTTCAATGGAATAGATTCGTATGGTGTTAATGTAGCTGTTCATAATTTGAATGAAAGTATGTTTTAGCCCATTTATTTCAAATTATAATGTATATAGCCTATTTACTTTTATCATTTAATAGATTTTCAAAATTTTGCAGCTTGCTTAAATATATTTGCTCTTCTTGTATTTGGGTTGACAATTGTATCCTTGTCAGCATATTAATTGTTGCACCTAGAATGCTTGCTCATTTTAATTTTTTGTTCAATATTCTGGTAGTATTATCGATGCAAGACACAATTTGGTGTGGTCTCTAGTTCTTTCTTTAACCTAGCTACATGAAATGCTGGTTTCTTTTTGATACAGGTTGCTTGTCATGCGTATGCCATATGGATGATAATTTTCCTTGGCATTAAACCTCATATATGCTTGTAACTTGGCCTTCAAATTCACTCTTACTAATTGTTAATTAGTAATAATACGTCTTTTCAGCGATTTGGATGTAAGGTGGTTTTAGCATCGTAAGAAACCGAGGAAAGAGAACAAACAAATATGCTAATCAATAATTTTTTTCTTGCTTTTTTCTTTAAAAATTAGAGCATAAGCTCGTATAGGTCGTTGAAATTCCCTAAATAGTAACAAAAGAATCAAATACCTAGGAAAAAATATTTTACTACCTCTGTTTCAAAATATAAGTCATTCCTCTAGCCTTTTTTTGTTTCAAAATATAATTCACTTTAGGTTTACGAGGCAAATGTCTTGTCATTATTTAATGTCCATCAAGTACATTTTTATGATATTTCCAATTTTACCCTTATCTTTTTCATAGAAGGAATAATACTAAAATTATAGAGGAAGGCAAATTGGACATTTTATAATTGATAGCTCATTTATGAGCGTCAAAAACCAAGAATCTTAGTACTTTTTTTCAATCATAGGTTTTTCTCTTAATAGGCGTGTAGAAACCTAAAATGACTTATATTTTGAAAGGGAGGGAGCCTTTTTTTTGTTGAAAATACTGTAGGTTAAAAACAGGTTTGAACACTACAATAACTGTAAAGCCTTTATTTAATTCTCTGTGGTTGGCTACCTAAATTATTTCTCTATTCAGCTCTTATAGGGATTCTCTATAAAACCAACAGTCAGTTTACTCTTTGCAAAAATCTCAGTGTATGTTTAAAGTCTTATTATTAGTCTATCAACTAGAGTTTTATCAGCTTTCAGTATTAATTCTCAAGATTGGCAGTTATTTGTCTCTATTGCACGTTCCCAAATTAGTTCTACCAATTAGCTACATTTTATCCTCAATTGTAGCCACTTCTACTTCATATAAAAGCACTCATTTCCTAACATATCTTTTGGTGCTTTGCTAGCCTCACTTCTCAATCATTCTATTATAGCTACTGTTTTTTTTCTGAATTTGTCCGGAGTTGTGCCACCAAAGCATACCTGATTGTAAAATTGTCTTCCAAAATTTACCTTCAGTTTCGTGGTTTGGACATTATGCTAGTTTAGCGATTCCCTCTTTGTTTCCTTGCATATTGATGGAGTTTTTCCAAAACTAACTATTGTGCTTTAAATTTATTGTGGTTGTCATTCGTGCATGACATGAATGGCCTTTCATTCAACCACTTGCTTGATTTTCACTTTTTTTAGTTGTTTCAAGTCATAATACTTACCCACTGGTCTGGATTTAGTCTTGCTTCTGCATTTTGTCATGTGTACATGAAAACATGGCCGTGTGAGTGTGTCCGAGTAGTATTAGTTTTCTAGGTAGGAAATTGTGTAACCTCAGCCTAATCTCTCTTTTTTTAGTTGTTTAGTTGAAAAATTTACTCACTGGTCTGGATTTTCTCTCGCGTATGCATTTTTTGATGTGCACATGCGAACATGACTGCATGAGCTTGTCCAAGAGTTACTGGTTTGCTAGTTAAAAATTTGTGTAACCTTAGCCTGGACAATGGTCTGTAATAGAATTTGTGCAAAGCAATTGTGTTGCCACTTGAGTAGGAATAGTTGTCATTAAAGGAGTGAAGTTTTGCTTACCTGGAAGCATTATTTCCAAAGTTTTAAGTTATCATAGAAACATTCAGGAGGCTGACCTAGATACTTGAGTGTCTTGTATCATTGCCATTATATAAATCACAATAATCCTGCACTGCGCTGTGTAATTTCTTGCTTCCTTTTGTTTGTCCTAGACCCCAAACAAGCCTTAGATCCCCCAAGCTGATCTCCATTTGCATATATGAGTGATAGCAAAACGTCAACATTTGCAAAATGTTGATCTCCATCTGGTTTATTGAATTAGAGTTTATTATGAGAATGGATCATTGAATCTGTTGAGCAAACTCGGTAACTTTTTACTTTTTATTTTTGATTCCAGTCAACATGTTCTTGATGAAGCTGAAAGGTCTCTGCACGATGCCTTGTGTGTTCTCTCCCAAACGGTAAATGACACCAGGGTTTTACTCGGTGGTGGGTGGCCGGAGATGGTGATGTCAAAAGATGTAGATGAACTCGCTCGCAAAACTCCTGGGAAAAAGTCACATGCTATTGAAGCATTCTCGCGGGCTCTCCAAGCAATCCCAACTATCATAGCTGACAATGCTGGCCTCGACAGTGCAGAGCTAATTTCGCAGCTTCGTGCTGAGCATCACACGGAGGGTACTAATGCTGGGATTGATGTTATATCTGGAAGTGTAAGCATCTCATGCTCACCACAATTTTTTTCTGTTCTAGAAGATATTTTTTTAAGGCCCATGTTTTGAGCAGATGAGCAGAGTTCCTTTTTGTACAGTTTAAACATCTCACTATCCAAAAAGATTTAGTATTTCTGTAAAGAAAACTGTTTTGGACAAAACGACTCCTAATCAATTCTCAACTACTATTTGGCTATAGGTGAGGAACTCCTAACTTACAGTTGTAATTAGGAGTTTTCAGAAGGCTAAGAAATAGTGAAAAAAGCACTGTTGAGCATTAGTTAAACTCCTGCGTGCAGGCTGATGACCAAAAGATGTACTGATTCATTAATTTTTTTCTGTTTAAAAATGTATTGCTTTTGGTTAAAAAAAAACTTTTAAATTTGAAATATACAATGTCCTTGTTATTTTCCTTCTGCTACTTGAGATGTTAGCCTTAAATGGGTGCGGTGCTGTTTTGTCCAATTAAGTCTTTCAACTTTTTGCTACACTAGAAGGTGCTTTCCTATTGATGAGGGGTTCAAACTCTGTTAGAAAGGTTTAAAGAGCTATGAAATATCACGATTGAATTTTGTTTCCTTATTTTTTTAATTACGTTGGTTTGTTCAATATCTCATTAGTTTTTCTTCAAATGGGTTACACAGGTAGGGGATATGGAAAAACTCGGTATCTCTGAAGCGTTTAAAGTTAAGCAAGCTGTGCTGCTGTCTGCTACTGAGGCAGCCGAAATGATTCTAAGGGTAGATGAAATTATCACTTGTGCACCGAGGAAGAGAGAGGACAGAATGTGAGAATGATTGGTGTTCTAATTCTGCACCTCGGATTAAATTTAAGTCACCTCGACATCAAGGTCATCTGCAGTTCTCCACTGGTGGTTTAGTTTTCCAATCACAACCAGAATATTTTGTTTTGTTTTAGTTTTTGTAACAGATGCATGTTGAGTGTTATGTTTAACTTCAAAAATTCATCCACTTTTATCAGTTTCATGTTTTTCGTTGGAACATTTTTCTGGTGTATGTGATCATCCAGGCCATGAAATATGATTTTTTGCTATAAGCCATGAAATTGATCTTTGGTTAGAGCAACCGATGGGTGTGTCTAATCAATGGTGTTTCAGAGCTTGCTTCTGATAATTTTTATTGGCTGTGATTGCAGTGATTGGTTTATTAGTCAAATTGTTTGATTTTATTGGGGTACAATGCTACCATGATATTGCTGTTTGTTTTATTTTTGTTTGAATATACTGCCTTTTGTATGCATGTGGAATTTATGATTCTGAGCTTTTCATAATTTGTTCACAACCTACATTTGGTGAACAGAGAAATGTGAGTAAATTTGATTGCCAAGTGCCACATGGTAAAGTGAATTCTCGAATGGAGTGAAAACGAACTTTGGCCAAAAGCATAGTATTGTTGCTTTTCTTAGGGTGCTTATGGCACTTGCAAATGTCTCTGTGGGGCCGACTTGGTTTTTTCCCTATGATTCTAAATGTTAGAGCATCCACAGTGGTATTTGCCATTTTCTATTATATTTTCTATTATATGGCAGCTTGAGTAATAGCAAATGGAGCAAATGGAGGACGATCGCGTGGCGGTCGCTTGTTAAATTTTTCTCATATGCGTGCGTGGCAAAAATTTAAGGTAGAGACGTAAAAAAAAAACCAAAAAAAAAAATTAAAAAGAAAACAAAATTAAATCTCCATAGACGGGAAAACATATCCCGGACGGGGTATGTTTCCCCGTCTGAGGAGATATTTAAAAAAAAAAAAATTAAAAGGGGAGAGACGGGGTATCATATTCCGGACGGGGTATGTTTCCCCGTCCGACCATTTAAAAAAAAGAAAAAAAATTTAGACGGTCTATCTTTTTCCGTCTCACTCGATTAAAAAATCCTAAAATCGGAGCGACGGGATATGATATCCCGTCGTTTATAATTTGAGAATTGGTATTTCGGTTCTCATATATGAGAAACCAGCATAAAAAATTTGCTATAAAATGGAAAAATGAAAAATCATTACAGCGATTTGTTTCTTATAAAATGGCAATTTGCCATTTATAAAAAACCACTGTCGATGCTCTTATAGTTGTAGAAAAGTTTCTATCGTTTTAGTTTCAATGTAATTGGCTGACCTAGGAAGTTAAAGTTGCAGTAGAAAAGTTTTTATGTAGTAATTAATATTTGAAGAATATTGGATAATTAAGATGGTAAGTAATATTGGAGGAATATTAGAGAAATAATATTGTTGAGAGTTGCAATCCTCAATTTAGGGAGTAAGTTACGAAGCATAGACCATGAAGGCCCAGGTCCTCTCAAAATTTTAAAAAACTCCTCAAGACTAATGAAAATTTTGAAAACCTCCTTAAATCTATGAAATTTTATGTTTCGCACCCACTCTAAAAATCATGTAAAAACCCCTATATATCTATATATATAGTTATAGGATTTTTTCTTGGCACCCCGGTAAATTTGTTCTGGTTTCGTCCCTGTATACGTAGGTATAATTTTTTTTTTTTTTTTTTTTTTTTGAAGGTGGAATACAGAGTGTACAAGTGACTACGAAGCAGGAAATAAAATATAAACATACGACAAAGCCACATAGGGTGAGACATAACCAAAGAAATACCGACATAAAAAATAACAAGTACGAAAGAAAATCAAGTACAAATATAGCAGTTCTTCCAACAAAATTCTGGAAGGTGGGTGTCTGGATGTCGTCGCTGCGCTCATTCGAGTGTAGGTCTGAACACTACCTCCTCATCATCTCACTCGTCTACATGGAAGGTTTTGGTGATCCTTCCCCTCGGCCCTCTCGCTGCAGCTGTAGCCCAAAAGAAAATAAGATGCATGATATGAGTTAAAATACCAGAAATATTATTAGAAGTCCCACGAAAGTAAAAGTTATTTCTGTTTAGCTATAAAACCTAGGTTGTAGCTGCTAGTGATGTACCACGCTTCTTTCATTTCGTGACGCATGGAAGTAAATTTGGGACTAATCCACAGGTCTTCATAGGTGTAGGGGTAATCATTTGTACCCAAGGCTCTCAGAACCTCAACTAGGGTTGCTTTACTCCTCTGGCATTCAAGGAAGAGATGGTTGAGCGATTCCGTATGATGGTTACAGAAGCCACAGTTGGTTGCAATGTTTGGTTACCTGTTTGGCCAGGTTTTCTCTAGTTAGGATGGCGTTATTGAGCAGCAACCAGAGGAATACCCTTACTTTGAGTGGTGTCTTTGCATTCCAGAGGATCGTAGCCTACATTGGCCTACATCCTCGGAAGTGAATGCGGTTGTACAGAGAGTGAACCGTGAAAGACCCGTTGTTCTCCAGACCCCAAGATTTCCGGTCCGGGCCGTGTGACCACTTCACCCCAGTTTGCGCAATGTAGTCCTAGAGTGCTCCCAGCCTCACACGGGACTCTAGACTTAGCCGAGCTCTAAAGGATGGTTTCCATGTTCCCCCCTCCACGTCTTAGCCACGGAAATGTGAGGTTGGGAAGGTTGCTCGTATAGATCCGGGAACATCTCTTTGAGAGGGTGAGCACCACACCATTTGTCCCACAAGAATTTAGTCGATAAGCCATTACCAATAAATGATGTAACACCCGTGCAGAATGGTTTGTGTGCTCGGATGATCCCTTTCCAAAACCAAGAAACCCTAGCACCAACCCGAAAAACTAAACTTCTCGTTCATCTCCTTTACAAGTAAGATTGAATGAATTCCTGCCAACCTTCGCCAATTAGGTGGAACACTTTCCACCACTATTTGCCAAGTAGAGCAAGGTTCCTGTCTCTCAGATCGATGATGCCTAACCCTCCATGTACTTTCTTCATGCACGCCTTTTCTCATTTGATTAGATGGTAGCCTCCTCTATCAGTGTCAGCCCCTTTCCACATAAATCTCTTCCGTATGGGTCTATTCTATGGATCACCCACTTGGGTAATTCAAAGAAGAACATGTAGTATGTAGGAAGATTAGGCAGAACTGAGTTCATCATGAACACACTTCCACCAAAAAATCTGTGTGATTTCCATATCGTTCTGAGTTATTCCAATGTTCATTTGGATAGACATGATAAGGTTAGATCTTCACCTTGCACTTGCCGCTCGATGAAAGAAAACAGTATTCACGTCTCCCTATTTGAGCCACAAAATTCTAGATTTCTGTTGCCACTTGATCTCCTCTAATTTGTATAGATGTGCAATGTCATCCCTAAGAGCTAGTAACTTGTGTTGTTCCTCCTGGTTCAAATCTCTAGACTCCTCCAATCTTTCTAATTCTTCGATGCCCTCCAGGATGGATTCCTTAGCACGCCAAATCGTCGAGAATCGAGTATGGTTCCATCTTCGCAATCTGTTGCAGAGCCTACAGATGTTTTCACACCAACATGCAATCGCATCCATACCACGAGTTGGTAAAGCCCAACTTTCCATAACCATATGGTGGGATTCCTGGATCTGCAGCCTAGACTTTCTCGAATATAAATTTCCTCAGTTTTCGGGAGCCCTGCTCCCTTGTGGAGAGAATGATAGGGACGTGATCCAAGGTTGGTCTTGGAAGTGACTTTTGTAAATGCCAGCAGGAAAGTCGTTTCCCAGTCTAGGGAGATGAGGACTATATCCAGTTTAGCCATAATAGGAGCCACTTGTATGTTCGACCAAGTAAAGAGCCTATCGGTAATTGATATATCTACCAGTTCTAGGTATGTAATAACCTAATTGAACTCTTCCCTATTTGTGTCACTCAAACTTCTGCCATAGTGTTCGAAGACAAACCTTGTGATGTTGAAATCATCTTCAACAACCCAGGCATTCTGCCACCGTGCTTGAATTGAGAAGAGTTCTGCCCAAAACACGCGACTGATTCGGTCCTTATACGACCGCAATCGCTTGGGATCAGCTGTCCGCTCGTCGAAGCAGACGGACTGATAGAGAGTACATCCCTTGGAATTCATCTAGACATGTGAATATATTCAGATTAAAACCAATGACAATACCCTGTGAGGCTCCTACTGAGGGACGAAGTTTCGACTTCTTAATTCTCCTAGTCTTCTAAGTCTGTAACCCTGCATGATCCTGGTCTCATGGAGACCAACAACTTCAGCCTTGGATGTATTAATAATATCTCTGACCATTTCTCTTTTACCCCGACCCTTCAACTCCCTAACATTCCATAAGAGAATACTTACTAACATTCCATAAGAGAATACTTATTAGGAATCGTTTTGGGGGTTGAACATAGGATTGGGGGATTGTTCCTTTTCATCACCCCCTTCTGGGATACGAGTCGATTTGGGATCTAGAGTCGTATCTAGGTTTATAAGCATTATGGTTTTTTTGAGTAGTAATATGAAGTACTATATTAATATGAATATTTTACAGTACTAAATGCCTAGGTGTGTTTTGATATAGTGATAGATACATGTATCGTTAGGTTGCATGGCTGGTGGAGATGGTAGCCTCTACTTATTCAGAACATGGTTACATGCTAATAGACCAAGATATATTACATACACATCGTGAATGTCTGGATTCTATAATATGCAAGAAAGAAAAAAGCAATTCAAATTGCAGGTGCTTGAAGGAGGCATTCCTATGGATTATGTTTGGTACTGAAGTTTCAGGAAACAAATCAAGCGGGCTGCATGCCCTTCCCTTCCCAAGAACTTCACCCCATCTGTCTCCCTGACAAATCTTGCAATGAACAAAAGAGTTCAACCCTTAGAATAGTGTCATGTCGTCCTTCACCTAAGTTAATCGAAAAAGGGAAACGACCAGAACCTGAAAACCCTAAGAAAAAATTTAGCTTCGAGGGGAAGGTATGGAGGCTTGCTAACCAGAGCCAACCAGAGCAAGCAGCTAAAAGAGCAGAATTCTGACACTAGGTCTTTCGTATAATCCCAGGGAAGTTTTGCCCTTGCGAAACACTATCTTTTAGTCTTTTGCTCTGATCTGACCTCATCAACTCCACTTGTCCTATAATCATATATGGGTGAATAAGTAGATTTTCTTTAAGTTTATGCATATTTTCGAAACTATTTGCTAAAAGATGGCATTTGCCAAACTAATTGCGCTAGGGGACTTAACAACTACACTCGCTGTTTCCAACAGAGAGTTTAGTTGTTTCATGCTCGCTGTTAGGACATGGCGAGTCTAGTTCTATTTTTTTTAGAAACTCGTTGTTCAGAACGACGAGTTTAGTTCAAAAATTTCAAACAAGACTTGCCGTTCCTAACAGCGAGGGTCTTTGTACTAGACTCGTTGTTGGGAACGGCGACTGTATACTTTTTGAAATTTCACAGAGAGTGAAAACTCTTTGTTGGACTTGGTGAATTTTCCAAAAACACTCCAAGCGAGGTGAGATGAATTAAACTCGATGTTGGGAAAAGCAAGTTTACTGATTAGGAAATTTCACAGAGAGTGAAACTCTCTGTTAGACTTGATGGACTTTTGAAAAAAAAACTCCATAGAAGTGCTCGTTGTTCCCAAAAGCGATAGAAAATGAACTTAACTCGGTGTTGGGAACAGTGAGTCTAGTATAATATGCGCGCTGTTCCCAACAGCGAGCCCCGTACAATTTCTAAAATTCCAAATCCACTTATGTGTATTGTTTCTGTTTACAAATATTGATAATAATCCTAGCTCCAGAATTTTAACATACGGAACACAATTCCACAAATAAACGTCCATCATACATACATATACAGCTCCATACAACCAAAATTATATACAAAAACAACCAAAATCGAACTTCGAACATATAATTGGCTCCAACATCAGAAAAAACAAAAAATAACTAACGATCATAACAACATCACAAATATACACTTTGTTTACATATGTTATATCAACAACATCCCCAATTACATAAAAAAAACTCAAAAAAGTTAACCAAAAGCTACAAAAATTTAACCTGGCATGTATCTATCGGTCTTCTTACGCTTTCGGTGTGCGATTGTTTTGCACATCATTGGGGTTGGGGTTTTTTTTTGTAATATCTGAGATATGAGAAGCTCGTCGTCATTAAATATTCTCTGTTGTTCATGCCCTTGCCCCTCATCATGCGGTTGCCTCTCTTCTTCGGGTTCCAGTGGCACAGTGGTAGGAGGCGCAGCCACACGATGGCTTGTGTGTTGTGCCATAAATACATCGAATGCGGGGCCCTTGCCCACCACATCAAGCGATTGTCTACACGATGCTAGAATCTCGTGTGCAAACTCTTTTATAGCATCGGTCACATCCAATGCAGTACTCGACAACCGTTGACCGACACTTCTTGCAATCTCCCATGCGTTCTCCGCCTATAAATTAGATAATCATATAAACATTTGTGTGTGATACGATCTAACTATATGATATAAACAAAGATATATCAGATGAAAATTTTTGTGTGAAAGGAACTATAAACATTAGAACCAACTATACGATACGAAATGATAAATGGAACTAACTATATGATACGAATTATATGATACAAACTATAAATAATAATCATGTGATATGAACTATAAATGATAATCATGTGAAACAAATTATAAATGGAACTAACTATATGATACAAACTATGTGATAAGAACTATAAATGTATCATATAGTTACTATACTTTTTTACCATGGTTGCCAATGTCTTCGTCTTTGGTTGAAGCATGGGCTAGCAAAGATGAGTGGTCGGGAGATGGTTCCCTTTCTCGCGTTGGTATCAGAAGTTTCACTCGGGCTGGCGTAGTTGAAGGAGGTGCGATAATCAACCGCGTAATTTGGGTTTACCAAGCCATGTTCGCCTCATGCATTTGTCCATCATACGGAGGAATTCAGCCGATAATCATTTTGTTTCAGCACTCATTCCAAGAGTAGACATGTGTTTGGTGATATCCAGCCCAGTCGATATCGGGCAATTGACCAATTCCTGTGATACCGTGCAATGTACTGTCATAGGTTCGTGTGGTAGGTACATCTTGTTGAAGACCGAACTATTGGAGTACTCGATCTACATGAGGAAGCTCTACGATGGAGAAGTGGATGAGCAGTGAAGTCGTCAACCATAGATCGCTATGTTCTGTGCAATATATCGGCATTTTCTCAAATCTATCGGCAGTGTACGGTTCTCAAACGATGCATTCCACCTGCAACTGATCGAGCTCATCTCGGTAATATGTGATTGTTCCACGTGGGTTATCACGGTGCGTGCTGGTCCCCAGCCCAATAGACACCAATAGAAGCCAACCTACTGACTCCAAACACCGTTGCGCTCCATACCGGGTTTTGGCTACTTACGTGCGGCCAACCAAAAGGTAATCGCTCCCAGTTCCATACTTGTAGTATCACCATTGGCCCCGCTTCCTGTACATTATTTAAGGAATCATGACAAAGATTCCTGTATAGGACCGCCAAAGCCACACTACCCCAACTAAACTGGCCGACTTTTCTATTGTCGGCAATCAACTGCAAATACATCACCGGTATTTGGTTGCCCATTGAGTTCGAAAATATCACACATCCAAAAATGGTTATAAGGTACGCTCGGGCATAGTCACTCTACGTGATACCTAGTAAAGTTCGGTTTCAAGTAATCATTGAACGACTTCATCAACCATGAATGTTTAAGAGATGTATCAATAAAAGTTGATTCGGTCTGGCTTCTGACCAAGGTATTCTCGAACAAGATGGAACTTATCAAAGCCCCAGCTTCCAGTTAGGGTGACATCATCTATTAGAAGTCCAGTAATTAAGGCAACATCCTGTAAAGTCATCGTCATATCACCATGAGGTAGGTGGAATTTTTGAGTCTCTGGCCACCATCTCTCGACTATAGCTGTTAGAAGAATCCGATTCAACTTCACTGAACCCATGACTGCAGCTCCATAGAATTCTGCTTCCACCAACAATGAGATAATGCCATCGTGTAGGTGCAACGTCATGTGCTTTCGAAATGTCAAGTCCTTCGACTCTCCTCTTCATACAAAATTCGATCGGTGAGTCGCTTGCATTCTAAGCAGTGATGGATTTAGTGGATCGAATTTCCAGGTGCATCTGTAGTTACATGTGGTGGTTGGAGAACATCCATAGGGGCATCAGTAACATCCTGCATCGGAAGAAATGATAATTTACATTAAACGATGATGGTTGGATGGAATATATATAATGGAGTTCAGAACTTTAAAAAGTTGATAACGTACATTAAACAACTCTTACCACTGCAGGAGCTTTTCCTGCTCCGCTGCAGTAGGAGGACGATGTCCAGAACCGCTAGGTCGTGTCATTATGAGCCTATAAAATTACAACATTTAATTAACCCAAATGCACATTCAATGCAAACTCTGCATTTTTCCTAGAATGCGTTGTTAACAATCTTCATATTTAAAAACATGTCTTGACTCACATAGGTAGGGTCACCTAAATGCAATTATCAGCTCTAAGGCAATACATCGAACATGGAGGGTACAGAGAGGATCTGATCGTAGATAGAGACTGAAAGCAGTGCGCGGGGGTAGGGGCGGATGTAGCCAAGTGGATCTAGGTAGTGGATTCCCAATGTGCATAACCTACAATTTGATCGCTTTTGTAATACATCAAACACCTTATGTGCATTAAAAAAACCCATCAATTACTTAAGACCAAACTCAACCACTCTTCAACTCCTAACCCTAAATGTAACACTACATTCAATTTAAAACATAATCCTAGCCATAACTCTAACCATATCCAAATGCATTGTATGAGTCAAATTAAAACATACCTTTCTGTGGCTAATTGTGATCTGAACCCGAGTGTAGTCCATAGAGATTTGTTGCAGAAAGTTAGAGGTTCAGGATAACTGAATTTATCAATCAACGAATGAGGTAAAAAATGTAGATGATAGCTAGAGTTTTGGTGAAATGAAGAAGGTGATGAAAAAAGATAGAGAGAAGTGAGTGGATGAATTCAGGGTAAATAAAGTGGTAGCCTAATAAAGTTACTTTTCCTAACAGTGAGTTTAATTCATCTCCCTTGCTGTTAGGAACATCGCGCTCTTCTTTGGAGTGCTTTTGAAAATTTCACCAAGTCCAACAGAGAATTTTCACTCTGTGAAATTTTAAAAAGTCTACAGTCACCATTTCCAACAGCAAGTCTTAGTACAAATAACCTCGTCATTGGGAACGACGAGGGAAATTTTCAAACTAAACTCGCTATTGGAAACGGCGAGTTTCTCAAAAAAATTAGAACTAGACTCACCGTGTCCCCTACAGTGAGCCTGAAACAACTAAACTTGCCGTTGAGAACGGCGAGTGTAGTTGTTGAGTCCTCGAGCACAATTAATTTGGTATCATATTTTTGTAAATAGTTTCAAAAATAGGCAAAAATTTAAAAAAAAAAACTGATAAGTACTCTGAACTAGTTATATTACAAAAAAGGCATTTGCTAAAGAGAGATGAGAGGAGACGAATATAGAGACAACCCATCGAAGCATAGAGTCCATAGTTCTTCAGAGATGCCGAAGCGTGGGAGAGAGGAGGAGAGAGAGATGCGAGGGAGAAAAGAGATCAGACGATCATCGAAGCCGCTCACCACTTCGTCATAGAGAACGAAGTGAGGGAGAAAGATAGGTACGTCGTCTGGAAGGAGAAAGAGAAGGCTTCAGCGGTGGGCAAGCCCAGAGGTCTCTTCGTCGACAGACCCCATCGTCTATCACCTACCCAGTGCTCTCTTAAAGTAGGTGTTGACGACAGCAAGCACAGGTCCTTCGTCGATGTGATTAAGGGTGTCGACAGTGGCGGCATCGAGCATAGAGCTCAGCACCGTTCACCAACTTTGACAGAGGAGAGTCTGAGGAAGAAAGAGGATGAAGTAGGGTGAGTGGATTCACGTGAAGCCAAGGAAAACCCCAAAGAAGGGTCCAACTCAGAGTGTCTCCGGTGAGCGAAAGAAGGAAAGTTGCCAAAGTTGCCACAAGTGTGTAAAAACTGGTCATTCAATCAACAATTGCAAATACGATTGGTTTTGCTGCGTTTGCAAAACATCCGGTCACATCTCCACGGCGTGCCCTAGGCTCACGCGACCTACCTCAGCTTCCGGCTCCAAAGAACCACCAAAACAATTGTCAGCATCGCCCAACTCAGAGGCTAGCAAAACCCAGGAAAGCGTAGTGGGGGAGCGGAGGGTTATTAAGGTGACGATCACGCCGATGCCATTAATGGCGGAGTTTGAAAAAAGATATTGGGGTTGCATTGTCGCTAAGGTACAAACGGGAAACCCTAATGCACTTGACATCACAGAGTTGTTATCGACGGTTCTGTCCCCTACGCCTACATGGGTTGCGCAGGAGGTTTCGCCCAAATGTTTCTTCCTTCATTGTAGGCTACGGCGTTCGCACTTAAGATGAAAGGGTTGGAAGGGAGGGATTCACATGGCTTAGAATTCTTTCTAACTCTGAAACCTTGGATGCGCGAGTTCAGAGCGATCAAAGAGGAGTCATTGCTGGCGATTTGGGTTCGTCTATTCAACCTCCCTTACCATTGTTGGGTAAGGTCTGGCTTTCAAAATGTCGTTCGCAGCTTTGGGTTACTCATCGAAGTCGACAATGAGACTGATTACACACGCTGGTCGTAAGTTCGTGAGAATCAGGATCAGAGCCTCTAACTATGGGGATATTCCGTCCAAAATTATTGTCGACTTCGAGGGAGAGTCGTACGAAGTGCTGGTTATCGTCGAAAAAAGAATCGGTGTCCTTCACTGGTGGAAGAGCCATCGACGTAGTAGAAGAAGAGGACGGCCAGGATGCAACGATGGAGGTTGAAGATAAGCGAAGACCATTGGATCGAGGAGAGCTCAATCACATCAAAGCTTCGGGATCTAGATACACACAGACTGTCCATCAAGCAACTAGGAAATCTCCACCGCTCAATTGCGCTGGATAGTGAGCAGTATGCTACAACTGTCATGGACTTTTCAAAGGGTCCTGTCATAGGTCGATGAATGGGTGAGGCGCACGGCTCGAGAAATGGGGGTGGCGTGAATGGCTCAGAGGCTATTAAGGTACCAGTATCGTTACAGCTGAAGAATTCAAGTAAGGTCACGTTAGATACGTGGTCTATGGCATGTCATGGCCTCCTCAAAAGTTGCGACACTGTGGGTTTAGAGCAAAGTTATAGGCATCGGAAACGAGGAAGGGGCACAATTTACTAAAGATGAGGTAGAGGAGTCTATTAGACTAGCCATGAGTGCCCTACTAAAAAAGAAGTCCTCTAGACTACTTCAATCCAGTGCAAAATCTATTCCAAGTCAGGGTCAGGCTATCTTATTGGGTTCGGAGCCTAAGCCGTTAGAAGATACTCCAAACAAAGAAGAGGGGGAGAGTCAATTCGAAAATCTAGACATTGGAGATCAAGTTTTTCAACAGTCGTCTGACCAGGACAATGGTGATGGGATTATTGGGGCACTAGAGGGGGTGCGAGAAGACAACACGATTTTCGGCCACTGAAACAGAGATTGAAGAAAAGGAAGTCAAAGGAAGCGTCTGTAGCAATAGTAAGAAATTTGTAGAGTACCAAAGGCAGGGAAAGAGGCCGGTAATCAAAAGGGGGGAACAGTCAACCAAACAGGATGATCTCGTCAAGGAGGTATCAAAAGAAACAGAGCAGGATTCGTCTGGTGGAGGTATTCCCACCCATGACTCCTCAATTTTAAATTCTTTAAATGATGATTCACTTATTTATTTTGCTAGTCTGTACAGTCTGGTCATGGGCTATAATAGGGCAGAGAATTTAGAAAAGGTAGCAATCATTAGAGGGGAGTCAGGAGGAGCTTTAGTCTAAGGTGCAGTTAGAGGCGGAAGACGTTAGGTGTCCAATTTTGTATTAATGGTATACGTCTTTTGGAATGTTAGGGGGATGAGGCAAAAGAGTAAAGAAAGATTGATCTTGACAACCAATAATAAAATTAAGCCCGCCATATGCGGGTTGCAAGAAACTAGAATAGAGAGTCAAGCTATAGGTGAGCTAACTAGCATGAGATGGGCGACCGACTTTGACTGGCATTTTAAGCCGTCGGTCGGATTTTTAGGGGGTATTGCGATAGGGACGGACCAGAGTTTTCGAGATCCTAGACAAATTTATCGGTAATTTCACGATCTCTGTTAGACTTAGAAGGAGAAGCAATGATTGGGAACATGTAGTGACAACGGTGTATGGTCCGTACAATTCTAGATTACGGAAGGATCTATGGAGGGAGCTAGAGTTGATCAGATGAAAATGGGATCACCCATGGGTGGTAGGGGGAGATTTCAAATCACTAGATTTCAATATGAACATAGAGGCAGAGGTCACAATCCGGGCCAACAAGAGGCCTTCAATAGAGCGATAGACAATTTGGAGTTGATGGAGAAAATTCACCCGATCCAATATGCAGCAAAGTCCAACCCTAGCCAAATTGGATAGAGTGCTGGTTTCGAATGACTGGGAGGATGTCTTCCCTATGGCAAAAGTTAAATCCGCGGTTCGTTTCACGTCTGATCATTTGCCACTAATTATAGATTGCGACCAGCATTTTAAAAAGAAGTACTTCCCTTTTAGATTAAAAAAGTCATGGACTACTTCCGAAGATACGCGTTAGCAGATTCAGGAATCATGGGATCGCGCGACCTTACAGACATCGGCAATTGGCATTTGGGTGGAAAAGACAAGGCGTCTCAGGAGAGAGTTAAAGGGATGGGCTAAAGAGAAGTTTGGGAATAATACATTTAGGCAGGAGGAAATTGGCAATAGGATTCATGAATTAGAATCTAGCCAAGAAGATAGAGGTCTAACGGATCAGGAAAAAGAAGAGCTGGCAAATGGGAGGCTAGAGTTACAACAAATTCTTTCATTGGAGGAGATGCATTGGAAGCAACGTTCGAGAATACAGTGACTTAAGGAAGGGAACGCTAATACTAAATTCTTTCACAAAGTGGCAAATGGAAGGAGGAGAAGGAACTACATATCGGGGTTAGAGATCGATGGAAATTGGTGTGAGCATGAAGATCGCATTAGAGACCACCTAGACAAGATGTACCATAAGTTGCTGGGAAGAACCGATCAAGGGAGATCGTTTCTAGCGGAGGATATGTGGAGCGATTCGATGATAGATGGGAGCGAGGGGATCGAAAAAAGTTTTTCAGAGGAGGAAGTAAAAAATGCAATCAGGATGCTGGGACAAGACAAAGCTTCGGGACCCGACAGTTTGCCCATATTTTTTTACAAACTGTACTAGCAGATCGTCAAGGGGGGATTTTATGAATATCTTCAAAGATTTCCACGAGGGGACAACAAATATGGAAAGGTTAAATTATGCCACAATTATCCTCATTCCCAAGAAGCAAGATGTCCGCACAGTAGAGGACTTCAGACCGATTATCCTGATTAACAGATCCTTCAAAATAATTACTAAAGTTCTGGCACAAAGACTAGCTCCGAATCTAGAAGACATGGTGGCTACGTCTCAGAGCGGCTTCATCCGCGGAAGAGACATCGCGGATAGCATAACCAATGCTCATGAAGTGGTGTTCAGAAGAAACAAAGATAGGGCGGACGGTTTCCTTCTGAAATTAGATTTCAGAAAGGCATACGACTCAGTGAACTGGGAATGCATAGACGAAGCTCTCAAGCTCAAAGGATTTGGAGATAAATGGAGATCATGGATTAGGCGTTGCGTGCAAGGAGGAAAATCGTTCATTCAGGTGAATGGGTGGCAAGGAAAGGAAATAAGATGTAAAAGAGGTCTTAGGCACTACAACACACAAGGTATTTTCTGGCATTTTTTCTGATATTCATCGGTGTTTTTAAAATCGCCGGTGCTAATGCCGCTGAAGAAAGCGTCGCAGAAAAGGGGGGGGTCTACACTGGCATTTTTTACGAACACCGGTATTTCCCTAAGATACACCGGCGGTCGTAAAAATGCCGGTGTAGGGCATATTCAAGACTGCCCTCTTCTCCACATATAATTATTCTACCCCGGTGTTTGTAAAAATGCCGGTGTAGGTATATAAATTAAAAAAAAATTAAATTAAATTTAAAAAAAAAAACATGCAGCACTCTTACAATCAAAACCAGAATATGGAGTTCAAATTATTGAATTACAAAGAGTGAAAAAGAATACTTTCACTGTCAAATTCAGGCAAAAATGCTACTAACTGAAATGAAATTTATACTTTTATAATACTCATGAGATAACTATTAATTAAAATCACAACATAAGTTCAAACAGGATTATTTCATCACTAGTCACTCCTCTGTAAATCATAGTATGCAACTTCAGTTATATAATCCATCTCATCATCACTTAAAACCATACGACAAAGAACAATCTCATTTTCAAACCCAAGCAACAAGCATGAACATTACGTTAGAAACTGATACTCATGTAGACATCATGATATAATTGTATATAAAGTTTAGATAAAAAAATTTCTATCACTAGTCGCTCCTTAAAAAATCATAGTGAGCAACTTCAGATACATGATCCATCTCATCTCTAAATTCAGACAAAAAAGCAACTAATCCATCTCCAAATGCATAATAATTCCAGTTTATTCTGAAGGCTATAAACCCCTTGCATGTTGGCATTCAACCAAACTTCAAACAAGCACACACTATGCAGTGAGAGAATTTGAGAGTTCATTTCATTAACTATTGGATCATATATACTTCATCAAAACACAATATAACTAGCATCAGTTAATTTTCTTAAAAAGTTGTCAAACTGCAAACTTCTTTCGATTGCAGATAAGAAAGCAATATAATGTTGTCCCAAACCAACGATACCAGAGGAACCAACAATTCTGCATGGTCCCAATTTTTGTTTTAATCATGATCAGCTTCAAGTATTGAACAATGAAAAAAATGAAGCACATACTACAAAGAACCCAAACTGAAGACCCCTTTCTTCAATCTAAACCTGAATATGAAGATCATAGCTGGAGGCCCCCAAAAGCAAACTCATTTGCTATTATATATCCTAATGTTTTCCCCCCATCATTCATATACCCTAACATTACCTTTTGCATAACATCATAATAAATTGAGCCAAATATAATAGATTGCCAGCATGGAGAACATAACTTCCTTTTTGGCTGAACCAAACATTAATTCAATGTGAGCTAAATGACATTTGAAGATGAGCCAAGTTTGAACTTTAGGTTATATAAACAGAGGTAGAAAAACATAAGGGCATATAAGTGAGAAGTAGGCAAAATAGGTTACTTATCCTCAATTTACCATTCTTTTTCATTGTTAAGTTGGTACTGAATTTGTTATATTGATTTTGGAGGTTACACAGTGTCTTAGTTCTACTCAATGGAGTGGGACATTAGTGTCGTGACAAATGTATGCTTGTATTTGGACAAAACATATATGTTGAACGTAAGTAACAACGAGAGGGCTCTGTTGGTATAATGAAGTTGCCATCACAAGCAACTACAGATGAAGCAGTCTACCTCTATGCATTCCGCATAATTCTGTCAAAATCTTAACCCTTTTCCTTTTTGATCATAAGATAGAGAGTGGCCTATATTGTTCTATTGAAAATGCAAATAAATATACAACCAAAAATAAGAAACAAATATCCCAAGAGAATAGAAACAAATAGATGAGCAAGACAATGATTGGTGATGGAATTAATCCACGATGACAAACTAAATTAGAGGGCGACGCCCAATATCTTGCCGAATTTCTTCTTAAGTAGTAAGGTCATGACTTTTTAAGATATTATTGTTGCATTGTTCTTTTCCAACAAGAACAGATTGTACAATTGCACTGCAGAGTTAGACTTCGATTCGACTTCGATTCAAATTCTTGTACCTCATCCATACCTCCTAAGGTTGAAAAATAGAAACTTATCTAATTAGAATTGAAAGCGAAGATTAGTTCTTGTGAACTGTGATATTATGAAGATTGAATAATTCATACCAAATTAAGGACTATACATCCACAATTGTTTTGCCTCTCCTCTGAACAATGGAAATAAGTTATGATAATTAAACTTATGCCCAGTCATTCTTTCGCAACTTCAGTTAAACAATTCCAAAAAATCACATCTAATCCATAAACTATACAAAATAAATAAAAATCCAAACTTTACCAACCAAATCACCAAAGATGAGAAAATTACCAGGAGATAAGCAGCTGAAGTCCAACTTGGAGAACCCATGGCAAGAAGAGACTGGCCAAGGGACTGGCAGGGAGACGATGGCGATGCGATCGGAGTTAGGGTTTGAGAGGGAGGGCGTGGTCGGGGCTAGGGTTTGTGAGAGAGACGTGGGGGTAGGAAGGTAAGGGGCGACACGATGATTGGGGCTAGGGTTTGTGATTGGGGCTAGGATTTGTGTGAGAGAGATGGGCTAGGCAACGTGGGGAAGGGGGACGGGGGGCAAGACGACGGAGGGCAGAGGACGACGACGGTGGTGGTTGACGACGACGTGGAGGAGTTTGGTTTCTTGAGCGCGCAGAAGAGAGAAATCAGAAAATTTAGGGATTGAGTGAAAGAGAGACAGATCGAGGGAGTTTTGGGTTCTTAAGTGTCACACATCTACACCGGCATTTTAATGAAATGCCGGAATAGGTGGGGTGTATTTTTAATTTGTTCATAACCTGGGATATTTACCGGCATTTATACCCACACGCTAGAGTAAAATCACCGGGGTAAAATCAGTTTGTTGTAGTGAGGCAGGGGGATCCGATTTCGTCTCTATTGTTCGCCATCATTGCCAATGGATTGGCCGAAATGATCAAACGTGCACAAGAGAACAAAGTCATCAAGGGCATTAAGATTAAGGGGATTGATCAACCAATGACCATCCTCCAATATGCAGATGACACCCTCCTTTTTGGGAGAGCAAACATAGAAGATAGTTGCGATCAAGGCAGCGATGCTCTGCTTCCAAAGTTGGTTGGGGCTGAAAGTAAATCTGACTAAGAGCCGCGTCATCCCAATTAGCGAGAATTTATCAATGCCAACATCAAATATCTCGGCAATCTTAGGGTGCGAAACAGCCGAATTCCCGATCAAGTATCTGGGGACACCAATTAGGCCAGGAAAGTTGTTAAGAGAGGATTGGTCCCTCCTTATTGACAAGATAGCCACGAAGCTGGCTGGGTGGAAATGCAAATTCCTATCATTAGGAGGGAGGATAACTTTGCTCAATTCGGTTATCAGTTCAATTCCAATGTATCTCATGTCTGTATACGAGCTTCCTAAATGGGTTATCAATAAGATAGATAAGATGAGAAGGTGGTTCTTATGGAAAGGCACAGATGAAAGAAACAAGGGGTTTCATCTCATTAAGTGGGGGACAGTGTGCAAGAAAAGAGAATTCGGCAGACTGAAAATTCTCAATCTGCACGAAATGAATCGCGCGTTGCTCAGTAAATGGTGGTGGAAAATATCCAAACGAGGAAAAGGATGGTGGAGACACTCTTTTGATCTCTTCCGCAAAAGGAAAAAAGTATTGATTCGGAGGGCGGAGTCCTTCTGCTAAGGTTTCATTCTTGTAGAAAGGAGTGACGAAGTAAGGGGATATTTTCAACGCCAATTCTAGGTGCAGGGTTGGGAATGGGACTGAGTACGAGATTTTGGAAGGACATATGGTGTGGGAACATAGCTCTAAAAAATCTATTCCCCGCAGCGGCGGAGTCGGTTGTTGATCAAGATTCATTAGTTGTGGAGATATGGAAAGGCGGGAAACTGAGGTTCATCGTGCATGGTAAATTAAATCAGGAGAGTATAGGCCAGTTTGAAGAGCTCAATAGACTAATACAAATGGAAGGGGACCAAACGAACTCCGACTTTGATGAACGTGGGTGGAATTTAGAAAGGAGCCAGTCATTCACAGTAGCTTCTATGTACAAATGGCTTAATGATGGAGGGCTCAGAGGCTTGGTAGAGAGAGCGCCATTTGGCACACCCAAGCGCCGTTGAAAGATAGAGTTTTCGCTTGGTTAGCACACAACGATGCAATTTTATCCAAAGTTAACTTGAAGAAGAGAAACGTGCAAATCGACGTTAATTGCACTTATTGTCTAACAGCTGACAAGGACACTACACACATACTTTTCACTTGTCAGAGGACAGTTCTTACTTGGGAAGTAGTTTGTAGAGGTTTCGGGTGTGTAAGGTTTCCTAGGTCGTCATCCGATGTATGGGGTCTGTGGAGGGATAATTACATTAAGAGTGAAGATAAAAGAGCGTGGGAGATAGCCACAGCGGCAACTCTGTGGAGTCTGTGGCTAGATCGAAACGATTTATGCTTTCGTAACATTAATTATAGATTTTCAACTTCAATGCATAAAATTTTTCTTTTCATTCATGATTGGGCAGGGTACGTCGGCCCCAGGAAGAAGCTGAGGATGAGTTTTGAGGAGTAGTGCGTCGGAAGAGGGGAGGGGGGAAGCCGAGGCTTCTACAGCTTATGAGAGCACTGCTTTTTATTGTATATGTTGCTTTGTTTTATTTTCGAACTGCCTTTTCATGTAATTTGATGTATTTTGTAGCCGTCTGTTAAGGTGCGTTATGCAGCGTAGTAGACTGGGGTTGTACTTCTTTATTTTGTTAATCCGTCATTAATGAATCGATGACTTCGGTCATCTTTTATTTAAAAAAAAAAAAAAAACTAGTTATATTACATAAACTTGGAAGATTATTACATCATCGTATATTCAAGTAATGAACTAAAATTTTTCAAAATAAAAAATGGTATAAAAAAATATAACCACAAAATAAATTTACCAAAAGAAAGACATTCGCTTTGGAGTTTGCTGGATGAACCAATTCCTCTGAATTAAATAGTTCTTGTGTCTTGATTCTCTCACACGAAAACATTCGCTTCGGAGTTTGCTCGATGACCGAAGCGTCTTGAATCAAAATGAATTCTCCTTTCCTGTCCCTATATCCTCGGCATCCTGCTCCTCCATCTTCAACAACCTCAAACCCTCACTCAGCTTCGGGAAATATCCCTCCGGTCTCAGACAATCACTTCCTGAAAGCCCCAAATCCCCACTATACCGCTGCAATCCGCTATAGTGGAACTTCCCAACACCCATCAGAACACCAACAAAAACCATCACATCCACTCCACTAGCCACATTCCTACACACAGTAACGAAATCTACCTTGTTCAAATCTTCCTCCCAACTTAGAGATCTTCCCTTGTAGATAATTAAAAGCTCCGACAAAGGTTCGTGAAATAGCCCCCGCCCAACCTGTCCCTTCCACCTTCTTCTCCTGTCATTGCCTCTTGTTCCTGAAGTGGTCTCTACACTCAGCCTCCTCGAAGCCCCTCACCACCACTGTCGAGATCTTATCAACCCATTCAGTTATGAATTGTTAATTTCATCCCTTCAATTTCTTCGTCAAAGATTGGACTTCCCATCGCTCTCCATCATCAGCAGCTAAGGCAGTGAGGCCCTCCTCCGCCTCCTGGCACCTACGAAGAAGGCAGTCGAGATAGTCATGAATAAAGTGGAGCACCAGTGAGTCGTATGAAGCTTGCTCTCTCCATAAAGTACTTGGTATAGCCGCCGAAAGCAATCAAGTATAGAGGAGAGGCATTGGAATAGAACCCCAGAGATTGCCGGAGATGTGTAGTCTTCTAATCCAGTCATTACACCGTCCCTTGAAGCTTCGTGCTCCAATTTTTCTCAATTTGAATTGCCGATTTCAATTTTTCTAGCATCTCCCTGAGTTCACCCTCGGCCCGTACATCAAGCCAGTCAGCTTGGTCACAAAAGACTGATAAGATGGAGACTCTTCGTAGATTCTCATCTTCACTAAGTGATAACAACAGGCCCGAATTTGAGATCAAAGGCAGAGTTCTCTTATCAAAAGATATCATCTGGTCCACTAGGTGAAGAAAATTTATTCTACTTTCATCTTGAAGAAGATCAACATATTTCAGGAAGATCTCTTTTGACTAAATAGGTAGAAAGTCAAGTTACCATTGCTGAAATCTGTTGGAATTAATTTTTGCAATTTTCCTGGCTGGATTCCGGCAAGCTCCGGCCACCGGCGGCGCTGAAAAATGAGTGGATTGCGATCCTCTCGACGAGTACTATCCCGTGGTGTACTCACTTGCCAAAAACTAATTCCGTATGAATGAGAAATGTTGGTCAAAGTTGGGTACTTGAAATGTACTAACTTGGCAACTTGGAAAAAATGGATAGTCCCACATCGGAAATTGGGAAAGATTTTTTCTAGTATATATACTAGAAAACTGGACTAAAGGGCGTGGCCCGGGGATTACCACTAACGTGTAGTGGAGAGAGGACTTAGCCAAAATGACAATCATACACGCGCCCGGCCCGGCTCCGGCTTGGTTTGACTGAATCCAGACAGAGTCCTTTATGCAGTCAAAAAGTACAGTTATATCTTGGGAACTTTGTGCAAAGTCTTTCATTTACTGTTTTTATTTCCTGTATTTCAGTTCTTCACAATTGCTGTTGGGATTTTTCATATTTATAAAATTGGGTTCTAACATTCTTAAAGCAGAATTTTTTCCTCACTGATTCTAACAGTTTTGTGAAGGTTCATTTACAGGTGCTGTTATCGATTCTGAAAAAACAACTAACAAGTTCTGTTTCAAACTATTTCAGATAAGAACATGGAGAACACATAAAGTAATATTGCCAGTGGACTTATCAGTACTGAAACACCGGTGACTCAAAATGTGACTGCACAATCGGTTACGGTACATTCGGTCGTTCTTCCCATGCACATAATCGTGGAAGAAAAATCGGAGAAGTTCAATGGAACTGGATTCAAGAAGTGGCAAGGAAAGATGCAGTTCTACCTGACCACCTTGAAGCTGGACAGATTTCTCACCGAATCTGTCCCGATGCTGGCGCCAATGGATGCACACTCCGTTGCTGCAATTGATGCGTGGACTTAGGGCGACTATCTCTGCAGGAACTACATCCTGAATGGCTTGGTAGACCCCCTGTACAACGTCTACTGTTTCTTCAAGACGTCCAAACTCCTGTGGGAATCTTTGGAAAAGAAGTACAAAACAGAAGAGGTCGGGTCCAAGAAGTTTGTAGTCGGCAAATTTCTGGACTACAAGATGATTGACTCCAAAACTGTTGTGAGTCAAGTCCAAGAACTGCAGGTTATAATGCACGACATTGCTGCAGAGAACATGACGTTGTGCGAACCATTACAGGTTGCAGCGTTCATCGAAAAACTTCTACCTGGATAGAAAGACTTCAAGAACTACCTCAAACACAAGCGAAAGGAGATGTCTCTTGAAGACCTAATTATCAGGTTGCGGATCGAAGAGGAGAATCGCAAGAATGACAGGTCCTATGAAAACCAGTCCATAGAAAAGGCCAACGTGGTGGAGCACGAACAGAAGGGCAAGAAGAGAAAGTTTCTGCCACAGGCCTCAAACAAAAAATCTCTTGCAAAGAGGTTTGCTGGGAAATGGCACAAGTGCGGTAAACTGGGGCACAAAATTTCTAAGTGCCGTAGCAAGGACAATAATCGTTCAGGAATAGGGCATGCCAAAGGGAATGAAAAATTCCACGCACACATAGCTGAGAACTTGTCCACTGGTCTCTCTGACCTGGACCTCTGTGCTATAGTATCAGAGGTAAATCTTGTGGGGAGCAATCCTCATGAATGGTGGTACAATACTGGGACCACCAAGCATATCTTCTCGGACAAGAAAATGTTCACTTCATACCAGAAGTGCAACAAAGATGAACAACTGTTCATGGAAAACTCTTCCACCTCCAAAATTGAAGGAATAGGGAAGATATTGTTGAAAATGACTTCAGGCAAAGAACTAACACTCACAAATGTGCTGCATGTTCCAGATATTAGAAAGAACTAGATATGAGGTTCTTTGCTAAGCAAGAATGAGTTTAAGGTTGTTCTTGTTTCTGATAATTTTGTATTGTCTAAGAATGGGGTATACTTGGATAAAAGATATGTAAAGGATGGACTGTTCAAGTTTAATGTAATGACAGTTATCCCTAAAACTATTATTCCTGTTGTTCCCAATGTTAATGAAATAACACCTATTACCTATGTTGTTTAGTCTTCCTCTGTTTGTCATGAAAGACTAGGCCATGTTAATGTCAATTCTATGCGTAGATTAATTAACATGAATCTGCTACCAAAATTTAAGGTAGATAACTCCGAAAAATGTAAAGTTTGCACGGAGGCCAAACTCACTAAAATTCCATCACGTTCTGTAGTAAGAAGCACAGAAACTCTAGGTCTAATTCACACGGATCTGTGTGATTTAAAATATGTGCAGACCAGAGGTGGCAAAAGTACTTTGTGACATTCATAGACGATTGCACAAAATTCTGTTATGCATATTTGTTACATAGCAAAAATGAGGCTTTGGATAAATTCAAAGAATATAAACTTGAGATTGAGAATCAACTTGGCAAAACGATTAAAATCGTTAGAAGTGATAGAGGAGGAGAATATGATGCACCATTTAACATGTTCTGCTCAGAACATGGAATAGTTCATCAGACAACTGCTCCTTACTCATCCGAATCAAACGGTACTGCCGAGCGCAAGAACCGAACTCTAAAGGAGATGATGAATGCCTTGTTGTTGAAATTTGGCTTACCCCAAAACATGTAGGGGGAAGCGTTGCTGACAGCCAATTACATTCTCAATAAAATACCTCACAAGAAAACCGGCAAGACACCATACGAACTGTGGAAAGGTAACTGTTGCCGCTAAATTTGGTGTGGGGGCAAACGGATAGTATTTGTGGATTCTTAGGAAAACTGAATAGTAAACCTGTATACCTGTTCCGTCGGAGTTTGACGCCGACTCCTGCCGTACACCTGCAAAAAGTGCGAGACACCGGGGTTGTTCCCGGCGACGCACCCTCCGACGCTCAAGTCAGTAATCAGGGAAGATTATGAAAGAGCGCAAAAACTGGAGAAAGATTGATTACCTCTCAATGGAGATGGATGGGGGGTATTTATAGGCACCGCTTGGACCAGATTAGGAATGTAATCCCCCTGTGGTTAGATAAGGAATGTAATCCCTAATCCCCAGTGAAGGGATAGATATGAATCAAGGCCGTTGATTAGGATTTAACCAGAAACCCTAATTCTATCCCTTCTGGATCGGGTTTGCTGCGGGTTGAAGCCCGCACCCAGTTGAGCTGGATCCGTTTGCGGGTAAGTGGGTCTTCGGAGAAGATAACCAGTACCCGCTTCAGACCCGTTGGTAGGTGAAATTACCTTTTTACCCCCGGAGCTTCAAGATTCGTGCCCAATTTGGACGGTTCCGATTTAACCCCATTTTTGGCCATATCACGAGCCCCCCACTCCTAAAGATTGAGTTTGATCAGCCTTTGAGGAGTAGTTTAGCTGTTTTTAATGGCTAGTGGAGTTGTATCGGAGTCTAAATGGAGGGTTTTGAATCTCGAAGGGGGTAGTGAGGTGATTTTTCAAGGTGTAATCTGTTCTTAAGCTCCTCTGGATGTTTGGTGGTTCCTATTTATTTTTCTCGGATTGTTTATTTAATTTTGGGATGTGTTAACTAGTCGTTCGGGGGTCATAACAACGCATTCTAGGTAATAATTGTTCGTTCAGGGGCTCAAAAACGTTCTCCTGAATTTGTAATTATAATCTAGAATTTTTAGTTAATTTTCCCGAATTTTTAGTAATTTTTTCGCAATTTTTAAATAAATAAAGCGATTAAAATAAATAAAAATTAATTTTCAATACCGATTTATGGCGTGGCGCAATCTGGGCCCTTGATCAGCGGCGAGCGCGATTTTCTGGGCGATCAGACGATCCGCGCTCCTCGGCAGATAGTTTCTTCATATACGAGGGTCGGTTCCTCGTCTCCTCGGCTCGGCTGCTCGGCGCCAAGCTCGGAATCAGCCGAACTACGTGGCATGATCCTGAGCGTCCATCTCAGCGCGGATCCTCAAAAAATGCTATTTTGTCGTTTAGTGGACGTGGCAAGATCTGAGCTGTCCATCATGACGAGCGCGCTTTTTGACAAGATCCAACGGCTGAGGATGGTCGACAGGTTTTTTCTCCATATACGAGGGTCGGTTCCTCGTCTCCTCGGCTCGGCTGCTCGGCGCCTTTAGCCGAGGCATGGAGTCAGATGTTTTGAAGTCTTGGCTCTGAAGCGTCGCCTCCCTCCGACCCAGTAGCTCGGCTGCTTAGCCAAGCTGTTCAGCTCGGCTAGGCAGACCGGTGGCAGGCAGCTCAGAAGGTACACGTGGTCAGATCTGGAGCATCCATCATTGCGTGAATCACGAGGGCATGGTTCAGATCACGAGAAAACGTTACTTTGTCGTTTTGTGAGCGTGGCGCAATCTGAACTGCTTATCGTGTCTTGACACGAGTTTTGGAGAGATCCGACTGTGATTTGTCCTCAGAAGGATTTTTCTCCATATACGAGGGTCGGTTCCTCGTCCCCTCGGTTCGGAGGCTCGGTGCCTTTAGCCGAGGCATGGAGTTAGATGTTTTGAAGAGTCTTGGCTCCGAAGCGTCGCCTCCCTCCGACCCAGTAGCTCGGCTGCTTAGCCAAGCTGTTCGGTAGCTCGGCTAGGCAGACCGGTGGCAGGCAGCTCGGAAGGTACACGTGGTCAGATCTGGAGCGTCCATCATTGCGTGAATCACGAGGGCATGGTTCAGATCACGAGAAAACGTTACTTTGTCATTTTGTGAGCGTGGCGCAATCTGAACTGCCCATCGTGTCTTGACACGAGTTTTGGAGAGATCCGACTGTGATTTGTCCTCGGAAGGATTTTTCTCCATATACGAGGGTCGGTTCCTCGTCCCCTCGGTTCGGAGGCTCGGTGCCTTTAGCCGAGGCATGGAGTTAGATGTTTTGAAGAGTCTTGGCTCTAAAGCGTCGCCTCCCTCCGACCCAGTAGCTCGGCTGCTTAGCCAAGCTGTTCAGTAGCTCGGCTAGGCAGACCGATGGCAGGCAGCTCGGAAGGTACACATGGTCAGATCTGGAGCATCCATCATTGCGTGAATCACGAGGGCAGGGTTCAGATCACGAGAAAATGTTATTTTGTCGTTTTGTGAGCGTGGCGCAATCTGAACCGCCCATCGTGTCTTGACACAAATTTTGGAGAGATCCGACGGTGATTTGTCCTCGGAAGGATTTTTCTCCATATACGAGGGTCGGTTCCTCGTCCCCTCGGTTCGGAGGCTCAGTTTCCTTTAGCCGAGGCATGGAGTTGGATTTTTTGAAGAGTCTTGGCTCTGAAGCGTCGCCTCCCTCCGACCCAGTAGCTCGGCTGCTTAGCCAAGCTGTTCGGTAGCTCGGCTAGGCAGACCGGTGGCAGGCAGCTCAGAAGGTACACGTGGTCAGATCTGGAGCGTCCATCATTGCGTGAATCACGAGGGCAGGGTTCAGATCACGAGAAAACGTTATTTTGTCGTTTTGTGAGCGTGGCGCAATCTGAACTGCCTATCGTGTCTTGACACGAATTTTGGAGAGATCCGACGGTGATTTGTCCTCGGAAGGATTTTTCTCCATATACGAGGGTCGGTTCCTCGTCCCCTCGGTTCGGAGGCTCGGTTTCCTTTAGCCGAGGCATGGAGTTGGATTTTTTGAAGAGTCTTCGCTCTGGAGCGTCGCCTCCCTCCGACCCAGTAGCTCGGCTGCTTAGCCAAGTTGTTCGGTTGCTCGGCTAGGCAGACCGGTGGCCGAGTCGTGGACTTAAGTGATTTGAGGAGTTTTTGCTTTTCGAAACGTCGCAACTCTCCGCTTGACGCTTTGGCTTCTTAGTGGGCCTTTTAGATTCCCAAGGAGGCCCAACATCATACTGGGGTTATAAGCTCTCACTCCCCCACCCCCAAGTTCATTTCACCCTTTTACTCCAGACTTTTACTTTCACTCTCTGCGCTCTCTGCTAGCGGCGACTTTTGCTCCAAGGCGGTGACGTTAGCTGTCGCGTGGGCCAGGCGATTTCCGGCGAGCTTATTCCGACCGTAAACGTCACTTCAAGGTCAGTCTCTTGCCTTAGCTTTTTTATAGAGATGTCAAGGGTGAACTCGGGGAGTGAGGCCTCGTCCTCAGGCGATAGTGGTGCCGAGGAGAGGAGGCAGTCGGAGATCCGAAGGAGGGGGAAGCAAGTAGCCGAGCCGTCTGTGGCCGAGGTGAGGAAGGAGAAGAAGAAGAGGAGTGTAGTGGCCCAATCTCCCGTGGTCGAAGTGATCGTGGAGAATCCGAGGCAAGCCCCCGAGACGGGCCGATACCCTTGTGTGCTGTCCGGGCATGCTGGGGTTAGGCAGTACGAGGGCGACCTCATGAAAAAGGCGATCATCGGCCAGTCGGAAGTTTACGAAGAGAATAACCCGGTTCTGACTACCGAGGCAGATGAGATTGGATCGGTGCTATCCGAGAGGGACCTCCTTCGGATCAGAAAGGGGTTCGCGATCCCTCCGGAGTACAAGCTAATTCTCCTCGGCACTGGGATGCAGGCGAACTCCAAGCTGTCATCGTCGGATATGTGCATGTTCGACTACGACTCTCTGAACGCCGGACTGCGTTTTCCGCTGCATCCCTTCATTCTCCAAGTCCTCGGATGGTACTGCCTCGTGTCGACCCAATTTATGCCGAACACATGGCATCATGTGAACGCCTTCCTGCTCCAGTGCCGCAACGCCAAAGTCGAGCCGGACCTGACGGTCTTCCGAAGCATGTATCGGATAAACCGGATGCACAAAACTGAGCATCGATACTACCTGGTGCTGAGGAAGGGTGTTCGGATCATAGAAAACCCGGACTCAATCAAAGGCTGGAAGGAAAAGTTCTTCATATTGAGGGAGGCGTCGATGCTGCAAATTCCGAACCGGTGGAAGCCAGAGGTGCCCAAATTTACGAGGGCCGACCCGGAACTGAATGCGGCCGAGGAGGAAGTGGCGAGGAAGATCGTAGCCCTCCCGATGCTGAGTTAGAGGGAGATGACCGAGGAGGTGCTGTTCGGGTCAGGCCTTAGTCCGATCGACCCGAGTACGCTCCTGACATCTCGTGTTATATATTTTTTTCCAAGTCTTTAGTTCGCTTTACTGACTCAATTTGTTTGTTGTTTGATACAGAAGCGCTGAAGATGGACTTCAATGCCATGATGAACGAGAGGGGCAAGGTGGCTGATGGTAGGAAGAGGAAGAGGCCTAGCACGACCGCCTCGTCAGGTCGGCAGCTCAAAGTTGCTTCGACTACCACTCTGCCTCCCCCGGTCACTGAGGTCCCCTCATCGACGGTGGTCGTTGTCGAAGAGCCCTCGGCTCCCGTTGCTTCTGCCCCGGTCGGTGGGGCCTTCGACGTCTCGGCGGCGTTGTCGCTTGAGGATCCGCCGTTGACTGCTCATGCCGAGGTGATCTTGACCGAGCAGCACAAGCAGCTGTTCGTTCCGAACTGGCGAGTGAAGAATCATGATGGATTCCTCAGCAACTTGCAGATGTCGATGCAGGCCGTCAAACACTTGGCGACCCCGAAGGATCGAGCCGCGCTGCAGGCGGGGACGGTCGGCGACGACACTAATGAGGTCACCCGGTCGCTTGTATCGGTAAGTCTCGTGTACCTTTTTTATGGAATTTCTTTAAGTCTGCCGCTCGGCACTTACCCTGTTTTCACCATCGTCTTGTTTTGGCAGGCCACTTGTCACTTCAACCATCTCCTCGAAGCGTTCGCCGAACAGGAGAAGGAGTTGAAGGCCGCCAGTGACAAGGACAGGGCGGACAAGGTGAAGGCGGTTCGGCAGCTCGAGGCTGAGCAGAGGCGAGCCGAGGGCCTGGAGGTCCAGGTTGCCAATCTTGTGGCCGACCTAGAGCAGTCAGGGGGCGGCTCGCTGAGGAGTCTGCCAAAGCCGCCAAGGCTGCCGAGGAGCTGGCTGCGTCAGCGAAGGCTCTGGCTGAGGTGAAGGCGGAGAAAGAGGCCTTGGCAACGAAGATCAAGGCCGAGGTCGAGGCTGAGGCGAAGAAGCACATGGCCTCGAACATGGAGAAGTCCTACCAGAGGGCGCTCGACCATGTTCAGGACCGCGTCCCCGGCTTCGAGCGGGTCGGCTACAGACTGTGGCCCGGATCCCCATCGGACGGCGAGGAGGAAGGAGGCGAAGGTGACGAGGTGGAGGGTGACGAGGAGGAGGAGGTTGTCGCCGACGCTTTGGAGACAAACCCCCAGGGCAAGGCGAGAAATGAGGGGCCATCTGACGAGGCGCCTGTGGTCGAACCGGCGACGCAGGTGGACCCCTGATCTTCTCGTCTCTTTGTAGTCTTTGTTTTTTTTTCAAAAATGTAATGCCTTTTTTGCGGATTGGCCACCGCTTCTTTCTATGAATGAAAATATTTGTTTCAAATTTGTGCAAGTGTTTGGGTCGGTGTGTAGTTTTCCAATTGCGATGTTCTTGTATTTCAGATCCTCGACCACACCCCAAATACCGCAGTGGCTCGGCGACGTGCCGAGCTGTTCAAGCAATCTCGCAAGGCTCGACTCGTGGGTGAGATCGAGCTCACCAGAAGGTTGATGTTCAACGTGGAGAAGAAGAACAGCGAGCTTCTGACCGAGGTGCACCATCTCCGGATAGTTGAGGAGGAGCACTCGGCGAAAGAGGCAGAGCTAGCCTCGGTGTTGGACGAGCGAGATGAGCTCGAGAAGAAGGTCGAGCAGCTGCAGAGGGTCACGGTCGATAAGAGCATCGAGGTGACCAACTTACGTCGTATTATATCCGATAGCGCTGAGTACCCCGGTTCGGAAAAGCTCCCTCGGTTCAAGATAATGGTTAAGGACGACACTCTGAAGGATAGGATCGTCGAGCTCGAGGAGGAGGTGGCTCGACTGAAGCCTCAGCCTGTGAGAGCTAATGTCCGCAGCACTTCTTGCACTCGCGAGGAGAGAGAACGGGGGATCACGTTTTATGAGCTAGCGACTCATGGCCAAGCTATTGGTCGGACAGCGGCCGATGCACAAAGCGGAGTAGCTGTTAGCTCTAGCGGGGCTTCGGTCGGAGCGACCGTTAGAGTTAGTGGCGAGGCGGCGTCCCAGTTCGTCGGCCTAGAGACAAGCTCGGAGGTGAAGAGACAGAAGCCGCAGTTGTCTCTGAATCAGAACGTCCCTGTTCCGAGGAGACACTGAACGAGTGGCGTCGCCTTTTACTTCTTGCGTCGTCCCTGTTGCTGTAATAACATGCCTTGTAATTTTTTTAGTTGCTTTCCCACTGTAACTGTCTGCCTTGTAATTTTTTTAGTTGCTTTCCCACTGTAACTGTCTGCCTTGTAAATTTACCAAGTATCTTAATAAAATCGAGGTTGTTTTGTTCGTCGTTGTGCCGTGGTCGCCTTATTCTTGACGCCGAACCATAAGGACCCATAGTTGTCTTCTTTGTAGATTTTAGCCGCAGAACATTAGTCTTTCGCTCGGAATATACCGAGGTGACTGTGCTCTTCCGAGGTGCGATAGCTCGGACATCAGATTCTGCCCACGTGGCAACATCGAGACGGTCGATCGTGATCGTGGTACGTATCACGAGGTGGGAGGCACGAGTTCCAAGAAAACACTATCTTGTCGTTTTGTGGACATGTGGTACGATCAGATCCGTTCATCACGTTCTAGCACGCATTTTGAGATGATCCAACGGCGAAATCGGTTCGGCAGAATTTTTCTCCATATACGAGGGTCATTTCCTCGTCCGCTCGGCTCGGGGTTTTAAGTGAGCGCGGTTGAGCCGAACGATGGATTCCGAACCACCGTTAGAGTTGCTCGACGGTTGTGGGAGCAGTTCCGAACGGCGACCTACTTCTAGCTTGCCGAGGATCGAACTTGCGAAGTAGGGTCGAGCCGAGTGTTGGACTCCGAACCATCGATTGAGTTGTTCAACGGTTGTGGGAGCATTTCCGAACGACGACCTACTTCTAGCTCGCCGAGGAGCGAACTTGCGAAGTAGGGTCGAGCCGAGTGTTGGACTCCGAACCATCGGTTGAGTTGTTCAACGGTTGTGGGAGCAGTTCCGAACGGCGACCTACTTCTAGCTCGCCGAGGATCAAACTTGCGAAGTAGGGTCGAGCCGAGTGTTGGACTCCGAACCATCGGTTGAGTTGTTCAACGGTTGTGGGAGCAGTTCGGAACGACGACCTACTTCTAGCTCGCCGAGGAGCGAACTTGCGAAATAGGGTTGAGCCGAGTGTTGGACTCCGAACCATGGTTGAGTTGTTCAACGGTTGTGGGAGCAGTTCCGAACGGCGACCTACTTCTAGCTCGCTTACGAGCGAGCTTGCGAAGTAGGGTCGAGCCGAGTGTTGGACTCCGAACCATCGGTTGAGTTGTTCAACGGTTGTGGGAGCAGTTCCGAACGGCGACCTACTTCTAGCTCGCCGAGGAGCGAACTTGCGAAGCAGGGTCGAGCCGAGTGTTGGACTCCGAACCATCGGTTGAGTTGTTCAACGGTTGTGGAAGCAGTTCCGAACGGCGACCTACTTCTAGCTCGCCGAGGATCGAACTTGCGAAGTATGGTTGAGCCGAGTGTTGGACTCCGAACCATCTGTTGAGTTGTTCAACGGTTGTGGGAGCAGTTCCGAACGGCGACCTACTTCTAGCTCGCCGAGGAGCGAACTTGCAAAGTAGGGTCGAGCCGAGTGTTGGACTCCGAACCATCGGTTGAGTTGTTCAACGGTTGTGGGAGCAGTTCCGAATGGCGACCTACTTCTAGCTCGCCGAGGTGCGAACTTGCGAAGTAGGGTCGTGCTGAGTGTTGGACTCCGAACCATCGGTTGAGTTGTTCAATGGTTGTGGGAGCAGTTTCGAACGGCGGCCTACTTCTAGCTCGCCGAGGAGCAAACTTGCGAAGTAGGGTCGAGCCGAGTGTTGGACTCCGAACCATCGGTTGAGTTGTTCAACGGTTGTAGGAGCAGTTCCGAATGGCGACCTACTTCTAGCTCGCTGAGGAGCGAACTTGCGAAGTAGGGTCGAGCCGAGTGTTGGACTCCGAACCATCGGTTGAGTTGTTCAACGGTTGTGGGAGCAGTTCCGAACGGCGACCTACTTCTAGCTCGCCGAGGATCGAACTTGCGAAGTATGGTTGAGCCGAGTGTTGGACTCCGAACCATCTGTTGAGTTGTTCAACGGTTGTGGGAGCAGTTCCGAACGGCGACCTACTTCTAGCTCGCCGAGGAGCGAACTTGCAAAGTAGGGTCGAGCCGAGTGTTGGACTCCGAACCATCGGTTGAGTTGTTCAACGGTTGTGGGAGCAGTTCCGAATGGCGACCTACTTCTAGCTCGCCGAGGTGCGAACTTGCGAAGTAGGGTCGTGCTGAGTGTTGGACTCCGAACCATCGGTTGAGTTGTTCAATGGTTGTGGGAGCAGTTTCGAACGGCGGCCTACTTCTAGCTCGCCGAGGAGCAAACTTGCGAAGTAGGGTCGAGCCGAGTGTTGGACTCCGAACCATCGGTTGAGTTGTTCAACGGTTGTAGGAGCAGTTCCGAATGGCGACCTACTTCTAGCTCGCTGAGGAGCGAACTTGCGAAGTAGGGTCGAGCCGAGTGTTGGACTCCGAACCATCGGTTGAGTTGTTCAACGGTTGTGGGAGCAGTTCCGAACGGCGACCTACTTCTAGCTCGCCGAGGATCAAACTTGCGAAGTAGGGTCGAGCCGAGTGTTGGACTCCGAACCATCGGTTGAGTTGTTCAACGGTTGTGGGAGCAGTTCGGAACGACGACCTACTTCTAGCTCGCCGAGGAGCGAACTTGCGAAATAGGGTTGAGCCGAGTGTTGGACTCCGAACCATGGTTGAGTTGTTCAACGGTTGTGGGAGCAGTTCCGAACGGCGACCTACTTCTAGCTCGCTTACGAGCGAGCTTGCGAAGTAGGGTCGAGCCGAGTGTTGGACTCCGAACCATCGGTTGAGTTGTTCAACGGTTGTGGGAGCAGTTCCGAACGGCGACCTACTTCTAGCTCGCCGAGGAGCGAACTTGCGAAGTAGGGTCGAGCCGAGTGTTGGACTCCGAACCATCGGTTGAGTTGTTCAACGGTTGTGGGAGCAGTTCCGAACGGCGACCTACTTCTAGCTCGCCGAGGATCGAACTTGCGAAGTATGGTTGAGCCGAGTGTTGGACTCCGAACCATCTGTTGAGTTGTTCAACGGTTGTGGGAGCAGTTCCGAACGGCGACCTACTTCTAGCTCGCCGAGGAGCGAACTTGCAAAGTAGGGTCGAGCCGAGTGTTGGACTCCGAACCATCGGTTGAGTTGTTCAACGGTTGTGGGAGCAGTTCCGAATGGCGACCTACTTCTAGCTCGCCGAGGTGCGAACTTGCGAAGTAGGGTCGTGCCGAGTGTTGGACTCCGAACCATCGGTTGAGTTGTTCAATGGTTGTGGGAGCAGTTTCGAACGGCGACCTACTTCTAGCTCGCCGAGGAGCGAACTTGCGAAGTAGGGTCGAGCCGAGTGTTGGACTCCGAACCATCGGTTGAGTTGTTCAACGGTTGTAGGAGCAGTTCCGAATGGCGACCTACTTCTAGCTCGCTGAGGAGCGAACTTGCGAAGTAGGGTCGAGCCGAGTGTTGGACTCCGAACCATCGGTTGAGTTGTTCAACGGTTGTGGGAGCAGTTCCGAACGGCGACCTACTTCTAGCTCGCCGAGGAGCGAACTTGCAAAGTAGGGTCGAGCCGAGTGTTGGACTCCGAACCATCGGTTGAGTTGTTCAACGGTAGTGGGAGCAGTTCCGAACGGCGACCTACTTCTAGCTCGCCGAGGAGCGAACTTGCGAAGTAGGATCGTGCCGAGTGTTGGACTCCGAACCATCGGTTGAGTTGTTCAACGGTTGTGGGAGCAGTTCCGAACGGCGACCTACTTCTAGCTCGCTGAGGAGCGAACTTGCGAAGTAGGGTCGAGCCGAGTGTTGGACTCCGAACCATCGGTTGAGTTGTTCAACGGTTGTGGGAGCAGTTCCGAATGGCGACCTACTTCTAGCTCGCCGAGGAGCGAACTTGCGAAGTAGGGTCGAGCCAAGTGTTGGACTTCGAACCATCGGTTGAGTTGTTCAACGGTTGTGGGAGCAGTTCCGAACGGCGACCAACTTCTCGCTCGCCGAGGAACGAACTTGCGAAGTAGGGTCGAGCCGAGTGTTGGACTTCGAACCATCGGTAGAGTGAAGAGTATAAGCAATTTTTACAAGTAACATATGAAAAAAACTCTTTATTGATGACTAATGTTCGGCTGCTTCTAAAGTTGCGAGCCGTTATTACAAGAGAAAAATAAATGGAAATTATTACAAGTAATAGGAGAGGAACGGTTCGACATCTCCAAGTGCTTAGAGAGGCGTTGGTACTCTCTCTTGGTACTTTAAGAGATGGTCGGCATTCCATGTCCTAGGGATCTCCCTGCCTTCGAGGTCTTCTAGTCTGTACGTGCCGGGCCGAACTTCTTTGACAATCTTGTAAGGTCCCTCCCAGTTCGGAGCGAGTTTACTCTTCTGACTGGGGAAAGAGATGGCCAACTTTCTGAGGACCAGGTCTCCTTCTTTGAGGTCGGTAGGACGGACTTTCTTGTTGTATGCCATCTCGATCCTTCTTCGGTAGCTTTGTTGACGAATGGCAGCTCTTTCTCGGATCTCATCTATCAGGTCTAGACTTGCTCGGAGCTCTCTGGCATTTTGCTCTTCTTCATAAGCTATTAGACGAGGAGAAGGTATTCCGACTTCCAGGGGGATGATGGCCTCGGACCCATAGGTGAGATTAAATGGGCTCTCTCCTGTGGGGGTCCGTTTTGTGGTGCGGTAGCTCCACAGCACGTTGGGAAGCTGATCGACCCATAAGCCTTTGGCACACTTATCTAACCTCTTCTTAATGCCGGAGAGGATCTGTCGGTTAACATTTTCGGCTTGGCCATTCGACTGAGGATGAGAGACGGAGGAGAACCGGTGTTGGATGGCAAGGTCTTCGCATAGAGCTCGGAAGGCAGCCTCGGTGAACTGGGTTCCGTTGTCTGTTATTAGGACCCTAAGAACGCCGAATCGGCAGATCACGCTCTTCCAAAAGAACTGGACAACCTTGTTCTCGGTGATCGTGGCCAAGGGCTCGGCCTCTATCCATTTCGAGAAGTAGTCGATTGCCACGACTAAGAATTTGAACTGTCCGGGAGCTGGCAGAAATGGCCCTAGTAAATCCATCCCCCACATTGCGAAGGGGATCGGACTTGATAGGGAAGTGAGTGGAGCTTGTGGGAGGCGTCGGATGTCGGAGTACTTCTAACAGGAGCTACATTGCCGAACGTGCCGTTCGGCGTCTCGTAGGAGAGTGGGCCAGAAATATCCGTAGTTCAACACCTTGCGTGCTAGAGCTCTGGAACCCGAATGTGCTCCGCCCATACCCTCATGAAGTTCTTGCAGGGTGTAGTCGGCTTGCCCGGGGGAGAGGCATCTCAGGTACGGCTTGCCGTCGACCTGTGTGAAGGAGAGTTTGTATAGGATGCCTCCGATCAGTGTGTAACGCTCGGCCCGGGTTCTTACTCTTCGAGATTCCTTGGGATCCTCAGGGAGGAGTCCGTCCCTTAAAAATTCGATGAGGGGTTTCATCCAGTTATCTTCAAGTAGGACAGGCAGCGACTCTATGGAGTCGGAGGTTTCGTCCTCTATACTCGGCTTCAGAAGAACCTCTATCAAGACGGTCTGCTCGAGACCTTGAAGGGAGGAGGAGGCTAGTTTGGAGAGGGCATCGGCCTAAGCATTTTCTTCTCGGGGGATTCTTTGGATGAGGGCTTCTTCAAATAGTGCCATGAGGCCCTTGACTTTGGCTAAGTATTTAACCATCCTGTCATCGCGAGCTTCATACTCGCCGAGGACCTGATTGACGACTAGCTGAGAGTCGCTAAAGATCCGGAGGCGTTGGGCCCCTGCATTTCGAGCCATTCCAAGGCCGGCTATGAGTGCCTAGTATTCTGCTTCGTTGTTCGAGGCCTTGAAGTTGATACGGAGGGAGTATTGGAGGATGAAGTCATCTGGGCCTGCCAGAATGACCCCTGCCCCGCTTCCCTCATTGCAGGAGGATCCGTCCACATAAACCGACCAGACGGGTGGTGCTTTTGCTGTTTGGCTGGACTCGGGGATGGTACTTTCAACTATGAATTCTGCTAAGGCCTGAGCCTTGATCGCGGTCCGAGGCTGATAAGTTATATCATGCTGGCTCAGCTCGATAGACCACTTCACAAGGCGACCCGATGTCTCCGGCTTGTGGAGGACCTGTTTCAGTGGCTGGTCGGTAAGAACGACCACCGAATGGGACTGAAAGTACGGACAAAGCTTTCTTGCGGCCATCACCAGAGCATAAGCCATCTTTTCTATCTTCGGGTATCGGAGCTCGGTGTCCCGAAGGACCTTGCTCACATAGTAGATGGGCTTCTGAGCCCGGTCTTCTTCCCTTAGTAAAACGCCGCTGAGAGTCTGTTCGGAGGCTGCCAAGTAGAGGTAGAGGGGTTCTCCGAGAATTGGTTTGCTGAGGAGAGGAGGATTGACGAGGTAAGCCTTGAGCTGGTCGAAGGACTCCTGTTGCTGCTGTCCCCATTCAAAACCCTTAGCCCCCCTGAGGGCCTTGAAGAAGGAGAGGCATTTCTCCCCGGACTTCGAGAGAAAACGCCCTATGGCGGCCAAGCGGCCTGTCAACCTCTGAACTTCCTTAACATTCTTGGGGGGTGCCATGTCTAATATGGCCTTGATTTTCTCTGGGTTTGCTTCAATTCCTCGCTGGCTAACCATGAAGCCAAGGAACTTTCCTGACGAGACACCAAACGCACACTTGTTCGGATTGAGTCTCATGTTGTGCTTTCTCAGAACATCAAACACCTCTTGGAGGTCGGTTACATGGTCAGGACCTCGGATGCTTTTTACAAGCATGTCGTCAACATACACTTCCATATTACGGCCGATTTGAGCTTGGAAAACCTTGTTGACGAGGCGTTGGTATGTGGCTCCAGCATTCTTCAGACCGAAGGGCATGACCCTGTAGCAATAGAGGTCCTGGTCGGTTACAAATGAGGTCTTCGGGATATCCGGAGGGAACATCCGGATCTGGTTGTAGCCTGAGAAGGCGTCCATGAAGCTGAGGAGTTCATGTCCCGAGGTGGCATCGATCAGAGTGTCAATACTCGGAAGAGGAAAGAGATCCTTGGGGCAGGCCTTGTTGAGATCAGTAAAATCAATACAAATCCTCCAAGTCCCATTGGACTTCTTCACCATTACTACATTTGACAACCATTCGGGATAGTTCACCTCTTGTATGAACCGGGCCTTCAAGAGCTTGTCCACCTCCTCTTTTATAGCTAGCTAGCGCTCGGGGGCGAACTTGCGCCTCTTCTGCTGAACCGGTTTGGACCCCGGAACAACGCTGAGGCGGTGGACTAAGAGCTCTTCGGAAATTCCGGGCATGTCTGCAGCTGACCAAGCGAAGAGGTCTTGGTTCCTTCGGATGCACTGTACAATGTCCGAGCAAAGGGCAGACGGGAGGGTCTTGCTAACAAAGAACTTGCGAGTTGGATCCTGCTCAGAGAAGATCACTCCCTCCAATTCATCCACCGGCTCGGACGTCGGTCGGGCAGCATCTTGGGGGATTTCCAGAGTTTCTAAGGAGAGGACTAGTCCGAGGGTAGAGGACATATAGCACTTACGGGCCGTTTCCTGATTGCCCCTTACTTCCCCCACCCTGGCCCGGGTGGGGAATTTTATCTTAAGATGGTATGCTGAAGGAACAGCTTCCAGAGCTGCTAGGCCGGGTTGGCCTAGGATGACATTGTAAGCTGCAGGGACATCCACAACCATAAAATCCATCGCCTCCGTTCGGGTAGTAGGAGTTTTTCCAGTGGTTACGTCGAGGGTGATTACCCCTTCAATAGTCACTGGCACTTCCGTGAACCCATGGAGCGTGTATCCGGCGGGCTTGAGTCTATCTCGGAAGAGCTTTAGGCCTTTGAAAGCGGCGAGAAAGAGGATGTTAACGGAGCTGCCGTTGTCTACTAGGATCCTCTCCACTTTAAAGTTCGCCATGTGGAGGCTGATGACGAGTGCGTCACAATGAGGGGTGCGGACACCTTCAAGATCTTCGTCTGAGAACGTGACGGGCACTCCGAGGCCTTTGGGAGGAGGGGTGGCTCGAACCGAGTTGACTTCTCTTATAAATGCCTTCCGAGAGGAGTTTGAGGAGCCCCCCATTGGGCCCCCATGAATGAGGTGGAGGACTCGCTCTTCCTCGAAGTCGGGCATCTCATCTCGTTCCGGGCGCTTATTAGCCCCCCGAGGCGGGGGAGGAAGTTAGGCTCGGTCCTTTCTTACGAACTTTGTTAGCTGCCCCCTCTGGATAAGGGCTTCTATCTCATTCTTTAGGGCCCGACAAACATTGGTGTCGTGGCCGTGATCCCGATGATAATGACACCACTTCTCTTTATCCCTTTTCTTGGCAGGGGTGTTCATCCTCGGAGCAGGAGGTATGATCCCTTCCTTCTCAACTTCCATCAGAATGGTTGAGACATTAGTGGTGAGGGGAGTAAACTTCTCGAATCTGGGGGGAGGTCGGCGCTGGCCGGCATTATCCTTCTGGAGCTTCTTGGCTCCTTCCTCTTCTGTTCCCTTTCTCTTAAACCTGGAGGAAGACCCCTCCAAGTTGGGGCGGTGCTCGGCTTTTTCAGCCCGAATGTACTTTTCACTTCGGAGGAGGAGGTCAGAGAAGTTCTGTGGGGGCTTCTTGGCGAGGGAGGAGCAGAGGTTGGGATTGAGGACATTGGACTGAAATGCTGCTGCAGCGACCGACTGGTCGAGGGATGCTATGGACCTGGCTTCAGCTGTAAACCTCTTCACATAGTCTCTCAACTTCTCACCCTTCTTCTGGAGGAGGTACAGTAGCGAGATGGTGGTCTTCTCGGTTCTACGGCTACTTACAAAATGGGTGACGAAGAGGGTTTCGAATTGCTCGAAGGAGAATATTGAGGAGGGGTCAAGGCGAGAGTACCATTCTCGAGCTGGACCCTTGAGAGTTGCGGGGAAGGTTTTGCAGAGCAGGGCATCGGAAGCTTGGTGGATGAGCATTAGGGTCTTGAAGCTCTCGATGTGATCGACGGGGTCAGTCTCCCCGGAGTAGGTCTCAAATTGAGGAGGCTTGAAGCCGACCGGCACAGGTGCATCCATTATGGTTCGGAAAAAAAGGGGTCTGCTAGGACGAAGGGTCCTTCCTCTAAGCTCCTCTTCTCGGTCTAACTGACCCAAGCGCCTCTCCATCTCATGGAGACGGCGGTACACAGCTGATATGGCTAAAAATGGGGTTATATCGGAACCGTCCAGATTGGGCACGAATCTTGAAGCTCAGGGGTAAAACGGTAATTTCACATACAAATGGGTCCGAAACGGGTACTGGGTCTCCTTCTCACAGATCCAACACCCCACAGACGGATCCACTCCAACTGGGTACGGGTCCCGACCCAAGACGAACCCAAATCAGCTAGAGGAAAATCAGGGTCACTGATTTGACCAAATCAACGGGCCTGATTTGCTCTCACCGGGAATCAGGGGTCAGTTTCCTAAACAGATTGGGAGGATTTTTCTCCTGACAGTTACACAGAAAATCAGGTCCCTAATCACTCCCATGGCGACTATAAATACCTCCCCTACCACTGTGACCAGGTAATCACTTTTTTCCACCTTAAGCTCTTTCTTAATCATCACTGGTTACTGACAAGAGTGTCGGAGGGTGCATCGCCGGAATCAACCCCGGTGTATCGCACTTCCTTGCAGGTAGCGGCAGGAATCAGAAGGCTTGGATCCGCTATTCAGGTTTTTCCGCGAACTCACAAATCTCATCTGTTTACCCCCACACCAGAAACAGCGGTAACAGATTGGCGCCGTCTGTGGGAAAACCACACGAATAGCCTCCGCCTCTTCCTCGTCGACTAGCTCTTCTCTAACCATGCCCCCCAGGAAGGTCAGATCAAGGGGGTCCAACCGTGGGCCCAACCCAGCCGATCAGCAAGAGGAAGTCCCCGTGCATCCTCCTCCACAGCCCGAGCAACTTCCTCCCCCAATCCAAGATCCTCTCCTGAATCAACAACCCCCTAATGGCCCTGCTGGCCAGAACGGGCGGAGGCAGAAGCAACCTCTCCACGCAGACCGTGTCTCGGTTCACAATGCCTCCTCGGATTCAATGGCTTCCCATCACCCCGACCTCCGCAACACCGTTCTGAACCGCCAAAAGGATGAGGACCTTCGCAACCGCCTAGATGAGAAGCGGCCCGAGAGGGAGCCTCCCGCCAACATCAAGGCGAGCGATCTCCCCATCGCCGAGATGGTAGGAGGTCTCCGGACCGAAGAGGACGGGGCGTATCGCCCGAGCGTCACAGAAGGAGGCCTCGTTCCCCTGCTGATCGACATCATCCGAGGAACGATGAGGCACCTATCACTCGTGCCGAGTTCCTACAATTCCAAGAGACTGTGTTGCAAGCCCTCAACCTTCGCCCTAACAACCATAATGCCCAGAGGGTTCCAACACCCCCACGGGTTCCAAGTCCTCGCCACCGATCCAGAAGTCCTCTCCCGGCTCCCAGTCGCCAGCAACACCATCATAGTCCTCGCCGATCCCAGGACTATAGACGCCGCAGTCCCCGCTCCCCTTCATATGAAGAAGAGTCCAGGGGATCGTTTGATTACCAACGGAGGGACGATGCCCTCTACCGTCGTCTCCACGAGATGGAGAGGCGCATCGGTCGCATGGACAAAGAGGAGGAGTCGAGAGCAGGGACCGTCAGCCCCAGCCGGCCCCCCTTCTCTCGGACAATCATGGAGGCTCCCATCCCGAGGGGTTTCAAACCTCCACAGTTTGAAACGTACTGATGTGTCTAATTTTTATATAAATATTTGTATTCAATTATCCATTAAAAATTGCTTGTTTTCATTTTTATTGTTTATAATTTGCCTTATTTCTATTAGATTTCAATTAATTAATTATTTTGAGGAAATAAGATTTTTAATGCAAAAAGTGATTATTTTTGATGAAAATCAACAAAACAAAAAAAAAAACCATTGATTTATTATTTCTAATGATTTGTTGAATTTTATATATTACAAATTGACAATATACGAGCAAAATACAATTTTAATTGTTAAGAGTGTGTAAAAAGAAAGAAAAAACAAATTTAAATGGATTTTGATAAAGCAAAAATAAAAATTAGTTATTTGTTTAAGTCTATCTAATTAATTTAAATTTAAATATTTATTTTAATTTCTAATTTTTATTTTGCAGATATATCCTAATCCTAGTCTACAACTCTTATAAAATCAAACCCGAAGCAAGAGAAGAAGGGGGAGACGCAGAGGACGGAGCTGAAACGAATACACAACTCAGCAAGAGCAGAAAAGCCAAACCAATTAATCAAGAGCGGAAGGAGCGGCACACTTCCAGGAGAGAGAATACAAAGGAAAAGTAAAGGAGAGAGAGAGAATTCATCAGAGCACCACGCACTGCTTCTTCTTCTCTCTGTTTCAACGTGGACCAAGGGCCCTGGCTGGCTGACGCGACGCACGCCGACGTGGACTTCACGCAGATTTCGAGGCGACACAGACAGCATAGACGTGACAGGTCCTCTGCTGCTTCTCTGACTGGCGCATGTGATGTGGCGTGCGCTGTGGCTGGCGGGTTCAGACTTCGAGACAGAAACAGTGAGAGAGAGTTGATTACTTTGGGCACAATTTTCGAAGCTGTTCGGTTTGCATTTTTTCCCTACAAAACAGTCTCCTTTTGTATCTCTTTTCTCTCTCTAATTTTTGTAATGCAATCCATGAACAATTTTGTTAATTGCAATTTTACCATGAACTAAATTTATTGTTCTAGGGTTTAGATGTAGCCTAGTTTTGAGAACACAATTTCATATTTTTTCTATGGTTGTGTGTTTAATTTTTGTGCTTAATGCTTACAATTATTTGGCCGATTTTTGTATGATTATTGGATCATGGAGAGACCGAGAGGTAATTTGTGATTTAGAACAATAAAAATTGAACACCATTGATTGAGCGAAATTAGAGATAATTTATCGCGATTGATGTGACCGTTAAGAAATCCACAGAACTTAATGAGTCTTTAATTAATTAAATTTACATAGAGATATGTCAAACTGTTAGTTGGAGATATTTTTGGTGTTGTTCAAGAGAAAGCATCGAATAGTTAAGGGATTTTGGTCTACAACTTGGAAAAATAATATTTTTAGGAATTATAAATTGTGTGGGATAAACTAGGTGAAGTCAAAAACCCTAGAATTAATTTTGTCATTAACAAATTACAATTTGTAGACTCCGCTCCCTCTCCATTAATTTAGTTAGTTAGACTTTTAGATTAATTTAATTTAGTTTTTTAATCTTTATTAATTTCGATCTTCCAAATAGTGATTCATCTAGTGATATCGGTACTCAATAAAATATCTAGTCTCTGTGGGTTCGACACTCTATTCACTACTATATTACTTGTTGCGATTTTGTACACTTGCAAATATTCACATCACGTACTCAGGGGAGTCCGACCCCGTTGATCATGTCGAAAGCTTCAAGACCTTAATGCTGATCCATCAAGCTTCCGACGCCATGCTCTGCAAGACCTTCCCCGCCACTCTCAAGGGGTCGGCTCGGGAATGGTACTCCCGGCTCGCTCCCTCTTCCATCTTTTCGTTCGAGCAGTTCGAAACGCTCTTCATAACTCACTTCGTAAGTAGCAGGCGAACGGAGAAGACTAGCCTCTCCCTAATCCACCTCCGACAGGAGAGGGGAGAAAAGTTGAGAGACTACGTGAGGAGATTTACCGCAGAGGTCAGGTCGATCGCCTCCCTCGACCAGTCAGTGGCGACCGTCGCGTTCCAGTCGAACGTCCTCAACTCCAACCTCCGGTCGTCCCTCGCCAAGAAGCCCCTGCACAACTTCGCCGATCTTCTCCTAAGATGCGAGAAGTACATTCGGGCGGAGGAGGCCGAGTGCCTCCCGAATTTCGGAGGATCCGCCTCCAGATCGAAGAGGAAGACGACGAAGGAGGAGGGGTCCAAAAAGCTACAGAAGGACAACAGCGGTCAGCGCCGTCCTCCCCCCAGGTTCGAGAAGTTCACTCCTCTCACCACCAATGTCTCCACCATCCTGATGGAAGTGGAGAAGGAAGGGGTGATACCGCCCGCTCCGAGGATGAACACCCCGGCCAAGAGGAGGAACAAAGAGAAATGGTGCCGTTACCATCGGGACCACGGCCACGACACCAACGACTGCCGGGCATTGAAAAATGAGATAGAGGTCCTCATCCAGAGGGGCAGTTGGCCAAATTTGTGAAGGCGAACAATCAGGGGGAACGCACCACTCCTCCGCCTCGGGGGGCTAACAAGCGCTCCGAGCGGCGCGATGAGACCCCCGAGTTCGAGGAAGAACGAGTTCTGCACCTCATCCACGGAGGCCCCATGGGGGGCTCCTCCAACTCCTCTCGGAAGGCCTTCGTCCGAGAGGTCAACTCAGTTCACAGTGCCCCTCCCCCCAAAGGCCTCGGCGTCCCAGTGACTTTCTCTGATGAAGACCTCGAGGGAGTCCGAACTCCCCACTGCGATGCACTTGTCATCGACCTTCGCATGGCGAACTTCAAAGTGCAGAGGGTCCTGGTAAACAACGGGAGCTCGGTGAACATCCTCTTCCTCTCGGCCTTCCGAGGGCTGCAGCTGTCCCGGGATCGCTTCAAACCGGTCGGCTACACGCTCCACGGGTTCACGGGGGTACCAGTAACTGTCGAAGGGGTTATTACCCTGAACATAACTGCTGGGAAAACCCCTACCACCCGGACCGAGCCGATGGACTTTATGGTCGTCGACGTCCCAGCTGCATATAATGTCTTCTTAGGCCGACCCGGCCTAGCTGCCCTGGAAGCTATTCCTTCAGCGTACCACCTTAAAATGAAGTTCCCCACCCGGTCGGGAGTAGGAGAAGTTAGGGGCAGCCAAGAGATGGCTCGGAAGTGCTATATGACCTCCACTGAGGGTCCGGTGCTCTCCCTCGAGACTCTAGAAATCCCCGAGCCGAATGTCCGACCCACGTCCGAGCCGGCGGACGAATTGGAAGAAGTACTCTTCTCGGACGAGGATCTGAGCCGAAAGTTCCTCATCAGCAAGTCCCTGCCGACTGCCCTATGCTCCGACTTAGTGCAGTGCATCCGGGAGAACCGCGACCTATTTGCTTGGTCCGCCGCGGACATGCCCGGGATTTTCGAGGACCTTCTAGTGCACCGCCTCAGCGTCGAACCGGGGTGCAGACCGGTTCAGCAGAAGAGGCGTAAGTTCGTCCCCGAGCGACAACAAGCCATTAAGGAGGAGGTGGACAAGCTCTTGAGGGCTCAGTTCTTACAGGAGGTGAACTATCCCGAGTGGCTCTCCAATGTGGTCATGGTTAAGAAGTCCAACGGTTCTTGGAGGATATGCATCAACTTCACCGACCTGAATAAGGCGTGTCCGAAGGATCCATTCCCTCTCCCAAATATCGACACCCTCATCGATGCCACCTCGGGCCATGAGCTCCTCAGCTTCATGGACGCCTTCTCCGGCTATAATCAGATCCGAATGTTCCCCCCGGACATTTCAAAGACTTCCTTCATTACCGACCAGGGCCTCTACTGCTATAGAGTCATGCCGTTCGGATTGAAGAACGCTGGAGCCACCTACCAGTGCCTCGTCAACAAAGTCTTCCAAAGCCAAATAGGCCACAACATGGAGGTATACATCGACGACATGCTCGTGAAGAGCATCCGAGGTACCGACCACGTGGCCGACCTCCATGAAGCATTCGGCGTATTGAGAAGGCACAACATAAGGCTTAATCTGAACAAGTGTGCGTTCGAGGTCTCATCGGGAAAGTTCCTCGGCTTCATGGTGAGCCAGCGAGGGATCGAAGCAAATCCCGAGAAAATCAAGGCCATACTGGACATGGCCCCGCCTCGGAACGTCAAGGAAGTGCAGAAGCTTACGGGTCGCCTCGTCGCTATTGGCCGGTTCCTTTCGAAGTCTGAAGAAAAGTGTCTCCCCTTCTTCAAGGCTCTCAGGGGGGCTAAGGGTTTCGAATGGGGCCAACCGCAACAGGAGTCGTTCGACCAACTGAAGGCCTACTTGGTGAACCCTCCTCTGCTCAGCAAACCCGTTCCGGGGGAAACCCTCTTCATTTACTTAGCTGCTTCCGAGCAGACCCTAAGTGCGGTTTTGGTGAGGGAAGAAGACCGGGCTCAGAGGCCCATCTACTATGTGAGCAAGGTGCTTCGGGATGCCGAGCTCCGCTATCCGAAGATAGAAAAGATGGCCTACGCCCTGATCATGGCGGCAAGGAAGCTCCGTCCATACTTTCAGTCCCACTCAGTTGTGGTCCTTACCGACCAACCGCTGAAGCAGATCCTCCACAAGCCCGAAACCTCGGGCCGGCTTATGAAGTGGTCCATAGAGCTGAGCCAACACGACATCTCCTACCAGCCTTGGACTGATATCAAAGCTCAGGCCCTCGCCGACTTCATCGTCGAGTCCACCATTCCCGAGGTCAGCCATGTCCCGAACGAACCCCCCATTTGGACGGTTTTCGTGGAGGGATCCTCCTGCAACGAGGGTAGCGGCGCCGGTATCATCCTGAACGGCCCTGATGACTTCGTCCTCCAGTATGCCCTCCGCATGAATTTCAAGGCCTCAAACAACGAGGCGGAGTATGAGGCACTAATCGCGGGCCTCAGACTGGCCCAAAGTAATGGGGCGCAGCGCCTCCGAATCCATAGTGACTCCCAACTGGTTGTGAACCAAGTCTTGGGCGAGTACGAGGCACGAGACGAACGAATGGCGAGGTACCTCGCCAAGGTTCGAACCCTCATGAGCCGGTTTGAAGAGGCACTCATCCAACGAGTCCCTCGAGAGGACAATTCACAGGCCGACGCCCTTTCTAAGTTGGCCTCATCCTCCCTCCAAGGTCTCGAGCAGACCATTTTGATCGATGTCCTCTCAAGGCCGAGCATAGAAGAGGAGACCCTCGACTCAGTGGAGTCATTATCGGTCCTACTGCAAGATAATTGGATGAAACCCTTAGTGGAATTCTTAAGGGACGGACTCCTTCCCGAGGACCCGAAGGAAGCGCGCCGAGTAAGAACCAGGGCCGAGCGGTATGTCCTGGTCGAGGGAATCTTGTACAAGCGCTCCTTCTCGCAGATTGACGGCCGAACGTACCTAAGGTGCCTTTCCCCGGAACAGGCCAACCATGCCTTACAGGAGCTCCACGAAGGCATCGGTGGAGCACATTCAGGGTCTAGGTCCTTGGCTAGGAAAGCCCTGAACTACGGATACTTCTAGCCGACTCTTCTCCAAGACGCCGAGCGACACGTTCGGCAATGTGCCTCTTGTCAGAGACATTCCAACATTCGTCGCCTCCCCCAAGCCAACCTCGCCTCCCTATCAAGTCCTATCTCCTTCGCAATGTGGGGGATGGATTTACTAGGGCCTTTCCCTCCAGCTCCGGGCCAGTTCAAGTTCTTGGTCGTAGCCATCGACTACTTCTCTAAGTGGATTGAGGCCGAGCCCCTCGCCACTATCACCGAGAACAAGGTGCTTAAATTCTTCTGGAAGAACATCATCTACAGATTCGGCGTTCCCCGAGTCCTTGTAACGGACAATGGGACTCAGTTCACCGGTGCCGCATTCCGAGCTCTGTGTGAAGACCTTGCCATCCAACAGCGCTTCTCGTCCGTCTCCCACCCTCAGTCGAACGGACAGGCGAAGAACGCTAACCGGCAGATCCTCTCTGGTATCAAGAAGAGACTGGACAAGTGTTCTAGAGGCTTATGGGTCGACCAGCTCCCCAATGTGCTGTGGAACTACCGCACCAACAAGCGGACCCCCACGGGGGAGTCCCCGTTCAACCTCACCTATGGGTCCAAGGCGGTGATACCGCTCAAAGTCGGAATACCTTCTCTTCGCCTCGCAGCCTACAATGAAGAACAGAACGCCAGAGACCTCCGGGCGAACTTAGACCTGGTGGACGAGCTGAGGGAAAGAGCATCAATACGCCAGCAGAACTACCGGAGGAGGGTCGAACTGGCATACAACAAGAAAGTCCGACCCACCGATCTCAAGGAGGGGGACTTGGTCCTCAGAAAGCTAGCCATCTCCTTCCCCAATCAGAGGAGAAAGCTGGTTCCGAACTGGGAAGGACCCTACAAGATCACAAAGGTAGTTCGGCCCGGAGCTTATCGTCTGGAAGACCTAGAGGGCAGAGAGATTCCGAGGACCTGGAATGCCGACCACCTATTAAAATATCAAGAAAGCGCCCCGGCGCCTCTCTAAGTATCACCGGGTGTCGAACCATTCCTCTCCTCTAACTTGTAATTCATTTCTTTATGTTGTTATATGTAAAAACGGCTCGCCGTCAATTATCAATAAAGAATGATTTTTTCGTATTTATAAAATTGCTTGTATCTCTCCGTCCTTATTCTTTAATTCAACCAATGGTTCGGAGTCCAATGTCCGGCTCGACTTTACTTCCCCGGCCCGTCCTTAGGCGAGCCAGAAGTTGATCGCCGTTCGGAACTGCTCCCACAACCGTTGAACTACACCGATGGTTCAGAGTCCAACACTCGGCTCGACTTTACTTCCCCAGCTCGCCCTTAGGCAAGCCAGAAGTAGATTGCCGTTCGGAACTGCTCCCACAACTGTTGAACAAATCTACTGATGGTTCGGAGTCCAACACTCGGCTCGACTTTACTTCCCCAGCTCGCCCTTAGGCGAGCCAGAAGTAGATCGCCGTTCAAAACTGCTCCCACAACCGTTGAACAAATCTACCGATGGTTCGGAGTCCAACACTCGGCTCGACTTTACTTCCCCAGCTCGCCCTTAGGCAAGCCAGGAGTAGATCGCCGTTCGGAACTGCTCCCACAACCGTTGAACAAATCAACCGATGGTTCGGAGTCCAACATCCGGCTCGACTTTACTTCCCCGGCTTGCCCTTAGACGAGCCAGAAGTAGGCCGCCGTTCGGAACTGCTCCTACAACCGTCGAGCAACGCTAACGTCGGTTCGGATCGACTACACTCACTTAAACCCTCGAGCCGAGCGGACGAGGGACCGACCCTCGTATATGGAGAAAAATCCGTCCGAGGCGAAGTCACCGTTAGATCATCTCAAAATGCGTGCTAGAGTGTGACGAACGGACCTGACCATGCCACGTGTCCACAAAACGACAAGATAGTGTTTTCTTGGAACTTGCACCTCCCTCTCGTGATCCGCGCCCTGATCATGATCCACCGTCCAGATCAGGCCACGTGGCCCCAGCCTCGAAACAGTTACACGTCTGCCGAGGCACCAAGCCGCACCGGTATGTACCGACCAAGAGTCAGGACCACGGCTAAAGCGTGAGTTTCGTGGCCAAGGTGCTCGACGAAGCAAACACTCGCTTCTCGCGGTTCATTTCAAGCCAACTCTAGCTAAAGCAATTACAGCACTACAACAAGCAAGCCAACTCCAATTTCATTAATATAACTTGGATAAATTTACAAAAAGGTTACAACAAAAGACAGTTCGGAGACCCGAAAACACAATACGACCCGTTTAGTGCCTCCGCGAAAGGGGGACGCTCCGGTTCAGGGATACCCGGGGTCGGCGCTTCTTGACCTCCGAGCTCGTCTCTAAGCCGACGAATCGAGACGCCCCCTCCCCGCTGACCCTGACAGTCGCTCCAACCGAAGCACCACTTGAAGATACCGCTACTCCACTTTGGGCGTCGGCTGTTGTCCGACCTATGATGGGGGTTCGGCTCGCGAGTTGGTAGAATGTAATCTCTCGGTCAATCTCTTTGCGAGTACACGAAGTACTCCGAACATTAGCCCTCACCGGCTGAGGTTTAAGCCGAGCAACCTCTTCCTCCAGTTCAACGATCCTGTCCTTCAGTGTGTCGTCCCTGACAATTACCTTGAACCGAGGAAGCTTCGCCGAATACTCGGCGCTATCAGATATGACGCGGCGCAAATGGGTCACCTCGATACTTTTGTCGACCATTACCCTTTGGAGCTGTTCGACCCTCTTTGCAAAATCATCTCGTTCGGCCAAAACCAGGGCCAACTCTTCCTCCTTCGCCGAGAGTTCGGCCTCGACTAGTCACAGGTGGTGTAACTCGGCCAACAACTCGCTATTTTTCTTCTCTACGTTATAGAGTATTCTCCTCGTCAGATGAACCTCGCCCTCAAGGCGAGCCTCACGGGACTGCTGAAACAACTCCGCGCGGCGCCGAGCTGCCGCGCTGACATGAATTTGCTCGACGATCTGAAATAAAAAAAGGACAACAATGAAGAACTACATGACCGAACCAAACACTTAGACAAATCCAAAACAATCTTTTTCATTCATCATCAAAGCAGTGGCCAGTCTGCAAAAGGCATTACATTGTTTTTGAAAAAGAACGAAAACTACAAAAATTACGAGGAGATCAGGGGTCCACCTACGTCGCCGCTTCGACCACAGGCGCGTCACTAGGTGGCCCCTCATTTGTCCCTTCGACCTGGGGGTCTGCCACCGAAGGGTCGGCCTCCACCTCCTCGTTGTCGTCGCCTTCCCCCTCGTCACCTTCGCCTCCTTCCTCCTCGCCGCCTGAGGGTGACCCCGGCCACAGCCTGTAGCCGACCCGCTGGAAGTCGGGGACACGGTCCTGAACATGGTCGAGCGCCCTCTGATAGGACATCTCCATGTTCGTGGCCATGTGCTCCTTCGCCTCAGCCTCGATCTCAGCCCTAATCTGCGTGGCCAAGGCCTCTTTCTCCGCCTTCACATCGGCCAGAGACTTCGCCGACGCAGCCAGCTCCTCGGCAGCCTTCGCGGCTTTGGCTGACTCCGCATCAAGTCGCCCCTTGGCTCTTTCCAGGTCGGCCACAAGATCGGCAACCCGGACCTCCAAGGCCTCGACTCTCCTCTGCTCGGCCTCGAGTTGCCGAACCGCCTTGACCTTCTCTGCCCTGTCTTTGTCGCTGGCGGCCTTCAGCTCTTTCTCCTGCGTGGCGAACATCTCAAGGAGATGGCCGAAGTGACAGGTGGCCTGTGAAGACAACGATAAGCACAAGATACAGGCCGAGCAGTAGACTTGAAGAAATCCACAATGAAAAACTTACCGATACGAGCGACCAAGCCACTTCGTAGGTATCGTCGCCGACCGTCCCCGCCTTCAGCGCGGCTCTATCCTTCGGGCTCGCCAGGTGCTTGACGACCTGCACCGACATCTGCGAGTTTACGAGGAATCCGTCGTGATTTTTCACTCGCCAGTTCGACACGAACAGCTGTTTGTGCTGCTCGGTCAGGATCTCCTCGGCCGCATCAGTCAACGACGGAGCCTCGAGCGACAACACCGCTTTAACATCGAAGGCCCCACCAACCGGGGCAGATGCCACAGGCGCCAAGGGCTCCTCGGCAACAGCCACCGCCGAAGGCGCCACGGTGGTTGGAGGAGGCGGAGTGGTAGTCGAAGCGACCTTGGGCTGCAGAGCTGACGAGGCAGCCACGGTCGGCCTCTTCCTCTTCCTGCCACCGGCCACTTTGGACCTATCGGCCATCATGGCGTTGAAATCTATCTTCATCGCTTCTGCATCAAACGAAACACAAACTGAGTCAGTAAGACGAGCTAAAGACTTGAAAGAAAAACAAAATAAACGAGATGTCAGGAGCATACTCGGGTCGATGGGGCTAAGGCCAGACCCGAACAGCACCTCCTCCGTCAACTCCCTCTAACTCAACATGGGGAGGGCCATGATCTTCCTCGCCACCTCCTCCTCGGCCTCAGTCAGTACGGGGTCGACTCTTGCAAACTTGGGCACCTCAGTCTTCCACCGGCTCGGAATTTGCAGCATCGGTTCCCCCCTCAATATGAAGAACTTTTCTTTCCAGCCTTTAATTGAGTCCGGGTTTTCTATGATCCTAACACCCTTCCTCGGCCCCAAGTAGTACCGATGCTCGGTCTTGTGCATCCGGTTTATTCGATACAGGCCTCGGAAGACCGTCAGGTCCGGCTCGACTTTAGTGTTGCGGCACTGGAGCAGGAAGGCATTCACATGACGCCATGTGCTTGGCATAAATTGGGTCGGCGCGAGGCAGAACCATCCGAGGACTTGGAGAACGAAGGGATGCAGCGGAAAACACAGTCCGGCGTTCAGGGAGTCGAAGTCGAACATGCACATATCCGACGACGATAGTTTAGAATTCGCCCGCATCCCAGCGCCAGGGACAATTAACTTGTACTCTGGAGTGATGGCGAACCCCTTTCTGATCCGAAGGAGATCCCTCTCGGATAGCACCGACCCGATCTCGTCTGCCTCGGTGGGAAGTGCCGGATTGGGTTCCTCGTAAACTTCCGACTGGCCAAAGATCGCCTTCTTCAAAAGATCGCCTTCGTACTGCCTAACACCCGAATGCCCGGACAGTACAGAAGGGTATCATCCCATCTCGAGGGCCTGCTTCGGGTTCTCCACGATCACCTCGACCACGGGAGATTGGGTGACCACCTTCCTCTTCTTCTTCTCCTTCCTCGCCTCGGCCGCAGCCGGCTCGACGACCTGTTACCCCTTCCATCGGATCTCCGCCTTCCTCCTCTCCTCGGCGCCATCATTGCCCGAGGACGAGGCCTCACTCCCCGAGTTCACTCTTGACATCTTTATAAAAATCTAAGGCTAGTAGACTGACCTTTGAAGTGACGTTCACGGTCGGAATGAGCTCGCCGGAAATTGCCTGGCCCACGCGATAGCTAGCGCAACTGCCTTGGAGCAAAGATCGCCACTAGCAGAGAGCAGAGAGTAAAAGTGAAATCTTTTGAGTAAAAGTGAGAAATGAGCTTAGGGGTGGGGGAGTGAACTTATATAACCCCAAAAGCGAGTTTGGGCCGCCTTGGGAATCTAAAAAGCCCATTAAAGAAGCCAAAATGCTAAAGCGGAGTGTTACGACGTTTCAGTTTCAACAACAGAGAATCCCCAGATCACCAAGTCCACGACTCGGCCACCGGTGTGCTTAACCGAGCTATCGAACAGCTTGACTAGGCAACCGAGCCACTGAGTCTCTTCAAACTAGCTAAAAGCTACTAAGTCTCCACACCCCGGTCAACGGTACCGAGCTTCCAAGCCGAGAGGACGAGGAACCGACCCTCGCATATGGAGAAAAATCTTTCCGAGGCGAAATTACCGTCGGATCTCTCCAAAATTCGTGTCAGAATTCGATGGACGGTTCAGATTGCGCCACGCCCACAAAATGACAAGATAACGTTTTCTCGTGATCTGAACCCCATCCTCGTGATTCGCACCATGATGGACGCACCAGATCCAACCACGTGCACCTTCCGAACTGCCTACCACCGGCCTGCTTAACCGAGCTACCGAACAGCTTGGCCAAGCAGCCGAGCTACTGGGCTCGGAAGGTAGCGACCCATCAAAGCCACATCCTTCAAAATGTCCAACTCAGTGCCTCGACTAACGACACCGATCTTCCGAGACGAGGGGACGAGGAACCGACCCTCGTATATGGCGAAAAAACGTGCCGACCATCCTCAGCCGTCAGATCTTGTCAAAAAGCACGCTCGACATGATGGACGCCTCAGATTTCGCCACGTCCACTAAATGACAAGATAGTGTTTTTTGGAGATCTGCGCTGAGATGGACGCCCAGGATCGCACCACGTACTTCGGCTGATCCCGAACCATTGGTGCCTCGACCTTCCATGCCGAGGGGACGAGCCGAGGAGACGAGGAACCGACCCTCGTATATGGCGAAAAAATCCGCCGACCCATCTCAGCCGTCAGATCTTGTCAAAGAGCGCGCTCGTCAGGACGGCCCAGATCTCGCCACATACCTCGGTAGACTCCGACCTACGTGTGCCGACCTGCCGAGCCGAGTGGACGAGGAACCGACCCTCTTATACGGCGAAAGAGCCTGCCGAGCCGAGGGGACGAGGAACCGACCCTCGTATATGGCGAAAAAACACGCCGACCCATATCAGCCGTTGGATCTTGTCGAAAAGCGCGCTCGTCATGATGGACGGCTCAGATCTCGCCACGTCCACTAAACGACAAGATAGGATTTTTTGGGGATCCGCGCTGAGATGGACGGCCCAGATGACGCCACGTACCTCGGCTGACTCCGAGCCGAGGAACCGAGGAGCCGAGCTGCCGAGCCGAGGAGCCGAGGAGCCGACCCTCGTTAATGAAGAAACTAACTGCCGAGGAATAGGAATCTTCTGATCGTCCAGAAAATCGTGCTCGGCACTGATCAAGGGTCCAGATTGCGCCATGCCATAAATCGGTATTTAAAAATAAATTTTTATTTATTTAAACCGTTTTATTTATTTAAAAATTGTGAAAAATTGCTAAAAATTAGGGAAAATTAACTAAAAATTCTAGAAAATAATTAAAAATTCGGGGGGATATTTTTGAGCCCCTGAACGAACAATTATTGCCTAGAAAGTACTGTTGAAGCCCCCGAACGATTGGTTAACACCTCGCAGAATTAAATAAATAATCCGAGAAAAAAGATAAAAACCGTCGAATATTCAAATAAGGCTTCAGAACAGCATATGGCTTCAAAAAATTACCTCACTACCCCCTTCGAGATTCAAAATCCTCCATTCAGACTCCGATACAACTCCACTAGCCACGAAAACAGTTAAACTGCTCCTCAAAGGCTGATCACACTCAGTCTTTAGGAGTGGGGGGCTCGTGATATGGCTAAAAATGGGGCTAAATCGGAACCGTCCAGATTGGGCACGAATCTTGAAGCTCGGGGGTAAAACAGTAATTTCACATACAAATGGGTCCGAAACGGGTACTGGGTCTCCTTCTCACAGATATAACACCCCACAGATGGATCCACTCCAACTGGGTACGGGTCCCGACCCAAGACGAACCCAAATCAGCTAGAGGAAAATCAGGGTCACTGATTTGACCAAATCAACGGCCCTGATTTGCTCTCACCGGGAATCAGGGGTCAGTTTCCTAAACAGATTAGGAGGATTTTTCTCCTGACAGTTACACAGGAAATCAGGTCCCTAATCACTCTCATGGCGACTATAAATACCTCCCCCTACCACTGTGACCAGGTAATCACTCTTTTTTCACCTTAAGCTCTTTCTTAATCATCACTGGTTACTGACAAGAGCGTCGGAGGGTGCATCGCCGGAATCAACCCCGGTGTATCGCACTTCCTTGCAGGTAGCGGCAGGAATCAGATCCGCTATTCAGGTTTTTTCGCGAACTCACAAATCTCATCTGTTTACCCCCACACTAGAAACAGCGGTAACAACAGTGTCATCCCTTCGACGGTAATCATCCGAGCCTCTAGACTCGTCTTCGTACGAGGGGGAGCGGGGGCTACGGCGTCGGTAGCTCCTGGAGCGACGAGGACTTGGAGTATGTCGGGAGTTGCTAGGAGTGGGAGGAGGAGTTGGGGATCGTCGGCGAGGACTTCGAACCGGAGGAGGAGAGGGAATCTTTGGAGCATTAGTGTTAGGACGGAGATTGAGAGCTTGCAGGACGGTCGCTTGGAACTGCTGGAACTCGGCACGAGTGATGGGTGCCTCATCGTTCCTCGGCTGTTGCCGACCTGCAGGGGAGTGTGGTCTTCTTCTGTGATGCTCGGGGGACTCTCTCCGCCCCCTTCGGATAGGAGACCTTCTGTATTCTCAGCGGCGAGGAGATCGCTCATCCGGACGGTGTTGGCGGGAGGTTCCCTCTCGGGCCCGCTTTTCATCCAGATGGCGGCGAAGATCCTCGTCCTTATGCCGGTTGAGGACGGTGTTGTGGAGACCGGAAGCTCGGGGATGATGGGAGGCCATAGAGTCCGAAGAGGCGTTGTGGATGGAGACGTGATCCGGATGGAGTGGTTGCTTCTGCGGATTGGGACCCCTAGGAGGTTGCTGGTTCTGCAGAGGAGGCAGGTCCTGTCGAAGTGGGTCTTCCGCTGGAGGAGGAAGTTGCCCTTGCTGTTGAGCGGGCTGAGGGGGAACTTCCTGTTGCTGATCGGGGTTGGGTCCTCGATTGGACCCTCTGGATCTGACTTTTCTAGGAGGCATGGTTGGAGGAGATTTGTCCAACGGGAAGAGGGGAGGTTGCTATTCGTTAGTTTCCCACAGACGGTGCCAATTTGTTGCCGCTAAATTTGGTGTGGGGGCAAACAAATAGTATTTGTGGATTCTTAGGAAAACTGAATAGTAAACCTGTATACCTGTTCCGTCGGAGTTTGACGCCTACTCCTGCCCTACACCTGCAAAAAGTGCGAGACACCGGGGTTGTTCCCGGCGACGCACCCTCCGACGCTCAAGTCAGTAATCAGGAAAGATAATGAAAGAGCGCAAAAACTGGAGAAAGATTGATTACCTCTCAATGGAGATGGATGGGGGGGTATTTATAGGCGCCGCTGGGACCAGATTAGGAATGTAATCCCTCTGTGGTTAGATAAGGAATGTAATCCCTAATCCCCAGTGAAGGGATAGATATGAATCAAGGCCATTGATTAGGATTTAACCAGAAACCCTAATTCTATCCCTTCTGGACCGGGTTTGCTGCGGGTTGAAGCCCGCACCCAGTTGAGCTGGATCCGTTTGCGGGTAAGTGGGTCTTCGGGGAAGATAACCAGTACCCGCTTCAGACCCGTTGGTAGGTGAAATTACCTTTTTACCCCCGGAGCTTCAAGATTCGTGCCCAATTTGGACGGTTCCGATTTAACCCCATTTTTGGCCATATCAGTAACTTACCTTCATATAAATACGTCAAAGAGTGGGGGTGTCTAGCAAAAGTGGTAGTACCTAACCCGAAACAGGTCACCATCGGACCTAAGACGATTGATTGCATATTCATAGGCTATGCACACAACAGAAGTGCATATCGGTTCTTGGTATACAAATCAGATATACCAGATATCCATGTGAACATGTGGATACAATAATGGAATCAGGGAATGCTTCCTTCTTTGAACATGTGTTTCTATGCAAGGATACTACGTACCCCAAACGTACACGTGAACAAGGAAATGCAAGCACTTCAGTTGATAAACCAGAACATGATACTGATGAGCCTAGACGAAGTAAACGGGCTAGAACATCAAAATCATTTGGTCTGACTTTGTGATGGCCTTTCTGTTAGAGAGTGAGCCCAGAACATTCAAGAAAGCCATGTCTATGCCTGATGCTCCTATGTGGAAGGAAGCAATCAAAAGTGAAATAGACTCCATTATGCAAAATCATTCATGGGAGTTAGTCGACTTGCATTCTGGATGTAAAGCTCTAGGATGCAAATGGATTTTCAAATAAAAATTAAAACCAGATGGTTCAATAGAGAAGCATAAGGCAAGACTTGTGGTACAAGGATTTAGGCAAAAGGAAGACCTAGATTTCTTTGATGCATATTCCCCAGTTACAATAATAACATCCATAAGAATGTTGATAGCTATTGTAGCTCTACGTAACCTGAAAAAACATCAAATGGATGTTAAAACGGTATTTCTAAATGGGGACTTAGAAGAAGAAATATACATGAAACAACCTGAGGGTTACGTAGTTCCTGGACAGGAAAACAAGGTGTGCAAACTTGTAAAATCTCTGTACGGCCTGAAACAAACTCCAAAGCAGTGGCATGCAAAATTCGACAATGTTATGATGTCAAATGGTTTCAAAATAAATGAATGCGATAAGTGTATTTACATCAAAGATACTCCAAATGGATACATTCTGGTCTGTCTGTACGTAGACTACATGCTCATTATTGGAAACAATAACGACATTATCAAACAAACTAAGAGCATGCTTAGTGGCAAGTTTGACATGAAAGATTTCGGAGTTGCAGATGTCATACTAGGAATCAAAGTTTTCAGGACATCTGAGGGAATTACTTTGTCTCAAGCTCATTATGCTGAGAAAGTACTTGAAAGATTCAAGAATTACTCCAATGGGACCGCAAAAAGTCCCGTCGATCCCAGTCTTCACTTGTTCAAAAACACAGGCGAAAGCATATCACAACTGGAATATGCACGTGTAATCGGTAGTCTGATGTACCTAATAAATTGTACAAGACCGAACCCACATTCGGTAAATGTACTGAGCCGATACACGAGTAATCCAAGACAAAGTCACTGGAAAGGAATAACTAGAGTATTGAACTACTTGCGACATACTCAGAGTTATGCGCTGCATTACACCAGATATCTAGCAGTACTAGAAGGCTACAGTGATGCCAACTGGATATCGGACTCCAAGAACTCAAAATCTACAAGTGGATATGGCTTCACGCTTGGTGGTGCAGCTGTGTCATGGAAATCCTCTAAACAAACACTATTGGCCAGATCCACCATGAAATCTGAGTTTATTGCTTTAGACAAAGCGGTAGAGGAAGTAGAATGGCTTCGAAACTTTTTAGAGGATATTCTTATGTGGGAAAAACCAGTGCCTGATTTATGTGTACACTGTGACAGCCAATCGGCTATAGCACGGGTACTGAGTTGTATGTATAATGGTAAGTCTCGTCATATCAGAAGGCGACACAAAACTATTAGACAACTGCTCTCAAATGGAGTAATCTCTATAGAATATATAAAATCGGCCGACAACCTAGCAGATCCATTTACTAAAGGTCTGTCGCGAGAGTAGGTTGTCAGATCATCAAGAGGAATAGGTTTAAAGCCTATGACGACAGAGGATACTTGATGGAAACCCTACATAGGAATTGAAGATCCCAAGATCTAGGTTCAAAGGGACAACTAAATCTTGTTGAATCGACGGGAGCACTGAGAGATTAAAATCTCATACCCACTCTTACGATGATAAAACAGTGCTGCCTACAAAGAGTTAGGATAAGCTTGGCTTTTATTGATTCTCATTGCTTTGAAATAAAAGTGGGGTATAGCAGGATACTCTTTATGGGCAATCACCTTATGAGTGTGAAATAGAGCCGTTTCTAAGAGAATGAAGAGAGGCTACATTCTCCAAGTTCACTCACGATTAACCAGGGATGTTCAAGGCCAAAACGAACACAACAAGAGAACTTAGTTCTGTAAGGAGATGAAACTGTGTGATAGTTATTGTCTAGGTTCACATCAAAGCCCGGGTAGTTCAAGACATCATGATCACTACCTGGTCGAGTGAATCCGATAGCTACTTACTAAGGGTGGTTCAAAGTTGAAAAATTACTACCATTCCTGATGCAGTGATTTTCCGATTATACTCTCAGAGTTTTTCTGTCATGTTTTTTGTTTTTGTTTCGTATCTGGATTACATGGTCTGGTAATTTTCTTTCATGTGGGGGATTGTTGGAATTAATTTTTGTAATTTTCTGGGCCGGATTCCGGCAAGCTCCGGCCACCAGCGGTGCCGGAAATAGATTGCGATCCTTTCGACGAGTACTATTCCGTGGTGTACTCACTTACCAAAAACTAATTCCGTATGAATGAGAAATGTTGGTCCAAAGTTGGGTACTTGAAATGTACTAACTTGGCAACTTGGAGAAAATGGATAGTCCCATATCGAAAATTGGGAAAGATTTTTTCTAGTATATATACTAGAAAACTGGACTAAAGAGCGTGACCCGGGGGTTACTACTAACGTGTAGTGGAGAGAGGACTTAGTCAAAATGACAATCACAAACACGCGCGCGCCCGGCCCGCCCCGGCTCGGCTCCGGGCCCGGCCTCGGCCTCGGCTCGGCTTGGTTTGGCTCAGGCTTAGGCATAAGCTTAAATTTTTTTTTTTGCCCATACAAAAATTATTCCCCTACTGAACTGATAAGGTTTTTCAGATTCGGTAACTAACAACAGAGTAATGGCTCACCAGTTATGAATCTAAAGAGTCTCCATTACTCTGCTGTTACAGAGTAATGAGCCTCTGAAGAGTCTCCAGTCTCCATTTTCTTTTATAAAAGACTACTGAATCCAGACAGAGTCCTTTACACAGTCAAAAAGTTTTTTAATTTTTATTCTTCTTCTTCTCCTCTGTGTCAACTGAGAGTGCATCACAGACAGCAGTTCGTTGAATCTCTGAAGTAAGGGTGCTGCTCTTCAGACAAGGTACAGTTGTATCCTGGGAAGCAATTCGCCAGCCACCGTCACACTACGGGGCGAATTCTGCTTTAAGGAGAGAGATTCTCAATCTCGACTCTGTACAAAGTTTTTCGTTTACTGTTTTTATTTCCTGTATTTCAGTTCTTCGCAATTGTTGTTGGGATTTTTCATATTTTTAAAATTGGGTTCTAACAAAATCCACTCCTCTCTGCAACTATAACCCACGAGCCTGGCCTTGTCTATGAGGGGTTGGAGTACTTCATCCATTTAGTACACAAAATCATCGTGTTATCTTGTAGACGAGCAAATATAAGCTCGGGATTTTTGAACCATTTGGAGAAGTGTTTTTGTGATGCTAAAGAGATTGGGGTTACAAGCTCTTCGATGGCCCAGCGAGGTTGTCGCAAAAAGGCCATTGATTAATCATGGCCTGAAAGCTGCCTGAACCTTCTACGACTCTGTAACTTTTAGAGACGGCAAAGGGAGAGGAAACTCTCACAGTACTTGCTCTTCAAATCTCCTTCCATTGTAAAGAGAGGATTTGAGAATCTAGCCGGTTTATCTAGACCAGAGAGAGGAGGCCGCCAGGAGAGAGAACGGTGGTCGGAAATTGCTTGTGGTCGAAGAACTGCAAGAGCTCGACCAACCTGATTGTCAATGGCCGAACCAGGCGGGCCCACTGAGGGCGGGTTTTTGAGACCAATGTTATGCTATCCTCAATTTATTTGAGTGAGTCGATAGCTATGAAGTGAGTTTCCTGAATGAACAGATGCAGATTTAAGAGGATTAATAGGGTAACATTTCACAAGTATTGAGTATCTAGGGTGAATAGAAATATACTGACCTCTGAAGCAACTGAATTAGGAAGAGGTCTGAGCTTACTAGTAACTGAAGAAGACACTGCATCTTCTCCATCACCAATTAGACTGTTAAGTTTAAGCACTGTCTCTGTGATAAAAAATAAATTGAAGTACACTCAACATTTCCAAATAATTACAATCTAATGATAGCAACTTATTTGAAATACAAAGAAAATTATAGAGCCGAACATTAAAACAAAGGAGGATCGTCGAGTGCTGATTCTAGTAATAATCTCAGGTAGGTATGGATAGAATAAAGTGGTGAATCAAAGGCACAAGGCTATGTTGCCAATTAAAAAAGGGTTCTGATAACCTTGAGATCTTCCTCCAAAATCTAAATAGATCATTCCTCATGTTCCCTATTAAACCGTTGCCAACACCATATTCAAAAAATTGTCACATAACCGTAGATCAGAATGATGATTTTCATACAGCATTGTCAAGTCCCAAAGTGCCACGACAACTGAAGACATGAATAATGAATGTATAAACAGAGCACGATAACAATGCAAGTACCACACACCCAGAACGATCTGAACATCAACTGTTTTGATGGATGAAACTTTGCAATATCAACTAATATGAATAGTTTATAGTGAGCGGCATTGCTGGTATGTTGACTGATTTATAATCATGTAATTTGTGAACAAAATTGATAAGTAGTTTTTTCAACGGGATGAACTTGTCTCTAATTTTAGATTATGGAAACTAGTAGTTTACACGTGCGATGCACGTTTTAATAAATATAGTTTTTTAAAATTAAAATTTAGACGTAATCTTGATTTAAAATATATAATTATGCACATACGTTGCACGGGTTGGTAGAATGATAAAACATTTACAAATGACACTAAGGCCTTCTCCCATTATAATATTATTAGAGATAAATACAAATACTAATGCAGTTATCGAGATATTTTAATTTTTCTATTGGGCTTTTTGCACACAGATCGCTCACAAATCTCAAATTTGTGGATACCCACCCAGAAATCCCTATTTGCATATACACCACTCACAAAGTGCGGTCCATTTGAAAATTGTCTCTGTAGTCACTTCCATCCAAACAAGGAGAATATACCTTTTTTTAACACCCTTACATTATTTTGATCCTACCGTATCTCCCCCCAACAATAAGTTTCCTTAGAGCATTTATAGTCGTTTGCCAAATATCGATAAAATGGATATTTGGCTGAGAAACGTGCTGCACTCGTTTGCCAAATATCCATTTTATCGATAATTCGCTACAGTCGTGTGCCATAAATGAGAATCGTTTTGAGAATTATCCATATTTGAGCGACGACACTTCGAGTGCCGTCCCACCCAAAAAATAAACTTTTTTCCGTCGGACGGCACGTGAAGTGCCGTCCCTTGATTTTTTTTTTTCAATTAAAATACCCCCCAAATCCCATCGAACGGCACATGAAGTGCCGTTCTTTGAAAAAAAAAAAAATTTCAGCCCAAATTCCTCGGACGGCACATGAAGTGCCGTCCGGAGGTTTTTGTAATTTTCAATTTTTTTTTGCAATTTTTGGAAATGTTTTTGTAATTTTTAAATTTTTTTTGCAATTTCTGAAATATTTTTGTATTTTTTAGTAATTTTTTCGTAATTGCTGAAATGTTTTTGTAATTTTTTATTTACGAAATTTTCCAATTATGTCGGACGGCACATGAAGTGTCGTCCAGGGTTTTTTGCAATTTTTTATTTGTTTTTGCAATTTCTGAAATGTTTTTGTAAATTCTGAAATGTTTTTGTAAATTTTTGTAAATTTTTGTAATTTTTTCGTAATTTCTTAAATGTTTTTGTAATTTTATATATTTTTTTGTAATTTTTTATTTGCATTCCGAGGACGAATTTTTTCATATGTGTCGGACGGCACTTCGAGTGCCGTCCCTCCTTTCCGCTTTAATTTTTTTTGTTTTTTATTCCTCCGACGGCACTTCATGTGCCGTCGCTTCAAAAATAGCTTCCAACGATTACAGCAAAACTTCGATTCCTATTTCTATTTATTCATATATGCATATTTTTCACTTCTATGACTACAGATGCTCTTAGAATCCTTTCTTCCACATCTCCTTTAAGGATTTCATGGAGATTCTCCAGTAAGTACAAATTCACACTAACGGCGTTGAGGAAGAAAGTAGGATTAGTGGAGATTCTTTTGTAACCCCAAATTGACATTAATAGAGCTAAGGAAGAAAGGATTGAAAACAAGGGTTTCAAGGGAAAACTATTTGTTGGCAGAAACGGAGGAAGTGATTGGGGGGTATAATTATCAAAATAATGTAAAGGTTTTAAAAAATGGCATATTCTCCTTGTTTGGATGGAAAATAATCAGGGTGACTTTTAAATGGATCCCACTTAGTGAGTGATGTATATGCAAATAACGAGTTCTAGGTGAGTAATCCACAACTTTGAGATTTGTAAGTGACTTGTGTTCAAAAACCTATATTTATTTATTTATTTATGTCATAACAACACACTCTCACCCCACTATAGGTGAGTGATGCAAGTAGGACACACACACTTGATCTTTTGTTCACTAGCTAAGAAGCTTACTAGATCCTAGAGGCACTTGATGCAGTTTGTTTTTGGGGGGTGGCTGCACCAGGTGTGAGTTCTTCTCAATTTGTATTTTTGCAGAAGCTTCGGTACGGATGGTACGCCCGACGCTCAGTCGAGGGTACGGCTCGGGAGTAGGCGGGAGCGAGGTGGAGATTGGATGCTCGGCTCAGATCTGGAGGCTCGGCACGGATCTAAAGGCTCGGATCCAAGGGTCTCGTGTACCTACTCTCGGTCTTGAAACACCGGAGTTGGTCCCGGCGGCAGACCCTCCAACGATCTAGTCGGTCACTGAAGAAGAGTAACAGTAACTAGGGTTTGAGAGGGGAAAGATTGATTACCTTTTGAAGAGGTAGAGGGCCTGGTATTTATAGGCTATGCTAACCGAGTCTGGACCTATTTGGAGCCGGGTCTGGACTCGGTCGTCCATGGGCCTGACGTGGCGAAAGCCCAGGTGGTTTAGGGCTGACGTGGCGGGAGCCCAAGTGGTTTTAGGGTTGACATGGCAGATCTGGATGATCGGGGATGTGGCGCCTTTTGAGGGGATCCTATGGCCCAGGAGGGGCCACGTCATCTGACCCATATCAGGAGTCCCCCACTCCTGGATAGTTGGGTGACCCAGCCGTGTAGGAGTGGTTTTTCGCCTCTGTAGGAAGAGCGGGGTGGTGTGTACGGTGAGGAATGGGATCTGTATCTTCCAGAAGAGGTCAGTGGGGTAGGGCGAAGGGATTCCCTATTGGAGTCATGCGGATCGTCGGAGCTCGACCGGCCGAGCATAGAGGGTCGGCGGACGAGCCCCCTTACTGGTTGGAAAAGCAGGGGGGCATCGAGACCTGTGGAGCAAGAGCTCTTCTTGCCGAGCATATGGGGTCGTCAGCCGAGCCCCTCGATGTTAGGGGGATAGATTTGGAGCTCGCACTGCTATTCGAGTGCCGACCCCGATGCCGTTTGACCGAGCGAGTAGGGGGGTCGGTTGGCGAGGCCCTCACTTGTTGGAAAGGCAAGGGGATGCAGGAGTCTGGAGTTAGGCACCTTCTTGCCGAGCGTTAAGGGTCGGCGGACGAGCCCTTCACTTGTTGAAAACACAAGGGGATCATAGCGGCTCGTGGTATCATCCGAGCGTCGAGCCTTCTGTTGAACAGAGGAGAATTTTGGGGCCGCGGCACCCTCCGAACGCCGAGCCTCCTGACTTGTTTGGAAAAGCCTGGGGTTTTTGGGGGCTCGCAGTACCATCTGAGAGTCGAGCTTGTCGAATAGAGGAGGATTTTGGGGGCTCACGGTACCATCCGAGTGTCGAGCTTCCTGTCAAATAGAGGAGGATTTTGGGGCTCGTGGTACCATCCGGGCGTCGAGCTTCCTGTCGAATAGAGGAGGATTTTGGGGCTCGCGGTACCATCCGAGCGTCGAGCCTCCTGACTTGTTAGAAAAGTCTGGGGTCTTTGGGGCTCGCGGTACCAACCGAGAGTCGAGCCTCCTGTCAAATAGAGAAGGATTTTGGGGGCTCGCAGTACCATCCGAACGTCGAGCCTCCTGTCGAATAGAGTAGAATTTTGGGGCTCCCGGTACCATCCGAGCGTCGAGCTTCCTATCGAATAGAGGAGAATTTTGGGACTCGCGGTACCATCTGAGAGTCGAGCCTCCTGTCGAATAGAGAAGGATTTTGGGGTTCGCGGTACCATCCGAGCGTCGAGCCTCCTGACTTGTTGGAAAAGCCTGGGGTCCTCACTAGTGGCTGGCCATGCGTTCCAAGCCATTTGTATCGGCTGAGAGTGCCGAGGGTAAAGGGGTAATTTTGTGCCCCATGCTGACGTCACAGGCGCGTGAATTGAAGTGACTCAGGTCTTAGTGGCCGTTGGATCTTGAACATCAAGATCCAATGGAATTTGAGGAGTCTCTTTCTCTGTTATAAATCCCCCCTCCCTCTCTTTCTCTCCTTCATTTCCTCTCTTGCATTTTTCAACTTTTAAGAACAGGGGTTTTTTCTTGTCTGCCATCGACGACCTTTTTCCGGTGACCTTTCTATTTGCACGGTATTTTCAGGTTAGTATTTCTGATTCGTAATGTCGCGATATCAGTCTTGCTCCGAGGCAAGCTCGTCAGGCCGTTCCAAGAAGGAAACTGAGTCACCTTTGACGTCTTGGTCCCTGGGCGATTATGGAATTGAAGAGGAGGTTCTGTCAGATCCAGGGTCGAATGGTGGAGATGAGGTAGTTTTTGTCGTGCAACCTTTGAGATCCCGTAGGCCAGGGAAGGAGCCTGTGGATGGGGGGGCAAGGGGGAGGAGGAAGAGGAGGACCCCGAAGGAGAGAGGGATGTTGATGACGATGAGGACGAGGAGGAAGAGGAGGGCGATGAAGAAGAGCAGGACCCCGAGGGAGAGGGGGGCGATGAGGAAGAGCAGGACCCCGAGGGAGAGGGGGACGTTGAGGACGAGGAGGATGAGGAGGAAGATTCCGAGGGGAAGCAGAGGGAGCCCGATCAGGGTGCCGGGGGAGACGATGTTCGAGGAGATGCGGGGGAAGGTACTGCAGGAGGGGTAGTCGAGGGTGAGGGTGATCTCCCTCCTCTGCCACCATTGTCGACACCGTCTCCGGAGAGGAAACCTCGTCCTCGTAGGAGAAAGAGGAAGTGGATCTGTCCAGATAGCCCCCCCCCTCCCCCCCCCATGCATTTGTAAACTTAGGCTGCCGTTGCATCCCTTCATCAAGAGGGTTTTGAAATGGGAGAAGTTGAGCCCGATGCAGTACGACCTCAATTCGTGGAAACATTTGGTCTGCTTTATCCTGAAGTGCCAAGAGAAGGGGATCAAGCCAAGGCTTACGTACTTCCGCGCTATCTTGGGGATGAGCTCATTAGGGGATGTGCAGCGACCTCACAAGAAGGTGATGCACAGCCATCCAGACTCCAGCAAAGAATGGAAGGAGAAGTACTTCATAGTCCGGAGCGAGAAGCCTTAGAGAATTCCGACCGCCTGAAACTTTTTAAAGCCAAACCATAAACCTCTGAAGCGCAGCGAGTTGACAGAGAAAGAATGGGCGAAGGTGGAGAAGATCGTTAGGGGGCACAGCATAGGGTGGCCCTGAGTGACGGAAATGCACCTGGCCCGAGCCGGACTGAGCCCAGCCGACCCTAGTATGTTTTTGTTCTGAATTTTCCTATCTTTCTGCCTTCATGTTAACATTTGCCTCTCTTCTTCCATTTTGCAGAGACGACGGCCAAGCAGCTTGACAACAGGCAGGCCTTGTTGGCCGTTGCCGCTAAGAGGAGGGCGGAGAAGGAAAAGAAGGCGGAGCAGGAAAAGGTGGCTGCCCAAGGCACGGGGTTCAGCAAGGGGCTGGCCTCGGAGGCTGTAGAGCCATCCCCGAAGAGGGCAAAGAAGCATCACCACATGCCGAGGGTATCTAGGGAGGCGGGAGGAAGCCTCGGTAGCAAAACGACATCCGAGGTCCCGGATCAGAGGCTTCCCCCACCTCGGCCCAGTGCTGAGCAGATGGTCGGGCAACAGGGGCTGAGGCCGCATGCCCCAGATTGGTTGGTTCTCACAGGGGATTCCCTGCTTGAGGGTCTAGTGGCCATAGTGGTGGTCAGGAACATTGCCACAGAGTGAAATCGTATGGCTCTGGCGACGCAGACGTCTAAGATGGCCTTTATAAGGTGGTCTCAGGCGCAGCTCTCGGTGAGTGCTCGTAATTTTTCTTGGAGTTTAGACTCTAGAATTTCCTCTAAATTTTTCTTCCTCGGACAGGCGATGGTTCATGGGCAGCACTTTCAAAAGTGCTTGGAGAAGGAGGTCCTCATTGAGGGGAGGAATGCAGAGAAGTATTTCCGCGGGGTGACCAAGCTGTCGGACGAGCTGAAGGAGGCTCAGAGCATGGAGGTGGTCCACGAGGCCTAGATGGACTTGATAGCCGATTATCACAAGAAAGAGGTGGATCATCTCAAGGAGAAGGCCCAGGAAGAAGCTGAGAAGGCGAGGAAGGCCATGGAGGAGGCGGAGATCACCATGGCGGATACCCTGATCCTGGCACAGGATGAGTCCTATGATAAGGCTAAGGAGCATTTTCGGTTGATCTATCCGGACAAGAGGGTCGACCACCTCCACTACAACTGGCAGCCCGAGCATCCGCCGATACCTGGTGGTGAGGAGATGGGGGACCCTCACGAAGAGGAGGTCGGGGGCGACCCTACTGACGAAGAGGTTCCACCCCCCTCATGCATAGTTTAGGTTCTCCCTTTTGATTTTGTATACGCCTTGCGCGACTGGCCACCGCCTTTTGTAGTACAAAAATTTTGAACTTAATGCAAGATAATTTTAGTTTCTATGACTTGTTGTTTTTTAGTCTCTTTTGTGACTTGTTGTTTTTCCCGTATTTTTGATAGACGCATGAGGTCCTCAGTGCCGACCATATTTCCGTCGAGGCCTCCTTGGTCTGAGCTGGACTGGGGGCCATGGAGAGTGCTCTGGCTCGCCAAGGTAAGCAGGCTCGGGACCGAGCGGCCGCAGTGAATTACTTCATGAATAAGTCTAAGGAACTCAGCTTGGAGGTCGCTCATCCGAGGAAAGCCATAACCGACTGGGACTGGTGGGTAATTAAGACGAACTGGTCGATCTCGGATGCCTCGAGTGGGCGTTCGGCTTCGGAGACTTTTCTTTGTGAGGCTGTTGTTGAGAAAGAGTTGGAGATCCGCAGGTTGAAGCTGGTGCTAGGCACCGGTTTAATCGAGGAGGCGAGCAATTCCATACTAGGACCTTCTCCGACCTTTTTCTTGGTGGGGGCCCAGCCTGATGTTGCGGAAAGCTCAGTTGCTGGGGAGCCTTCCCCGGTTGGGCCGACCGAGCGTGAGACGGAACCCGAGGAAAGCACCGAATTTGAGTTTTAAGCCGAGCGATGAGTGATTTGTAAGCTTTTCATTGTATTGGTACTGCCGTTACTGGCACTTAATGAGTAGTAATAAAAAAATTCCCGACTTCTTTAACTTTGACGATTCATTGAGTAAGGATTATTACCGAGCTCGGCCTTGTAAGGGGTCACCGCTGAGGCAAAAAGGCCGGTAGCTTCTTGCAGGCAACACATAATTAGTGGCGTTTCGCCTTCCGATAAGCATTAATGGCGTCGTTTCACCTTCCGTCATTTGGACTTCCCGATGCAATAAATGCGCTTCTCAGGGGGCTATATAACTCCCATCCCCTCATTGTTTTTTATCAGGAATTTGGATTGACTCCTCTACCATAAGATTCGGGTGCCTGTCAAAGGCGGGCGTCCTAGAGAGAACTTTGTCCGAGAGTTTCGGATTGGTGGTGCACCAATCACCCTCGAAAAATTTGGAGTTTTGGCTTTGAGGGCCGTAAACCCCAAGTTGTTCGTTGGTGAGTGGTATGCCGATCAATTGGTTCGGATGCTCGGTGTGAGTCCTGGGTCGGTGGCTTCCCTTCCGCCCTCGAACAATTCGGGATTTTGGCTCTGAAAGCCGTAAATCCCGAGTTGCTCGAGGGTGAGAGGTGGGTCAACCAACGGTCCGGGGCTCGGGGTGTTTGCTGAAGGCGGGCGCCCTAAACCTTAATGAAAACTTTTTGAAATGGCTGTGGGGGAAGGTCATTGCCGGGCGTAAAACGACCGTGGGGGAAGGTCGTCACCGAGAGAAAAGGTTGTGTAGCTTTGAAAAAAGCCAAATGCCTTGCTCGAGGTCGATGACGAGCCCCCATACCTGTTCTCAGGTAGAAAACATGGGTGTAGTTGGCGGTTGCCGTCGAGCACATAGGTTGATGGGCTTGAACAAGCCCAAACCATGCCCGAGGCAGATGCCGAGTCCCCATACCTTAGAGAAGCTGGTGATGGGAGTAGCTAAAGGTTGTTACCGAGCGTAAAGGTCGCGTGGCTTTGAAAAAAGCCAAATGCCTTGTTCGAGGTCGACGACGAGCTCCCATACCTGTTCTGAGGTAGACAGCATGGGTGTAGCTGGCGGTTGCCGCCGAGCGCATAGGTTGATGGGCTTGAACAAGCCCAAACCATGCCCGAGGCAGATGCCGAAACCCCATACCTTAGAGAAGCCGGTGATGGGCATAGCTGAGGTCGTCACCGAGCGTAAAGGTCGCGTGGTTTTGAAAAAAAGCCAAACGCCTTGCTTGAGGTCGACAACGAGCCCCCATACCTATTCTCAGGTAGCCAGCACGGGTGTAGCTGGCAGTTGCTACCGAGCGTGTAGGTTAATGGGCTTGAACAAACCCAAACCATGCCCGAGGCAGATGCCGAGCCCCCATACCTTAGGGAATCCGGTGATGTATACTTTTCCTCCTAGCTTGAGGCACCGTCCGGGGGCCGAGCCCCGAGTTTGTATGAGGAGTTTTTTGTGGCTTGCGGTTTCTTCCGGGTGCTGAGCCCTAAGCTTGTAAGAGAAGCTTTTTGTGACTCGCGGTTTCATCCGAGCCTCGAGCGTTAAGCTTGTAAGGGAAGCTTTTTGTGGCTCGCGGTTTCTTCCGAGTACCGAGCCCTAAGCTTGTAAGAGAAGCTTTTTGTGGCTCGCGGTTTCTTCCGAGTGCCGAGCTCTAAGCTTGTAAGAAAAGTTTTTGTGGCTCGTGGTTTCATTCGAGACTTGAGCATTAAGATTGTAAGGGAAGCTTTTTATGGCTCGCGGTTTCTTCCGAGTGCCGAGCCCTAAGCTTGTAAGAGAAGCTTTTTGTGGCTTGCGGTTTCATTCGAGCCTCGAGTGTTAAGCTTGTAAGGGAAGCTTTTTGTGACTAGCGGTTTCTTCCGAGCCTCAAGCGTTAAGCTTGTAAGGGAAGCTTTTTGTGGCTCACGATTTCTTCCGAGTGCTGAACCATAAGCTTCTAAGAGAAGCTTTTTATGGCTCGCGATTTCTTCCGAGTGCCGAACCCGAAACGTGTTCTTTAAAGAAATCTTATGCGAAGCCAAAGCTTGTTTTAAGAAAGCTGGCATAATTACAACATACTTGAACTTTACAAAAACAAGGCACGACGTGCCGATTACATTTTTCATCATTTACATTGGGTGAAGAGGCTAACCCTTCCCTTCTAGAAATTTGATGAGGTGCTCCGCGTTCCACGGCCTCTTGACAGCCTTGCCCTCCGGATCGGTTAGGCAGTACGTGCCCGGGCATACGACCTCAGATACCTTGTATGGGCCTTCCCAGTTTGGGGCCAGTTTTCTCTTTTGGCTGGGGTTGGATACCGTCAGCTTCCGGAGGACGAGGTCCCCCAACTTGATGTTGGTAGGACACACCTTTTTATTGTAGAACCTTTCGATCCTCTGCTGGTAGGAGTTCCTTCTGATGACGGACTTCTCTCTGACCTCGTCTATGAGATCCAGGTCGGCACGTAGCTGTGCCGAGTTGCTTGCTTCATCGAAGGCCATGATCCGGGGCGAAGAGAGCCCAATCTCCAGGGGGATGACGGCCTCCATGCCGTATGTCAGATTGAATGGCGACTCTCCCGTGGGGATTCTCTTCGTCGTTCGGTGGGCCCAGAGAACACTCGGCAGCTCGTCGACCCATAACCCCTTGGAAGAGTTATCAAGTCGTTTCTTGAGACCGTTGAGAATCTGGCGGTTCACGTTCTCGGCCTGGCCATTTGACTGCGAGTGGCATACTGAAAAAAAGCACTGCTGGATTCCGAGATCCTCGCAGAACTTTCGAAAATTCTTACCTGCGAATTGAGTCCTATTATCTGTGATGAGTACTTGTGGAATCCCGAATCGGCAGACGATGTGTTTCCAGAACATTGTTGGGTTTGCTGCTCAGTGATTGTGGCCAGAGGCTCGGCCTCGATCCACTTATTGAAGTAGTCGATCGCCACTATGAGAAACTTTCTTTGGCCCATTGCCTTCGGAAATGGGCCTACCAGATCCATCCCCCACATAGCAAAGGGAGTGGGACTGGCCAGGGAGCGGAGGGTCGCTTGCGGAGCTTTTTTCATCGGTGAGAACCTTTGGCAGGGTCCACACTTCTTTACCATGGCCAGGGCATCTCGAAGCATTGTGGGCCAGTAGTACCCGTGATTTAGAGCCTTTTGCGCAAGTGATCGAATTTCCATATGGCACCCGCCAATTCCTTCATGGAGCTCCTTGAGAGCATACTTTGCTTCGTCGAGGGTTAAGCAGCAAAGATAGGGTCTTCCGTCCATCGTGGTGTATGACCTTTTGAAGAGGGTCTCGCTGATCATGGCAAACCTCTCTAAACGGACCCTGATCCGTCTTGCCTCGGCTTTGTCTTTGGAGAGCTCTCCTTTGATTAGAAACTTCTTGATGGGAGTGGTCCAATCGTCAGCATGAGTTCCGTCTTCGATGTAGAGGGTCTCGGGGAGGTCAGTACTCGGCTTTAAGAGTACTTCGATCAGGACGGTGCGGTCGAGACCCTCGAAGGACGAGGAAGCTAACTTTGACAGAGCGTCGACCTGGGCATTCTGCTATCTGGGGATCCTTCTGACTGTGGATTCGTCAAATGACGCCAATAGTCACTAGACCACAGCCAAGTACCTGACCATCCGATCGTCACGGACCTCGTACTCTCCAGTGATCTGATTGACCACGAGCTGAGAGTCGCTAAAGGCCTTGATCTGTCTAGCGCCTGCCTGGTGCACCAAGGTGAGCCTGGCAATTATGGCCTCATACTCAGCCTCGTTGTTAGAGGCTGGGAAGTTGAGGCAGAGGTAATATTGAAGGAGGAAACTGTCAGGGCCTCGTAGAATGATGCCCGCACCACTCTCTGCTTCGCAGGAGGACCCGTCGACGTAGACTTCCCACATCTGGTCGACCTCCTCGCTTTCAGGTTGCTCGGAGATGGTGCATTCCGTAATGAACTCGGCGAGGGCCTGTCCTTTGATGGCCATCCTTGGCTGGTAGACAATGTCGTATTGACTGAGCTCGATTGACCACTTGACTAGTCGTTCGGAGCTTTCGGGTTTGTAGAGCATGGCCTTTAGAGGCTGATCTGTGAGCACTTGAATTGAATGCGCCTGGAAATAGGGACGGAGTTTCCGCACGGCCATGACCAAGGCGTATGCTACCTTCTCCATTCTTGAGTATCTGGTCTCGGCTGCGAGCAAGACCTAGCACACGTAGTATAGCGGCTTCTGGACTTCGTCATATTCTCGGATGAGGACAACACTGAGCATATTTTCCGAGGACGAAAGATAAAGCCAGAGTGGCTCACCTGGTTTGGGTTTGCTGAGGAGAGGAGGGTTGGTGAGGTACTCTTTCAATTGGGTGAACGCCTCTTGTTGCTGAGTACCCCACTCGAAGCCTCCGGTTCCGCGCAAAGCCTTGAAGAATGGGAGGGACTTCTCTCCCGACTTGGAGAGAAAACGGTCGATGGCCGCCAATCTCCCCGTGAGCCTCTGGACTTCCTTGGTGTTTCTAGGGGAGGCCATGTTTATTATGGTCTGGATTTTCTCGGGGTTCGCCTCGATGCCGCACTGGCTGACGACGTACCCGAAGAATTTTTCCGCTGAGACGCCGAATGCACACTTCACCGGATTGAGTCTCATATTGTGGATCCGAAGGACCGCAAAGGATTCTTCCAGGTCAGCGACGTAGTTCTGACCCCACTAGCTCTTGACGAGCATGTCGTCGACATATACCTCCTTGTTGCTACCGATTTGATCTTTGAAGATTTGGTTGACGAGCCTCTGATAAGTAGCACCGACGTTCTTGAGCCCGAAGGGCATAACGCGGTGCATTAAAGACCGTGGTCCGTGACGAAGGAAGTCTTGGCTATATCAGGGGGGTACATTCGAATCTGGTTGTAGCCTGAGAATGCGTCCATGAAAGAAAGGAGCTCATGACCCGACGTTGCATCGATCAGAGCGTCGATGTTAGGGAGAGGGGACGAGTCTTCGGGGTACGCTTTGTTGAGGTCAGTAAAGTCTATGCAGATCCTCCAGCTCCCGCTCGCCTTTCTGACCATCACGACGTTCGCCAGCCACTCAGAATAGCTGACCTCCTGTATGAAACGAGCAGACAAAAGTTTGTCCACCTCCGCTCTCACCGCCTGTTGCCTTTCCGGGGCGAACTTACGTCGCTTCTAGACGATGGGCTTCGAGCCGGGGATCACGTTGAGTTTGTGCATGATCAGGTCTTCAAAGATCCTTGGCATATCGGAGGGTGTAACACCCCGAATTTCAAATAAGGATAAATTCGAGATTTCACAGGATCTTTACTTCACTTAGTACAATTTTACAAGGAATTTTAAAACTTTTTCAATAGTACATCAGAGTTCATTTACACTTGATTTTTACACAGCAGAAGAAATAAAGATTACAACATTTGAAAACAAAATGTAACTTGTACAACTTCATAAATTGAGTCATCGATTGCATCATATACTCCTTCAAAAATAGTCCATTACCTGCATGTCAATCTATAGGCACGTCAGTTACTTACAACTGACGAAATGTTATACTCGGCTATCCTCTCTATGTCGTACATATAACGATCTCATTACTTTAATAAAATAAAACAATTGAATGAATAATAAAGTGTTAATGTGTCTACGCTAAACATGCAAGTGTATGTCATGCCTTAATGCCTTATGCACACAATTCTTTTCTAGGATGACACTAATGCACACTTGTTCGGATTATATGCATCCCAAACTACACAGGTTCGAGGGCAAGCGCCTACGTACTCCACATTAAAGGGCTCGATCCCTCGCCATGAAACTACCCGGTAATAAGACAAAGTTCAGACGTTCCACGAGTACGGATCCCAGTCCCGGGGAACCGCCGCAACAAATCCCCCGCCCGACTGTTATACAGACTCCTCATCGTGCGAACCTCCCGCAAGTGCCCCTCTAGCCCTGGTATACGTATATACATGGAGAACGACAAACTATCCGCCCGACTACGCATAGTCCCTAATTTAAAATAAAAATTCGTCTCCCACGAGGCAACCACAGTCCACCAACTGGGTCTATAGCCCCGGTGAACCGTCGCAACAAGCCCACCGCCCGACTATATAGAGTGTCCCACTTACGTTTGTCTAGGTCTTACTACATCTTCACTTATGTGCCTAAAATTTATTTTTAGTTCAAGACATGAAGAATCTTCAAGCCTAGAATTAGTATTACCTATTACCGGACTTAATCAACATCCACCGAGATAGCTCCCTGGCAAATCTCAAAATATAATAATCATTTCATTTAAAATTGCCGGTATACGAGGCCTTACTAACTCTAAATTCAAATTTCTCATGTACAAGAATAATGGGTATTCACACCCTTTCAATAATCATGCCTATGCCTCCAACTTATTCATGATTCAACTTAGTATTTATTCATGCCTTTTCAAACATAGACAGATGATCTCTATCTCAAAAGAATTCAACATTATAAACTTATATAAGCAATTGAAACAAATTCCTATCTCAACATGAGTGTTTGTTCAATAACATTCATTTCAAGAACACAATTTCGCTACATGATTTATTACAACAAAATTTAAGTCATCACAATGTCTTTGTTCCTTATAAAATATTTCTAAACAAAATATAAGTGTAATTCTTTAAAAGATCACTTCACAAAATATACTAAAATTCTATTATCATGATTTTCATTTCTTTTTATGCTTCAAATTATACAAGCAAACTATCCTTTAATATTTTCACTCCACTTTATATCCATAATCCATTTTAATTAGGACTCCATTTCATAACCATAATCAGTTTCAATTGAATCCCTCTTTTTTTAAAAAAATCAATTCATTGTAGGAAAAGAAAACAACAAAAAAAAATAAAGGGTGCTTCTGGGTTTCGAACCCATGACCCCAAGCCGAACCGCACAAAGCTCAAGCCCATGCTCTAACCAAGAAGTCCAAGTGAACTTTATGTATAATTGCATTTCAAATGGCTTATGTGTTCTTTTTCAGTTTTGGTATTTCTAAAAAAAAAATAAATTATATAAAAGCAACAATCAATCCTGGAACTGAAGACCTCTTATAACTTGTAGTGCACTGGCTAACCAGTAAGCCCAAATATATTCTCTAATTAGAAATTTCATTTGTGCTTTTTTGTTCATACTATCCTGAATCTAATTCTTTTTCGAAAACTTCTCTTTTCTATCTTTAAGATTTGATAGACAAATCTTTCTTTTAGAACTGAAATAAATTGAAAAATACAAAGGAAAAATTCAACTCATTATTTAGATAAGCCTATTATTTTCTCCTCACAAAATTTTTTTTGCATTTTTTAATGAACTCGAAATTGTAGAAAACATGGTTAGTGTAAGAAAAACCCATCATCTTACAAAATAAAATTTATGTTACTAAAACCAATTATCCAATTATCTCCCTAAAGTCAACTTTTGACAACACAAATGTTTCTTTATGCGAAAATTGATATCTTTTACAATGTCGACAAAATAATAAAATTTATCTTTCCATTTTCTCATCATACATTTGACAAATAAAAATTTGCAATTATACTACTATGGTTTTACTTTCAAATTTCATGATAAATAGTAAATTACTAAATTTCAACAAAGCCTTAGCATGTCATACTGGCACATATCACATTCAATTTTCTTTATTCTATTCATTAAACTATTATCATGGTAACAATAAAATCATGAGATGCTAGCATGGATTCTTATCTACAATATCTCATTCAATCATTTACTATTCATTAACCTATTAGCATGCAAATCCTACTTAAAAAGCATAAGAACACCCACCTTAATCTTGAAGGTTGAAAACTACAAAGAGAGGGTCCCTTCTTGCTCCTAGCAAAGCCTCCACTCCTAGCTATGACTCCTTCTAGTAATGACTCCAAACAAAGAGAACTCTCACTCTTTCTTTTTCTTTCTCTCTTTCTTTTCCTTTCTTTCTTTTCTCTTTTCTCTTATTTTGATTCTATTTTTGGTGTGTGAAAAGAAGAGAAGTGGTGGGCTATTTATAGGTCTAGTCTAGGGTCTAATGTGTCAAATTGTACACCCTAATAACTTTCAATTTAATTCCTACAACCCTTTACCTCCTAAACTCCTAAAACCTACACCCTTTCACCTTTCCAACTCTTCATATATGCAACCCCCATAACCTACAAACTCTTCTCATCCCCACACTTATTCTCTCTCCCCTCCCATGTCCAAAACCGGTCAATGCATGGTGAAACCGGCCCCTAGTGTGTGCATGCACATGCACAAGTGCACATACAATTTTTTTTCAATCCTATAACTTTAAATGTGTACTAACTTTTTTGTAACTTGTCATGTAGTAGTGTACACTTAGTTTTATGTGTGAATTTACTAGTGGGCTTGCTTAATGGGTCCATTTATTAATTAATTTGTCTAATTACCTAGTGGGCTCTCCTCCTAATGGGATAAATTCTAATCTTTTGGTCCATGGATTAACTAAAGGGCTAAATAAGTTATGCATGCTAAAAGAAATGGATAATGAGATTAACAAATGAAGAATAAAAATTTTGCACGTGCATCATACGTGCAAGAATAAAAATACATTTTAATTAAAATAAAAAGTGGGGTGTTACAATACTCCCTCCTTAGAATAGTTCCGTCCCCGAAACTACGTTTAGGAGCGAGAAACTACTAAGAAGAAAAGAAGAGTCTACAAAAAGAAAACTCAGCTGAAAAGTTCAGGATGATTCTTCCTCATCTTTTCCTCTGATTCCCAAGTTGCCTCCTCAACAAACTGATTCCTCTAAATGACCTTTACCATGGGTATCGTCTTGTTTCTCAAGACTTTTTCTCGGCGATCCACGATCTCAATAGGACGCTCAGCATAGCTCAAATCCAGTCGCAGACCTTCTGGCACTTCTGGCAGATGATGACTCGGGTCAGGAACATAACCTCTTAGCATGGACACGTGAAAAACATTGTGTACTTGGGCTAACTCTTCCGATAGTTCTAACCGATAAGCTGTCTTCCCAATTCTTTTCAATATCTTGTAGGGTCCAATGTATCTCGGGGCTAATTTTCCTCCTCGTTCGAACCGAATTACCCCCTTAGTCGGAGACACTTTCACAAAGACATAGTCACCTTCGTCAAACTCCAAGTCTCTCCTCCTGTTGTCGGCGTAACTCTTTTGCCTGCTCTGCGCGTCGACCAACCTCTTTCTGATCAACTCAATCTTCTCTGAAGTTTGCTGCACAATCTCTGGTCCAAATAGCTGCCTTTCTCCCACTTCATACCAGCAAACCGGAGTCCTGCATTTCCTCCCATATAGAGCTTCATAGGACGCCATTCCAATGCTCGTCTGGAAACTGTTGTTGTATGCAAATTCTACCAGAGCTAAGTGTTTCTCCTAGCTACCACCAAAATCCAGCACACAACACCTGAACATATCCTCCAGTACTCTATTGACCCTTTCAGTTTGCCCATCTGTCTGAGGATGAAAGGCTGTACTGAAATCAGTCCTTGTCCCCATAGCTGCCTGTAGACTCGTCCAGAAATGCGAAGTGAAACGCACATCTCTGTTGGATACTATTGACATCGGAACTCCATGCAGTTTCATAATCTCATCCACATACAACTCTGCTAGTTTCTCCATTGACCAAGTAAGTTTCATTGCTAAGAAGTGAGCTGACTTGGTGAGTCGGTCCACTATTACCCAAATGGTATCATTGCCTTTGGAACTCTTGGGTAAACCCGTGATAAAATCCATGTTGATACAGTCCCATTTCCACTCTGGGATGGGTAAATGCTGCAACAAACCATCGGGCTTCTGATTTTCTGCCTTGACCTGCTTGCAAACCGCACACTTGGCCATAAACTCCGCCACATCTCGCTTCATACCTGGCCACCAGAAGTGTAGATTTATATCCTTGTACATCTTGGTACTCCCAGGATGCACAGATAACAAAGTAGCACGTGCTTCTTGAAGAATACTTTCCTTTAGTTCCGCTACATTTGGCACACATAGCCGCTCCCCAAACCAAATCACTGCATCCTTCACCTGAAATTCTGCCAATCTGCCTAAGCCAACCTGTTCTATCATCTCTTGGATCTCTCGATCTGTCTTCTGGCTATCAATAATTCTGTCTCTTAAAGTGGGTTGAATCCTCAAGTGAGCTAAGGAAGCTTCCGCACTTTGCAGAACCACTTCAATCCCTGCTCGATCTAGCTCATCTGCTAACTTTTCTTGGATCGTGATCAACCAGGACAAGCTGACCTTCCTGCTAAGCGCATCTACTACCACATTTGCTTTGCCTGGATGATATTTGATCTCAGGCCGGATATCCTCCAAAACCTCCAACCATCTCCTCTGTCTTAAGTTCAAGTCCTTTTGTTGATAAATATACTTCAAGCTCTTGTGATCGGTGTACATATTGACCTTTTTCCCGTACACATAATGCCTCCATTGCTTCAAAGTGTAGATGATCGCTGCCAGCTCTAAATCATGGGTCGGATAATTGTTTTCATGCGGTCTTAGTTGCCTAAACCCATAAGCAATCACCTCCCCTTCTTGCATCAACACAGCCTAAACTGCGATGGGAAGCATCGCTGTAGATACCATACTCAACTCCTGCTATGGGTAAAGCTAAGATATGGGCTGTAGTCAATTTCTCCTTCAATGCCTAGAAACTTGCTTCACATTGCTCCGACCATTTGAAGTTCACATTCTTCTTTGTGAGTCCGGTGAGCGGCACAGCTATCTGAGAGTAACCTTGAATAAATCTTCTGTAGTGTCCGGTTAAACCCAAAAAGCTTCTAATCTCCTTCACTGTGGTCGGTCTTGGCCAGTCTTTTACTGCTTCAACCTTCTGCGGATTAGTAGCTACTCCCTCCTTAGAAAGGATGTGACCCAAGAAGGCGACTTCGGTTTTCCAGAAGTCACATTTAGACAACTTCGCATACAGCTAATGCTCCCGAAGCTTCTTCAAAACCTCTGTCAAGTGCCTGGCATGTTCTTCCTCGGACTTGGAGTAGACCAAAATGTCTTCAATGAATACAACGATAAAGAAATCGATGAAAGGCCGCAAGACTCTGTTCATCATGTCCATAAAAATAGCCGGTGCATTTGTGACTCCAAATGGCATGATTAGAAACTTGTAGTGACCATGCCTGGTTCGGAAAGCCGTTTTATGCACGTCCTCTTCCTTCACCCGGACCTGATGATACCCTGACCGTCTATCTTGGAAAAGACTGCTGCCCCCTGTAGACGGTCGAACAAATTATCGATTCGAGGAATAGGGTACTTGTTCTGTACAGTTACCTTGTTCAACTCTCTATAGTCGATACACATCCTCATTGATCCATCCTTCTTTTTCACTAAAAGAACTGGGGCTCCCCATGGTGATGCACTTGGTCTGATGTACCCTTTGCTCAACAATTTTTCGATCTGCTTCTTGATCTCATCTTGTTCGACTGGTGCCATCCTATATGGGGTCTTAGAAATAGGAGCACTTCCTGGTTGAACAGTGATGCTGAACTCTACATCTCGACGAGGGGGAAGCCCTGGTAGATCATCCAGAAACACTGTTGGGAAGTCTCGGGTAACTGGGATCTGCTTCACTTCTTCTGGAACTTTCTGCTCGGACAACGCTGCTATTATCTGCTTACCCTTCCCTTTGCCTTAGAAAGTAACAACTGGTCCTCCTGGTGCTTTGATTATGACTTCTTTGTTCTTGCATTCGATAGTCGCACTGTAGACTGACATCCAGTCTATGCCAATAATGATTTCGACTCCAAGAACTGCCAATTCAATGAGGTCAATGCCTAAGAGCCTGCCTCCAATTTCAAGATCACACCCTTCATAGTATCGATTGGTTGTCAGATCTTCTCCTGACGGAGTAGCCACGGATAAAACCTTGCCAGGAAATATTTTTCGCTCATCTCCCAATCTTTTTGCAAAAGAGGGTGACACAAAAGTGTGTGAAGATCCCGTATCAAACAACACCGAAGCTTTTATTCCATTTATTAAAACGTTTCCTGTTACATATGAGTGCTCTCATTACATAACATTTTTATTACATAAATGGAAAGTACAAATCAACTAAGCTTCATCCTCCATACCCGTGATCACATGGTCCGCATCCTCTGCATCTGCTTCTGTCAAGGTGAACACCCGCCCTTGCTTGAACTGTTTTTGCTCTGGCTTGAACTGCCTTTGACTTGGTCCTTCCCGCTGAAGCTCGGGGCAAAAGGGCTTGATGTGGCCTTCCTTGCCACAAAGAAAACAGACCTTAACCATCTCTGATTTCTTGCATCCGGAAGACAAGTGACCTGATTCTCCACATTTGAAGCATGTAGGTACTCTCCTTCTCACTGCAATAGCATTAGCACCTGTTGGCTTGAATCGTTGCGCGGGGGGGGGGGGTGTGATTCCTGTAGTTGCTGGGTCTTGCGGGCCTCTTGCCCAAGCTCCAACTGTTCCTTCTGGCTTGTACTGCTTGGAATTGGTTCATATCCGACTCAGTTGCAGCAGTCCTTCTGACCAGTTTTTCAAACCTCTGAATGCCCAGAGGTATCATTCTTGATCTCAGGTTGGGCCTCAGACGCTCAAACTTGCGTGCCTTCTTAGACTCATCCTGTATCATCTCAGGTGCATACCTGGAAAGCTAATTGAACTTGGTTTCATACTCCCGTACTGACATATTGCCCTACTGCAAGCTCAGGAACTCCATGGCCTTCTTTTCCTGAACTTCCAATGGAAAGTAATGGCTCCTGAATTCTTCCATGAATTCTTCCCATGTGAGTTGTACGTTTCCCAAGTTCCTTTTCAATGATTGCCACCACACACTCGAATCCTTTTCCAGTTGAATGGTAGCCAGTTTCACCTTGCTAGCTTCCGGGGTTTCAATTACCTCGAAGACTGTCTCGATTTGCTTGACCAAGTCATCTGCAACATCTGGATTCGTATGTCCCTCGAATACTGGTGGCTTCATTCTTTTGAATGATTCGACCAGTTTGATGGCTTCAGGTACGTGGATGGCTGGCCCTGGTCCTCTGTTCTGTGGGATATTGGCAGCGAGAGTATTGAGGATTTGGTACACATGGGCTATCTCTGTTTCCAGATCTAACCCATTCTCCCCGTTGAATCCTTCGCCGTTTCCGATTCTCCGTGCCATTTCTGAGTCATAAAATTTCTCATTAATCATCACAAATAACACAACAACAAGGTCTTATTTATTTCCGAAATTTAAACTCTTTATTCAGAAATAAAACTTTTATTCCAATACACCCGTTACAATTGCTTAAATAAAAGACATCCTAAATTCTACGGTTTCTCTTGGCTTCTCTAACCTCTTCCCGCAGGTCCTGGATTTTCTTTCTTATGTTTTCAACCTTGTATAGTCGCTCTTCTTTATCCCAGAAGGTGATGCGGTCCAACTTGGCGAAACGTTGATCATTTACGAGTTGGACCTTCTTGAGCTCGTACACCTGATAGTTCAGCTCCCGGATGCGTTCTTCATCCTGTGCCAGTTGTGACTCCAAGTGGTTAACCTTCCACTTTTGCATGTCCAATTCTTGTCGAAGAGATGCAACGAGGTCATTTGGGTGATCCGGGACAAGTTCCTCATCTGGGGAGTCTTCGGGAAGGTCAGGTGGTGGTGGAGTAATCTCCCTGGACTCGGAAAATTCTTCTTCCTCTATCTCGAATGGTTCCTCCTCTTCTTCTTCCGGGACCTCTTCTTCTTCTCGGTCCTCTTCTTCTTCTTCCTCCATTGGTTCTTCTTCTAAGTCCTCGGGGTGAACAAACCAAGGAAGCTCATTCTGGTGATCAAATTGGTTGGCCATCTTATAGAAAGAGGAGGAGATGTCATCTTATAAGGCAATGTAAACATGAGTCTAAATCTATAAGTTGAACTCACACGCAAGTGTCCACTCTAGGGTGTCATTCCTTATAAATTTGTACTACTTGTGAAGCATGCTCTGATACCATCTGTAACACCTCGAATTTCAAATAAGGATAAATTCGAGATTTCACAGGATCTTTACTTCACTTCGAACAATTTTACAAGGAATTTTAAAACTTTTTCAATAGTACATCAGAGTTCATTTACACTTGGTTTTTACACAGCAGAAGAAATAAAGATTTCAATATTTGAAAACAAAATGTAATTTGTACAACTTCATAAATTGAGTCATCGATTGCATCATATACTGCTTCAAAAATAGTCCATTACCTGCATGTCAATCTGTGGGCACGTCAGTTATTTACAACTGACGAAATGTTATACTTGGCTATCCTCTCTATGCCGTACATATAACGATCTCATTACTTTAATAAAATAAAACAATTGAATGAATAATAAAGTGTTAATGTGTTTACGCTAAACATGCAAGTGTATGTCATGCCTTAATGCCTAATGCACACAATTCTTTTCTAGGATGACACTAATGCACACTTGTTTGGTATCTATGCATCCCATACTACATAGGTCTGAAGGTACCTCTCGAATGCATGTTTTGTGTCAGCGGTGTGTACCTCTCGAAGCGTGGGACCGGAGGTACCCTCTTCGTGAAGGTTCCGTCTTTTGGGACCTTCTTAGTCGGCTCTACCTCGTCGGCCTTTCGCTTCCCCTTCCCCGGGACTTCTTTGGCGCTTTCTGGATTTAGGGCCTCCTCGGCCTGGAAGTACTTTTCGATCCGGCTGAGAATGTCAGGAAAATTGAGGGGAGGCTTCTTAGCCAGAGATGCCTTCAGCTGGCTGTGCCGGACATTGTGTTGGAATGCTGCCGATGCGGCCCCGGCATCGAGGGAGGAGACCAACCTCGCCTCCGTAGTGAACCTCCGAACGAACTGCCGGAGGGACTCCCATTCCTTCTGTCGAAGGTCCAGTAGGGACGCGCTCGTCTTCTCAACTTTTCTGCTGGTAACGAAGTGGGCCAGGAAATTGGCCTCCAGCTGATCGAACGAGTAGAGCGAACTGGCGACGAGCTTGGAAAACCATTCCTGAGCAGGGCCCCTGAGGGTGGCAGGGAAAGCACGACACAGGAAGGGACCCAAAGCACTGTGAATCATCATCAGGATCTCGAAACCCTCCATGTGATCAGCAGGATCACCCTCGCCGTCATATGTCTCGAATTGGGGAGGTCGAAAATTCTGGGGTATTTCTACTTGTAGAATAGCAGCAGAGAAAGGAGGTCGGGTCGGTCTGTGACCCTGAGCCGGCCTCGTGCCGCCGTCACCGAAGTGGTCGAGGCGGTTCTCCATCTCCTGGAGGCGTTTGAGGATGTCCTCGTCATACTCCAGAGGGATCGTCAGGCCGCGCGTGAGTGTAAGTGGTGGAGCATCTCGTTGACAGGGGTCCCTAGGATAGCCTCCATGATCTCTTTCCAGAAGTCTTGGAACTCCTGGTGGGTGACCGGAGCTCGTTCAGCCGGGTTACGTTGGGATGGCGGTCTCCGGCCGATGCGGTTGAGCGCCGGCTCCCGCCTTTGGGGCGGAGGTCTGGGATGGTTTGGGGCCGAGTTGGAAGCAGCCCCTCCCCGAGTCCGGCTTGCCTGTCGATTCTGGATGACCCCGCACAGGTCAAATACGACCGAACGAGAGGCACCCGACTGGTGTCCGAAGCTGATCCCCAGATTGTTGGATCCATGAGTGTCAGTGGGGACGTCCTGAGGAGGGACGTCCTGGCAATGTGTAGAGGTGACAGCTCTCCTGGCCTTGGGTGTCATGTGAGCTCGGATTAACGGGATACCGTCGATGGCTGGGCTCGGACTGGTGTCCGCACCGTGTTCCCACAGACGACGCCAACCTGATGCTGTTTGTTTTTGGGGGGTGGCTGCACTAGGTGTGAGTTCTTCTCAATTTGTATTTTTGCGGAAACTTCAGTACGGATGGCACGCCCGACCCTCAGCCGAGGGTACGGCTCGGGAGTAGGCGGAGCGAGGTGGAGATCGGATGCTCGGCTCGGATCTGGAAGCTCGGCTCAGATCTGGAGGCTCGGATCCAATGGTCTCGTGTACCTACACTCGGTCTTGAAACACCGGGGTTGGTCCCGGTGGCAGACCCTCCGACGATCTAGTCAGTCACTGAAGAAGAGTAACAGTAACTAGGGTTTGAGAGGGGAAAGATTGATTACCTTTTGAAGGGGTAAAGGGCCTGGTATTTATAGGCCATGCTAACCGGGTCTAGACTCGTTTGGAGCCGGGTCTGGACCCGGTCGCGGGAGCCTGAGTGGTTTTAGGGCTGACGTGGCAGATCTGGATGATCGGGGATGTGGCGCCTTTTGAGGGGATCCTATGGCTCAGGAGGGGCCACGTCATCTGATCCATATCAGCACTCATGAAATTATTTGAATGTTACTTAGGAATAAGTAAAATTGAGCTAAAAGAACACAAAATTATCAATACACAAGAATTGGGGACGCAAACAACATGACTCAAAGATGTACTTTTAAATGTGATATAGATTAAGACAACAGGCAGATCATTACCATATTACTCGCAGAAAAGGTAGCTAATTTGTTCATCAGCACCTAAAAAAATATACTTAATTAAAGACCGCCTTGTATCAATTGACTCTCTAATTGAATCTCTATAGTGATCGAGGGAGGTGTCTACTTAAACCATTGTTTCTTGTATCTGAACCCATATAGATTGGCATTAAAATACCTTACCTACAACAAGTCGGGACTTGTAGTGGTAATGTGGCAAAACCAACTACTGGTTGGTTGATAGAGGAAGAAATGGAGATTGGTTGTTGGTTCTTAGTTTTAGGTGACTTCGGAATCTACCCAATTGGTTGTTGGTTCTTAGTTCTTAGTTTGAGCAAAATATCTATTCTATTTTAGTATGTCTTGCACCCGTGTTATCTAATTCTGTCGTTGAGGAGCCTCACATTCTAATATTTACATTTGGAATTATTTTGCTTGCCATCAGTGAATCTTGAGGCATCCTTCTTTTCTCACCCCGGCCCACTCTTTCTTCTGCAAATACATAGAAACCATGTCACCAAGTGAGCATAAAAGAATATTCCCAAATGGTTTTTTATTTTTATTTTGTCCGCTAACATGCATGTGCAAGTTTCGAGGAAATTCTGGTGTCAACAGCTCAAGTAACTCCATATTTTCTCCTTGATTGTCATTTGTCTCTACATTTGTCTACAAATAATTAGTGTAAGGACTGGTATGCATGCCCATACATCTGCATGAATCTTGAGAATTGTTATGTCTACCACCGCCATTCTCAAGTCATATAAATGACATTTTACTCGTTTAATATATTGAATAAATTTCAACATGAAGGAATCAATTATACTGCAAGTCATCATTGGCCCTCAGTTTCAGACCATAAATAAATATATGTATCACTAAGTTAATAATCTAAATAAGACCCATAAAAAAGTTGTAAACTTTCATGAAATTCCCGAGAGGAGTGTGGAACTCATGCATCCTCCTAAAAACGATCTAGAAACCAGCCCAAAATTTGGAAACTTTTGTTGAGCATTTACATTTTTTAAAGGCAACACACTGTAGAGGGTTTTTTGGTTTAGTTGTGGAAAGATTACGTCCAAATTGTAGAGAAATATGTACAAACAACTTACACGGGGAATTTAAAAACAATATGATACCCCAACTTTAAATTAGTAACATCATCAATTCAATAGCTTTACATATTTTCATGCATAAATTAATAATAATGCTAGGTTACATCCAAAGACTGAGGTACGAGACTGGAGAACATGTTGTAAGTTTAGATTTATTGCACATAAAGGGAATAAAGATTGAGGTAGCAAAGTTTGGTTAAATTTTTCGTGAAGAATTTAAAATGAAATCATAGTGGAAATGCGAGCCCATTTTCCCATAATATAGCCTTTTCTTTCTCATGTACTCGTCAATAATTTAACCTTAGGTTCATTTAAATGTTGCTAAACTTTCCTGCCTTGAAATGATATACAAGTACGTATCAACCATAATGTATTTGATTTTGACTCCTCAAATAAACAGAACTTAAGTTCCGCATGATTTATTTTCAGTTATCTTCTTGAGAATTTAATCACTTTTCTATGAAGAGATTATCGATAATTAAAACAAGACTCTGATCCAAACAATTGCATGAAAACCAAAACTTATGCCACTTTTTTAGATCTTGCTATATATCAAAGTTTTCAAACATATTCTAGAACTTTCCTCATTATGGTTTTCTTACAAGTAATACAATTCATCATCCAACAATACAATTTATGTCTTCTTCAAAACTTACAAAATTTTGTAAATATAGAGAAAATAAAATATTCACCAAAAAACTCTTAACAACTTGACAGATATATTTCAAGCTGAAGAATAGGAACAACTGAAGATCCTAGACGGTAGATCAAATGAGAGCCAACATCCAACGAAATTTTAATTACAAGAATTTAGTGAATCTTTTTTTTCCCCTCCATAGATCAACCTTCTGGAAGTTAGTTGTTATTTATGTCTTAAATATTGGATATCAATATGGTATCGGAAGGCAAATTTTCATATCAGGTACCGGATATTGGTACATATTTAAAAAATATTGTGTTCACATATCAGATGTAAATATATATCCAAGCTGTTGTTTATATGGCCTTTACACATTGTATGTAATTAAAAAAACATAAAACCAATATTTAAATTTTGTATAATAAAGTCGAATAGATTTGAATGAATATGATATGTTCTTTGTCCAATCTCCATCATAATCAATTTTAGTTTCTCTCCTCTCTCTATAATCTACAATTACAAATTCTCAGTAGTGTCCATTACAATTAGAGATTAAGACTAAATCTCTTCTTCACATGTTTAATAAATAAAAACCCCAAGGTCCACATCTCCTCTTAGTGTGCACAAAATATTAAAAGGAAAGGAGTGATGGTGTGATAAATTTTTGGGAGAGAAAGCAATAAGGATGAGAGAAATTTGTTAGGAATTGTGACCTCAAATATACGTAGGCACTGAGTACTTGAAGTTGGAGAAGAAGAGGATGGGACAAAGAAGCAAGAGAAGACAAGCAGCAAGTAGAAGAATGCAGCCTGGTGGGTTGCGGTCGACCGACCTGGGGGTGCGGTCGACCGACCTGGGGGTGCGGTCGACCGACACTAGCTGCTGAGAGTTCTTCGAGTGTACAGGTCCAACAGAGGAGGGAATGGTCGACCGGCCTTAGGGGTGCAGTCGACCGGTCAGCTCTCCAGTTTGGTTCTACACGTTGCGGTCGACCGACCTTGGGGGTGCGGTCGATCAACATCGGCGGCTGATTGTTTTTGGGCTTACGAGTTTAAAGGCCCAATTGCTAGATTTGTATTTATCTTTTAGGATTTACTTAGGAGCTATAAACGCGAGGGTTTAGTTGATCTAATCCATAATTTGTGTAATCAAGAGGTGAGCCGTTATTATTGTTCAACTTCAAGAGGAGATTCTGTCGAGTGTTTCAAAGGTGAGAGAGAGAGACTGAGAGTTGTAATCTCTTTGTAATCTTTGTATTTCTTGGGGAATAAGAAGTATTGGTTATCTCTGCATATTGATTGTGTTCTTGTGAGAGTTTGCTTAGTATTGTGGTGGCTTGTTCTTGGTTCATCTAAGTCTTGGGAGTTTCTATTGCTTGTGGTGTGTTTCCGCTATTAGCACTACGAGTTGAGGGTAGATTTCTTTGACAAGTGGTATCAGAGTAGTTGGTTCGAAATGACCGATAACAAGATGAAGATCAAGAGATTCGATGGGAGTGACTTTGCGATGTGGAAGATTCAGATGATAGTGTATCTTTGTCAGAAAGATCTTAATGGTCCGTTGTTTGATGAGCAGCGGTAAGTACAGACAAGGATGCGAAGGTCTTGACAGATTGGAATTGTTTGAATCAGAAGGCGCTGTGGCAGATTCAGTTGGGGCTGAGTAGGAAGGCGTTATTTCATATCTCGAAGGCAAAGACCACAAAGGAGGCTATGGAGATTCTCACGGATATGTATGAGAAACCGTCGAATCTAATCAAATTCTTCATATGAAGAAATTGGTTAATATGAAGTTGAAGGAAGGGGGTTCAGTAGCAGTGCATGTGAACAATTACTGTATGGTTTACAACCAGATGGAAGCTGTAGGTTTAAAGTTTTCAGAGAGGGAGCAGTCATTGTTACTTCTATCTACTTTACCCGATAGTTATGGTACGGTGGAACAGACTATTACAAGCACTATGACAGATTCGACGACTCTACAGGATGTGGTGAGTAGCATTCTGAACGAGGAGGTGAGAAGGGTGAGAAACGGAGGATATCCATCATCATCTTTTAGAGATTCCGTCATGTACGTTGAGAAGAGACGCGGGAGATCTAAGAGCAGTCGAAGAAGAAAGGATCAGAGTAGTTCATCTGAGAGTGGATCTGATGACAGCGATGGGGGACATGGGCCTAAGTGTTGGTATTGTCATAAGAAGGGTCACATGATGCGCAGTTCCAAGGCTTATATGAAAAAGAAGCAGGAGAAACCGAAGAAAGATAACCCAAAGGAAGTCCAAGGAGGGCTTGTTGAGGAGTTATGCTTATCAGCTCGGGAGGAGTTGGGCACTCAAGATTGGTGTATCGATTCAGAAGCTTCTTTTGATTCCACTCCGAGGAGAGAGGTGTTTGATGACTACAAGGAGGGTTCTTTTGGAGATGTGATCGTGGGGAACGGTCACCGGTGTCCTGTACGTGGGGTTGGTACTGTTCGCATGAACACCATTGATGATCATAGTGTTATCTTGCGGGAGACAAAGTATGTTCCAGACCTGAAGGAAAATCTTATCTCGATTGGAAGGCTAGACAAGGAGGGGTGGTCTACTACAGTTGGTAGTGGGGAGTGGTGTATAGCTGCAGGTTCAAGGATGATTGCAAAAGGGAAGCGTGAGAGAACACTGTATTTGCTTATAGACGTGAGGGGCATTTCTCCTGTAGTTGACTCTCAGTCGGAATCGAGTAGTAGGTTGTGTGGGGTGCAACCGAGTTATTTCAGTTGTGGAGGGGAGATTACTAATTTAGTGGGAGCTGCTGGCCATGGAAGTGATCCTAGAGGGCAAGACGTTACTGTGGTGAGGGTACTTTGCGAATTGGCAGTTGAAGCTTCAAGTCGCTCTTGTGTGATAAAGAGCACCTGGTATCGATGTGTGGGGTGATGTTGATGAGGATAACCAAATTGGGACTGCAGGGGTTGAACAGTTTGCAGAGTTTGTGCAGGTGTCGTCCACAGAGGTTTCTAGTGCAGAGGGTGCATTGAGAGGCTTTGAACCATGTCCAGTGTTGATGGAGATTTCACATAACACGAAATTCGATACGGGAGATTGTTTCTCCGGTATTGATGCTCTATGCGATTGGTGGAGCACATCCTTCATGATGTGATGAGAGGTGGTTGGTGCACTCCACGTGGTGGAGTGACGGAGGTGCTCTTCATGATAGTGGGAGCACTTGGGTCTTCTATGAAAGTGGGAGATGGGCAGAGATAATGCGAGGGAAGATTGCAATAACTTTGAAGCGTGGTGTATTTGGTCCAAGTGGAAGATTGTTAGGAATTATGGCCTCAAATACACGTAGGCACTGAGTACTTGAAGTTGGAGAAGAAGAGGATGAGACAAAGAAGCAAGAGAAGACAAGCAACAAGTAGAAGAATGCAGCCTGGAGGGTTGCAGTCGACCGATCTGGGGGTGTGGTCGACCGACCCTAGCTGCTGAGAGTTCTTCGAGTGTACAGGTCCAACAGAGGAGGGGACGATCGACCAGCCTTGGGGGTGCAGTCGACCTGTTAGCTCTCAGATTGATTCTACACGTTGCGGTCAACCGACCTTGGGGGTGCTGTCGGCCGACATCGGCGGCTGATTGTTTTTGGGCTTACGAGTTTAAAGGCCGAATTGCTAGATTTGTGTTTATTTTTTAGGGTTTACTTAGGGGACTATATATATGGCCGTAAACTCTAGAGTTTAGTTGATCTAATCCATAATTTGTGTGATCAAGAGGTGAGCTGTTATCATTGTTCAACTTCAAGAGGGGATTGTGCCGAGTGTTTCAAAGGTAAGAGAGAGAGATTGAGAATTGTAATCTCTTTGTAATCTTTGTATTTCTTGAAAAATAAGAAGTATTGGTTATCTCTGCATATTGATTGTGTTCTTGTGAGATCTTGTTTAGAATTGTTGTGGCTTGTTCTTGGTTCATCTAAGTTTTGGGAGTTTCTATTGCTTGTGGTGTGTTTCCGCTATTAGCACTACGAGTTGAGGGTAGATTTCTCTGACAAAATTAAGATTTTTTTATCTGATTCTTTTCACCTTTCTCCTTTAATACAATGGGTTAGGGTCCAAATGGGTGTGGGTTTGAACCATAATCCAAAGTTCTACGGTGTTTTTTTCTTTTATATCGACCGATGTTGAATCGAGTAGATATAGCAGAATGCTGATATAATGGCCAAAATAGACCAATAACTTCTAATACACTAGTTTCAGTAACGTTAGTTTGTCCAAACTATTATAATGGCCAACATAACGGTTGATATTTTAAACACTGGCTTTTATGGGGCAAACTTTTGGGGCTCGCATGCACCAAATTATTTGGAGAGAATGTTCCCACAACCATCTACATAGTCTTATAATCACAATCTTGAATTCAAAATCAGTCTAAAACTTCTCAAACCTATTAAGGGAAGGGCTGAGAGCTCAAACAATTATAATCATATCAATAAATTCCTAATTCCTAATCATCCCCTTTACAATTTATTTGCTCTTATCATCTACTCAAGTAAATGCATATATGACGCTGTCATCACTAGTCTCAGAAAAAAATTACCAAAACACTGGACCATAAAATTTCAATTCTGCACCAAAAATAAAAAGCCCTTCACCAATTTACAAATTTCTAGGAATGTATAAATAAAAAATATATAAGAAACTTGGAAAAGGCAAGAAATTTATAGTCCTAAACCCTTCAAGTATATGGATTCTTAAAGAAACCTAACTCAACGAAAAGATTTTACTACATCCCACACATTATCTTTCATCTACTACACTATGACTTTATCATTTAGTTTGGAGACACTAATATTAGGGCCATCAATGGGTAAGGGTAAACATGTTTATCCTTACCCGTTTACCCTGTGATCATGGGTGAGAGTTGGGGGGGGGGGGGGGGGGGGGGGAGGGGGGGGATGGGTTTGTGGGATTCTTTACATTCCCAAGTCATTGGGAAAATGTTATTTTTATGAAAATACAAGTATAACCCCAAAATCTCACATATCCCAAAAAACCCATCCATGCTCCTCTTCTTTTCCATCGACCTCCACTCCATCGACGACCCTCATCGCCGTCGACCTCCTTTCCCCGAGCGCTCGCCGACGATGCCGCCGTCGCCCACCACCTCCGCTCCTCTTTCCCCCACTACTCCCACCTCCCCCAACGTGCCTTCTCCCCTAAACGTCCGCCAAGCCCGCCATCTAATCTCCGCCTTCCATTCCCCCTCCAAATCCCCTGCCGCCGACGCCGATTTCGACGACGACGACGGCGATCAGATCTCATTCGCTCTGTTTGATCTGACCAGATCTCGTCCGCTCAAAAGATTGCCATGTTTATTTTGATTAATACGGGGTATATGGTGGTCGAGTTTGTGGTAGGGTTTATGAGCAATAGTCTTGGGTTGATATCGGATGCTTGTCATATGTTGTTTGACTGTGCTGCTCTTGGGATTGGGTTGTATCCTTCGTTTATCTTGTGGCTGCCTGTTGACCATCGGTTTAATTATGGTCGAGGTAGAACTGAGGTACTTTCGGGGTATGTGAATGCAGTATTGTTTGTTCTTGTTGGTGCTCTGATTGTTCTTGAGTCAGTTGAGAAGATCTTTGACCCTCAGGAAATATCGCCTCAGGAAATATCGACAAATAGTCTTTTGATTGTTTCTGTTGGGGGGGCTTCTGGTGAATATGGTGGGACTGGTTTTCCTCCATGATGAACATCATCATGCTCATGGCGGAGGAGGTAAATGTAGTCATTCCCATTCACACTCTGATTCAAATTCTCATCATCATCATCATCACCATCATCTTAATGGCGACCCTAGCAATGCACATAATAATTTTGACCATGATCATGGATCGAATGTTGAGCTTCGCCACTCTGTTAAAGTTTCTCATGAATTATGTACTAGTCATTCTCATGTTGACCATGATCACCACCATCCTTGTGGAAATCATAATGATCATTGTAATGACTCAAAGAAGGAGCATATAAAACAGCTCCAAAAATGGGAGAGAAACAGATAATCATGATCACGACAATGATCACCACAGTCATGGCTTGGAAATATTGTTGGTTACCTGAGTTATGTTGCAATGATATCCAGAAAATATTGTGTCATATTTCAATTTTACTTAGGTATTTCATCAAACAGTTTGTTTTGTTATTTGAGGATGAGAGGGGCTATTTTGGATATTGCTAGGAAATATGTAGCTCAACCAAATATAAGAAATTAAGTTTCCAACCAACATTCCCAGAGATGTTTAAGACCTACCAAATATATTTTATAATTTCTAGAAATCATAAATTCTAGGAATCATAAATCCTGGGAGCCAAAAAAAAATCCTTGTACCAAATGCCCCCTTAGTGGTGTTGTTTGGGTATATCGTATTGTTCCAATTCGACATTAATTTATTTAAAAACACGTTAAATGTACAACAAAAGTTTGTCCACTTTTTGTGTGATATAACTTTACCCATTTTGCCTATTTACCCGATTGGGTAATTATTTGTTTACCCTTAACTGTGAGGATAGGGTAAATATTTTTTTTACTCTTAACTGTTAGGGTAAGGGTAAGGATTTAACAGGTAAGGTAGGGTATAGGTATATACCATACTCGATCCATACCCTCCCCGTTGCAAGCCCTAGCAGTTATGATACCTAGCAACATATTTTAAGTTGGGGTAAAGTAACACCATTTAGCTACCTTAAACTGCCTGTAGGGAATAACTACTTTGGTTATTGAAGTTGAGGTACCTTTGGATAGCTTAACTTTTGGGGCATATTTAGGGCATGTTTGGGAAAAAAAAGTTTTTTGATAAACTGAGTTCTTTTTTAAGTGGAGGTGTTGTACAATATATATGGTTATTATGCCCAAGGTTTAATATATTGGTATCAAGAATAGTATCGGATTGTCAAAATTTTCGGAATTGGGATAGGTATGAGTCATATTGGCACTATCTAAATGGTGTATCAGATTTTTTGTATACACTAATTTTTAATTAAAAAATTAAATTTAAACCTTTCATTTTATTAAATAAATTATTTTAATTATTAAAAAATACCTTAATTAAATATTACAAACTTAATCTCTAATGTATATGATTGTACGTATTATGCACATATAATATGTATTATTATAACCTAAGGAGGTGTGAATTAAACTCTTCCAAGTGTGTGTGAAACCGACCTGCATGCACCATTTAAAAAAAAAGTGTGAAACCACCAATTTCCTTGTATATACATACATGGTGTGCTATTTGCAAGTTATCGCAGAAATGCATCCATTTCTTGCAATGAAAACTTACAATAATGACTATCTTGCATAAATGTCATGCAAGTTTCCACTTTCTTGATTTTATTTTCATTTGATATCTTTGTTTTCCTCAATTTTCTTTTGTCATCTTCTATTCAAATTTGTCAAATTAGTTGTTCGAGGGTTGGATCAAACTGAATTACCTGATCCGATCACATCTCAGCCAATCGTTTGGATTGCAAATCCCAATATTTTGGCAGTGGATCGGATTTCCCCCTCCAAAACCAATCTGAATCTGATTGAGATCGGCTGATCCTTTAAACTCTGATTATAACCTTACCTCTAATTCAAAAATAACTTTAGCTATCTTTTGAAGAAGTGCTTGGCAATCCACTATTATGGTAAATTAGGTCTAAGTGGAGTTTACATAAGTTCGGTTATATCAATTTTTGGGATAATCTGAAACAACTCATAGTTGTTAAAATCGAAATTATGTGTGATACATCGACAAAACTCCAGTTATCACAACTCCGTCATGAAACATGGCGTAAAAAGTTAAGCTACGAAAGGTATCCTACCTCTGAAAAAATTTATACTTAGTCTAGAGGTAAGATAATAGAGGTATCTAAGAAACCTAAATGTACCTCCTCTATCTTACCAAATTTCCAATTACCCAATACCAAAAACTCTCTACATATAAGTTTTCTAAATTTCATCAATTTAGATATAAACTTAAATACGAAATTTCAAGATCTAAAACTCAATAAAGCCAATTCAAACTCACCAGCATAAGCTCTCACCATTTCAACTCTCGCCACCTCCGTCGCAAGCACCAGTAACTCCTCCCCAACCTCTCCCCTTTTCCTCCTCCATCTTCTACACCAAACACCAACAATTACAACAACAGAAAATGCAAACTACTCCAAAATCCAAAACTCTAACCCCAATTTTTTACTACTAGATCGGTGGTGGATCGGAGATGGACGAGCTCGTCCTTGACTCCGGCCAGCGCTGCAGTGATGCCATCGGAGTGTATGGTGTAGGAGGCAATGAAGTCGAAGAGGTGGCGGGTGAGGAGGTGTCAGGGTCGACGGTAGGATCCTACAGTCGACGGAGCAACTGCCATGAAGATCACCACTGAGAACAGTTGGGTTCATCTACCGCCATTAGCTTTCTTTTTCTTTATCGAGTCTGTAATAGAATTGTACATGCATTGAGCAAACTTTTCAAATCAGTTCTTAGCGGAAAGATGGCGGGAGTCCTTTGTGTGCTGTAAGCAGGCTTTTTTGTATTTTTTGTCCTGTAGCGTAACCGCCCATCGTCCCTATAAGAGCTGAGCTATACTTTTCCTTGGTCATCAATACAAATCTTTTGTTCTTCTTTCCCAATCCTCCTCCGCTCTCAACCCTAAGACCTTCTAAGCTCCTACCATGGCGAGATCTCGGGGCAACCGCAATCCGACTCCTGACAATGTGGTATCAGAGCAGAATAACTTCGACGACGATGGGCGCAACGAAGGGAGTACGACATTTGAGGAAAATGTGGCTAACCTGGAGAGCCAAATGGCTGAGGGATAGCTCCAAACCAATTACCTCACAGAGAGGGTCAAATCCATTGCTACGAGCATCGGAGAGAGGTTCTCGTCGATTGAATCGAGAATAGAGTCAATGATGGCGATGATGCAGCAGAATCAACCATGACCATTGAATCCTCCCCTGCTTCCTAATCCACCTCATCAACCACTCCAGAGGGAGTTAATGGTATCTAACTCTAATCTAATGCAATCTACCAATTACAGTGAGGGAGGTGGCGTGTTTAGAACACCATTCAAGGTAGAATTTCCAATGTTCCATGAGGGGGATCCGACTGAGTGGATCTGCGGAGTAGAACAAATTTTGGATTTTTATGAGATTCCTGAGAACCAAAGATTGAAATATGCATCACTCAACCTAAGGGGAAAAGCTGCACAGTGGTTCTGTAGGCACCTGAAACCTAGAATACACGAAATCTTTTGGTCGATGTTCCTTGAAGAGTTGTTAACCAGATTTGGGCCTACGGAATTTCAAGACTACGAGGGAATTCTATCCAAGCTGCAACAAAAAGGAGATATCGAAACCTATATTCAAGAGTTTGATCGAAAATCTAATTTTGTAAAGGGTTGGACAGAATCACACTTCCTGAGCAATTTCATTAGTGGTCTTAGAGATGAAATACGCTGGGATGTGAAATCTCAGTGGCCTAGGAATGTGAATGAGGCCATTGGATTGGCTAGGGGGTTTGAAGAAAAAGTTTCATGTTTGAGAAGGAATTATAGAGGCTCTTTCACAACAAGAGTTTCAGTGCCCTCTACCAAGCCAAGCTCTCAATCGAACACCTACAATCACCCTCACCCTGCTTTTGTAACATCACAAAACCCTTTACACTCTACCAGTAACAATTTCCCCACATCTTCAGCTGCATCCAATTTTATTCCCAAACGGTTGAGTATACAGGAGATGAAGGAGAGAAGAGCTAGAGGCTTATGCTTTAATTGTGATGAGAAGTATACTCCAGGACACATCTGTAAGATGCAAAGGTTCTACTTCTTATATGGATTGGAACATGAGGAAGGGAGGGTAGCAAATTTTGAAGACGCACATTTGGAAGAAAGCTCTCCCACAGCTGTGTAGGTTCCTCTACAAAGTTTGGTGCAACTTGAAATATCTTTCCATGCCCTGGTGGGAAATCAAGAGTATCCACAAACAATGAGAGTAAAGGGGAGAGTAAGTGGGAAGGAAGTTAATATCCTCATCGACTCCAGATCTACCCACAATTATCTTGACCCCCAAACTGCACTCAGAGCTAATCTAACTCTCATGAAGGAGCCTCGATATAAGGTTACAGTAGTTAATGGGCAGCGTATGTATAGCAAAGGCAAAGTTTCTAGTGTGAACTTTATTGTACAAGGGGTGGAACTGCAAGCGGAGCTCTTGCTCTTGCCTCTTGGTCCTGCACAGATGGTCTTGGAAGCGCATTGGTTAAGGTCTTTAGGCCCAGTAACCATGGATTTCTCACTAATGACTATGGAGTTTAAGTTGGAGGGGGAAATGAAGAAACTGCAGGGTATCATCAACTCCCAAATGCAACTCATGGATGCTTAGGAATTTTCTAAAATGAATCATAGTATTTGCCAAGCTTATATGATCCAAATCCAAGAAATTCTGTCAGAAGAGGAGGAGAGCAAGAGCATGTCACAAATGCACATCGATGCTAAGGATCTACACCATGTTTTACAAGAATTCCCTGAAGTTTTCACTGAAACTCTCACACTTCCACCTCACAGGTCCATCGACCATCAGATACCCATGGTAGTAGGATCTAAGCCTGTATGTATACGCCCCTATAGACACCCCCATTATCACAAGAGTGAAATTGAAAAATAGGTAGAAGAGATGCTCACTTCAGGTTTCATACGACCTAGCAACAGCCCCTATGCATCGCCTGTGATTTTGGTCAAGAAATCAGATGGCAATTGGCGTCTATGTGTCGACTATAGGGCACTCAACAATCAAACAATTAAAGATAAATTTCCAATTCCTTTCATCGATGAGCTCCTTGATCAGCTAAAGGTGCTAAGTTCTTCTCCAAGATTGACTTAAAGTCAGGGTATCACCAAATAAGGGTGCGAGATACTGATATACCCAAGAAAGCTTTCCGCACTCACCATGGTCACTTCGAGTTTGTGGTCATGCCATTTGGGCTTACCAACGCATCGGCAACATTCCAGTGTTTAATGAATGAAATCTTCAAAGAGTACCTACACAAGTTTATGGCAGATTTTGTGGCAAGGTGTCTGACTTGTCAGCAGATCAAGGCAGAAAATCAGAGACCTGGAGGTTTGTTGCAGCCTTTATCAGTTCCAGAATGGAAGTGGGAGAATATCAGCATGGATTTCATCACAGGGTTGCCGAGGAGTCCGAAAGGCAATGACACGATTTGGGTTATTGTGGATCGTTTGACCAAGTCAGCTCACTTTCTGTCTATGAAGATTTCTTGGTCATTGGAGAAATTGGCAGAGCTATACATTGATGAGATTGTGAGGCTTCACGGAGTTCTTGTGTCGATCGTGTCTGACAGGGATGCAAGGTTCCTTCGAGGTTTTGTACAAGTCTGCAAGCAGCTTTGGGTACCTGAACCGATTTTAGTTCTGCCTTTCATCCTCAGACTGATGGTCAGACTGAAAGGGTGAATCGGATATTGGAAGATATGTTAAGGGCTTGTGTTATGGATTTTCGTGGTAGTTGGGAGAGGTACTTGGTATTGGTTGAGTTTGCTTATAACAATAGTTACCATGCGAGTATCGGGATGGCTCCGTATGAAGCTCTGTATAGGAGGAAGTGCAGGACGCCTGTTTGTTGGTATGAGGTTGGCGAGAGGCAGATGTTTGGGCCCAAGATTGTCAAGCAAACATCGGAGAAGATTGAGTTGATTCGCAAGAGGTTGGTTGAGGCTCAGAGTTGGCAGAAGAGTTATGCAGACACTCGGCGGAGCGACTTGGAGTTTGAGGTTGGGGATGCAGTCTTTCTCAAGGTATCTCCGACTAAATGAGTGATCAAGTTTGGTAAGGAAGGCAAGTTGGTGCCAAGGTATATTGGGCCATACAGGATTTTGGGGCGGATTGGTAAAACGACATATAAATTGGAGCTTCCGGAGGAATTGTCACAGGTGCATGATGTGTTCCATGTGTCGTTGTTGAGGAAGTATGTGCCGGATCAGAGTCATCAGTTGGTAGCAGTGCCTGAAGGTCTACAGGTGAACTTGAGTTACAAGGAGCAGCCCGTAGAGATTATTGATCGTAGGGAGAAGTTCTTGAGGAGTAAGGTGATACCTATGGTCAAGGTGTTGTGGAGGAACCAGTAGTTCGAGGAGGCTACTTGGGAGCTGGAGGATCGCATGCAGAAGGAGTTTCCTGAGCTTTTTGTAAGATTGTATTCTTTTTGTATGATTGTACTCTTTGAGCTGAGTTGTATTTCTTTTGTTAGATTATATTCTCTTGTGTAATGGTATTTCTTAAACTATGTTTCCATTTATGAGATTTCAATTCCTTTTGCTTATTTGTTTGGACTCTATTAGTAGTAGTTCTGAGAACAGAACTATTCTAAGGAGGGAGTTATGTAATATCCAGTTTTATTTTAAATAATGCTTTTAAGATTAATAAATGAATTAAAATGATTTTTGGTGATTCAATAAATATTTTTATGAAATTTACCTTATTACACGTGCAAAACACGTGCAAATATTTTCTTGGGAAGTTCAAAGTCAAAAATTATTTTGGAGAAACCCAATATTTTTTATTAGATATTATTTGTGAATTTTTTGGATTTTTCTGATAATTATTTGACATATTTGCAAATATTTCAAAATGAGGGACTTTTGTGCAAAATTACCACTTGGAGTAAAAACTCCAGATTTTCGGATTTTTTGGCTGGGTATGATGCCTAGTCAACTCAGAGGTAAAAATTTTACCTTTTGTTTTAATAAATTTGATTTATTTTGCAAGTTTTGATAAAGAAGGGTTTTTTCGCAAAATTGCCACTTAGAGGGGCAAAAGTGCAAATTTCGTTTTCTGGGTTTTCAAAACAGTGCCAGCTGATACTAGAGGGGTTATTCTTGTTTTTAAATCTTAATTAAGATGGTTTTATTGAATTTCCAAGTATAAGGATCTATATATGTAAAGATATATTTAAAAGATGTATTTTATAAATCTATTCAAAAACCCTAGATACTCTAAATTCCGGCCTATATAGGGTGGGGTGTAGCCGTCTCTTTGCTGCACACAAAGGTTTCTTATTATTATTTTCTTGGAGTTTTAAAGCGAGGATCTTGGTTTTCTTGTGAAGGGGGGATTTTTCTTCTTTCTTTATCATCTTCGGTTAATTCTTCAATAAGGTGAGTGACATATGTTTGATTTCTTTTTGTTCTAAGTATGTTTTATGTGATGATTTCTCTATTAGAAAGCATGTTAGATGATGGTATGAAGATATAATGAAAATTGATAGTAGATGAATTAAAAAAGAATCTTTTCAAGAAACTACACTATTGATGATTGAAACCCTAATTTGATGACTTGAGAATTGTTAAGAACCTAATAGAAATCATGGGTATATTATTTTCATTCACATTATTGCTGATTTGAATGTATATGTTATGAAATTATATGATGATATTGCATGAAAGCAAATAAAACTTCATCTTTACTAGGTATATTAAGTAATTGCTCTGTTTGGATGGTTTGATGAGTAAAAACTTGATTATATACATGTATTAATTGTAGATATTCATGGAAAACTGATGTTAGTGATTGTATATGTGTTTGATGAGTACAAGAGTAGTTTTTGAATTAAAAAGAATCAAGTTTTGAAGGATGAAGTGGGGTTTTGTTCGGGTCTGATTGTATACAGATCAAAAGTGGGATTTTGTGTATTTTGTAAAGTTTTCGATTGAATCTTGCCTTGTTTCATACTGAGATTGTTTCAACATTATACTACTACTTATTAATGAGATTTGATGCTTTAACTGATGCAAAACACACTCATATACACATATATGTATCCATATTCACTATTTTGAAGATTTTGATGAAATTTGCTCTTTCATGATTTGATATGGTTTTGATTTGTTTTATAAACTCCTATATGTTATACAAGTTATATTTAATCATCTTAAGAAGTTTAATTTTGGTTTTACAAAGATTTATCGATGTATGAGTTTAAAACATGCACAGATTTTCAAACTGCAACCTGCTGTAGTTGACAGTCGATCGAACTAAAGTCGATAGTCGACTGGTCAGTTATTAAATTTCATATTTCTGTTTGCAATAATAGTCGACTGCTTCATCTTTGAACTGAGTTGACAGTCGACTGTCGATTCTCGAGTTTTGGATTTTTGCAGGACAGTTGACTGGCAATGTTCAATAGTCGACTGCCACTATCCTGATTAATGGTTTTCTTGAGTTTTTGGATTTTCGCAGGACAGTCGACTGGCCATTTGCGACAGTCGACTGTCATTGCTATGGCTGATGGTTTTTTTTTCTTTCAAGTTTTCTGATGTTTTCGTTAAACGATTGGTTCTTCGTTATTATGGATTATTAATCTACTATTTTCGATGAGGTTTTACTATAGATTATAGTACTTTGCAAAGAGTTGTATTTTGTTTATAATAGACTTCTAACTTGGACTTCTATAACGTCGTATAGTAAAACATATATATATTTTCTTTAAAGAAATTGATGTTTTGTGATATTCTACGACTTCGAAATATGGTTTTCTGTTATTTAATGGATTTAATATTTTATTTGAATTCTGGAATTTTATGATTACATTATATAGATTTGGATTTTGTTGATCTAAGAAGTTTTCGTATTATAAATGTTTTGATGATGGATTTGTGAGTTTTATTGACAGTTTTGGTGTGATGGTTGAGTTGTGAGTCTAGAGGATGTGTGGGACCCTAGGCACCGGCAGTTGAGGTTTTGTGGTTTGGCCAGTTGTGGCTGTGTTGTTGATCAGTTGAGTTCAGTCCGGTAGGGTACACCAACTCTAGGAGATTCGTAAATAATTAATTAACTTAACAAGATAAGGATAGACACTATATGGTGATATGATGAAATGAGTGCAAATGTGAGTTATGGACTCCAGGATGATCCAAGGAGTGAGATATTCTCAGTATTTCGGGACGATGGACGTATGGGTCACAGAGTGATCTGCAGAGTGGGATTAATCTCTAGTATTCCGAGGACGAGAGAGACGCTCATGGGATGTTTGTGCAATGAGGGTTCCACGATGACCTGTGGAGTGAGGCAATCTCCAGTTTCCGAAACGATGGATGTAAGGGCCACAGAATGATCTGCGGAGTGGGACTGGCCTCCAGAATTCTAAGGGCGAGAACCAATACTTGCAGGATGTCTAAATCTCGTAGTAATCATCGTAGTAGGATTAGTTGCATAGCGGGGATTAAACCCTATCAAGTGGAGAACGATAAGGGCTTGCACCGGACCTATGTAGAGTGGGATGCATAGAATCCGACAAGTATGCATTAGAGAGTCAGCATATAGCATTGGTGTTTTCTTGACTTGATTTTATGCATGTTGTTTCCCGTTTTTCTACACTTGACACTTATTCTAGTTTTACTTGATGTTTTCATGCTTTATTTATTGTTATTTCTTATTCATTTATTCTTGCTGTTGATACATATTGTTTATAACTCTATGTTTTATGTTTATTTATATTGCATTTATTTTTATGTCACTCACACCATTATGGCTGACCCCTGTAGTTTTGGGGGTTATGATTATCTCTAGTCTCATGTTTTACAGGTAGGTACCTATAGCTTGGGATTTGGATACTTGGGCTAGATTGATGTTATGGCTTATGTAAATTGTAAAAGATTGTGTTGTAAAAGAAATAATTTGTAATTCAAGGTGTTTGTTTTTCCGCTGTGCTTTGTAAAGAATTAATGTAATAAAAGTTGAAAAAAAATATTTGTGTTTTGGCTATGTTTACTATTACAAATGAGGTTGATGCTGGGAATTGTGCCACGTATTTTTGTGATGTCATATTGAATATTCGAGGCGCTACATGCCTCATCAAGTGAACTTTGTTTGAGGTCGATGACTTCTCGTACATGCTGGAGAGAGCCGCCATAAGACCCTTCGTGGTCTTTTCCTTCGCTATGTTGAAAGCAACATTGCGGGAGAGCGTCAATCGAATAACTCCAAGGGCTTGTTTGTCGAGAAGATCCCAGTCTTCCTCCTCCATGTCTTTTGGTTTTTTTTTTCCCGAGAGAGATTGATACATGTTTTTCTTATACAAATAAACCTTCAATCTACATTTTTCAAAAGCCAAAGTCCGCACCATCGACCTTTTCAATTTTCACCTTTCCTTCGTCTGCGGCCATCACTCTTACTTGAATCTGGCTTCCCCTGGATCGTTTCTGAAAATTCTTCAACAGAAATCACAACCAGAGCTCTGATACCAGTTGCTGGGAAAAAATATCTCTTTGCAAAAATTTTCATTTAACCAGATTAGTGAAAATGTGAAATATATGAGGAAATAGCACACACAAAAATTGAGAAGGAGTTCGGCACAAATTGGTGCCTACGTCTCCGGAGTTGCTGTAGATCTTCATTTTAGGGAAAAAAAATTGTACAAAGTATTTTCCTCACAAAATACTAAAAAAAATCCCACAAGCCAAAACCCCATTAATTTTTCCTCACAAAAATTCTCTCTATACAAAGTGTTTACACACTCAAAAAAATCCAATCTCAAATTTCTCTCCAATTCTCTCTCTTTCTTTTCTTCTCAGATTGGAGTGGTGAGTTGAGAATGAGATTTGAGGATGAGAGAAATGGTAGGGTTTGGAGGCTATTTATAATAGGTTGATATTGTTAAAATTTCTTAGGAAAATCTGACTGAGGATCTTGTTGAGTTATTCGATGCAATCAATACAAACTACCAAGCACATATGAGATCATACCAAACACACCAACGCACACACAAGTTGTTGGGACTTTTGCCTTAATTCGGGGGAGAAGAAACCCGAAATGTTATTCAACAAGAGAAGATACAAGAATATTACAATTCTCACCATGACCCTCTCTTAAGCCTCACCAGCAAGTACTTGTTGTTTACAATTGGAGAAACTCTCAAACTCCGCTTTCAATGAAGTACTTTCTCTCTTGGTTCTTAATGTCACGCCCCGCTTCCCAAAAATACGGAATACAAGTATATGATATTGGCCCAGCGAATGACTAACGTCATCCATAAGTTGTTTATCCAATCAACTCAACAATACAATCAATACAGAATAATTACGCAGGCAATAATAATAATCTCATGAATAATAATACTCGGAATAAATAATATGAGATAACCAATTACAATAATCCAACATCTTAAAACAATAATAAAAATATTCGGGTCAAAATCCCACAATACAATAAAATAACAATAGTTCAATAATTAAGTCTCCATGATAAAACAATAATTTATTAAGCAGCGATGCTATCAATTCCTTCACCAATGTTGTTCTTCCAATCCATCAGGCAATTCCCTATTAACACCTATAAACACTTTATCTAAAAAGAGGAGAAAAATTGTCCTTAGAGCAAGGCGTTGACAACAAGTAGAGAAAGCAAGGAATAATGGAATAACGGTATAACAATGAATTCAATGGACAATAGGAATCAATAACATGGGACGATAACAATAATCAATATTACGGTAATCGATGCAATGGCTATAAACAATGATTCAATATCCGGTAATAATAATCAATGATCAATAATAATAAACTTATACAATATTTCATATCAATAGGAACTATGAGGGAACAATATGCAGTGTCGATGTCGTGTCAATCCTTAAGTCTATTATCATTTTAATCCTAACTAATGCACGTACTACTGCATCCCATACTACAGGTTCGATGCATACAATCAATATCGTTTTAGACTTAATTGGAAGATTCTATAGATCATGTACTCGGCAATGATAATCAATATTCAATGCACGATACGGTCTTCGACAACGATACAATACACGATAGATTGGGTTACGGCCGTAATCCACAATCACGCGATAAAACAATAGCCGGAACAATTGTTAGGGAAACACGGGCCCCTCCTCCGAGTACAGTCACTATATCATCAACTACTCCAGTCAATCCTTTAAACCCTGGCTTATTAACTATTTTATTAATGCAACAATACAATATGCAATTAAGGGACATGAGATGAACACTAATATTAATAGGGGACCAATAGGAGGGTAACATGAAATATTACAATTAGAATGATGACAATAAGACATTAGGATCTTGCAATGCAACATACACACTTCGATTCATGCAATACAATGATATAGGATTAATTAAACTATCAAAGACTGGAATATAAAATTCTGGACAGCAAGAGTAGTCTGTTTAAAAATGCAGTTTTCCGCTGTTTCAGACCTTGAAAACTGAATTCTTCAGAAATTCTAGAAAACATATAAGGTTACAATTATTATTCAGAAAATTATTCATTTTAAGATCATTTACTGGGTCGAAAATTGCAGTCAACATACAGCTAGTAAGCAATATACAGGTTTTGGGGTATTTTCCATGGAATAAATTAATTAAACATGGTGGGTATCGATTCTTTAGTCAACAAATTATATAGTTAGCATGTTGAGTGCAATAACATGATAAATAAAAATAAAATCATATACATACACTAAATTATCATCGATTAAACAACAAACATTTAACCAAACATACAACCTAGTAGTTGTTTCTACAATAATTAATTGTGTCATGATTATACGGTTAACCCTATTATCAATTCTACATGAATGCATGAAAGATCCAATCTTTAGAGTCAAAAGTGGCACAATGTCAAAAATATTAGGGTTAGCTCGTGTAAACCCTCAATAGACCCAACAAAGCGACGAACAAAGTATAATACGATAAACAAGGGATCTACTTGCAAGAGTTTCAACAAAACTTAAATTTGATACAATTAACAATCCAAGAGGACAGTGACTTGCCTTATAAACGGTGAAAACGGATACCAAGAATAACGGGATAAGGATTCCGAAGCAACGAACCCACAAACTAGCACATTAGCACATGCAATATATGTGCAATCAAATCCAAGTATAACAGCCAAAGAGAACTCAGCAAAAACTGCAAAGAGAAGAGACAGCAGCACCAACGGCTCAGGTCTGGGCTTGATGCTGGCATCGACTGGCTGAGGGCAGCGTCGACGGCGAACGGTGCGACGGCAGAGGGCTCAAGGCGGCGCTACTGTACAGGTCGATGGGATTGAGGGCAAGGGAAGATCGGGGTCTTGGCTACTGTTGGCGAAAATAGGGGAAACAGGTAGTCGGGGGTTGGGTCAAGTGGCGTTGTAGGCATCGACGGGGTGGAGCCGACCAGGGGGGGTCGTCGGAATAGGTGATCGGAGAAGGACAGAAGATGGTTTTTGAGGATTTTGGGTAGGATAGCTTGGACGGGGAGAGAGAAATATAGAGGATAGAGAATAGGAGAGAGAATAGACGGCTAGGGTTTCAAAATTGTGCAATTTTTAGGGTTTACAGTAAAGTTGTATTTATAGGGTACTGAGTTAGTGATTTAGGATCCAATAATAGCGGTTTTGGGTCAAGAACAAATGAAATTGGGTTTTAAGGTTCAATAAGAGCTAGATCTAAATCAATAGGGTTTAAATAAGAATACCCGACAATAAAATAAAAGACAATAGGCTAAACAAGAATAGCTCAATCAAAAGAACGAAGAATTTCATGAACAATAGTTTAAATCCAAATAAATAAATAAATAATACAAATGAGAAGGATATAAATTGGTTTGAAAATAAATTGGAATTCTCCAAGAAACTTAGATCAAGTACGAAAAATAAAATAATTGGATAAATGAACTTTAATTAAATAATAGAGGAATAACGATTAATAATTATGATCATAATAAAATGAAATTATATAACAAATTAGTATTCGGGTTTAACAATTTATTAAAATAATCCAATAATAATAATAAATTTGTTTTCGGGCTCAAATATAAATATCTGATCCATAAGATGTAGAAAGTAAGATTAAAACACACCGTTATTCAAAATGAATAAATTTTCGATTAAAAAAAATACTTTAATAAAAATCCAAAATGAATTTGGCACAGAATAACTTAATAAAAATCAAACTATAGAAAATACACGGAAAATACTAATTGTCGGGAATGGGGGTTACACTCAATGGAGGCCAATAACAACAATATATAGAGATCTAGAGAAATCTTAATTTGATATCTTGATACAATAACCATTGGATATTCCTGAAGAGAAAACCCTACGATAAAAGCAGTACAATCTGACTTGAAGAGCAAGTTAGGCTTCTCATGAATCACCAAGACCCGACCCAAATAATCCATCAGCGCCGCGTTCGGTCGACCGTCCCCCTCTCGGGAAATCCTGCATAGTAGGGCGACCGACCCACCGCACTGCTAGTGCTAATGATTGTTTTCCCTTGCTTCACTCCGTCTTCGATCGTCTCGATTCCTCCATCGTCTCATCGTCTTCTTATCCAACATAGTATGCAAGACATAAACCCAACAATCTCCACCTTGGATTGCATACTCATGAATCCACACCTATGTGATTTAAAAACTTCTAGACTCTTTTCCTTCTCTTCTTACAAAAAACTCGTTTCGATGGCTTCCTCTGCTAGTTGAATCTATCTCCACCTGTTTTTCTCCAGCTGTATGCCCCCCTCAGGGGCACACTCCAGTAGATGTAATCATGGAGGTTCCACCCTCCATACAAACTCCACCTACCCTAAGGCTCTCTCCACTTTCCGACGATATTCGAACGTCGTAGTCTCACTCGGATGATTCTAGTGACAGCATACTAGACGGTGCTTTAAGAACAATGGGTTTCAAAACACTTGTGCAAGTTTTTCTGTTCCTCTAAAGCTGGTAGAGGTTGTGCTGACCCTGCTCAATCCCCCTTCCACCCTTCATCACCTTACGATAACTTTCCTAAACTGAACGAACTCCATCTGGATCTGTGTACCCTGCAGACCCGTGCTTCTAGAGTTCTCATGGATATAAGGCTCCGCTTCATCAAAGGAATATACATGCCATCCTCTAATGTGTATCCCCTTGCGTTTGTCATCTTCGACTCATTTGTTTTCTCACCCCTTTAGTTCAAAAGTCTTGTCAATCTTCGTTCTCACACAGTGACATGATGCAAACTTGTAAGTGTAAATTCTTGGTTTTGATGACTACAACACAATACACAGTTATTCTATCTTATATATCTCTTGCAGTGTGTACCTAATTTTTTCAAGGCTACAATACAAGGAATCTTTCAAAACAAACTCAAAGTCAAGCTCCAAAGACAAGAAAGTTTTCAAGACTCAAGATCATGATACAAGAGCTTCAAAGTTGATTCATTGTAATATTCATTGTAATATTTGTTGTCTTAGAAATTTTATAAAAGCCTTGATACACACACACTCACACATCCCCTAGGAATAAAAATAATGTTTATTAAAATCAGAAGTCAAAACAAAGCTTGTATAAGTTCAGCTGTCAAAAACCAGTCGACTTAGTTAGGTAAGCCGCCGATTGTTCTAGTACGAAACAGACTAAACTCACTCAAGCTCTGACCAATCGACTCTTATGGTAACCCAGTCGACTGTTCAAGCAATTTTTGATAGTTTTTCTGAAGTTTAAAATTTGTTTTTCAAAATCAATTTTTTACTCCTGTTTACTGGCAGTTGAGGAACCATCTTCCAACGTCTCGGAGATTCTCACTCTATAAATAGAGTTAAGAATCAACTTAGAAAATGTTACCCTATTATTTTTCAAGTCCTTGCTAATTTGTGTGATAAAGAACAAAAATTTTCAAAAGCACCTTCTTTCTCTAAGACTTGGTTCTCTAATTTCAGTCTTGCATAACAAAGATTATGTTCTAGACTGAAGTTAGAAGGTGACCTATAGCCTCTATACAAAAAGCACACTCAAATCAAGGCTCTAGGCTTTTGTAATCTTCAATTTTTTGTTGTTCACTCTCAGGTTGTGAGAGTGGTCCACTCGGCGGGAGAGAATGACTCTTGGTGTAGAGTCAGTGTCACTCTAGGTTGTAGAGTGGGGTCTTGCTCTCTCTAGTGGTGAGAGAGGTCTACGGATTTGGCATAGTTGTTGTCAATGGTTATAGAGTATTCTTGTATTTTTTCAAGAATAGTGGAAAATCTCAAGTGGGTTGCTTAGGGACTGGATGTAGGTCGGGAGAACCGAACCAGGATATATCGTAGTGTTAGCATTGTTGATTCTCCGTGGTTTGAATTCTCTAACTTGCAATTTTATTTTCGCTGCATTTCTTTGTAAATCGTGTCTGTTCAGTTGACTGGTTCTCGCTTTAAGTCGACTTAACAAACTCGCTGTTCTTCAGTTGATTTACTCTCTTTTATCTGGCGCTACAGTCGACTGGTCTCTCATTTACATCGACTTATCAGTTGTGTCAACTTTAAATTATTAATTTTTTTTAAACAACACTATTCACCCCCCCCCCCAAGTATTATTTGCCTTGCATACATGATCCAACACTTGGTATCAGAGCCTGGTTAAGTGCAATGTCATCTACTTCAAATGCAAGTCAATACATGAAGGTCAATCCACACAAAGGCCGCCTCTCTTTGATGAAACAAAGCTAGAACTACTGGAAATTTAGAACGAAGATTTACTTACAATCCATCAACTATGAGATTTGAAACATGACCAAGACAGGAGTATATAGTGCCTACTCTTTACTATGCTCAATGGAATGATGATATGAAGAACAACACCATGAACAATGCAAAGGCAATGAATGCTATCTTTTGTGCACTTACCAAAGAAGAATTCAACCGTGTGTCAAGTGCAACAACGACATTCCAAATATGGCATACTTTTGAGGTAACGCTTGAAGGTACAAATAAGGTCAAAGAATCTAAAATTTCTGTTCTTGTTCACAGGTTCGAGATGTTCCGAATGAAGGAGAATAAAAATGTATCGGACATGATAACAAGATTCACCAACATCACAAACTCCATTGTGGCTCTTGGCAAAACATATACGTAAGCAGAGATGGTGAGAAAGGTTCTTCGTGCTCTAACCCCCGACTGAGAAAAGAAGACCACCGCAATTGAAGAAGCCAATGATTTAACACAACTCTCGCTTGAGAATCTTGTGGGAAATCTAATGGCATATGAATTACAATTGGAGGAACGGAAGAAGGACTTAGAACTGCAACAAGCCAAAAAGAAAACTCTTGCTTTCAAGGCCATGTCCGATTCAGAAGATGATGATGATGATGATGATGATGATGAAGAAATGGCCATGTTTACAAAGAAATTCAAGAAATTTCTTTGCAAAGATAAATTTAATTCTAAATTTAAGGATACTAATGAACCTCCTACTAGTTTCATGTGCAATAAGATAGGTCACATGAAGAAGGACTGTCCATTGGAGAATGCAAAATCTAAAGAGAAAGTCTCTCACTTCAAGAAGAACAAATTCTCTAAGAACAAGTACATGAAGAACAAGAAGGCCTATCCAGCAACGTGGGATGATAGTGACTCATCATCGGAAGAAGAAAATGAAGAATCGAATGAAGTCGCAAACGTGTGTTTTATGGCAAATCAAAGCGATGTAAGTGATAGTGTAGATTCTAATGATTTATTAGAAGCTTTTAATGAAGTTTTTCAAGAATTAAAAAAGGAGAAAATAAAAGGTAAAAATCTAAATCAAACTCTTTCTCAAGAAAATCTTGATTTACAAGTTGAAGTCAAGTCTTTAAATTCTCGTATTTCCAACTTGGATATAAATCTTATATCTCTAAAAAGGAATTATGAAGAGATATCTAAGAATATATCTAAGTTCAATAAGGGAAAAGAGAATTTAAATGAAGTTCTCCGGAATCAAGTTCAATCTAATAAAAGATTTGGACTTGGTTTTCAAAAAATTCTTGAAAAAGGTTAATCTTCTAGTAACACTAGTAATAATAAGATTAATTCTGTTTCTAGTATAAAGAATAAGTTATATGATTTTTTTTTTGAAAAACCAAAAATTCTTTTTAAACATGAAAATAGAAAACTTTCTGACAAGACCAGTCGACTGGCCCCTCAATTCAGTCGTCTGTCCAGAGGTATGGAGTCTTATTCAAAAAGACAACAACCTCGTATAAGTCGACTAGTGCCACCTCGCAGTCGACTAGTTACACAAAAAAGTCGACCGATGGGTACAACAAAGTCGACTAGACAATGCAAAAATATTTGGGTTCCAGTCAACCTGAGTCTTAATGATAGGGTTTCTTATATAAATTCTTTTATTACTAATGTTTGTAATTCTGTTAATTATAAGCCTGCATATGGTGGTAAATCAAACTCACTTTGGGTTTGGTTTTTCAAGCACTAATCTCTTTCGGACCAACGAAAAGGGTACCATATTCACAAATAATATTTTGTTGGTACCTAAAAGGGAACGATGGATACTTGACAGTGGATGTTCTAAACACATGACTGGCCATGCAAACCTGCTTTCTTCCATACAAGATGTAAATGGAGGAACCGTAACCTTTGGTGACAATAACAAAGAAAAAGTCATCGGAATAGGCATGGTTGGTAAGAATACTACTCTTATAATTGAAGACGTATTCTTAGTTAGTGGTTTAAAGCATAATTTGTTAAGTATTAGTCAATTATGTGATAAAGGTTATAAGATAGTATTTGAAAAAGATGCATGCTTAATTTATGATTCGTCTTTGAAAAATGTGATTTTTCAAGGTTTTAGAAAGAATAATATATATGAACTATGTTTACAAACAATTGAGTTTTCGAATGATTTTTGTTTAGTTGCTTCAAACAACGATTCTTGGATTTTGCATAAAAGATTTGGACATGTAAATATGAAAAATATTGCTAAACTTGCTAAGAATAACCTAGTTAAAGGACTGCCAAAATTATCTTTTAAGAAAGATAAAATGTGTGATGCATGTCAACTAGGAAAACAAGTAAAATCCACTTTTAAAACAAAGGAAGTGATTTCTACTAGTAGGCTTCTCGAATTAATCCATATGGATTTATTTGGTCCTACTAGAGTCGCTTCCTTAAATAAAAGTAGATATGTATTTGTTTTAGTAGATGATTTTTCAAGATTTACATGGATATTCTTTTTAAGACATAAAAATGAAGCTTTTGAAGAATTTGCAAATTTCTGCAAACGTATTCAAAATAAAAAATCTCTAACCATAGTCACTATTAGAAGTGATCATGGTGGAGAATTTGAGAATGAAACTTTTTCAGAATATTGCAACAAGAATGGTATAACACATACTTTTGCATTTCCTTGAGCTTCACCACAAAATGAAGTAGTTGAAAGAAAGAATATGACATTGCAAGAATGTGCACGTACCATGCTTGTTGAAAGTAATTTGTCTAAATACTTCTGGGCTGAAGCTGTTTCTACAGTATGCTATGTGTTAAATAGAATATTAATTAGGCCAAAACTTAAGAAGACTTATTTTGAATTATTTTATGAACGAATTCCTAAAGTTTCTTATTTTAAAGTATTTGGTTGTAAGTGTTTCATTTTAAACACAAAAGATAATCTAGATAAATTTGATGTTAGATCTAATGAAGGTATCTTCATTGGATATTTAAATAGGAGTAAGGCTTATAGAATTTTCAATAAGTCTTCGTTGACTATTGAAGAATCTATGCATATTTCATTTGATGAATCTTTACCTTCATCTAATGTTATTGAAGATGATGAAATTGAATCATCACCACTAGAAAATATTGTTAAATCACTTAAGCAAACTACCCTAGGTTAGTCAAGTGATGGACTTCATAAGTCGACTGATATGTTGAATCAGTCGGCTTATGGGTTTATTAAGTCGACTGATCCTATAGAGATAACTCCAACTTTGCCAAAGTTATTTGTTGAAGTTCGAGGTCATCCTCATGACGTAATTATTGGTGACATCTCACATGGCATTCAAACAAGATCACACTTTAATATGATTTCTCATACTGCCTTTTTTATCAGATTTTGAACCGAAAAATATTCAAGAAGCATGTGAGAATGAATGTTGGTTGAATGCTATGCAAGATGAACTAATTAACCAATTTGTAAGGAATGATGTATGGGATTTAGTTCCATAAACCCCTGATCATACTATTATTGGTACCAAATGGGTATTTAAAAATAAGTTAGATGAATCAGAACAAGTTGTTAGGAACAAGGCTAGATTGGTTTCCCAAGGATATAATCAAGAAGAAGGAATTGATTTTGATGAAACATATGCTCATGTTGCTAGACTAGAATCAATTAGAATTTTATTATCGTTTGCGTGTTTTATGAATTTCGCACTTTTTCAAATGGATGTTAAAAGTCCTTTCTTAAATGGGTTCATTAAGGAGGATGTTTATGTTAAGCAACCACTCGGTTTCGAACATAAACAATTCCCAAACCATGTTTTTAAATTGAAAAAGGCTTTATATGATCTTAAACAAGTACCTCGTGCTTGGTATGATCGTTTAAAAACTTTTCTTTTAAAAACAGGTTTTGAAATTGGTAAAGTAGATACTACATTGTTTATTAGGAAAATAAAAACAGACATATTAATCATACAAATTTACGTAGATGACATAATTTTTGGATCAACAAACAGTAATTCTCTGTCAAGAGTTTGTTACTACTATAAAAATGAGTTTGAGATGAGTCACATGGGTGAACTTAATTATTTTCTTGGACTACAAATAAAACAGTCTCAAAATGGCATATTTATTAATCAAGAAAATATGCTAAGAAATTACTCAAACAATTTGGCATGGATGACACTAGTAGTAAGACCACACCTATGGCTACTACTGCTACACTTGACAAAGATGAATTAGGTAAAGTGTTGTTCAAAAGCTCTATCGAGGTATGATTGGCTCACTCTTATATATAACTGCTAGTAGACCAGATATTATGTTTAGCGTATATTTGTGTGCTAGATATCAGTCTGATCCGAAAGAATCTCACTTAAAAGCGGTGAAACAAATTTTAAGATATATTAAAGGCACATCTGAATATGGTTTATTTTATCCACACACCAATAATTTTCAGCTATTGTCGTATAGTGACGCTGATTTTGCTGGAAGTAAAACTGACCGTAAAAGTACTAGTGGAATCTGTCACTTTTTGGGACATTCCTAGTATCTTGGTGCAATAAAAAGCAAAATTCGGTATCTCTATCTACTACAGAGGCTGAATATATTGCTGCAAGTTTGGATTGTGCTCAAATTTTGTAGATGAAACAACCTCTATTAGATTATGGTTTTCAAAGCCTTCTATAATGTGTGACAATAATAGTGCCATTAATTTATCTAAAAATCCGGTTCAACATTCACGTACGAAACATATTGATATTCGACATCATTTTCTACGTGATCATGTCTTAAAAGGAGATATTTTATTGGATTTTATTTCAACTGATAAACAAATAGCAGATATCTTTACCAAATCACTGAAAGAAGATATTTTTATCAAATTTAGAAGAGAACTAGGAATCTGCTCATTTCATGATATTTTCTAAAAAATTTAGTGTCCAAGTCGATTTATATTTGGTTTTCGGTTAACTTAAACAACTTTTTTTTGTGTGGTTGTGTTTCTTTCTTAATTTTCTCTCCTGACCAGTCGACTGCCTAGATTTAAACAGTCGATTGATATTTTCTAAATTTTCAATTATGTTTTTTTTATGTTTGTCTGTTGTTATCTATCAACTTTTGCCTTATGCACAATATTTGAATCTTTTTCTATGATGTTGGTTTTCCTCTCTATTTTTGTTGATGACAAAGGGGGAGAAATATCAGTTGCCATATTTTATGTTGTGCATCTTTGTGTGCATGTTTTATGTTGTAAGCATGTTTTATGTTATTCAGGGGGAGCATGTTCAAATTGTATATCTATGTGAAACAAATTGTATATCTATGTGTGCATATCTATGTGAAAGAAATTGTACCTATGTGAATGTTGTTTAAATTTACTTCTTTATTTTTAGATATTGTGTTGTCATCATCAAAAAGGGGGAGAATGTAAATTCTTGATTTTGATGACTACAACACAATACACAGTTGTTCTATCTTATATATCTCTTACAGTGTGTACCTAACTTTTTCAAGGCTATAATACAAGGAAGCTTTCAAAAAAAACTCAAAGTCAAGCTCCAAAGAAAAGAAAGTTTTCAAGACTCAAGATCAAGATACAAGAGCTTCAAAGTTGATTCATTGTAATATTCATTGTAATATTTGTTGTGTCTTAGAAATTTTGTAAAAGCCTTGATACACACACTCACACATCCCCTAGGAATAAAAATAATGTTTATTAAAATCAAAAGTCAAAACAAAGCTTATATAAGTTCAGCTATCAAGTACCAGTCGACTTACTTAGGTAAGCAGTCGATTGTTCTAGTACGAAACAGACTAAACTCACTCAAGCTCTGACTAGTCGACTCTTATGGCAACCCAGTCAACTGTTCAAGCAGTTTTTGATAGTTCTTCTGAAGTTTAAAATTTGTCTTTCGAAATCAAAATTTTGCTGCCGTTTAATGGCAGTTGAGGAACCATCTTCCAACGTCTTGGAGATTCTCACTCTATAAAAAGAGTTAAGAATCAACTTGGAAAAGGTTACCCTATTATTTTTCAAGACCTTGCTTATTTGTGTGATAAAGAACAAAAGTTTTCAAAAGCACCTTCTTTCTCTAAGACCTGGTTATCTAATTTCAGTCTTGCATAACAAATATTAAGTTCTAGACTGAAGTTAGAAGGTGACTTATAGCCTCTATACAAAAAACACACTCAAATCATGGCTCTAGGCTGTTGTAATCTTCAATTTTTTGTTGTTCACTCTCGGTTTGTGAGAGTGGTTATCTCGGTTGGAGAGAATGACTCTTGCTGTAGAGTCAGTGTTACTCTAGGTTGTAGAGTGGGGTCTTGCTCTCTCTAGTGGTGAGAGAGGTTTACGGATTTGGCATAGTTGTTGTCAAAGGCCGTAGAGTATTCTTGTATTTTTTCAAGAATAGTGAAAAATCTCAAGTGGGTTGCTTGGGGACTGGATGTAGGTTGGGAGGACTGAACCAGGATATATCGTGGTGTTAGCATTGTTGATTCTCTAAATTGCAATTTTATTTTCGCTACATTTCTTTGTAAATCGAGTGTTCAGTTGACTGGTTCTCGCTTTAAGTCGACTTAACAGACTCGCTGTTCTTCAGTTGATTTACGCTCTTTTATCTGGTGCTTAAGTCGACTGGTCTCTCATTTACAGTCGACTTATCAGTTGTGTCAACTTTAAATTATTAATTTTTTTAAACAACACTATTCACCCCCCCTCCCCCCCCTCTCTAGTGTTATTTTCCTTGCATACAGGATCCAACAGTAAGTAGAAATCATTACTTCACAAATCTTATCAACCTTCGTTCTCACATAACGACATGATGCAAACTTGTAAGTAGGAACCATCTCCCTCTCGGAGCAAACTTGAGAAGAACTAACCAATCAAAAGAACAACCAGAATTCACATCTAAAGTACTTGAAACAAAAGCATTATTTAAGCCATCACCTGATTCAGCGGCACTGAATTTGGCACCCCTCTGACTCAACCGCTTGCAACAGTCTCTCATGTAATGCTCAATCCCTTTGCACTGGTGGCCACAGACCTTACCCTTACATACGCTTTTCCTTCCATTCGAAGTACAATCAACCTCCAAGCAACTCACAGAAGTTCTGACTCTCCTTCCTAAGTGCATCCTCCTCCAACCCCTTGATCATACCTGCTATGAAAAACTTCTCCTTGGTATATTTCTCATCTAGCACGATTATCATGTTGGATAGATTTTGTGGTGAATATATTGAGTTGGAAACCTTTAGATCATTTGCGTTGAACGCCCTCAATTCAGATAACTCCATATTGAACTACATTACATAATCTAGAAGAGCGGTACTTTCCTTCATTGAGAAATCCCACAACTTTCCTTTCTGATGCATCTGACCCTGTAATGACGATTCCGAGTAGTCAAATCTGAATCTTGCCCAAAGACTTGCCGCACTACTCCTATACTTGACTTCGCTCATCGAATACATACAGATTAAACCCAAGGCTTCTGAATAAATTTTCTCTCAATTCTCCTGCTTTGTGCTGATTGATCATCCTTTATCTCCTTCTAGGACTAGATCCAAGTCCTATTGAACAGATGCTTCATGCATGTCTTCTTTCAAGAGATCAAAGTTGATCTTGCCTTTGAACCGCTTGATCTTCGTGATTTGATCTGCCATCTTCTCTAAGGAACTCGAACAAACCCTTAAACACGAAGCTCTGATACCGATTGTTACGATTTCTTAGGAAAACCTGACTGAGGATCTTGTTGTGTAACCCCGGTTTTTCATTTTATATATTTTTGTGTGTATTTTTCTTTTTGGTGTATTTCTCTCATCGTATCTCTTTTTGGACCGTATAATGGATCTTCTTTTCAATATGTTCATTTTATCGTTTTGTCATCTTTTATTTGAGTTCTTGATTCTGTTGTCTGCCATTGTTTCATCCCTGTTTGATCGTGTCAGCATTTTTTATTCTCATTATATTTGTTCATGCCCTGTTATTTATCCTCTTTGTGCCGTCTTTTTTTTAAAATCCATTATTTTATTTTTCCTTAACCCTATTTTATTTTTTTTCCCATTTATCTATACCCTATACCAATTTTAAAACCCATTATATCCTACTTCTATTTAATAAAACCATGCTCACTTTCACCTAAACCCTATACTCAACTATACCCATTAGCCCTACTAGGTTGCGCTATACCCCAACCCGAACCCACTTCAGCCGTCACCTTCTTCATACTTAAACCCTAACTTCATCTAAACCCATATATATTCATTCACCCCATTGAGTTCCTGTGCATCCCTAACCTAGCCGCTCCCCTTACCTCTTCATCCCGACCTTCTCATCCTCCATGTCCCTGTCCCCGGTGCTCCCTGTCTTCCGACGCCTCTCCTTGCCAGTAGCCAGAGCCAGAGCGCTGCCCTCTCTCTCTCGGCAATGCCCTGCACCCTGAGCACCCCGTGCTCTTCTCCTCTGCCTGCTGTCACGATGCTCCAGCCGCCCTATGCCATCCTTCGTCGACGCTAGCGTCGCCGGCAGTCCCTGAAAGTAGCCTGCACCCCCCTTGGTCGACCCCCGTTCGCCGTTCTCCCGCTCCCTCTCTTTATCGTGCTCTCGGTGTTTGGTGTGTGTGTGCGTGTTATTTAAAAGTTTTGCTCGCTGTTCGTGGGTTGTATTCGTGTTTGGGGATCATCGTGTTCTTGTCCGTGGTTCGTGGGTTGTGCGATCATTGTGTTCGTGCCCCGGGAATCCGTTCTCGTTATTCTTTCTTCGTTGTTCTCGTCGTCGGTTATAAAGCAAGTAACTTGTATTCTATTTGTGTAATAAAAGTACTAAATACCGCCTGTAGTGTAATTGTGTTCTAGCGACAATTCTTGTGTAAAACCCCCCTGTTATGTCTTGTCTCTATTGTGTTGACCCGCCCATAGTTGCCACATGACACCCATGATATGAAATAACCTAGGGATGACAACTTCTTATTGTATACGTACATGTTGTATGATCTCGTATGCTTGATGTGTTGATAGTAGTATAACTTGTCGTAGACTTGTCGAATACCATATACCATGCTGCTTGGACATCTAGTATACCCTATTTCATGTTTGGTTGTGTTTTGGATGAGTTCCATGTGAACTAGTTGATTTTGTGCATGAAGGATATTTTTTGTTTTGCCGGTTTTCCCATTTTGATCAGTATTTTAGACCTTATTAAGGTCAGTATATAAAAATTATTTGTGAACATGAATTATAAAGAATTCTGTATACTTTCCAGATTTTCTGACAGATCTCAGTTTCGATTTATGAGTTTCGAGTTATGACTATTTTACTACAGATGTGTTTAAAAATTCCAGATCCAGTTTTATATGAATTCTGTATGAGTATTAATTTTTTTACTGATGCTAAAGATAATATTTTGATCCAATATTTTGCCGGTTATAACTAGACTTGATTGTGATTAACCCCTAATTTTTATGGACTTAATTGATAACTTTTACAAACCATTTTGTGCTTATGAACAACTGCTATACATACAGAATTTTCATACTATTCAGTAAAGATACTTAATTTCGACCTGATTCTATTTTCTGTCTCTAAAAACTTTGTGAATATGAATTATAGCAACTTTGTGTCTATTTTATCACCCTTTTGACGGATCTGGATTTCGATTTATATTTTGTGAGATATTGCTGTTTTGGTACTGTAGTGTTGGTGATTCCAGATTTACAAAACTGTCGTATCTTGCTACTTTCTGATTTTACTTGAGTATTCTATATATATTGGAAAATTATGAAACTTTATTTTCTGTTACTAAACATACTAGGGAATACCCCAGATTTTTCGTGGATTTAATTAGTAAGTTTTCATGCTGTTTTTTTGTTGATGAATACAAACTTCTGGTTTTTGGCTGAACGTGTTTTCTGGATTCAAATCTGTTTTGAGACTTGTTGTTGTGAAATACCATATGACTTATATATATTTTCTGGATTCGGCCGGAAGTCTATTTTCCAGATTCTTTGACGGATCTAGGTTTGCATATTTGTAGCAACGGAAATCCCAGATTTAGTGCAGTATCGTCTTGCTGTCCCGAACTAGAATTTTCATTGTCCCACTCTTTTATGTATTGTCTTTCACCTGTACATGTTTACCTTGCAACCTGAACTTGTTACTTGTTTATACCATGTTATACTTGCCCTATTTGTGACACATACATGCTTGTTTGACAATAATAATAAATAACCAAGTCGGGGTTAAAGGGAAAGATCTAATAGTAGAAAATACAGAAACATGTACTCGGAAGGGGATCTATAGATCCTACGTGATTACTTAAGGCTTGATACTTCACACTTGAGTCTTGATACTTCACTTTTGAGGCTTGATATTTCACACTTGAGGCTTGATACTTGATACTTGAGGTTTGATACTTGATACTTGAGGCCTGATACTTGTTACTTGATTTCTTGAGGCTTGTCCCTGAGTACACTGCCTTCTATGATCCACTATGAAATCTAAAGCAAAACTGTTTGAATGTAGCAACCATGTGGTAAAAGAATGGACGCATGAAGTGCTACCTAGATAGTAATAATACAAGACTTGAACATAATCACTTGACACTTGCTACTTGATACTTGTTTACATGATACTTGATTCTTGACACTCATTACTCGTTACTTGTTTACATGATACTTGATTCTTGACACTCGTTACTTGTTACTCGTTACATGATACTTGTTTTATTTGACACTTGATACATGCTACTTGCGCTTGTTTATCTTGCCATGCTAATTATTTTGTTATCATGCCTATTCTATGCTATTTGTTGTCTTTACCCATGTACTTGTGCCTACACTAAAAGCGGCCCGTAACTTGCATTAAAGGACGTTTTGTTTTCTTTTCCTCTTCCTGCAATTTATTAAATTGCAGATTTTGGAGAACAGTTGCCAGATGGAGTTGGTGATGTGAGATACTAGCTGCTGGAGTTTTGCTATTATTATTTCTTGTTGCTTATTTTTGAATAAATGTATCTGTTACTTGGATGTATTTGTATTTAGGCAATGTGACCTAGGATTATTGACTTGTTCAGATCTGGTTTATTTGAGATTATTAAATAAATTCATGTTGGTATTTTGATTCATATATGCATGCGTGATTGACTTTTCTTGCTTCCGACTCTGATTATTCTTGTGAAATGTTGTAAAGATCTTGACAGCTTATAGATGATAAAAATCATTCGCTGGGCTTAGTCACATATCCGTATTCCGTGTTCTCTTTTGGGAAGCCGAGCGTGACATGTTGAGTTATTCGATGCAATCAACACAAACTACCAAGCACATATGAAATCATACCAAACACACCAAAGCACACACAAGTTTGTCCCAGTTGGGGCTTTCGCCTTAATCCGGAGGAGAAAAAATCCAAGATGTTATTCAACTAGAGTGAATACAAGAATATTACAATTCTCACCACGACCCTTTATCAAGCCTCACCAGCAAGTACTAGTTGTTTACAATTAGAGAAACTCTCAAACTCCGCCTTCAATGATGTACTCTCTCTCTTGGCTCTCAATAGAGGCCAATAATAATAATATATAGAGATTTAGAGAAACTCTAATTTGATATCTTGATGCAATAACCATTGGATATTCTTGAAAAGATAATCCTACGATAAGATCTGTACAATCTGACTTGAAGAGCAAGTTGGGCTTCTCACGAATCACCAAGATCCGACCCAAATAATCCATCAGTGCCGCGTTCGGTTGACTGTACACAACATTCGGTCGACCGTCCCCTCTCGGGAACTCCTGCATAGTAGGGCGGTTGACCACACCCCAGGGTCGGTCGATCACAACCTGCTGCTGCTATGCCGCTGACTGTTTCCCCCTGCTTCCACTCCGTCTTCGATCGTCTCGGTTCCTCCATCATCTCATCGTCTTCTTATCCAACATAGTATGCAAGACATAAACCCAACAGATATTGGGGTAGGTGAGAGAGTTATTGGGGGAAGTTTGGTGGGGGGTCTGGTGGCCTACAAAACTTGACCCCTGCCGTGCAAAGTTGAACATTGAACAGGATTCAAAGTTCTCACCTGTCATTCTTTTTATCCTCCCTGTATGATCGTCCCTCTTGTCTTACCTTTTGTTTTGTCTTACTTTTAGATTGCAGTTTTTTTTGTTCTTTTGGCCTCAGTTTGCCCGGATTCTGCTTGTGTTTTTCTTGTTTTTGTGCCTATAACACGCTTACCTCTGTGATATTGTTGCCTTCTATCATTTCCCGAGTTTTTGGAGTTGTTTGGGTGGTCTGTACTTTTGTTTAGTGGTGGAAATTTTGGGTGTTTGCTCAGCTCCTTACTCTGTTGGCTATGCTCTATGTTGTCTTCAGTACTCTTTTTTGAAGCTTAGTGTGGTTGTGCTATTTTGCATTGCCGGTGTTGGTTATTTTTTGATGTGCACTTGCATATTTAGGTCATGTTGTGTTTGTTTGTTGCTTTTCGATGATGTCTGCTCGGCATCCATCATTTTCTTCTGTATATTTGTGTGCCTATTGTACATTTTGTTATATATATATACTTGGCTGGGACTCGAGTCCTATCTATATCTTCAAAAAAAAACCCTGACTAATGCCGAGAACTTTCTTTCTCTGTTTACAAACATGCATCTGGTATTAAAACCTCTTTTTATCTGGTTTTTGTTATCTCTTTCTCCCAAAAAATCACTCCTCAGCATCTCATAAAACCTGTTCAGCCCCAATTTCGTTATTCAACTCATGAGAAGGGGTCCATTCGTCTACTACTTCATGGAAGTCAAGCTAGGGAAGGAAGAGGAATGAATTACAGAAAGAGTGAGAGTTGCACATGCACGCATGGTTGTGGAAAAGGCTTGAAGAATTTTATCAGTATAGGTTTTGAGGTTGATGCAGAACATCAAGAAGCTACGTGGCTCACTAAATAATCGTAATAATAGCTAGTGATTTCTGATAATTATTATTACAATACTGTATGTTATTAATTAGTATCAGTAAGTCTTGTTGGGTTATGAAGATATAAAGAATGTAGGCTACTTGTATCTGTGTATCTGTGTTGGTGAGAGTTTTTTTATAAGCATCTTAGAAGGTTTTCCAAGGTAGGTCCATGGTGCCAGAAACCATTCTAGATTAGTAATTTATTTAATCAGGATCTATCGAGTTTGGTAAATAATAATACCTAAGTAATAGTTAACAGTGATGTAAGTCATGCGGTTAGTCGGTAGATTAAATTAATAATCTAAAAGCCATATGAATGCTTAAGGGTGCCAACTGCCAAGGACCATGCATGATAGTTCTGCGCACCAAGGGTCTAACTCGAACCTGGCTGCGCATATGCACAGTTATTTCTAACTGTATTATTATGCATAAATAATTTGTAGTAGTTTCTAAAATATCATTTTTTTTTTCTTATTATAAATAAGAGCTAACATAATTAATAAAGGTTAGATGCCTATTCATCTGCGAGGCCAAAAAAAGAAAAAAAAAATGTCGATTTGGTTCACATTTTTGCTGTAGGCTTGATTAAGAAAATTTTGCCGAAATGCCCCTGTTTTTGAAAATAATTAGCGAACTACCCTTGTTTCGAAAACATTTAGCCATTTGCCCTTGTCTGAGACACGTCAGCAACAAACGTTATTGGGAATCACGGCATCAGCTAATTGCATGCCGTGTTTCCCAATAACGGCATCTCTATTTGAGAAAATTGCCATGCCGTTATTCCCATTAACGGCATTGGTTAATTTTAGTTTAGAACTATTTTGTATCAACATTGTCTCGAGATTGGAAATCAAAAAAGAAATGAACTGATGCCGTTATTCCGGAGAACGGCATCGTTTGTACTGATGCCGTTTTTCAGAATAACGGCATCAGTTATAAACGTTTTGCACAAATCCCTATACTCGAAAACCCCTTTCTTCTCCCCTTTTCTTCCCCTTCTGATTTGTAAAACGCATCTCTCTCACATCACCCCTTTTACCCACAAACCCTAGATCTCATAATCAAAAATTTTCAACCATTTGAGTCCTATAAAATTCCATACATCCTAATTCCTCACTCCCACTCTCATTTTCAGTCTTCCTCATCAACGAATATTTTGCCGGTGGTTTTTTTGGTATCATTTGAAAGGTATTATCATACTAACCTTATGTTTGATTTTTATTTCAAAGATTCATCACATTTTGAGTAGTGAATGATTTGAATATGTTTTAATTTTTATGCATAGGTATGGAATTTGATATCCCTATATGGTTATATTTTGGGGGTGAAGTAATTAAGGATCCAAAAATTGGATATTCTTATAGTGATGTTGATCCGGTAATTATTTGGGCTACCCCCAATTTTGGTTACTCAGAATTAACAGATAAGATATATGAAGTAACCAATTGGGACAGAAGTGAAATGACTTTGAGATTGAGAGCCCGTTATTCTGCTGGTAAAGGGGATGGGCAGTACTTCATGTTGGTACCCATAGACAGTGACAGTTCTCTGAGGTCTGTCCTGCTTAGGACACTTCATCCAAGTTGTAGTTGGAATATAGTTGAGTTATATATTGATCAAACGAGGCTTCCAAATACTACAAGAGTTGTTATCGACGGTCCAAGTCCAACTAGGATTCTGAGACAATCTGAAGAGTCACACGCAAGGATTTCTAATACTGTTGGAGATACTAGCACAACTCCAACGGAACCTGTTTCCTCCGAATACGAGCCGCTACATCCGACCCCATTGCCACAAAATTTTTTGGTAGCTGGCATTGCTTTGACAGACTTTGATAACGCCGTTGTAAATAACGACTTGGTAGAAGAGGAAGAAGATGAGGTACGCGGTCTCGAGGATGATGATGAGGAGATCGCCTTTGAAGCTCCAGTTGTTGATGCCAATGTTCAAGTGCCGGTTGTTGATGCCAATGTTCATGTGCCGGTTAACAATGCCCGCGTGTTGCCAAGTCAGGACACAGGTCCAGCTATGCGTGGATCGCAGTCAAGCGAATGGATGTCCCGTGCCACCGTACATGAACATGGCCAGTCTTCCATTGGGTCTTCCAACTTGGATGAACTCTTCATAGGTCAAAGATTTCCATCCAAAGATGCTCTACAACATCAAGTCAAGATGTATGCCGTGAAGAACCACAGGGAATTCGTGACGGTAAAATCAGATCGTTGTCTGTACCATGTGAAATGTAAATACGCTCCCATCAACCATTCAGCCGAGCAGATTGCAGAAAATCCATCACTTCAAAATGTAGTCGGTTGTCCATGGCGCTTGCGTGCAATTATTCCCAAAGGTCGTGATTATTTTGTGGTGAAACAACTTGAAGGTGTACACACATGTGTGAATCCTACATTGACTCAGGATCACAGCAAAATTGACTCGACGGTTGTATCGATGTTGATAATAGATACTCTGAGGGAACAACTCACAGTAACACCAAGAGCCATAATTGGGCAGGTAAAGGGTAGGCTCCAATACACAATATCATATTGAAAAGCTTGGAAGGCAAAACATAAAGCAATTGAGAAACTATATGGTTCTTTTGAAACAGCGTACACTAAATTACCATACCTACTCAATGCAATTCAAGCTTCGAATCCGGGTACGGCTGTACAGTGGGCAAAGACTACGACTGGGCCGGGTATAAAAACATTTAAGAGTGTTTTTTGGTCATTCGGTCCTTCGATCGAAGGATTCAAATCATGTAGGCCAGTTATAAGTGTTGACGGTACTCATTTGTACGGAAAATACAAAGGCTGTTTGTTGATTGCGGTATCACCAGACACAAACGGTAGGTTGTTTCCGTTTGCATTTGCACTTGTTGAAGGTGAAAGTATAGAAACATGGACATGGTTCATGAACTGTATTCGGTGCTATGTGACAGATCGTGAAGGTCTTTGCGTCATCTCGGATCGACATGCCGGTATTTTATCAGCAATGGGAAATGAGTTTGGCACGTGGAGGGAACCTTTTGCATATCATCGGTATTGTATGCGGCACTTTGCTAGCAATTTTCATAAAAAATTTGGTTCGAAATTTTTGATGAATAAATTAAAGGTAATTGCTAGTGAAAATCAGTGGAGAAAGTACGAGGAAAAGATGGCACAACTTGAAGCTAGCAATGCTGATGCGGCTAATTGGGTTAAGGAGAAAGCAATTGAGAAGTGGGCACTTACTGCTGATGGTGGGCGTAGATATGGTATTATGACAACAAATCTGTCCGAAGTGTTCAACTCAGTTCTAAAAGGTGTTCGTAGCTTACCTGTCACCGCAATTGTGGAACAGATATTTTTCCGTCTGAACATGTATTTCACCGACCGCCGTGAGGCCGCGCAGACACTTATCGCTGAAGGTAAACTATGGGCACCACGAATCCAGGATCTTATTGATGCCCGTCGTGAAAAATCAAATTTACATGAGGCCATAATGTTCAATAATCGCGATGGTGTCTTTGGGGTGAAAACGGGCATTAGAATGGACGGTGGATATCAAAAGGGTGGGCATTGGCATACGGTGGACCTAGAAGGCCGAACTTGTACGTGTGGGAAATTTCAATTGTTCCACGTTCCATGCTCTCATGTGTTAGCGGCATGTGCTTTCCGGGCGCTTGATTATCAACCGTACATAGATCCTTTCTACTCTACAGACTCTTTAGCAAAAACATGGGCACCATCTTTCAATCCTTTCCCAGACGAATCTTATTGGCCTACCCAAAGCGCACCGGTACTAATTGTTGATCCTAGTCTTTGTCGGGTCAAGGGGAGGCCTAAGAGTACTCGTATCCGCAATGACATGGACGCTCGAGAAGGAGGGAGTAGTGGAAAAGTATGTTCAAAATGTGGTGTGAGCGGACACAATAGACGCAGTTGTAAGAATGTACAAAGTGTGGGAACTTCACAATCTACCCGCACTTGAATATTTTTCTTAGTTATTATATGTTAGTTGAATGTTTTCATGTTGTCTGTTGTTTGTTGAGTAATTTAACGTTTGAATTATTTTCATGTTGTCTGTTAATGTTGAGTAATTTACGTTTGGATTATTTGAATTATTTTCATGTTGTTTGTTAATGTTGAGTAATTATTTTCTTGTTTGAATTATTTGAATTATGTTCATGGTGGACATATTTATAATTGCTTGTGTGAGCTAATCTAGATGTTTATTTGTGTCGTACCTCTCTTTAATTTTTATTGTTTGGAATGATAAGTTTTGTGTGATTTGTATGTTTAAATTGGTATGAAAGTGTTAATGAGTGGTGGGTATGGTTAGATTTGTTCCAAACTACCATTCGCAAAATAAACATGCACAGAAAACATGCACAGATGTTTTAACTGATGCCGTGCTCCTGAATAACGGCATCTTATTTACATGCCGTTATTCTGAAGAATGTCTGTGAAGACAGTATGTTTGGCAGAATGCTCAAAATTTGGAATTTTGTTCTTTAACTAATGCCGTTATTCTGAATAACGACATACATAACTAATGCCGTGCTTCAGAATAACGGCACAGTTTATAGATGCCGTTATTCTGAACGACGTCTGTGGAGACAGAAACATTTGGCAGCAACTAATTATTTTCTAATTTTCCCTATATGAAGATGCCGTTTTTCGCAATAACGTTACAGGATTAATATGCCGTTATTGCGAATAACGGCATCGTTTATTCTCAAAAAGAGAGAATAAAACTAACTTCAACTTAATACATTCAACTTCATTCACAAACTACTATATTTCAAACTTCTATATCTCAGACTATGCACAGAATTTTTCAAAATTTCACAGAATTAGGTTTCATTCACTATCTTCAAAACTTCTATATTTCACTTAATACAGCTTCACAGAAATTTTCACTCAAAACTTCTATGTTTCACTCAAAACTTCTATATTTAACAAGCATGCACAACTTATGTCACATACAGATCAAATACAAAATGGAATTCAACTCACTTCATTCATGCACAGAATCAAGCTTCAAATTCACAAATACAGATCAAATACTTCAATTTTTCAGAACTTCACAAGTGCATATCGAATACTTCATCAAGTTACTTCACATACAGCTTCACATACTTCAAGGATATACAGATCAAATATGCACAGATACATTCTCAGACTTATGATATACATGCACAGATTTATCAAATATACATGCACAGATTCAATGATATACAGATATATGATATACATGCACAGATTCTTAGACTTATGATATACATGCACAGACTCAATGATATACAGATCAAGCTTCACATACTTATGATATTCCCAGACTTATCAAATATGCACAGATACATTCAATGATATACAGAAATATTTCAAAATGTGTATCTGAGAATGTGTATCAGACATTCAATGATATACAGACATTCAATGATTCATATTATAGACATCACAGATACATTCTCAGACTTATGATTCATATTCTCAGACTTATGATTCATCACAGATATATTTCAAAATTTGGAACTTCAATATTTCAAAAAATAACAACAAACTTATGATTCATATTATAGCTTTTTGCAAAGTATGCTACATTCAACTTCACAGGTACATTCAACTTCAGAACTTCAAATACATACAACTTCAAACTAAACAATCTGATACTCCTATCAAATATCAGAATTGATTAAGTTCACTTTGCCACTCCCACATACCAACTTCACAGACATTACAAAATTCAAATATTTCCTGTGTTAATCTTCATCCAAATCAAATACTTCAACAATTTGCACACCCACACATAACAACCTGCATACAAATATATACAATTAATAAATGCATAAAATGATGTGTTACAAAAAGACAATTAGTTTGTTTCTATCAATTATCCTGGAGTGTAATGTTTGGGTGCTTTTCTCATCTGAGCCGGGACTTTCCGCCTACGTTCCCGTTGTTCTTGCGTTGGGGGTCCACTTGGACCAGCTCCTTCTTCTTCGCCACCTCCTCCTTCTTCAATCTCCGGATTTGCCAATTGGCTTTGCGGTGGAGGATCACGAACGGTCTTGCGTCTTCGACGATCTGATGGATTTCCCAATTGCAAAGCTGGTTGTGGTGGAGGTGAAGCTTGGCTAGCGGTAGGCCGTTCTTGTTGGCGTGGACCTTCGGTTGAACGCACAAGTTCATTGAAACGAGGACCATCTCCAACCTCTTCAAGAGAGGTACGACAATTGCACAGGAGGTCTCGTGCCAATTCTTTGCATGCCTTATTGGCATTGCTCTTCAACACATTCGCACATTTTCTAGCCATGTCCCATGTGCTTTCTATCTATAATAGTAAACCATATATATTGTAAGTGAAGATGCATAAGTAGAACGGAACGAAATAATTGAAATTCAACAAACAATCTAACTTACCATTATACGGTATGATGAGGCCTTCGGTTGGTACATCGGCTGTGATGATGAAAATGCCGGTGGTGGTTCAACATGAATTGCGGGTATAGGTTCTTGGATGCCCGCTGGAAAATCCGTTTTGGGTTGGATATAAAGTCGCGTTATGCGACGGTACCAGGCCATATAGGTTGTTTGCATTGATCCATCATACGGATACTCAACACCCTCGACTACCAACTCATACCTCCGCTCATTCCATGCTCCTACATACGCGCGGTGGTGATCGGCCCAATCCATGTTCGGTAAACGACCTTGGCCCGTGATGTTGTGTAGTCTACGATCGTATAATGTGTTCACGGGGACAGGTTGTTGTGCATTGAATTGCCGAAGAACACGGCCGGGATAATAAAACTCCACAACTGAGAAATTCACTAGTGGAGCTAAGGTCAACCACAACTGCGCATTAGCAGTGCAAATAGGTGGTAGACGAGCCAGTCTCTCATCCGTGTACGGGGTCCAATTGACGAGCTCTTCCCTCAATTGATCTAGCTCGTCCCTATAATAAGTTAGGACACCACGTACGTTATCCCTCCACGTACGCTTCCCCGCCCAGTATGCACCGAGAGGAGCTCTCATCACGGGATTATCCTGTACTACCCTCCAACTCTCCGATAGTACCGTCACACGGGGTCGGCCGAGATGTATTCTTTCCCAACACCAAATCTGCAGGATGGACATCGGCCCGGTCATCTGAATCGAACCCATCGAACAGTTGCAGAGTGCACGATAAAGGGAGGCTAGAGTTGCACTTCCCCAACTATACCTGCCGGCTGTCTGTAGGTCAGCTATCAATGGAAGATAAATGAGGTGGACTACGTCACCTGAAGAGTTAGGGAATAGGATCCCTCCAATCATCGACAGTACGTATGCCCGCGTGTAGTTCTGGATCTCGATGTCCGTATGCACAGGTGCGACTCGAATGTGAGTGAAACTATCTTCTAGGAATGAACGTCTAATGGATTCCCCAACCCATATGCCGTGGTCAACTTCATCAACATCCAACCCCAAATAATCCCGTACCAGTGCAACCTTGTTGAACATCAGATTGCCTGTGACGGCCACCCCGTCAATTGGAAGACCCGAAATCACCGCTACATCTTATAGGGTGACCGTCATCTCACCGCACGGTAAGTGGAAGGTGTGTGTCTCCGGCCTCCATCGCTCTACCAGTGCGGTAAGCAAGGCGTGATCACACTTTATGTTGGTCAGCTTTGACATACCGCTAAATCCACTGCTAACTAAATAATGTTCCATAGCAATACAGTTCTTGAGGACAGGCATGACCTTGTGCATCCTAAAACTCATCTTCTCCACATCCCCGGTCCAAACGGCCTGTGATCTGTGGTCTTCTTGCAGAAACAGAACTGTAGGATCTAATGGACCCGGATGTCCACGTGGTCCAAATGAAGGCGTAGAAGAAGCACCAACACCATGCGAAGAAGATGGTTGTGCAGGATCCATTGGCCTGTACACATTAACGAAGACTAATCAACAATATTTTCAGTAGGAAAATTGAGTGCATGAGCAGAGATCTGCTAGTGAATTAGGATCTTCAATAAGCAAGAAGCACCAAAGATGAGTGTATTAGGATCTCCCCGTGAATTAGGAAAATTGAGTGCATGAGCAACAAGCACCAATTAAGTGTATTAGGATATTCAAAACCCCGACTTCAAACGTAAATCACTTGAATATTTAAGAATTTGAGCATCTAAAAAACTCAACATTTTGTAAACCCTAATCTACAATACTTCATACTTCCAAAATTACTACTTCAATAACCCTAATCTACAATATTTGTACTATACTACATAATAAAACAGTCAAAATCAACTATACAAAATACAAATTAGGGTTTTTGGTTACTTACAAAGATTTCGGATTCGGAATGAGAAGGAACTCTTGATGAAGGATTGAAGAGTATACTCCGAAATAGAACTCAATAACACACCAAAGATCTAGTGGATTTTTTTTTTCAGATCGTCTAGGGTTTTCGTCTAGGGTTTTCTGTTCGAAAATGAAGAAGGCACGAGCGGAAGAGAACTGGGGAAGAGGAAGGGTTTTTTCGAGTAAAGGGATTAGTGCAAAGAGTTTATTACTGATGCCGTTATTCTGAAGAATGGCATCAGTTATAAACGATGCCATTCTCCAGAATAACGGCATCAGTTTATTTCATATTTGGAATTAATCTCGAGTCAAGATTAATAAAGTAGAGCTCTATACTAAAATTAACCAATGCCGTTAATGAGAATAACGGCATGGCAATTTTCTCAAATAGAGATGCCGTTATTGGGAAACACGGCATGCAATTAGCTGATGTCGTGATTCCCAATCACGTTTGTTGCTGACGTGTCACAGACAAGGGCAAATGGCTAAATGTTTTCGAAACAAGGGCAGTTCGCTAATTATTTCCAAAAACAGGGGCATTTCGGCAAAATTTTCCTTGATTAATTGAATCCTTCATCAATTTCTGGAGGAGTTTAGCTCTTCATGTAAAGAAGCTAGCTATAAGCCTGACCTTCGAGTACAAATATAATCTCATACCATACCAAGTTGGTGCTCTACAAATATACCTCAGAAGATTTCAATATCTATAGTAAAGTTATAAAATCCTTTACTATGTATTTCCTTTTTCACCTTTGCTTTTATTAATGTAAACTGCATAAAAGAACACCCCCCCCAAAAGACCATTGCTGCCCACACTGAGAGGGGAGTGATCAGCGGTATCATGATCAGCATCGACACCACCAACTGTCTCACCCTCACTGGATCCTTCACCCCCAAAAATGCTCTTCTACTAACACCAACACAACCCCTGCATCCAGTCATCACCACAAACCCCAAAGACCCTCACACTTTACTCCACCTCCAAGATGGGAGGCTAATGCTCTGCCTAACCCCACTCCAAATGCCCCTATATGCCACCACAACCCTCAACAATCTTCACCATCACACTACACCCCCCAATCTCCTCCGCCACCGAAAGGGGAGGCTCAAGCCCCACTTAAGTCCATCGTCGTGAGGGCCCAAAAAGGGGGTCCAAACTATGAGACTTTAGTGGTAGAGGATCCGGTTTCGAATGAGGATTTGACTGAGAATGAGCCATGATTGAAGTAGCAAGTAAAGCAAAGAAATGACACAGTATCTCCCCCCCCCCAAACTCAACCAGATAACAAAAAGAAGCAGAGAAAAGGGAAACTCAAACCGGTGTCGTGCTTCAACTGCAGAGACTTGGGGCATTATCGGAAGGATTGTACGAAAGAGGTCCGGTGCCTAAATTGTATGAAATGTGGGCACATGTCGTATGTCTGCACGAACGTTATCAAGACTAACAATGACAACGAACTCCCAATTAGCAGAGGCAGATTGTCTGATAACCCTACTCTCATCCGGCTTGCAAATAGCCTGGACACAATCAAGCACGAAGAAAAATGGCTCCGCCAATGGTGTGCCATTGCCAGAGTTAGGCCAGGGAGTCCATCGGAGATCCATCTCATCCATGCACTAAATTCGAAGTGGCCGATGAGGGCCCACAGGGACTGGGTAGCAAAAAAGATGTGCCACCTTTAGTTCCTGGTTTCTTTCCCCTCGCTGGAGAAGATGGTCGAGGTCACCGACTTGGGCACTGTGGATTTTGGACACTATAAGATGGAAATTTTTCCTTGGTCACCTAGATTCGGAGTGGAGTTGCTCCAAGGTGAGAGATTTTGGATTTGGATTCATAATGTTCCGCTGCACTTCTGAAAAAAAGATGCACTGCAAGAGATTATTTCGGATTTTGGAACAATTGAAGATATCGACGACAAGGCGGTTCGCCGCTCAGAGATCATATCTGCTAGGATACTGATCAGGAGTCCCGATATCTCACTAATGCCTCGATTTGCAATAGTGTTTTCGTTTGAGGAGTCGTACCTCATTCGCTTTGTGCTTGAAAAGCGAGCGGAGACAGAGACGAAGCTCTAGACCATCACTTCCCCCTCCCTTTCCCCCTTACTCAAAGATGGTCTCTCCTACAAGCAAGTGGTCTCATTGGAGTGGGACCTTACTTTAGATGGGGCTCATGAAGTTGAGCGTGCGCATTGTGAACTCATCAAAGCTGCAAGGGGGACAAGGTGCGCCAGGGCCCTACGGTGGAGGGATCAGATCCCCAAAAATCTTCTTCGTTCATCGAGATCGAGGCTTGACCAATGGATCCAATGGTCTGGATGGACGACGGACTGTGGATTTGCATCCACAGCCAGATAAGGTAATTTTGGCTGAATCAGAACCACCCCTTGGAAAGTTGGGGCAAAAGGAAGCTAAAAAAGGAAGTCAACTCTTTGTAGTTGGTAATGAGATGCCGCGAATGGACCAGTGGGAGAAGCCAGTTGCACCAGCACTAGAAATGGCAAGATCCCCAAGATGTCCAACAGGTAAACTCGATCTCCAAAATGGAAAACGCTGGAGGCATTGGGACGAGAGCTGCTACAAGAGGGTGCCATTTTGGGAAAGAAGACGATCAGGGACTTGTTCATAGACAGAGAGTTGGCCCTAAAAGAGAAAAAAAACAAGCTTTTTGGAAGAAGAATAGGGAAAGGGGAATGGTGTTTTTGGGAAGAACTCTAAGGGTAAAAGCAACGATGCCTTGAGCTTTGCCCTTCAAACTTCGTTTTCCACACCCACCTCCTCGACCGCTCTGCCATCCTCTCATGAGATGACACGTCATCCACTTTCTGTCAAAGCTGGCAGGGTCGACAATGTGCTGTCACACAAGGGAGGGGAGGATTATAGTGGACTCAATGTGGGGCTTTCGCAAGATAGGCCCAAGACCACAATGGGGCTCATAACTGGGCCCAAATAGGGGCCCATACGTGCTTTGGGATGGAATTTGGAAATGAGTAAGGTGCATAGGCTGAAGAACACAAGCCCAACTAATATTATCTCTTACCCTATGTCGCCTCATGCCTCTGGTGATCCTTCTGGGGCACCCTTCTCTGAGGGCAGGAGCCACATCGATGAAGACGATCGTGAGGATAGGCTAAATCTCGAAGATAATTATGTATATTTGGAATAGGAGTCTTTGGATTCTGAGGGGTTAGCTGATGATTCCCCTGGTATCTCCCCCGATTTTGTACCTTCCACATTCCCTACTTCGCAACTGTCTGCATCTGTCTCTAATCATGGCAGAACAGGTTTTAGGGTACAGAAACTCGCTAAAAGGGCTATTGAAGAGTACTTAGACGACTACTTGGAGATTGTTGTAGCCGGTAAATCTGTTAAGACTAGCGACGGAGGTACGCGTTCCTTCCTAGCCTCTATTTTTAATTTCATGACTAATTCTGAGATTTTTAGTCTAGCCAAAACCTGTGGTTTAGCCATTGGTGATACGGATCAGAATGCTTTTCTCCTAAATAAGATTAGGGGATGGGAGATTGTTAGAGTTAGTCGCATTTCGAGCTCGGTTCCCAAACTGAGCCATGGACCCATTGTAGATTGTAGTTAATGGATGTTCTTTTTTGGAACGTTAGAGGATTGGGTAGGCGGGGCAAAAGAAAAATGGTTAGGGATGTCATTGCTAAATCGAGGGTCCAAATTGTTGGTCTGCAGGAGACCAAACTGGCTTATATCACTAGACTACGATGTCTGGGGGGGAATCGAATCTCTGATTGGAAAATTCGCCCCTTTGTTGGTGCGTCTGGGGGCATAGCCCTAGGTTTTAATTCCGAGATTAATAACTATCTAGATGAATTCCACGGGCAGTTTTCCTTATCTGTCCTACTACAACATAAAGCAGATCTATGGACCCATAAAATCACGGTGGTGTATGGTCCAAACACTGCCACTGCCAGGATGGCTTTCTGGAATGAACTTCGAGCGATTCATGCTCACAGGCCACACCCTTGGGTTATGGGGGGTGACTTTAACATTACCAAGTTCGCCTCTGAGAACAGAGGCAGAGGATCCAGTGACTCCGATAGGGAAGCTTTTAATGCAGTTATTGCAGATCTCGAACTGGTTGATATTCCCATCACTGATAGACTTTTTACCTGGTCAAACATGCAACCGTCACCTATCCTGGCTAAACTTGATAGGGTCTTGGTCTCCTTCGAGTGGGAGGCCAAGTTTCCTCTCTCCTAGGCTAAGTCTATCCCTAAACCCACCTCAGACCATGTTTCGTTTATCCTTTCCACCGGTGAAGGGCAGCCCAAGAAAACTCCCAAATTTAGGTTCAAAAAAGCGTGGTTGGAAATCCAAGGCTTCCATCACATGGTCAACGAGTGCTGGGCCCACCCTACTAGAGGGACAAAAGCGGCAGCTATCTGGTGTGAAAAGATTAGAAGACTGCGGGCCAAGTTCAGGAAGTGGAACCGGACTAGATTTGCATTGTAGCGCCCCACCCCAATGCTCAGACAAATTATAAATACTATGTAGTACAACTGCCCACCACAGGCTGCCTCTCAAAAGGTGGTTAACCAATTAGGTGACTCTTGATCTTCGGCAATAGTATTTATACTCTAATTATCCTCACAAATTCCCGATATGGGACTATATTTCACAATCCTCTCACAAATCTCACAGACCAGTCGACTGCTGGTAGTAGCAGTCGACTGTCCTCTATCAGTCGACTGCTGGCAGTACCAGTCGACTGATCTGGGGTATTACATACACCCCCCCTTAGGAATCAGCGTCCTCGCTGAGCACAGGGCACACCTCGGTGTAGGACCGTCCTTTCTAGCCGATGTAGTACAGTCCCTTAGACCGGAGATCAGTCACTCCCAACACCGCAGATCCCAGATACCAACACCGGTTCGGAGATCAATGACTCCCAGCACCGCAGATCGTAGGCCCTCTACTACACCCGAGGTCGAAAGTCGGCTCTGATACCATTTGTAATGCCCCGCCCTAATGCTCAGACAAATTATAAATACTATGTAGTACAACTGCCCACCACAGGCTGCCTCTCAAAAGGTGGTTAACCAATTAGGTGACTCTTGATCTTCGGCAATAGTATCTATACTCTGATTATCCTCGCAAATTCCCGATATGGGACTATATTTCACAATCCTCTCACAAATCTCACAGACCAGTCGACTGCTGGCAGTACCAGTCGACTGTCCTCTATCAGTCGACTGCTGGCAGTACCAGTCGACTGATCTGGGGTATTACATGCGTTGATCTGGAGAGCAAAAGATTCCTTTATGGAAGGGACTGAGGAGCTTGAAAAACTGGAAGAAGCTAGAGATCTATCGCAAGAGGAGCGGAATAGGCTGCTCCAACTCAGAGAGGACATTGCTCAGCTTTATAGGTTGGAGGAACTCAAATGGCAACAGCAGTCTAGAATTTTGTGGCTCAAAGAGGGAGATGCAAATACAGCCTTCTTCCATTGCGTTGACGTAGATCTAACCTCATCCTCTCGATACATACTGACTCTGGAATGGTCCAAGGAGACGATGATATTAGAATGGCATTCCAGTCCTACTTCAAGCACCTATTTGGTCGGAAGGCAGATCTGAGAGTCCCGCTTCACCATGACTTCTGGCCCGATTCTGCGAACGATTCTGACCGGGACCTTCATTCCCTAGAAGCTCCGTTCACAGAAAAGGAAATTAGCGAGGCAGTGACGCAACTGGGAAAAGAGAAAGCCCCAGGTCCGGATGGCTTCCCAATCCTCTTCTACTAGGTCTTCTGGGAGGAAATCAAGGACGATATTCTGAGATTGTTTGTAGATTTCTTTGACCATAAGATCAAACTGGGTAGAATGAATTATGCGGAGGAAGTATTGATTCCGAAGAAGGTAAATTCCCTACGGGTGGGTGACTTCCGCCCTATTAGCCTTCTTAATTGCTCCGTCAATATTATTACCAAGACGCTTGCTAATAGATTGGGAAAGGTGATGGATAGTCTCATTAGTGGCGAACAAATTGGGTTCATTAATGGTCGATGTATCCAGGATTGTATAGCCACGGCTGAAGAAACTATCCATCACTATCATTTGTCGAATGCTAAGAGCTACATCCTGAAGCTGGACTTTGAGAAGGCTTATGACTGTTCAATGGGATTGCCTCCTGGAGGCGCTTGCTGGCAGTGGATTTGGAGAAAGGTGGATCAGGTGGATCCACATGTTTCTCACCACCAGCAAGACTACTATCATGGTGAATGGGGTCTCAGGTCATCCTTTTACGTGCAAATGGGGCGTTAGATAAGGAGATCCCCTTTCCCCTCTCCTCTTCACCATTGTGGCGGACGTTCTACGAACTATGATGATTAATTATAGACGGGCAGACTGGATCTCACCAGTGGCCAGTGGAGGTAGTCGCCAAGGTTGCTCAATACTCCAATATACTGACGATACTCTTCTGTTCGGAAATGGGAACCTCGAGGAAACAACCACTTTTAAAGGGGTTCTTTATAGTTTTGAAGCTTGGTCCGACCTCAGGGTGAACTTCCACAAAAGTGCCCTCATCCCCATTGCCTTAACCCCAGAGGAGGCACAAGAACATGCCTCGATCCTCAACTGCTCCATTGAGAATTTTTTTATTAAGTATCTGGGTCTCCCGCTGAGACCGAGAAAGCTCAAGAAGGCTAACTCGCTGTCCATCATTGATCGGGTGGAGAACCGTCTTGCAGGTTGGAAAGGTAAAGCTCTATCCCTGGGAGGGAGAGTCATGCTTATTAATGCAGTCCTTTCAAACCTTCCTACTTATTATCTGTCCTTCTTCGAAATGCCACGATGGATTATCCAGAGAATTGATCGAGTCCGAAAGTGGTTTTTATGGAAGGGTACAAGTCCTGATAAATGCAGATATCACCTCGTTAGATGGGAAAAAGCATGCATGAAGAAGATACACAGAGGTTTAGGTATTACTGACCTACGTGATATGAATCTCACGCTACTGGGTAAGTAGTGGTGGAAAATATTTCACCCTAATGGTGAGGGCTGGCAGGATTACCTTCAGGCATACCTACATAGGAGGAATCTGGGCTTCAGGGTGGGCTCACGCGTTTCCTGGTTCTGGAAAGGTATCAATAAAGCATATGAGCCGTTCAAAATTTGTGTGACGTCTTCCATTGGTAATGGCAGACTAACCCGATTTTGGTAGGATAAGTGGTGTGTGGATCACACACTTAGAGATATGTTCTCCGATTTGTACGCTCGTGCGTCACAACCACATTGCACGGTGGCCGCAACCTGAAAAAGAGGCTCCTGGAAACCAGCCTTTAAACAGTCTCTGGACTCGAGCTCTCAGATCAGGTTCATGGAGCTTCAGGCCCATATTGACAGCTCGGGTATTACTCGCTCTAAGGGTCCAGATAGGAAATGCTAGGGTTTGGAAAACAATGGCACTTCACGGTTCGCTCCCAGTAAAACCGGAATCATTTCAGGGGATGTCGCCCGAAGTGGTCGAGTATTATTTGGAAGGCAAAAATCCCGCTGAAAATAAAAATCTTCTTATGGCTGGTCCTGAACGATGCAATTCTGACCAGAGTGAATCTGGCTAAACGCCAACCCAACAACAATTCTCTCTGTGTTTTCTGCAATGCTGTATCCGAGACTAGAGACCATCTTTTTCTGGAATGTCATAGGAGCAAAGCAGTCCTTTTTGAGGTACTCAGCGCTTTGGGTACCAATGATTACCCTATTACGTATAAGGATCTGTGGGTAGGTTCAAAGTTCGATACTGAGATACGTTCCATGAGAGAAGCCTGGTTTATCGCTATCGCTGCTACGACCTGGGTCCTTTGGCTAGACAGGAATAACTGTTACTTTCGTGGGACTAGTAATAGTATTTCTGGTAATTTGACTCACATTATGCATCTTATTTCTTTCTAGGCTCTTGCCGCTGCAACAGGTCCGCGAAGGAGGATTGCCAGCATCTTCCAGGTGGAGGAGTACGACGATGATGAGGTCGAGATTGACCCGACGCTTGAAAATGGGATGAGTGTGCCCTGTTCCTCTAGTCTCTACTACTGTTTTGACGCCCACCACCCCAGGATTTTATTGGGGGGAGTGAGTTGTTTTGTGGTACTTTTGTAGGGTGTATGTATGTTCTTTTGTCCTCCCCCCCTCCTTCGAGAGGACTTATATTGTCTTTTATATTTTGTAGGACTCTGTACTTAGCTCAGTACTCTGAGTTTGTTTTATTAATTTCTTATTAATAAAACAGGATGACCATACTCCATCTTTTCCTTAAAAAATAAAATAAAATAAAATAAAAATTGTAAGCTGCAGTTATAGTAGAGAATCATACTACATAGCATGCAATATTATTATTTTTAAGTATCAAATTAAAAAGGAAATAAATTGGTCTAGAAAAGAGAGAAAATTAAAGCCTGTACATGTGTTTTTTTAAACTTTTGGCTTGATGGATCAAATTCTGGGAAGAAATTGAGAGACAATTTTCCGTACTATGTATAACAATATATGCATGGTACATAATATATAGTTGTAGATACTCTTATTCATGAAAAATGAAGCAAGAATGAGAATTATATATATCCTTCTATATCTTTCCTCAGAATATAAAAAAGGGAAAGAAAAAAAAAGGAAAAAACAAAAAAAGGAAAATGTTTATTTATTCTAAGAAGGTAATAATCCTAAATTTCTGAAATTGGGGATTATGCCAGTGTGCTTAATTATGGGTCAATCTCTTTACCATTAAGGCACTGCAGTTAGTATATGAACTAGTAATTTACACGTCCGATACACATTTTAATAATTTCAAAAAATTAAAATAAAAATTCTGATGTAGGAAAAATTTGAACTGGAAACTTACTTTATATTAGTTATGTGCGTTGCACATGTTAATAGAATGACAAAATAAAAAATAATACTGAGACCTTCTCCTAATATAATATTAGAGATAGTAGAAATTAGAGATGAGAGATTAGAGATGAAGTCATATGCACATGAAGGTCTCAAACATAATTAGCTGTAACACCCAGTTATCTTTAATTTTAAGCTGGGTTAATTACAGCTGTTTAAGTCCTCTCACTGACTCACTAGTCAACGATAGCTTGTTGAAGGATATAATGATGAGATTGTTCTCATCTTGTTTTAACTAAATAAGTACTGTTTTTGGAAATTTAATCTATTATTTTTTTTTCTCATCTTTTTTTCTTTTTGCACAGGCCATCGTGTTGAGTTTTAACTGCAGAATAATTCACCAAAGATGTAAGAACAATAAAATAAAAATTAAGAGAACAAAGAACAACTAAAATCAACACAAAAGAACGCACGAGATTTTTTCGAGCTTCACCCAAAGCAATGACTACTTCCCTACGTAGTGGCACTCCTGCAATTTCCACTAGAAATATGGAGAACAAGTTTACAAATCTCTCAAGAACTCACCACCAAGGTATATGGTTTCTCTTTGACGGTTGATAGATCATTCTTTTCTTTTCATACTTTCCTAAAATCGTACACAATACAATATATATAGGTTTTCACAACTTCTAATTTCAGCCGCTCATCAATCAGCACCGCGACGGTCGGGCGCAACTCATGGACGGTCGATCGGTTCATGCCTTCGGCTGTACAGGATCTAACAGTGAGTGGGTCGGTCAACTGCGCCATCGACTGGTCAGTCTTTCAAGTGTACAGGGTTGCAACAGAGAGCGACACAGTCGACTGCACGGTCTACCATGCACTGTCTGTACACAGTCGGTCGGGGTACGATTGGGGTTGCGGTCGACTGCAACTCTGCCTGTAGCTTCAGACTGCTCTTGATCTGTTTGCTCCCACTTCGACTCTTCTTCTTGTCTGTCTTCTTCAACCGAATTATCGTGTATTTGGATCTACAAACTCCCACTTGGAGACATATACATAAAGTCTCTAACCTGTTCTTCATTCTTCCATTGACCTAGTCTAGGCACGTGCCTCTGCGAGTCTCCTCATCAGTTAACCTGGAGAAAATTCTATAGCAGCAAAGCAGAAGTGATGTTTCCTGCTATCCACTATCTTTGTAAGTATGTCCGCCGGATTCTTAGTGCCAAAATCTTAGATAACTTCAACCGTTTCTTCTCAATCGCCATTCTAATAAAATAATACCTCATTTGAATGTGCAGAGTCCTAGAGTGATATGCCGAGTTTTTCGCCAAGAAAACTGCACTTTGATTGTCACACCAAAGCTCACCTATGGGTTGCTCTCTGCCCAACTGTTTCATAAGCTCCGAAATTCACAACATGTCTTTCGTTACTTCTATAAGTGCCATATACTCTGATTTTGTGGTTGACTGTGCTACAACCTTTTGTAATTGCGAAGCCCAACTAACAGTTGTTCCTCCAACTGTAAATACATACCATATAGTACTTCTGCAACCGTCACGATCGCCCAAAAAATCCGCATCCACATAACCATGTATATGCAAGGAATCTCCCCCAAAACAAAAAGAAAAATATGAATTACTTGCTAGATATCTAAGAATCCACTTTACTGCATCCCAATGTTATTTACCTGGATTCTTCATGTAACGGCTGACAACTCCCACTGCTTGTGCGATGTCTGGTCTTGTAGACCCAATCGCATACATCAAACTCCCAACGGCTGATGCATAAGGAATAACAGTCATTTCCTCCATCTCTGCCTCCGTTTTAGGACACAATTCCATCGATAACTTGAAGTGAGCAGCTAAGGGATAAGTGACTGGCCTCGCGCCATCTATATTGAATCTCTTCAACACCTTCTTCATATAGTCCACTTGAGATAACCAAAGCTTCTTGGTTTTCCTGTCTCTACTAATTTTCATGTTGATTATTTGCTTTGCTTCACCCAAGTCCTTCATAGAAAACTCCAAAGCTAACATTTTCTTCACTTCATTGATCTTCTCCATACATGAACCTGCTAACAACATACCGTCCACATACAACGCCAAGGTAACTATATCATTGTCCTCATATCTACGAACATACACACAATGATCTTTTTCGCATCTATCAAAACATTTTCCTCTTATAAAGCAATCAAACTTCAAGTACCATTGTCGTGGTGCTTATTTTAGCCCATAAAGACTCTTTTTTAGTCGACACACCATGTCTTTTTTTTTTCTTTAGCTTCAAAACCTGTGGGTTGTTTCATCTACAGCTTTTCTTCGACATCATCATGGAGAAATGTTGTTTTCATATCCAACTGCTCTAAGTGTAAGTCTTCAATTGCCACAATACCAAGCAGAACCCTGATTGAAGCCGTCTTCATAAACGGTGCAAAGATCTCACTGTAATCAACACCTTCTCTTTAAGAAACCTTTTACAACAAGTCTCGTCTTGTACCTCTTACTGCCATCTGTCTCATCCTTGACTCAAAAAATCCATTTGTTTATAAGAGCCCATTTTACCTGTAGGTAACTTGGTCAACTCCCAAGTTTTGTTCTGTTCCAAGGAGTTCATCTTGTACCTCATGGCTAACTCCCACTGAATTTGAGCCTCATCCTTCAATGCCTCCTCATGAGTCTCTGGCTCTTATGAATCCGTGTACAGAATATGCTCGAGAACAATACTAGCTGATGGATCAGATATCTTGGTTGGCCTTCTCTCTCGTGTCGATCTCCTCAATGTGGGTACTGGTTCACCGTCCGGTTTAGGTTCTCCGAACCGCTCTAGCTGTATGTATTCATCTTGGATAACCTGCTCATTTTCGATAGGCTCACCATGAGCCTTCTATGCTGCCTGTGGTACCCGTACTTGCTGTTGCATTATATGGCCCCCACCACCAGGACCACCTTCAGAATCTGAACTTGAATATGAGTCTGAATGACAATCTGACTCTAAACTGGTTGTAGTGTCCTGTCTTGCGTGTCTGTCCTTGTACAATACCTCTTTATTGAACACTACATTCCGGTTGCAAATGACCTTGTTATCCACAAAGTCCCAAAGTCTGTAACCAAACTGATCACCAGCATAGCCAATGAATACACACTTTTTGGATTTAGAATCCAGTTTATTCCTTTCTTCCCTGTTAATTAGTGAATATGCAATATAACCAAAAACTTTCATATGCGAATAATTGACAGTTTTACCTGACCATAGTTCTTGCGGAATGGCCCCATCAAGGGCACTAGACGGGCAACGGTTAATCAAGTACACTGCTGTATAAACTGTAGCGGCCCAAAGATGGACCGAAAGACTTGCATGAAGTCTCATGCATCTCTCCCTTTCGAGTATCATGCGGTTGATTCTTTCTGCTACACCATTCTCCTGTGGAGTCTTAGGAACTGTCCTGATACATTTGATACCTTTCTTTGCTAGATAGTCAACAAACTCTTTACTTGTGTACTCACCTCCATTATCGGACTCTAATGCTTTCACCTTGCAACCCGTCTCATTCTCAACTCTGGCCTTCAACCTTTGAATGCATCAAACACCTCTGATTTCTTGCGAATTGCATGAACCCAAACTTTTCTTGTAGCATCATCAATGAATGTAATGAAGTATCTCTTACCACCATAAGAGATTTACTGAGCTGGACCCCACACATCTGTATGTACCAACTCTAGGTTCCTAAGATTCTTCTCACGTCCACTCAACTGAAAGCTAACTGTCTTCTGTTTGTCCATCACGCAGTTCTCACATAAATCTATCTCAACCTGCTTAAGCCCCGGCAAAAGACCCCTCGAACAAAGCTGCTTGACACCCTTTCACCAACATGCCCTAACCTGACATGCCACAGAATTGAAGAAGAACTACCTGCTGATGTTGTAGCAATGATATCACCTGAATCACCTCCTCTGAGTATGTACAACATGTCACCACGTTTCTCTTTTGCCACCAACCTGGCACCTGTAGTAACCTTCCATTCTCCATGCCCAAAAGTTATTGTGAATCCTTCTTTGTCTAATTTGCTAGTCAAGATTAGGTTTTTCTTCAAGCTCGGAATATGTCTTGTGTCATTCAAGATCAACTGCCCACCATTGCGAGCCTTCACTTTCACTGTGCCTATACCTACAACTGGACATATTTTCCCATTACCAACTGAAACTACACCAAAATCACATATTCTGTAATCCTCAAAAACATTCCTCATGAGTGTACAATGATAAGAAGCACCTGAGTCTATACAGCAATCATCTTGCATAATATTAAATTCAGCAGATAAACACAATTCATCTAGACGGAGTTCTATACTTACCACATTGGCTACCTGTGACTCTGCTTATGCTTTTTTATACTCCTCGCATTGGTTTCTCCTGTGTCCCGGCTTCTTGCAGTACCAACACTCACCTTTGCAATGTCTGCTTCTTGACTTGGACCTGTGATTCCTGCTTTGTGACCTTCCTCTATTGTTACTTCTACTACGGTTATCAACTGATAGCACGACATTGCTAGGATATGATATCGAAGTCTCTCCATGTCTCTTCCTTCTTGCATCCTCGTTCATGATGCTGCTTATAATATCCTTTAGAGTTATCGTATCAGTCATGGTGCTTGTAATTGTCTTTTCTACTGTGTCATAATTATTGGGAAGGCTGGATAGCAATAAGACCAATTGTGTCATTTCCTCAAACTTTAAACCCGAAAATTTCATCTGATTGTAAACCATACAAAATTGTTGATGTGCTCTGCAACCGAACCCCTTTCCGAAAACTTCAAGTTTACTAACTTCTCTAGGTGTAGGATCTGGTTCACTGCATTTGGTTTCTCAAACATATCTGTCAAGATCTCCATTGCCTCCTTCGCGGTCTTTGTCTTCTCAATGTGAAATAACAACTTCCTACTCTGCGACAACTGAATCTGTCCAAGTGCTTTCTGATCCACTCTATTCTGTGCCGCCAAAGTAACTGGATTGACCTCCGCCCCTTCTGGCTTCAAAACAAACAATGGATCATCTAGATCCTTCTGTCGGAGATACGCAATTATTTGGATCTTCCACATTATGAAAAGTTGTTCCATCGAACTCCTTGACTCTACTCTTGTCCCCCATCTCAATCAATGCTACCAACCTAGCTCTAATACCACTTTGTTGAGTTTTAACTACAGAATAATTCACCAACGAGATGAAAGAACAATAACATCAAAAGCAAGAGAACAAAGAACCACCAAAAGCAACACACAAGTAGGGCTGTAAATCGGACCGGACGGGATCGGACAACCATATGTTCAAGCTCGGACCGAAATTCTAATCGGACGGGCTTATGTCCGGCTCGGTCTAGATCGGACAAAATTTTTATAGTCCGGACTTGGTTCGATAAAGTATCGGACAGCAATAATACTCGGACGGACTTATGTCCGGCTCGAGCTCGGTAAAGAATCAGATCTAATAATTTGTTCGAGTTCGGTTCGTATAACAGTTCGGACGGTCCACGGTGGGACAATTTTTCGAGCCGGACTCGGACGGACGACGGACCATCCTGTTCATTTTACACCCCTACACACAAGAACACACGAGATTTTTTCAAGGTTCACCCAATGCAATGACTATTTCCTCGCGCAGAGCCACTCCTGCGATTTCCACTAGAAATATGAACAACAAGTTTACAAATCTCTTAAGAGCTCACCACCAAGGTGTAGGGTTTCTCTCTATCTCCTCTCTGATGGCCGATAGATCTTTCTTTTCTTTGCACACTTTCCTAAATCGTACACAATACAATATATATAGGTTTTCATAACTTCTAATCTCAGCCGCTCATCAATTAGCACTGCGATGGTCGACCGCAACTCATGCACGGTCGACCGGTTCATGCCTTGACTGATCTAACAGAGAGTGGGTCGGTCAGCTGCGCAGACGACCGGTCATTCTTTCAAGTGTACATGGTTGAATCAGAGAACGAGATGGTCGACTGTGCGGTTGACCGTGCACTGCCTGTACATAGTCGATCGGGGATGCGGTCGACCGCAACTCTACATGTAGCTTCAGACTGCTCTTGACCTATTTGCTCCCACTTTGACTCTTCTTCTCGTCTATCTTCTTCAACCCCATTAACGTGTATTTGGATCCATAAATCCCAACACGTCACAAACATTCTGTTGTTTTTGTTTATGACTGGGGTGGTTACTGGTTCCCCCTACTACAATGTTTAGGATTTCAGAGCGAAAGGAGATTCTAAGACAGATGATTCTCAGGTATATACTTTGCTAAACTATATTTTTTGGTCATGTGAAAAAAATTCTGTTTTGCAGTGTCCAATTAATATGCAATGCTAGGGATAAGAAATCATGTCACATTCATTTATTCTTAATGAGACAAAATAATTCTACAAGTCTATATGCCTACACAAAATAGTTCTTTGGAGTTATAATTGTATTAGTGAAATATTTATTTGCATTGTATCTTAATCGGCTTTCTTGAAAGCATGGGGAGTTGCATGTGGTGACCAACACTTTTCGACTCTGCTCATTCCGTCATCAAAGACATTCTTGTTGAGTCAAACACAGTTTCAAGGCCCTTGCAGCTCCACAATTCATGTTCAAGTACGATAATTAAGCATACTCCTTTATTTTTATTTGATTGGTTGAATTTTAAATCAGAGAACTAATAGGCTGTGGTTTGCTGTTAGTGGGCTCTAGCACGCTTGTTGCACCAAACAAGATTTGGACTAAACAAATGGCTAATTGGAAAATGTTCAACAACATTAACAATATTACGATTGATGGCTCTGGAACATTTGATGGCCAAGGTTCCATATGGTGGGATTGCAAGTCTAAGAAAGTAAGCTCTATCAATTCCATCATTTCCCCCCCTCAAATGAATTTTATCACATTTTAAACTTACTTGATTCAGTATTTTTCTTATTATGCAGAAATGTGATCAGTGTCCTAATGTATGTATCTAAACCTTTTGATCCTTTGCTTTTGTGCATTTGGGTTTTTAAAAATTAAATTATAATAATGTAAAGCTGATTCTTTAGTTACCCATAATAACAGATATTAGGAATCATGGGATGCCAAGATGTCGCGATAAGTGGCCTGCATTTTTGGAACAGTCCAGGAAAACACATGATTGTGGATGCCAGTGCTAGGGTTCACATAAATTCGCTCAAGATCACTGCACCTGAGTCCAGTCCTAACACAGATGGCATCTACATTCAGGAAACTCAGCATATTGAAGCCACTGATTCCACTATTGAAACAGGTGAACTCTAAGGTAGACACTATTTTAGTTAGCTAGCTGCTTTCTGTCTTCAATTTCACTTGTATCGGGTACAAATAGGGTTTGGATAGTTTTGATAAAAAATGACCGAGAGTGATAAATACAGGTGATGATTGCATAGCAATTGGAACAGGCACTTCAGATTTAAACATCACCAAAATTAATTGCGGGCCAGGACATGGCATCAGGTTTTGTTAATTAATTTGTTTAATCAAGAAAACAAAAAAATTTCATAAACATGTTTACTAAATGTTGATTAGTTTCTTAATGAGCTTTATAGACATGTTTCGTAAATTTTGATAGCTTCCTGTATCAGTGTCGGGAGCCTAGGTAGTGGCAAATCACGTGCCACTGCTGAGAACATATGGGTCCAGAACTTCACTCTATCTAACACCATGACCAGAGTGAGAATTAAGACGTGGCAGTTAATTTAATAATCCATTAACATGTTTACAATACTATGTAACTTGTGTTTTTAGACTAAGAATTTGACAGATGTTAATTTGTTTTTCAAAATTTTCAAGTTTGTTTTTGAACAGGGAGGTTTGGGGTATGCGAAAATCACATTCACGGATATTGTGATCCATTCACTTAAGAGGCCCATAGTGATTGACCAATACTATTGTAATGGGTACCAGAATTGTGGGAACTCCTCATCAGCAGTCGAGATCAGCAACGTGTCGTTCAGCAACATGTCACAGAAATCTATCCTCAACTCGTAGTGCTAATAGCGGAAACACACCACAAGCAATAGAAACTCCCAAGACTTAGATGAACTAAGAACAAGCCACCACAATACTAAGCAAGATCTCACAAGAACACAATCAATATGCAGAGATAACCAATACTTCTTATTCCCAAAGAAATACAAAGATTACAAAGAGATTACAACTCTCAATCTCTCTCTCTCTCACCTTTGAAACACTCGGCACAATCCTTTCTTGAAGTTGAACAATGATAACGGCTCACCAAAAGATTACCAAAGATATCTAAACCCTAGAGTTTACGGCCATAAATATAGCCCCCAAGTAAACCCTAACAGATAAACACAAATCTAGCAATTGGGCCTTTAAACTCGTAAGCCCAAAAACAATCAGCCGCCGATGTCGGTCGACCACACCCCCAAGGTCGGTCGACCGCAACGTGTAGAACCAAACCCGAGAGCTGACTGGTCGACTGCACCCTCAAGGCCGGTCGACCGTCCCCTCCTCTGTTGGACTTGTACACTCGAAGAACTCTCAGTAGCTAGGGTCGGTCGACCGAACCCCCAGGTCGATCGATCGCAACCCTCCATGTTGCATTCTTCTACTCACTGCTTGTCTTCTCTTGCTTCTTTGTCTCTTCCTCTTCTTCTCCAACTTCAAGTCAGTGCCTACGTGTATTTGAGGCCACAATTCCTAACAATCTCCCACTTGGACCAAATACACCACGCTTCAAAGTTATTGCAATCTTCCCTCGCATTATCTCTACCATATCTCACTTTCATGGAAGACCCAAGTACTCCCACTCTCATGAAGAGCACCTCTGTCACTCCACCACGTGGAGTGCACCAACCACCCCTCATCACCTCATAAAGAATGTGCTCCACCAATTGCATAGAGCATGAATACCAGAGAAACAATCTCTCGTGTGGGATTCCGTATTATGAGACTCCACAACTGCAAGATCTCCATCAATACCAGACATGGTTCAAAGCCTCTCAATGCACCTTCTGTACTAGAAACCTCCGTGGACGACACCTCCACAAACTCCGCAGACTGTTCAACCCCTACAGTCCCAATTTGGTTACCCTCATCGACATCACCCCGCACACTGATACCAGTGCTCTCTACTTCACAAGAGCGACTTGAAACTTCAACTTCCAATTTGCAAAGTACCCTCACCGCAGCAACGTCTTGCCCTCTAGGATCACTGCCATGGCCAGCAGCTCCCACTAAATTAGTAATCTCCTCTCCATAACTGAAAGAACTCGGTTGCACCCCACATAACCTACTACTCGATTCTGGCTGTGAGTCAACTAAAGGAGAAATGCCCCTCACGTCTCTAAGAAAATATAGCATTCCCTCACGCTTCCTTTTGCAATCACCCTTGAACCTGCAGCTATACACCACTCCTCACTACCAATTGTAGTAGACAACCCCTCATTGTCTTGCCTTCCAATTGAGATAAGATTTTCTTTCAAGTCTGGAACATGTCTTGTCTCCCGTAAGACAACACTTTGATCATCAATGGTGTTCATGCGAACAGTACCAACCCCACGTACAGGACATTAGTGACCGTTCCCCACGATCACATCTCCAAAAGAACCCTCCTCGTAGTCATCAAATACCTCTCTCCTCAGAGTGCAATAAAAAGATGCTCCCGAATCAATACACCAATCTTGAGTGCCCAACTCCTCTCGAGCTGATAAGCATAGATCCTGAACAAGCCCCACTTGAGCTTCCTTTGGGGTATCTTTCTTCGGTTTCTCCTGCTTCTTCTTCATATAAGCCTTACAACTGTGTATCATGTGACTCTTCTTGTGACAATATCAGCACTCGGGCCCATGTCCCCCATCGCTGTCATCAGAACCACTCTCATATGAACTACTCTGATTCTTTCTTCTTTGACTGCTCTTAGATCTTCCACATCTTTTTTCAACATACATGGCGGAATCTCTAGAAGATGATGATGGATATCCCCCGTTTCTCACTCTTCCCACCTCCTCGTTCAGTATGCTACTCACCACATCCTATAAAGTCATCGAATCTGTCATAGTGCCTGTAATAGTCTGTTCTACCGTACCATAACTATCGGGTAAAGTAGATAGAAGTAACAATGACTACCCCCTATTTGAAAACTTCAAACCTGCAACTTCCATCTAGTTGTAAACCATACATTAATTGTTCACATGCTCTGCTACTGAACCCCTTCCTTTAACTTCATATTAACCAATTTCTTCAGATGAAGAATTTGATTAGATGCCGACGGTTTCTCATATATATTCATGAGAATCTCCATGGCCTCCTTTATGGTCTTTGTCTTCGAGATATAAAATAATGCCTTCCTACTCAGCCCCAACTGAATCTGCCCCAACGCCTTCTGATCCAAACGATTCCAATCTACCAAGACCTTCGCATCCATGTCTGTACCTACCGGCTTCTCATCAAATAACGGACCATCAAGATCTTTCTGACAAAGATACGCTATCATCTGAATCTTCCACATCGTGAAGTCACTCCCATCGAATCTCTCGATCTTCATCTTGTTATTGGCCATCTTGAACCAACTGCTCTGATACCACTTGTCAGAGAAATCTATCCTCAACTCATAGTGCCAATAGCGAAAACACACCACAAGCAATAGAAACTCCCAAGACGTAGATGATCCAAGAACAAGCCACCACAATACTAAGTAAGATCTCATAAGAACACAATCAATATACATAGATAACCAATACTTCTTATTCCCAAAGAAATGCAAAGATTACAAAGAGATTACAACTCTCAATCTCTCTCTTTCACATTTGAAACACTCAGCACAATTTCCTCTTGAAGTTGAACAATGATAATGGATCACCAAAAGATTACCAAAGATATCTAAACCATCGAGTTTACGGCCATATATATAGCCCCCAAGTAAACCCTAATAGATAAACACAAATCTAGAAGTTGGGCCTTTAAACTCGTAAGCCCAAAAACAATCAGCCGCTGATGTCGGTCGACCACACCCCCAAGGTCGGTCGACCGCAACGTGTAGATACAAATCCGAAAGTTGACCAGTCAACTTCACCCCCAAGGCCGGTCGACAGTCCCCTCTTCTGTTGGACCTGTACACTCAAAGAACTCTCAGTAGCAAGGGTCGGTCGACTGCAACCCTCCAGGCTGCATTTTTCTACTCTCTGCTTGTCTTCTCTTGCTTCTTTGTCTCATTCTCTTCTTCTCCAACTTCAAGTACTCACTGCCTACGTGTATTTGAGGCCACAATTCCTAACACAACATTAATGGGACATCGAGCCAGGAAGTTGCTGTTAGTCTGGCATGTAGTCAAACTGCACTGTGCAAGGAAATTTTTATGAGGAATGTTCTAATTGAACTTGTTTCTGGTCTAGCACAAATGAACTCTTATTGCCTGAATGCCCATGGGAGAAAAAGGGGGCCAAGTTGCTCCAGATGTTTGTTGTCTTTCTTCCTAACTTCGTGACAGTTATATTAGTTAGCCAACAAATTTTGTTCTGCTATGAATTAGCTAGTGATTAATGAATTTGACTTTTGATTATTTTATGGTTGATCTAGAATTAGGAACAAAGTCAATTTTATCTGTAATCTTCTCTAATTTAATGGATGAAAACGTTAATGACATATCATTGTCTGATTTCATCTCGTCCCTGTTGGAGTGTCGTTTCGCTGAAACAAACAATGTTGTGGGATAAGTGTCTTTGAAGTTCTTTTTAGTGTCAAAGTATTTCTTCCTAAATGTCTTTTCTTAGCGTAGGCCATAACCCGATGCAAGGTCTAACCCTCTGTTTTAGCTATTTATTGGGATAGTGATAATGAGCTTATATCTGTTTCTGTTTCTTACAAATCAGCGATGTGAAGTACTACCACAACAAATAACTGATTACCGGTTTATATAAATTATAAATTATAAGGTATGTCCTGAAGTGTTGGACCATGATTCTACATAGAACTCAGCATATGATATCATTTTGAGTGGCAGGAGAGGCTACAAGGAGCTGATTACAGCAAGTTAACCGTCGACCGACTCCAGTGTGGTGAGTTCTAGGAGCACATTACTTTTCTGCATTTTATTATCATTAAGTTAGAGATTACATTATTTCAAAAAAAAAGTTAGAGATTACGCACACTAATTCAGCCTCTCGCACTCTTTTGCAGAAACAGGAAGGGGTTGCTATATTAATTTTGCTCAGCCTCACTCTTTTGCAGAAACAAGAAAAACCCCTTCCCTCGAGCTGGCCAGCTGCCGAATCGTCCTTGTGAGACAGGTCTGAACCCACATCTCCTTGGAGACAGAATTTCGCTACTTATACTTTGTTGAAATCATGATCTAACTGCCAGGGTAATTCAAGAAGTAGCTAGTCAAAGTCATTCCAGTGGCAGTGGTCTGTTAGTCACTTTGTTTAGAAACAATTTATCATTCCTTGTGTTATTCTATCAAAGGGGCGAATTGGGCTTTTGAATTTTATTTTTTATTTATATTTTTATTTCCCTCTTCTCTTGAGAAAGAGTAATCGAGAAGTGGAGGTAGCCTGGCTTGGGATTGTGTTTTTGAATTTTGTAATTAGGGAATTAGAATCTGCCTCCTACTTCTATTCTAAATGAGGAGAATAAAGTTGATGAAAATAAGTTTTCTCTTCTTATGATTGTAACCATATAGCATATCAGTCTAGATCAAACTTTTTTTTTCTTGACTCAAAGATGGCTAACGCACATTGTTTTATTAATGAGAAAATAACGAAACAAGAGAGTCCAAATATAGTTATATAGATAAATATATACATCTCCTTAAACTGAAATTCTTATGTCCTCTACCCAAAATAAATATATCATTACTATTCTTATTTCCTATATCAGAATTAAGATAAATTTAAATAATATTCTAATATTAAGACTTCTATATGTTCTTCAAAGTTTTGATATTAATTATTGAACAGGGAAGTTCAAGATATCCTAGGAACATTTCATTCGAGAATATTTGGCTCAATTTAGTTAAGCAGCACATAGTCATTGGTCAATACTACTGTAGCAGGTCCACATGTGCAAACTCGACGTCAGCAGTCCAGATCACCAATGTGTCCTTCACTCATACGATAAGGACATTGAGCAAGAAAATACTATGTTGGGTTTATGTCTTGCATACTTGAGTTTTATGTAAAGAGAAGATAATGAAGCAAGAAGAGGTCGAAGCATCGTTGGAATCGAGAGGGAGCAGCAACATAGGTGACAGCAGAACAACAACATGAAGGAGCAGTCGACTGCCATATTGGCAGTCGACCGTCGTTGCTCTCTGGAATGGTCTCGGGTTCATTGCAGTCAATTGCCACTTTGGGTAGTCGACCGCCAACGGCGGTAAGCAGCTTATTGGGCTGATTCTTGGGGAATCTTTCGGACACAACTTCTCCTCCAAGTTCGTATGACTCCTATCGTGTAGCTTCTTCTTTAGGATATATCGGACCGTTATTATATCAAGACTACAACCTGGGGTTTCTCTAAATCTTTATATATTATTGTATTGGCATTCTTTGAGAGACAAGAGAGTACTTCATTGTAAATGGCAATAGAGCGAGTTCTCCATTGTAAAAAGCATATTGCTTTTCTGTGAGGCTTGAGAGATAGATAGGTATTTGGTGAGAGTGTTGTATCTCTTGTGTCTTCTCTAGTTGAATAGTATTTCTCTTATTTCTTTCCTATATTAGGCATAGCCAAATCGGAACAAATATTATGTGCTTTGTGTGCTTGGTTTGATCTACTTGTTTGATTATCCATTTGATCAGCAATTGGTATCAGAGCTTCAGGTCGTAGATTTTTGTGGTTCTGGAGTTGCTTGAGTTTCCTTGGAGAAAATGACAGATTAGAGTTTCACGAAGATCAAACAGATGACGTCATCCGACATAAAGTAGGAGAATCAGTTGAAGATTTATTCAAAAGCCTTGGGTTTAGTTCTAATATTTTGGGCAAACGAAGTCAGGTGTAGAAGCATGGCGAGTCTGTGGGCGAGACTCATAACTGACGACACATAATCGCCATTACAAAAACTGATGTACTAAAAGATAAAACAATTCATTTATTCAATGAAGGAAGATACCGCTTTTCAAGATCATATAGGGGAACCCAATAAGGAGTCATCTGAATTGAAAGCAATGAACGCAGATAATCTTAAAACTTTCAACTTGATAAATTCACTACTAGATCCATACAAGCATCCGATAACCACCATGCAAGATGGAGAGTCTACCAAGGAGAAGTTTCAGTAGCAGAGGTGATCGAGGGCTTGAAGGAGGATGGACTTAGGAGGGAGACTCGAAGATTAGTGTCTACTTATATGGGTTGCATCAGTGTGAATTGTACTCTAGGTGAAAGAAAAAGTGCACGTAAGGGTAGGATCCATTGGACCATTGCCACAACTGCAGATCGATTAGGCATTACAAGTTACTGTCACAAGTGGTTGAATCAGAAAAGTGCCGACATTGCTAGTGTTACTAGTGCTTCCTTAAACTTAGACTTTACTCTTGTCTCAAGTTCTATAGATGTGCATTTTGGCTGGTTTTTTGATTCAAGTAGTTCTCTCATATTTTCTCTGAGTGGGAGATGTTTTCTACTTACAAGTCCACAGGAGATTGTTGTGTGTGAGAATTGTGAAGTAACCAGTAAGGGAGCAGTCGAGTTGGAGACGTCAGACTGAAAGGAGTATATGTTAGGAATTTGGCACAATGGAGTTGGAGCTATAGAAGCAAGAAGCGACAACCGATCTAATGAATAATCAAACAAGAGATCAAATCAAGCACACAAAACACATAATCATCCGAGTTTGGGAGAACCCTAATCCAAGGGGAGATATTTCAATTAGAGAATATTACAAGAGTTACAAACTTTTTCACCAAGAACCTATCTATCTCTCAAGCTTCATTAGAAGATAGTCTGCTGTTTACAATGGAGAACTCTCAGTGAAGTGCTTCCTCTCTCAATGAAGGATATTACAATATATAGAGATCTAGAGAAACCCTAGGTTTAGTCTTGATACAATAACCGTCTGGTATATCCTGAAGAGAGAGATACACATAGGAGTCGTACAGTCTAACTTGGAGTAGAAGATGGGCACAAAACAAATCACCCAGACCCAGGCCCAAACTGCCTATAGCAGTTGGCGGTCAACTGCATCCCAAGGGTAGTTGACCGTAATAGCCCAACTTCAAATTAGAGACTTTGGGTGGTCAACTACCCAAGTGGCCGTCGACTGCCCATGACTGCTATTGTTGTTGCTGCTGTGATTGCTACTCTTTCTTCTTACAACGATGCTTCGTACTTCTTCTCACTTTGTCGTCTTCTCTTCTTATCGAACCCAAGTATGAAAGACATACACCCAACAATCTCCACCTGGATTGCATACTCGTGCTATCAACACTATGTGACTGATCCTCTCTAGAATTTTTTCTCTCCACCTGTAAATGAACTTGGTTCGGTACTTTCCGTAGCTAGTTGAATCAATCTTCCACCTTATTTTACCAATCAGTATGCCCCCTTCAAGGGCACACCCTAGTAGGCGTTAACATGGAGGTGCACCCTTCGCACGAACTCCACCTACCCTTAGGCACTCTCCGCCTCTTGACGATATTCGAACATCGCGGTATTGCTTTGATGATTCTAGTGACGGCATACTAGATGACGCTTCAGGAACACCGGGCATAGAAATACTTACACAAGATTTCATGTTCCCACAAAGCTTGTACAGGTTGTGCTGGCCTGGTCCAACACCCCCCATTCCCTTCATCACCTTATGATGAAATTCTCAAACAGACAGAACTCTACATCGAGCTGTGTAACTGCAACTGCATAAATCTAGAGTTCTCAAGGATATAAGATTCCATTTCAACAAAGGAATATGCATGACTTTCCTTAGAGTGTAATTATTCTCCAACTCAACTGTTCCCTCTCCAACTACATCACAAACCTCACCAGTACTTATTCTCACACAACGGCCCATTGTTGACTTGTAAGTAGAAAACTTCTCCCTCTCAGAGCAAATGTGATTAGAACTACCTGAATCAAAACCAACCAGAATCCACATCTAAAAAAATTGAAACAAGAAGACAATCAAAATTTTTTCTTGACTCATAAGCACTAGTAGTATTGGCGCTCTTATGATTCAACAACTTGTGACAATCCTTCTTGTAATGCCCATTTCTCATGCAATGGTGGCAACGGATCCTACCTTTATGCTCACTTTCCCTTCCAATTAAAGGATCTTTCACTGTTAAACAACTATTGGAAGTAGATGCTGATTTATGAGTCTCTTTCCTAAGTTGATCTTTCTCCATGCCCTCGATTACATTGACCACCGAAAGGTTCTACTTGGCAGATTTTTTATGTATCATGGTATTTATCAAATGCTCGTACGAATCTGGTAGTGAATATAACAAGTTTTACCCTCTACGCTTAGATCATCTACGTTTATCGCCTTCAATTCAGATAACTTCGAATTGGATTTCCCTATATGATCTTGAAGAGCGGTATCTTGCAGCAAAGGCATAGCATGCATAAGGAATTTCTTACACAATAATGGAATTACGCACAGTGGCGTAGTTGCCATGGACCCAGAGGATGCAGCTGTGCCCCCTGGGATTTTAAAAAAATTCCAAAAAAAAAAAATTTTTTTTTTTAGTAAATTTTTTTAAATAAGGATTTGTGTAAAATTCTGACCCATTTAGTTTACTCTCTCAACCTTTCTTCCTTTCCTCTTCTTCTCTTCGACAGCCTCTTCATCTTATTTTCCTGTTACATCAGCTGACCACCACATTCATTCCTTTCTATATTCCGCTTTTGAATTTAATTTACAAAGCCCATCACAAATTCAAAGGAGATTTGGAGAACTTGAGAGGAGTTTGAGAGGAGCAAGAAAGAGGTCAAACAACAAACACAAAGTGGGCAACTAATTCTATGTTCTAACCATTAGTTTTTACTCTTTCTATGCACTGAATACTGATGATTGAAGTTGGAAATTAAGAAGGTTTAACTACTGGTTTATTTTTAATGGTTCTAAGTTATTGAAAATGCACGCCACTTGTTTGATGAAATGCCTAATATAAGTTACCCTGCAAACTTTTAATGAATTGATGTCCAATAAACCCAAAAAAAATCTGTAACTTCTAATTTGACCAAAACTAATTAGCTCACTGTTCAATTTCAAGGTTCTTCGTTTTTCTTAAATATGAGTGTTTATCTTGTTTGTTGAATATCTTGAGTAAGTAGAAAGTTTACTTTCTTAAACTGAAAGCAACTGACTACTACTACCTTTTACCTTTAACATCCTATAATGAATATGGAAACATATTGTAAAACATCTAAGTAAATCTACCAATTATTTTTATAATTTTCAATAGTAATGTAGTCAGCCCTCAAAACAGAAATCCCACGAGTGATACCTTAAGAGGTTCTCTGTAACTCATTATGCAAAGTTACCACAATTCTTGCTTTTTACTTGTCAATTTAACCATTTTGCTTTGTAGTTTCTCATTGAGCCCCAATTGTTTCATGGTATTCGCCTAGGCAATAGATCAAGCACAAATTTACTTTCTTCTTCTGTATTGGAATTATCTCGTTATCATGGGAAATTAGGACTATGTTCTGTATTCTGATATGATCTAAGACATACTGCTTTGTGTAGAGCACGCATCAAACTTCCTCTTCTATAGAAATTTGACAGAAAGGAACTATTTCTTGTTTTCTTCTAATTGGAGGAGGATTATAATTTTGGGCATCATTTCTAGGAGTTAGTGAACTACCACTTGGAACAAACTTGCCACTTGAGGAATGCAGAGCTCAGAATAGTTGTCTAGTGGACTGCTCCACTTGGATCAGTATCCTCAAATTTCTTTATAGGACTGTCATTTTTATGGGCAACTTCCCTTTAACGTCCTAGATCACTTATATTGGTCTTGCTATTGATTGAGGGTATTTCCTACCCTTGCTAATCAATTATAAAGGGCTCTCAAGCTAATAATGCTTCCTAAATTCTCATTTCAAGCATAATCATTCATTAAAGTATCTAAAATGCCATGATCTGATTATTTCCTTATGAGAATTATAAAATGTTTTGTCAACCATTTGTTTAATAATTGAAGTATCTATGTGAAAGCTGATTTTGAAGTGAATATGGGTTCTCCTGTGATTTTTTCCATTTACTTTAAGGATCTGTTTGAATTTGAACTTTAAAAAAAAAATTGAACCTGAACACAAATTTTAACAAGCAGATTTTGATAAACATGTTTCACAAATTTTAACCTGAACACAAATTTTAACACAAATTTTAACCGTCAGATTGTCTCAAAATTCGTGTCGAAACATGATGAGCGGCTCAGATCACGCCACGCCCACAAAACGATAAGATAACATTTTCTTGTGATCTGAACCTCTAACTTCGTGACTCGCGCTGTGATGGACACACCAGATCCAGCCACGTGGCCCACCAGCTCGTCCCGAGCTGCCGAGCCATCGGGGCACTCTGCCGAGCTACCGAACAGCTAAGGCCAAGCTGCTGAGCAATCACGGAAGGAAGGCCGAGCTGCCGAGCTACCGAGCAACTGTAGTCGAGCTACGGGGCTACCAAGGAGTTAAGGCCGAGCTGCTGAGCAACCGAGCAGCTATAGCCAAGCTACCGATGCACCGACCCTCACATTTGAAGAAAAATGACTACCGAACTACCTCAACCGTTGGATCGTTTTAAAAGTCGCGCTAGAACATGATGAGAGGTTCAGATCACCCCACGCCCACAAAACGATAAGATAGCATTTTCTCGTGATCTGAACCCCCATCCTTGTAATTCGCGTCGTGATGGACGTTCCAGATCCTGCCACGTAGCTCGGCAGCTCGTAACGCGCCGAGCTACCGAGCTACCGAGGAAGACTAGCAGAGTTACCGGGACACCGACCTCCGCAAGCGGAGAAAAACGCCGCTTGGCTACTCCGGCCATCCGATCCTCCAGAAATTTGCACCGCTGGCTGATGGAAGGCCCAGATCATGCCACGTCATAAATCGAAATAAAAATTAATTTTTTATTTATTAAATTCGAATTATTTATTTAAATTGTGAAAAAATAATTAAAAATTCAGGAAAATTAATTAAAATTCTAAAAAATAATTATAAATTCGGGAAAATTTTTTTGAACTCCTGGGTAAATAATTATTGCTTGGAATAATTAATTAAGGCCCCCGAATAATGAATCACCGCTTCGCAAAATTAAATAAATGGTCTGAAAAATAGATAAAAATTAAGAAAAATCACCAAAAGTTCAGGAAAGCTCAAGAACAACCTTGAGCATGCAACTAGCTCCGAAATTCACCATAATATCTCATACAAAGATTCGATACCCCTCATTTGGACTCCGATACAACTCCGCAAGCCATTAAAACAGTAAAACTACTCTTCAGAGGCTGATCAAACTCATTCTTCTGGAGTGGGGAGCTCGTGATATGGCTAAAAATAGGGTTAAATCGGAACCGTCTAAATTGGACACGAATCTTAAAGCTCGGGGGTAAAATGGTAATTTCACCTATAGACGGGTCTGAAATGGGTGGTGGGTCTTTTCTCCAAAGACCCAATAGCCCACGAACCGATCCACCTTAACTGGTTGTGGGTTCGTACCTGCAAAGAACCCAGTCCAGCTGGATAGAATTAGGGTTTATGATTATACTTAATCAACGGCCCTGATTCACTCTATCAATTCACTGAGAAGTAGGGATTTGATCTTATCCCAAAACTGGTCCCTAAGGCGGCTATAAATACTCCCCATCCCCCACTATTAACAGGTAATCAATCTTTTGCCAGTAAAAGCTCATTCATAATCTTTTTGATTACTGACTTGAGCGTCGGAGGGTGCATCGCCGGGATCAACCCCGGTGTTTAGCATTTTTTGCAGGTCAACGGCGGGAGATAACGGTCAAACTGCGGCAAAAATGTTTCAGGTTTGACTATTCAACGTCCCAAGAATCCACAAATCCTATCTGTTTGCTCCCACACCGATTTCAGCGGCAGCAGTGGTGGTGATTCATTTGTTGGTGGAGAGGGATTTAAAAATTGGAGAAAGAAAATGAAGTTGAATGGGCATGTTGGAGACCACACTAGTACGCATAACAAATGTGTGAGGGCTGGCTATGATCTTTTGAAGCAATCGCAACACATTGAACATTCTTTGGCTACTCAGTGTATTCAAACTCAAGCCAACTATCATCTTCGTTTGACGGCATCAATTGATTGCATTAAATGGCTGTTGCGCCAAGGACGGCTTTCCGTGGTCATGATGAATCTTAGGAATCACAGAATAAGGGAAACTTTCTTGAACTCTTACAATTTCTTTGTGACCACAATGAGAATATCGATAAAGTTGTATTGAAGAAGGCTCCAGAAAATCACAAATTGACATCCCCTCAAATCCAACAAGAGATTATTACTTCCATTGCAGAGGTAACTATAAATGCTATCATCAGTGATCTTGGTGATGAACTGTTCACAATTTTGGTTGATGAGGCGCATGACATATCCGTGAAAGAACAAATGACTGTTGTTTTACATTTTGTGGATGAAAGAGGGCATATTATGGAGTGCTTTCTTGGCATTGTTCATGTTGGTGATACTACTACCTTATCACTTAAGGCGGCTATTGAGTCTCTGTTGTCTCAACATGGGTTAAGTATATCGAGTATACGGGGGCAAGGGTATGATGGTGCTAGTAACATGCAGGGAGAGTTCAATGGATTAAAAAGCTTGATTATGATGGAGAACGAGTCGGCGTATTATGTTCACTACTTTGCTTACCAACTTCAATTAACACTTGTAGCTGTTGCAGAAGGTCACGGGAAGATTTCTGTATTTTTTGACATTGTTACGAGTGTATCAAATATTGTTGGAGCCTCATGCAAGCGTAGGGACATTCTTCGTGAAAAACAATTTGAGAAAGTTGTTGAAGGAGTTTATAATGGTGATATTTTGACTGGGCAAGGTAAGAATCAAGAAATGACATTGAAGCGAGCAGGAAGCACCCGTTGGGGTTCTCATTACGGTACACTAATGAGTTTGATTTGCTTGTACTCGTCTGTGATTGATGTTATTGTGATTGTTGAGGAGGATGCAAAGGATAAGAAGATAAGGGGACAATCAGAAAATCTATTGGGAATCATTGCACAATTTGAGTTTGCATTTTATTTATATTTGATGAAGAATATTTTGGGAATTACAAATGATTTATCACAAGCTTTACAGAGAAAAGACCAAGATATGATAAATGCCATGACTCTTGTGATGATAACCAAACAACAATTGCAAAATATGAGAGATGATGGATTGGAATCATTGTTGGAAAAAGTTTCTTCATTTTGTGTGAAGCATAAGATAGTAATTCCACATATGGATGAATTATTTGTACAACATGGAAGATCCCGTCGCAACTTCGAAGGAAAAACAAATCTACATCATTATTGTATTGAATTGTTTTATGAAGTGATTGATTTGCAACTTCAGGAGTTGAACAATCGTTTTAATGAGGCAAATACAAAGTTGTTGTTGTATATGGCTTGTCTTGATCCAAGCTATTCATTTTCATCTTATGATAAGAGAAAATTGCTTCACTTTGCTGAATTTTATCCCTCCGATTTTTCTAACATTGAGTTAATGCACCTGGACCGGCAACTTGATACCTACATTTTGGATGTGCGCTATGATGACCGATTTTCTGAAGTTGCAGGGATTAGTGGGCTTGCTAGAAATCTGGTTCAGTTAAAAAAACATCGTGCATATCCGTTGATATATTTGCTGTTGAAGTTGGCATTGCTATTACCCATTGCAACCGCAACAGGTAGAGAGAGTATTTTCTACAATGAAAATCATTAAGACTTCATTACGAAACCGATTGGGAGATGAGATGATGAATGATTGTATGGTTGCATATATTGAAAGAGATGTATTGGATGCCATTGACAATGAAGATATCATTCAATATTTTCAGAATATGAAATCTCGAAGGGTTTTATTGCTAAAGAAAAATGCTATTTAGTGATTGTAATAGTTTGTGTTTTTGGTAGTAGTATATAATATTTTGAGGCTTGCAAATGTGTTTATTATAAAAAAAAAATTATGGTAAGTACCGTACCCTTTAGATGAAAATTCTGGCTACGCCACTGATTACACATGTTCCTGGTTTTGGGCAAAGTGGGTTCTTATTGTTTATATGTGCGTGGGAGTAAAAGTGGCCGAGTTAAACCAGATGTTCCTTATCTTTCTTAATTATTTTTGACAGTGACATTAACTAGTTAATAAAATATGAAGTAGGCTTTTGATGATTGTATGGTTGAACTAGTATTTGGAACAAAATGATATAATGGCTGTAATGTTCTCTTCCAGTATATCAAATGTTAGTGACATTGTTATCTGATGCTGAGCTGATACTTATTAGTGTCTTTTAGCTGCTAATTATCATGTGAGATCGGGTGTTTTCTTAGTTGAAATTCTTTGTTTTCTGTTTTGGTTCTTTGTTTTTGGCAAGCCAGATCTCATCTCAGTTTCAGCACAAAAAATTCTGTCTTTAACAAATCAAGCAGCTCAGTAAATTTTTGAATGTAGCAACCAATGACTAATTACTAGTTTTACATTGTAATGTCCATTAATTCTAAATAAGCTAGCTGATTGCAAATATCTTACTACTGATAACTAGTTTATGAATATTTATCACACCTAAAAAAAAAAACCTAGTTAATGAATTGTCAAATAGTTACTTAACGAAATTTTCTTACCTAGTTAGTGCACATCTTTCCCTCTAACTAAATAGAAAAATATCACTTATTCAATAGATCTGTCTGATCATTGTAGAATGTATAACGTAAAAGTTAAGCTTAGCATCTGCCAGGAGAATGTATAATGCATGTAAACTAAGAAATTATACATCACTATACATGCCATGCACATGACGTGCCTGCTGGCATGGAAGTAGCTGATGAATTGTTTCATATTTGCAGCCTTGAGCCTGCATGAATGCAAATTAGTGCAAGTGTACAGATATATTGTCAATTATTTAACTTCCGAAAAATTCGTTACAATCCCCTCATTTAAATGTTAATTAAATAAATTCCTTTTGTTTGTTATATAAAGCAGCTAAATCTTTATTTTTTCGATGGAAATACTCTGCCATCAAAGAGAGCATGAATTAACAATTAATAGTATGTACTAGCCAGCCAATAATAATGTGTGTGTGTATATATATATATACTAGGTTTGCCTGTTGACACGGGCCTACGATACGTCTTCGGAATGGTGCACCTGGTTTGATTATATAAAATAGTTTTGGAGGTCCAGCAAATTAATTGAAGTAGCAAACATATTATATGAGTAAGCAGTATATCTACCTTTAAGCTCAATAATCGTCTTCTTGATTATTAGCTTGAACTTACCTAGAATGCATATAGTTTGTTAGAAACACTGCATAAAGTTTTTTTAACTTCAGCATCACTTTTAGATGCTTGTAATAGTTATGCAAGGACATTATCATATAAGTTTTATAGAGCTTACTCTAATCCCATAACCACTATGAGTATGTCTAAATACAATGGTAACGCAAGTGCAGGTGTGAAGGTATCTACAATACTAATAATCTAAACATTTATTTGTCTGAGACTCAGTTTGCAATTGAAATACCTCTTATTATTATTTGAAGTTCTCAAAACTCTAAACCAAGCTACTCATTTCTTTTATCTCCACTTTGTTTTCCTATTTCACCTTTATAAAAAAAAATCAAAATGGATAAATAACAAATTTACTTTAGCTGTCTTTCTTGAGTGGAGAGTTTGCATCATTCACTGGTAAACTCTAGTCATCTCAATTCTATATATCCAAACATACACTAAAAGTTCTTATATGTTATGTTATCCATTATTTCTAATAATCAGTAAAGGGAACACTTCACGATAGTATTTTCTTTTGTAGTAAAGAAATTAATGTTACATATTTGCCAAGTTATTTTAGGTTGCTGGTCAGCTTACTTGTCCTGTTATGGTTTGGAAACCCAAATTGAGGCCACCAAATAATCCATCTCTCACTTGTGTACACCTTAAATCAAAACCAATAAAAAAACTCATCAAAGAAATCACCAAATTAAAATTTTTTAAACCCAAAAATAAACCAATCATCTCTCTCTAAACTTAGATCCCATGCACACACAAAATTCGAGTCAGCAAAAAACTGAGTAATCCCCTGCACACACAAAATTAAAAATTAGAATGTGAATTCGGTTAATAAGATGAAATTAAAGTCGTCGCATCGCATGTGCTCTCGAATCAGTGGAAGGGAGTCGTCGATACAGAGTCGCTTAATATTCGTGCTCGATTTGGTGGAGGGAAGTCACTGATACGGAATCAGCAGCGGATCAGATATCGGCGACGACTTCTTGATTGGGGTTCGATATTGGATTTGGATTTACATTTGCTTTGAGATTTCCAATTTTTCAAAATTTTCAAATTTTAAAAATTTAGAATTTTAAATTTTAAAAATTTAAAATTTTTTTTAAAATTTTTAAAAAATTTTAATTTTTAAAAAATTTTAATTTTTTAATTTTTTTATAATTTTTAATAATTTTTTTAAAGTTTTTGATTTTTTAAATTATTTTAAAATTTTTTAAAGTTTAAATTTTTTAAAAAAATTTTTTAAAATTTTAATTTTTTAAAATTTTTTTATAATTTTTTATAAGTTTTTGATTTTTTTTGAATTATTTTTAAAGTTTTTAAAATTTTAGCATTTTTAGTTTTAAAGTTTTTTAATTTTTAATTTTTTAAAATTTTTAAATTGTTAATTTTCTTAATTTTTTGAATAGGAGAGAATTTTTTGAACAGGAAGGAGAGAGAGAGAGAGAGAGAGAGAGAGAGAAATAATTAAATAAATAAATGAGTTGTTTGGGGTGGGAGGGATTTGAATTTGAGTTTTGGGAAGAAACTTTTGAAGGGGGGAGGAGGATGGGTTTTGTGAGGTTAGATTTGAATCTTTAATTTTTGGGGATTCAAGGAAAGCCACTTGATAACTTTCTTTGTCTTTTATTATATAGATGCATTTCTTAAAGAAAAACAGTCCGTTGCAATATGCGGCGACCCATTGAAGAAAATAAGCTTATGCATCTATAAGATTACATCTTTAACAACATAATTTCAATGGCCAGAATTTGAAGCATATAAAGGAAAGTAACAAGGAGCTAGTAGAAAACTAAAGGTCAACCGAATTATAACAGCATTCCCCTAATTTTCATGGCGTGTATTCACATTGCAGACAATAAGTAGTAACTACAAAATTTTTGGCGGAGGAACCAAACTGCATTCAACTAGCTAAGAATAAATTTTTAAATTGTTAATTTTCTTAATTTTTTGAATAGGAGAGAATTTTTTGAACAGGAAAGGGGGAGAGAGAGAGAGAGAGAGAGATAATTAAATAAATAAATGAGTTGTTTGGGGTGGGAGGGATTTGAATTTGAGTTTTGGGAAGAAACTTTTGGAGGGGGGAGGGGGATGGGTTTTGTGAGGTGAGATTTGAGCCTTTAATTTTTGGGGATTGAAGGAAAGCCACTTGATAACTTTCTTTGTCTTTTATTACATAGATGCATTTCTTAAAGAAAAACAGTCCGTTGCAATATGCGGCGACCCATTGAAGAAAATAAGCTTATGCATCTATAAGATTACATCTTTAACAACATAATTTCAATGGCCAGAATTTGAAGTATATAAAGGAAAGTAACAAGGAGCTAGTAGAAAACTAAGGTCAACCGAATTATAACAGCATTCCCCTAATTTTCATGGCGTGTATTCACATTGCAGACAATAAGTAGTAACTACAAAATTTTTGGTGGAGGAACCAAACTGCATTCAACTAGCTAAGAATAAAATTTTAAATTGTTAATTTTCTTAATTTTTTGAATAGGAGAGAATTTTTTGAACAGGAAGGGGGGAGAGAGAGAGAGAGAGAGAGAGAGAGAGAGAGAGAGAGAAATAATTAAATAAATAAATGAGTTGTTTGGGGTGGGAGGGATTTGAATTTGAGTTTTGGGAAGAAACTTTTGGAGGGGGGAGGGGGATGAGTTTTGTGAGGTGAGATTTGAGCCTTTAATTTTTGGGGATTGAAGGAAAGCCACTTGATAACTTTCTTTGTCTTTTATTACATAGATGCATTTCTTAAAGAAAAACAGTCCGTTGCAATATGCGGCGACCCATTAAAGAAAATAAGCTTATCTATATAATAAAACACAAAGAAAGCTATCAAGTGGCTCTCCTTCAATCTCCCCCAAAATCAAAAGCCCAGATCTAACCTTACAAAACATATTTTCCCTCCAAAAGTTCCCTCCAAAAGTTCCCTCCAAAACTCAAATTCAAATCTCCCACCCAAAACAACTCCTATATTTATTTAATTTTTTTTCTCTCTCTCCCTCCCTCTTCTATATAATATTAAAAAATTAAGAAAATAATTTTTTTTAATTTAAAAAATTAAAAAATTAAAAAAATTTAAAAACTTTTAAAATTTTAAAAATAATTCGAAAAAATCAAAAAAACATATAATATGTTTTTTGCTCTCTATTTGCTACTTCAATTAATTTGCTGGATCTCCAAAACTATTTTTTATGATCAAACAAGATACACCGTTTTGAAGACGTGTCGTAGGCACGTGTCAACGGGCAAATCTAGTGCATCTATAAGATTACATCTTTAACAACATAATTTCAATGGCCAGAATTTGAAGTATATAAAGGAAAGTAACAAGGAGCTAGTAGAAAACTAAGGTCAACCGAATTATAACAGCATTCCCCTAATTTTCCTGGCGTGTATTCACATTGCAGACAATAAGTAGTAACTACAAAATTTTTGGCGGAGGAACCAAACTGCATTCAACTAGCTAAGAATAATTTCAAAGTAAATAAAAACTAGCTGTGACAGTGTAAAAATGGCCTGAGGCCCAACCAGGGCCCAATACAATTCCTACTCAGAAAAGTAAAGATAACAACCTGGTTCGGCTCCGGACCACTTCAGGGTCGGTGCCGAACCTCGTGTTTGCCCTCACGGTACTGGCCTCCTCGTACCGACGAGCCTCAGTAGCCCTCGGAGTCCGATCCGGGGCAGTCTCACAGGCCGTCCCCCCTCTCTGGCGGGGCAGAAGGATGACATGGCGCAGCCCAGGCCCTCCGATTCCCCCCAGAGGCACAGGAGGCTCACGATGGGCCACGTCAACTCCAAATACCGCCAAGGGTGTTGCCACGTCAGCCCTATACCACTCCTGGTTTCGCCACGTCCGCCCTAAACCCCCTGGGCCTTCTGCCACGTCAGGCCCATGGGCTTTCGGATCCAAACCCGGCCCCCAAGTGGAACCAAACCCGGTTGGGATTCTCTATAAATACTAGACCCACACCCACCTTTTGAGGTAATCAATCTTTTGCCACTTAAATATACCTAGTTATTGCTACTCTCTCACAGAGACTGACTAGAGCGTCGGAGGGTCCGCCACCGGGACAAACCCCGGTGTTTCAGGACCGTCTGCAGGTACACAAGACCTCGGATCCGACCCTTCCGATCCGAGCCCAACCTTCAACATCTTTCCGAGCTCATCGTAGGTCCCAGAAGGTCAACTGAAGGTCGGCAGACGAGCGGCAATCTCCTTCAATACAAATTGAGTCCGAACTCACACCTGGTGCTTCCACACGTTTCTCAGAAATAAACAGCATTAGGATGGCGCCGTCTGTGGGAAACAGCTGCTCCAGAAGCCGATCCGACCCAGACCCTCAAAGGCCATCGACAGCCGAATCCTCATGGCCTCCAAAGGTAAGGGGGCTGCTTCCTCCGTCGACCAACGGGACTCGCCCCCGCCCACTGATAAAGCCAGGCCACACACGTCGAAACACAAGGCTCCCTCTCGGGAGTCCCAAAGAAGCGTCGGCCGGCCAGCCCAGCCCGACCTCCGGGGAATAATCCTCAACCGCAAGATTATCCGCAGCAGGGGAAGGGCCGCTTCCAACCCGGTCCCGAACCATCCTAAGCCGCCGCCCGAGGTACGAAGACCCGCGCTCAGCCGAGTCGGAAGACAACCCTCGGACTGGCCAAACCGGGTCGAAGGAGCCCCCGTCACTCACAAAGAGTTCCAAGACTTCCGAAGAGAAATCCTGGGAGCCCTCCGACGAACCCCCAGGGAAGAAACCCCCCATTCCCAAACAGGGTCGGACGCCGAAGCCAGCGCGTCCCGCCCTTCAACGATCCAACCGGAAGACGATGACATACTCCTAAGGCGCCTACAAGAAATGGAGGACCGCCTCGATCACATAGGGGACGGCGGCCAAAGAGTGCCTCAGGGGTACAGACCTGTCCGTCCTCCCTTCTCCGCCCCCATCCTCCAAGCAGAAATACCCCGGAATTTCCGACCCCCTCAATTCGAGACCTACGATGGCGAGGGAGATCCTGCTGATCACATGGAGGGTTTCAAAACCCTCATGATGATTCACAGCGCCTCGGATCCCCTGCTCTGCCGAGCCTTCCCGGCCACCCTTCGGGGTCCTGCTCGCGAGTGGTTCTCGAAACTCGCCCCCGGCTCCATTTACTCCTTCGACCAACTCGAGGGCAATTTCCTTGCCCATTTTGTCACTAGCCGGAAGGCCGAAAGGACCAGCGCCTCATTACTTGGGCTCAAGCAGATAGAGGGGGAATCACTCAGGGTGTTCGTCCGGAGATTTACCGCTGAGGCAAGGTCGGTCTCCTCCCTCGACCCAGGCGTTGCTTCAGCGGCATTCCGACACAACGTCCGCCCCGGACAGCTGAAGGCTTCTCTGGCCAAGAGACCCCCCGTCGACTTTCCCGACCTCCTTAATAGGGTCGAGAAATACATTAGGGCAGAAGAGGCCCTTAATCCCGAAGATGCCAGGGATCCCACCGGGAAAGGAAAGCGGAAGACCGAGGAAGGCGAACCACCAAAGAAAGCTCCAAGGGACCCGGGGGCCGTGAAGAAGGTCCCGCCAGTCCCCCGCTTCGAGAGGTACACTCCCCTGACGCATAACATATCCGCCATCCTCTTGGAAATCGAAGACAAGGGCATTGTCCGACTACCCCCCCGATCTAATAACAATAAGAATCGAGACCAGCGCTTTTACTGCCGCTTCCACAGAGATCACGGGCACGAGACTGACCAATGCCGAGCCCTGAAAGACGAAATTGAAGAACTCATTTCCAGAGGGTACCTTCGAGAATTTACCCGAGAAGGCCCACGGGATCGGCGAGACGCTAGGAACCGGAGGCAATCGCCTCCGAACCCTCCTCCAAACCAGACCCAGGGTCGGGACCCCGATTCCGAGGGAGCCGCAGATATCCCTTTCATCTTGCACTGCGTCCACGGAGGACCGATGGGAGGTGAATCAAAAACTTCCAGAAAAGCCTTCATCCGAGAGGTGAACGCTGTCAGAGACAACCCCTCGCCCAAACTGCAATCAAGGCCGGTCTCCTTCTCAGGGGAAGACCTTGAAGGTGTTCGCTTGCCCCACTGCGATGCCCTCGTCATTAACCTTCACATGGCTAATTGTGAAGTCCACAGGATCCTCATCGACAACGGTAGCTCGGTGAATATTCTTTTCCTCGAAGCCTTCGAAAATCTCAGGTTACCCCGAGGCAAACTCAAGCCAGCCGGGTACACCCTGCATGGGTTCTCAGGCGTCCCTGTCGTAATAGAAGGGATTGTTACCCTCGACGTTACCGCCGGGTCGACTCCTGTCAAGAGGACCGAATCCATGGACTTCATGGTGGTCAACGTCAAGGCGGCTTACAACGCCATACTTGGCCGGCCTGGACTATGCTCCCTACAAGCAGTGCCTTCGGCTTACCATCTGAAACTCAAGTTCCCCACCCCTCAAGGGGTCGGCATCGTCCGAGGCAGCCAAGAAGCAGCGCGATCATGCTACATGACCACCGTCGGGGGAGGCGTGTTCCCCCTCGACGCCGAACGAGCATAGATTATGGCCCGGCTAAATGTAAATCTGTTTTTGTGTAAACCCTCGTTTGTAAAGGGCTGCCTTAGCGGCCCTCCCTACCTTATACTAAAAATATCCCTTTTTGTCCGAACCCAAATGTCTCGATAATCTCAATACGAGTCCGGACCGAAAGTCCTTCCTAAAACCCCACTTCGATCCCTAGCGGAACGATGGAGCCAGACCTTGCCTCCGACATTGCGTACTACACTACTGGCTGGAGCGAGGAAGGAAAAGGATTCTTCTTTCATGCCCCTTTATTTTCGTTCCAAAGAGAAAAAATAAAACGAAAGAAAAACAAAGACCGTTACAAGACCGCTCCACTCATCTCAAATCAGGAAGATCAGGGCCCCTCGGGCCCAACAAGGGACGAAGAGTACTTCGACCAAGCAACTAGGGGCCTCTCCCCTCGTTGTCGTATTCTTTAACCTCAGCCACAATCGACACTCCAGCCACAGAACTCTGGGCATCATCCGGTCGCGCCCACTGCAACAGCAGCAGCGCAGAGGGAACCCCCTCCGCCTGTCGACCCACGGAGGAAGAGAACGAGGCACCCAACATCGCCTTATAACGAGGCATCTCCATCTCCTTCTCCACAAAGACGTCGCGAGGCAACCCCCCAGGAGAGGACCTCGGCACCAAGGTACTAAGCCCGGCCTGTCTAAGGTCCGCACCGCCGAGCTCCCGATCCCACATCGCTCTTCTCAACCGGCGCGCCTCCGCACTTAAGACGGCGGACTTATTCCGATAAAAGTTACAAGCCTCATCAGTGTCCCGAGCCCCCCTTCGATGACGAGCCAGTGCGGCCTCCAGGACCTTAACCTTACTCCGGAGTCGCGCCACATAGAAACTACGGGAGTCCCCCTCAGGGAGGAGAGCCGCGACCTACAAGATAACCAACCAACTCAACACACTTTCTCAAGAAGATTCAGAAATATCCGAGCTCAAAACAACCGGCCGGTCAAAAAACTTTTCTTGCCACTATAAATCCAGGTGTTTCTTACACAAAATGCGGTGGCCAGTCCGCGGGAGGCAAACACAATCGAGGGAGAGAAAAAGAAAAAACAAAAATTACACAACTCATTGACCCACCTCCGCGCCGACGGACGGATCCACGGGAGCGTCGGCCGATGGGTCGACGGCGGGCCCTTCTTCGCCAGGAGTCTTCGACGTCCCCTCGATCTCCATATCATACTCAAACTTGGACAAATCGAGGTCCGGGAAGAAGTGCCTCACATGGCTGAGGGCCCTCTCATAGCTTTTTTCCTGGGCGGCGATCACCATCTGCTGGCCCGTATGCAGCACCTCCTTCGCCTCCTTGGTGAACTTCGTCTTCAGGGAGGCCATCTTCTTCTCCCACTCCACATCCTTGGCCTTGAGCTGGAGCTCCAACTGCTGCTCTCTCTTATGCGAACCCTCGAGTTCGATTCGCATCTCCTTCATCTCCAGCTCGCTCTTCTCCGCTCGAGCTCGCTCTTGAGCCAGGGACGCCTCGTACAGGTTCTTAATGTTGGCCCCCTGTATGCAAGCCTACAACCAACAGCCAACAAAGATCAGGCCTCGGCACTAAAATCAACAAGGAGGGACAGAGTCGACAGACTTACCTGCACAGTGGCCTGCGCCAGGCGGGCGAACGCCACCTCTACGGGCTCACCCTCCATCGCCTTGCGATCGCGAGGGGTCGCCAGCTTTTCCACCACTTCAACGGCTTGGGCCTCCTCTGTCAGGCGGTCCCCCATCAGAACCGACCAGTCAGGAGCCCACCGCTGCCGCAACAGCTCCACCACCGGATCCTCTTCCTCGGCCTCGACCCAGGGACCTTTCCCCTTGTCGAGAACAGGGGCCCCCGCTAGGCCCTGACCCTTCGAAGAAGCCACGCCCTTGCTCGTCTCGGAGCGACCCCTCTTGGTCCTCGGCTCGGGTTGGACTTCCGAAATGATTAGGGACGACCCCCTCGGCCTCTTCACCGCCTCCTTCTCAGCCTTCTCCTTCCTCATGGCTGGCCTCCTTGCCTTGATCGATGCCTCGTCCATACCTGCGGGAAAAACCATTAAGAGCAATGAGCAAGAAAGCAAGAAAGGACCCAGAGGAAAGGAACAACTACATACGCATAACAGCTGGGCTCAGTCCAGCGCTCGCCAGAGTGGTCTCCGTCACCTCCGTCCAATCAATACTAGGTGACTGGCGGAGGCGCTCGACAAACCCCCATTCCTCTGCCAACAGATCCCCCTGCCTCGGCGGTAGGTGGTTCGGCTTGGAGTGGTTCCATCGAGTGGGAATGTCCCATGGCTCTTCACTCCGGATCACCAAATACTTCTCCTTCCATCCCTTGATGGAATCCGGGTGGTGGCGAACGACCTTCCCCCCACTCCGGGGAGAGATATAGTATACACCCTCGGCCGACGGATTGACCATCAACATCGCCCGGAACACATTCAGCCGCAGGGGTACTTGCTGTTCCTCGCACATCAGCATAAAGCAGATAATCTGCTTCCAAGAGTTCGGCCCGTACTGCATGGGCGCCAAGGAGGCCCAGTTCAACACGTCCCTAATGAACGGGTGGATTGGCAACCTCAGGCCAGAGATAAAAGCGTCCACCGGGAAAACACAGTACCAAGCTGATAAGGGATCGGTGGGACGCAGAGTAGAGCTCGGCATCAGCAGTTCGTAACCAGGCCCTATATGATACGCCAGCTGCAGAACCTCCAAATCCCCGTCCTCCAAAACAGTCGAGATCGCGTCCATCATCACCCTCCTCCGGCTCGGCGAAGAGGGTTGCACTCCGAAGAGCTCCTGGTCAGAAAGGTCGTCGGGATACTGACGGAAATGCTTCGGCTGAACGGGCGAACCCGTCATCAGATTACGGAAAACAGGAGCCTTACTCGAACCGCCGGTCCTCGACCCCGGTTTTCCTGGGGCCCTCTTCTCCTCCTTAACTCGCTCCGACGGTCCTCGACCCTGAGCGGTGGATCTCCTCGCTATATTACCCTCGCCCCTCTCCTCATCGGAAGACAGCTCCAGCACGCGAATGCCGTCCGAACCCTCGCCGACTCCCTCCGACCCGCTACTTTCCACCACAAAGGGACGTCGGGAACGCGACGGCCTCGTCTTGTGTACCGCTTCCCCCTCACCTACTGAGTCCTCCAAAGAAACCGAGCCAGTAGGACCCACAACGGGCACCGACCCCTCCTCGAACACGGGCTCTTCCCACGACGTCGACGGAGAGTCAGGCTTTACTTCCCCCCTGGACGACGACGCCGACGAACCGGACTGAGCCCTATCCATCTGTGCCTAAAGATAAAACAAACTTACCAAACTAACCTGGGACCGCTTCGGGAAGGCGAACCGAGTACGGCAAACTGCAAGAACAATCGCTGAAGGGTTGGGAGATTTTTTGAAGAAAAAAGCAGCGAGATTGAAGTGGGCGAAAGGGAAAAAGGGGGGGAATACTTATACAAGGGAAGAACGACTCCTCGACTTCCGCGATTACTGTTCACTGATTGACGCACAACTGCCGCCTGGAAAATCGCGCCGCGTCCTCGAAACCTGTGCTGAGGACGTCATCAGACGCCAGACTGACAGCCCAACTCTGGGGTCGGTTCGGAGGGAATACGCTAAGGAGAAAACATTTTTTCTTATGGTTTAAGGCGCCGTCATATGACAGACGCCCCGGGCTCCAACGCTCGACCAGTTCCCCTCTCACCCTCGAGCAGCCCGGGACTTACAGCTTCGGCAGCCGAAACCCCGAACTGTTCGAGGGTGGGACAGAAACCGCCATCGCCTGCAGCCCTATCAAGACGGACCGACCGAACCCCGATGGGAGGTGGACCCCCCATCCGAGGCCCTTCAGCCCCAAGACCGGAATACGGTTGGTGCGTCTTTTCGTCCGGATCTCTCCCGGGCCAAACATCCATGACAGGGTAGTCTGACCCGAGAAGGGATCCAGACGGCAAAACCACCACCAATCCGAGGCTCCCCTTCCACCAGCACGGATCTCGGCCGTCACCCCTCTCGCCCTGATCTCCCATAGATCTGGCTGCCGTATCAAGGTGCATCAGATCCAAGAGAAGATCCGGGCGGCAGAAGTAACCACCTCTCCGACGCTGCAAGGGTCGGAATTATTAGCAAAAGACAGGCGTCCGCCGAAGCAGACACCTCTGAGGGCCAATGGGCCACCCCTGTTTTGGTCATACCTACGATGGAGGGACGAGGTATTTATAACCTCCCCCAGGGACTAACCGTTAGGGCGCGGGGAAGGTCAATCAACGGAAAACCATGCACCATCTACATTTATTAGGCGGCGCCATTAAATGCCCCTAGGAAATTGGACCGTCACACCGTTCTCGGAGAGCCATCAATGCTCCACAGGAATGGTGGGATATCCCCGCTCAATCACTCTGGGGCGCCAACCGATCGCCATCCCCCTTGTTAGCCCGAAATCCCTCGACCAGCTCGAGGTCAGGTCTAGCACCAGGGTAGTCTTCTCAGGAAGGCTTCACGGCTCGCCATCGCCCTTGCCTTCCAATAATCCCTCGCCAAGCTCGAGGTTAGGTCTGGCACCAGGGTGGTCTTCTCAGGAAGGCCAACGGCTCGCCACCCCCCTTGTTGGCCCGTAATCCCTCGACCAGCTCGAGGTGAGGTCTAGCACCAGGGTAGTCTTCTCAGGAAGGCTTCACGGCTCGCCATCGCCCTTGCCTTCCAGTAATCCCTCGCCAAGCTCGAGGTCAGGTCTGGCACCAGGGAGGTCTTCTCAGGAAGGCCAACGGCTCGCCACCCCCCTTGTTGGCCCATAATCCCTCGATCAGCTCGAGGTAGGGTCCGGCACCAGGGGAGTCTTCTCAGGAAGGCTTCGCGGCCCGCCATCGCCCTTGCCTTCCCGTAATCCCTCGCCAAGCTCGAGGTCAGGTCTGGCACCAGGGTGGTCTTCTCAGGAAGGCCAACGGCTCGCCACCCCCCTTGTTGGCCCATAATCCCTCGACCGGCTCGAGATTGGGTCTGGCACCAGGGGAGTCTTCTCCGGAAGGCTTCACGGCTCGCCATCACCCTTGCCTTCCAGTAATCCCTCGCCAAGCTCGAGGTCAGGTCTGGCACCAGGGTGGTCTTCTCAGGAAGGCCAACGGCTCGCCACCCCCCTTGTTGGCCCATAATCCCTCGACCGGCTCGAGGTTGGGTCTGGCACCAGGGGAGTCTTCTCCGGAAGGCTTCACGGCTCGCCATCACCCTTGCCTTCCAGTAATCCCTCGCCAAGCTCGAGGTCAGGTCTGGCACCAGGGTGGTCTTCTCAGGAAGGCCAACAGCTCGCCACCCCCCTTGTTGGCCCGTAATCCCTCGACCTACTCGAGGTCAGGTCTAGCACCAGGGTAGTCTTCTCACGAGGACCCAGTGACTCACCATCCCATTTCTACAACCATGAGCACTCCTCCACGGCTAGCTCCCGCACCCCCTGCAGGAGTGGGGGGCTTGTGTGACAGTGTAAAAATGGCCTGAGGCCCAACCAGGGCCCAATACAATTCCTACTCAGAAAAGTAAAGATAACAACCTGGTTCGGCTCCGGACCACTTCAGGGTTGGTGCCGAACCTCGTGTTTGCCCTCACGGTACTGGCCTCCTCGTACCGACGAGCCTCAGTAGCCCTCGGAGTCCGATCCGGAGCAGTCCCACAAGCCGTCCCCCCTCTCTGGCGGGGCAGAAGGATGACATGGCGCAGCCCAGGCCCTCCGATTCCCCCCAGAGGCACAGGAGGCTCACGATGGGCCACGTCAACTCCAAATACCGCCAAGGGTGTTGCCACGTCAGCCCTATACCACTCCTGGTTTCGCCACGTCCGCCCTAAACCCCCTGGGCCTTCTGCCACGTCAGGCCCATGGGCTTTCGGATCCAAACCCGGCCCCCAAGTGGAACCAAACCCGGTTGGGATTCTCTATAAATACTAGACCCACACCCACCTTTTGAGGTAATCAATCTTTTGCCACTTAAATATACCTAGTTATTGCTACTCTCTCACAGAGACTGACTAGAGCGTCGGAGGGTCCGCCACCGGGACAAACCCCGGTGTTTCAGGACCGTCTGCAGGTACACAAGACCTCGGATCCGACCCTTCCGATCCGAGCCCAACCTTCAACATCTTTCCGAGCTCATCGTAGGTCCCAGAAGGTCAACTGAAGGTCGGCAGACGAGCGGCAATCTCCTTCAATACAAATTGAGTCCGAACTCACACCTGGTGCTTCCACACGTTTCTCAGAAATAAACAGCATTACTAGCTAATATTAATTGAAGGAACACATGATTATAGCCACACATGCAAAATAGCTGAAACAGATATCCAACTCTCGTATAGATCCATCAAAAAGGTAATTAGAAAGCTACATCAGCAGAAAAGGGGCTACAAATTTGATTTAACATTTTCCAACCAAAAACAGCAGAAGTGAACTTTCAGTTAGCATTCTTCAACTTGCATACCCCAAAATACGTCTCGCCTATATTGACAATTTTATTAATAAAATCTAAAACGTAAACCTTCAGATCAGGCACATATATCATGTTTCTAAACTGCATCTGGGCCGCTGGGAAGTGGCTGATATCCATTGTGATGAGAGACAGGTAGCTGAACAGAATCAACAGGTATGAATTTCAAGATAACCGATACAATCATGCTGATGGATCCGATAGCAACAGAGAGCAACCAAAACTGCCAGCTAAGAGGAACTGTACTAGTGAATGTCCCAAGGAATTGGACTATTATCACTTGGAATACCACGGTTGACGCCAAGACTGCAGCGAAGATCCAACTGCTGAGTATTCCTCGGAACACATTTATTTTTTCCATCTCCCGACTGTTCAGTTCATTGAAGACCTGGTGATGAGCAGGAAATAGATTAGTTTTGTGGCATCCGGAGGTTATTCAAAATGAAATTGTTAGTAGAATATGGTCAATGGCGCTACAGTGCATTGACCCAAACCAAAGCTCATATTTTGGGTGGGCATGTTTTAGCCATAAATGGTTTTTTCATAGAATTAGTAATCTTGTTTATTTTGATGATCCACGATACAGAAGAAAGTTCAGGTATTACTAAATAAGGGACCATAGAGGTGGACTCCATCATTGAAAAAGAACCGCTCCGCACCTTTATGAAAATGCTTAAGATAGCAAGGAAAGCATAGGGAGGAATAGAAATTATGACTTCAATCAGTGGGGAAACTCATTGCCGATAAACAAATAGAAAAAGAAACGGACTGCACATTGCCTTGGATGTGTTAAGATAATTGAAGGTATGTGGAGGAACCTAACACATTTGTAGTTGTTCACTTGTCTTAACTTTGACCTATCTGGGATTCATTTCCTCTCCACAAAACACACATGAAGAAAATTTCTTAGGGTAAATTTTCAGTGGAGGTAGAGGCAAAATTGACACCTTTTAGCTTTATTCCTTGTAAAAAGAGAAGGAATTCTGTCTTTTTCATGAGGATAACATCCCAAAAGATTCCACTTATAAACTAATATGATCATTCATGAACCCTGGAATGTTGGTTTCTTCCTTCTTGTGCTTAAACTTGACAACAGTATGATACATCACTTCCTCCTATATTTATTTACAAAAATATGAAACGAAACGCATACCTGACAAAATACGAATGTATTGAAGATGAAGGTATTGACCACAATATCAGCATTGGGACCATCAATTTTAAGCAGGCGTTTGCCATCAAACATGAGAACTCCGAGTACAATTAGCTGATACACACTCTGCCCTATGATATTTCTCCACATGACCTTTGTGATAAAGTTCTCGCCTCGCCCAACTGGGGGCCTTTTCATCATTTCATCGTTTGGAGGCTCTGTTGCTAAGGCCAAGGCACCAAGTGTATCCATAATCATATTGACCCAGAGCAACTGGACCGCAGTGAGAGGAGCAGATCCTGAAGTTACATATATATATATAAAGTGAGATTTCATATGGGGGACGTATATGAATACTCTTCTACAAAGTGTATTGAGATCTAGTACCAGTGATGCAAGCTGAAACAAAATTGAGCATTAGGGCGACAACGTTCACTGTCAGTTGGAATTGGACAAACTTTTGGATGTTAATGTAGACTGCACGACCCCATTTGGCCACATTGATAATGGTTGTGAAGTTGTCATCTAATACAATAATATCGGCATTCTCTTTTGCAACCTGATAACAAAGTACAGATGATGATAAGCTAGACAAAATACAGGTTTTTCTGTATCACCCTTGACAAAAACCTTTCTAATTTAGTAAACCCTCAGCATCTTGATATTTTGATATAAACACCCCAAAACCCCCCAAAAGGATGAAAATACCCTAAGGAGTTACAAGAGAAACGCCCAAAAGGGATGAAATAACCTCCAGAGATATGTATCAAATGAGGGTTGTTTGCTTAACATTTGGGTTTTCTTTCATACAACGTTCTATGGGGGTTACATCAAAATATCAAGTTTTCAAGGATAACATCAAATTAAGAGTATTTTTGAAGGATATCATATAGCTGTGCTGGGATGAACACGCGACAGATTCTGCCCCTACAGGCTACAACATAAATAGTTACTAATTAAAGATTGTTGTGCCTATCAATAGGCTCTATATTATTCAAAGAATAACTAGTTTTAAAAATATTGACAGAAGCTAAACAGATACATTAGAAAGTTTAACTCTAGACAGAGGAACGGGTAAATAAGAATTATTTCTAGTCAGTGAGTCCATACATGAACCAGACTGGTATTCTGGCACATAGAATGTTGGAAAAAACATTCTATGCAGTCTATGAAATGATTCGATTGGTACTCAAACATATGTAAAGTTTCTCAAGAGTGCAAGTTGGGGTCATCCTAAAAGCACAGTAAAAAATCATGAAAACAGCTTAAGAAGATAATGTAGATACATCATCAAACCATCATGAGGGAACCATTATTGTTAATTATCTAAAAAAGTTCCCCTGGTACAATATTTATGATAGATATTTCCATTTGGATGGTCTTCATGAAACAGGAGCGAGTTAAGTTTAAAGAACAATCCTTGAGGCTGAAGGCAGAATACAAGATAATGACACCAGACCATTTTTTGCTCCAAAAGTACACAGTATACAGTATGATCACTATATTAGAAAAAAAAGCTATGAATATTAAACGAAATATACCTCAGTACCAGCAATTCCCATTGCAAGTCCAATATCTGCCTCATGCAATGCTGGAGCATCGTTAGTCCCATCACCCGTAACAGCAACAACTTGGTTAAACATATTCCTCAAGTTTGTCACAAGAGTATGTTTGTCCAAAGGCAATGACCGAGCCATTACCTGTTCAATCCCAAATCAATCTTTAAACATAAACTCCATTCATTAATTAAATCTCAATCTTTAAAATGTGAAATAAAAAACCTGAATTTTAGGTATGATTTCCCTCATCTCCTCAAGGCTTTTGCTTCGGAAGTCTGGTCCTTCTATAGCTATACCATCATCAGTCAATATGCCACATTCTCTAGCTATGGCTTTAGCTGTATTAATATTGTCCCCCGTCACCATCCTCACTTTAATACCTGCAGCTAAACAAGTCTGAACTGCTTCCCTCACTCCTGGGCGAACTGGATCTTTAATACCAAAAACAGCAATCAATGTATAACCATTTGATGGAATTTCATCTCCACTGTATCCATCATCCATGTCTCTAAATGCCAAGCAAAGTGTTCGTAGAGCTTCACAAGCATACTTATTTATAACATCCATGATATCTTTTGTCTGGCTTTCTGATAATGGCATGGAATTTCCGTCACTATCAATCATCTTATCACACATCTGCAAGATAATTTCCGATGCACCTTTGCAGAAAGCTCGGACCTTTCCACCAGGTAATGCTAAAAGCACAGACATCTTCTTTTTAACTGAATTGAATGGTTCGACCTTGAGCTTTGTACAATCTTTATGTAGTGAGTCAACGACTTTTTCAGTTTCCAAACCAAACTCTAAGAGGGCAGTCTCTGTAGGGGTACCTAAAATACTGGTTTTACCGTCCTTGTCCCTCACCACCTCAGATCCAGAGTTTTCAAAAATACATTGAAGAAGGATGGTAAGAACTTTTTCGGATATTACGCCTTTGAGCTCATGAACAGTCTCCTTACCCTTAAATGACTTAGATATTTTGGAGACCCAAACCTTATCTACTACCATGTGGTTAGTTGTCAAAGTCCCTGTTTTATCTGTACAAATGCATTCAGAAGATCCCATAGTTTCACAAGCAGAAAGATGCCTCACAAGTGCCTTATCATCCATGAGCTTCTTCATGGCAAATGCAAGGCTCAATGTTACAGCCAAAGGTAGCCCTTCAGGAACTGCAACTACAATTATAGTAACAGAAATGGCAAAGTAATTCAATATTATCAAGGCATCATCTGGATACCATTTCAGCAGTCCAGCATGTATCACTTTGTCGATTATAAACCTTGCTAGTAAAACTATAAAAGTTAATGAGGCGAAAGCTAAACCAATCTTTCCGATGATAGTTGCTACACCATTAAGCTTAACCTGCAAAGGGGTTTCATCCTCTCCATCTTGACTGAGGGTCTCCATTAATCTTCCCCACTCAGTCCTCATACCAACAGAAGTTACCAACATTTTTGCGGATCCATCCTGAACTTTAGTCCCAGCCAAAAGAAAGGGCTTTTCATGAGATACATACACGGGTTCACTTTCTCCAGATAAGCTTGATTCATCTATTAAAAGAGAGTAACCAGATATGTATAGCCCATCAGCTGGTACCAGATCTCCTACTGCTAAATGAACAATATCACCAACAACCAAGTCGTATATAGACACTTTTTGTCTATAACCATCTCTAGTAACTTGAATGAAGATCTTCTTCTTTTCTTTATCCAATTCTTTAAATTGCAAGGATTGCTTGTAGTCACTTACTGCAGTGACGAAGACTACTAATAAGATACTGAGTAGGATTCCCATACCATCATACATACCCTTGGGCCATCCTTCGGTGCCCAGCCCAACACCAATGGAAACAACAGCACACACCATAAGGATCATGAGAGTTAGGTCTTGCAGGGCATCCCACACAAACATCCAGAAGCTTCTAGAAGGCTTCTCAACATACCTATTGAAACCATAAATGTTTTGCCGGAGTGCAAGATCATTTGAGTTAATGCCTTGTTCGGTTGATACATTTACTTTTCTTGATATACCATCAACCCCTTTAAAAGTTTTCAGCTTCTTGCTGTCATGTGCACGTGCAATGGATGCCAATTCATCAGGATTGATAAAAAACCCAGCTCTCTTGGCCTCTTCTGATATCTTGTATTCAACTTTATTACCAGCTGCATTGAAAAACAAAATAAGTATTAAAGTAAACCCTCAAAAGCAAGAAATGAAGATATTATTTAGCTATTTAGTAGACATGATTTTACCCTCAATAAATGTAAGAGCAGCTTTTTGCACGTAGAGGGCGACCCTAATTTTTTCCTGGATGGAACCAAATATGCAAATGAAATGTAAGTACATCAGATGTTGAGAAGAAAGTTACTGCTTAGTTGAATTAAAAAAAATATAAAAAAAGAATCCATACTAATATCACACAATTTCCAGGATACAAGTTTGCTAAATAGCACAACCAAACAAGAAAAGGAAGAATTTCTGTAAATTCCAGAGTACAAAGCATCTTACTGATCAATCTATAACAACATAATTCCAAATTAGAAATGGTTGTCACGAGGACATCGGTTCGAGACGAGTCGAGCGCTTCTATCAGCGCACAGACATCGTCTAGGATAGCTGTTCTATTAGCCTAATATTTTTATTTCAGTATTCATATTTGTTTTTGGTAATTTTAGCCATATGTAATAGTTTTGCGATTTGCACCATTTATTTTATGCATTAGGATATTTTGGAGATTTGTATTGAGATTTGTTTTGAGCCTATATATAAGCCTCTAGATTAATGAAAACATTATGCTATTATTGATTACAAAATTAATGTGTTGAATTATTGCTCCGCATTCTTTTCTTTCTTGTGTGTGTGATACCATAATAAATTATTAGGGTTTGTAAGAAATCTTAAGAAAGTGTTAGGATTTATGAGAAGCTCTAACTTACATCCCCAAATCCCTAACTAATTAAAACCCTAACCTACTCCTAATCCCCTTCATCTTCTCCTTCAGCTGCCATCTCTCTTTCTCCTCCTCATCTTTAACCCGAGAATCCATCATCCGGACTCCTTTTCACTTCCTCACACCCGCAGAAGCCCTCATCTTCCCCCTTCATCGTAACCATCGCCCCCGCCCTCTCCCTTGCGCGACCACCCCGAACGACAGCAACCCCGACACCATCTTCTCCCTGTCACCTTAGCCCCGAGCTCCACCCTGAACTAATCACCCCCCTCTGCCGTCGCCCTTCACCGACCACCTCCACCACCTTCATCTTCCACCCCGATCCCTCACATCCGAAACCCTCATCAGCAAATCCTCTTCCGCCCGAACCCTAATTCCACAAATCCACCTCAAATTCGAAACCCTAATCCCCTAATCCACTTCAAATCCAAACCCCTAATTCTCACATCAAGGAACAGACTTTTGGAGGAGTATGACGCACATCGACAACACACATCGACGATCAGCAAACTCTTCGTTTCCATCTGTAGCGACGGCACTTCCATCCAATCCCCATAAACTCTTTCCATTTCTCAACTACTTGTGATACTGCTTTATCATGTCTAGATTATTATCTGAATTATCTGTCGTCCACAAATATTGAGTGTGTGCGCTTCTACTTACCAATTAGTGTACAAATCGTTATTGAATATCTTACTTGCTAATCACACTTAGGCATATTTGTTGATTGTTAGGCCTGAACTTTAATTGGGTTTGTTAAACTTATTTAATCTATTGAAAATCCATCAAACTAATTAATAATTTTAATTTCTAACTAATCGACATTACTTGTTGGTAAACTTAATCTTTTAATATTCTTCGAAAATTCTCTACCTAGGGTTAAGTTTACATCAGGTGGTCATGATGTGAATGCAAGTGTTAATGTAAGAGAGAAAATTGCATCATATTCCTATCTATTCTATTTTCAACCTAAGTTAAGTGAACCGGGAAACAAGAAAATAGATTGCTACTCATGCCACCAGTTCAGAACACCATTATTTAAGGGAAAATTAAATGTCTAATTCCCAATATACGCTTCAGTATTGGTCGCCATTATCTAATCTTAATTTATGCTTGAGAAGAAGATAAATGAATATTTAGACATGCACATTGGCTTAACACACAACAGCAATGAGGTTGGCTTTCAGTTGTAAAAATAATAATGATGGATGGCAGTCTGATGTGATCTGAATCATAGCACAACAAACTACGATGGCTCCAACTTTTAAAGTAGAAATGTACAGCTAAAACCAAATTAAGCAAAGTTAACAAGAAGCTTTGTAGAGAATGTCATGTTCGGGATTGTGGTGAGTACAGAAAGAAGTATTGCATATTATCATTCTTGTTAGAAGAGATACATCAAAGAAATTGAATGACAGAGTGTCCAGTACTCAAAACAAGGTTTTTGATCAAGGGACAAAAGTAGAAAACAAGTATGATATTATTTAACATCAAATATTACATAGATATCTTATAATTAATTGATTAAACTCGACGTTCTAGAGAATTCCAGAAAGCACAAATTTTCATTTAGAGATGCAAAACCTTGTAGGTAGGTGATATACTTTAATTACTATAGGAAAGAGCATGTTCCTCAGAGAGCATTCAAGCATGTATAGTTTATCTTCAAAAACCATTGAAAGCAAAACCAAATTAATCCAAGGGATTCAAAGCTAATTCAAGTGCTATCAAGTCAGAGATGCATAACCATCTAGGTACCCAATATACTTTATTTGTTACTATAGGAAAGAGCATGTTCCTCGAAAAACATTCAAGCATGTATAGTTTATCTTCAAAAGCCATTTAAAGGCAAATACAGATTAATCTAAAAGATTCAAAGCTAATTCAAGTGGGTATCAACTCAGAATGAGTTAAGACTGTATCTGAAAGAGGAGCATGTTAACTCTCTTTTCCTCTACAGTATTCTTTTCAAGAGAAATTTTAAGCAAAATTTCAAGAGTAGCCACTGCTTGAATGTTCTTATGCTGCACATCAACTAAGGTCAAATTTCTGTACCCGACAACTGGCCTTGAAGATTTCAGGTTAACTGCTTCTGTTAGCTCTTATAAATTAGATCTTCAAGCTTAGATCATCTAAAAGTAAACTAGGAAATAAGGGAGTTTCCATATACACATCATAAGTTCAGCATTTAGAAGATTAATCGATGTATCGTCCACACATGATAGCTAATTCCACTCATTTGCGGTGAGATTTTAGTGAGTAACTTTATAATTGTCTTCATGTTTAGATATTCATAAAATACTATAAATTATCAATTCTGTTGTAAAGTATATATGCAAGGTTAAGCATTACCAATACTTCAATACTAAATGAAACATGTACATGGGGATAATTTGAGCCTTTGAGGTCATATACTTAAAGATATAGCATTTAATGGATAGGTCAAACATAAATTTGTTTAGTTAACTAAGGAAATGTAGATTACGTCAATTTTAATCCTGCAAATTATTATTATTATTATTATTATTTTTATTATTTTTTTTTGTTCTACAAACCCCCTATACTTAATTGGGGGGGGGGGGGGGGGGGGGGGTTGAAAACTTAACAGGGGCCGGGCCCCCTTCTCCCACAAACTAGCTCTGCCCCTCTATAATACGCATGAAAATATACAAGCCGAAAGAAATATGTATTTCCTAGACAAACATAGAATATAATATGTTAAACCTAATCTTTGGGACCGAACTTGACCAAACTATTTGACATAACAATGTCATGCTGAAAGCATACTTTGAAAAGAGAAAAGTGTGCTTTGAAAGGTTCTTCAAGTGTGCAAGAACAAGAGGTGCCCCAACTGACCAAAACTAGTGGCCCAGGGAAAAAGTTCAAGTCAAAATCTATCTACCTTCCCTTTACACAAAGGAAGATAAGAGTAGAATTATTCCTAATCTTAAGATTGAATTCTATACCATCAATAATGTCTAGGGAACTATGACACCCAAACAAAGCACTATGCAACAAGTAGACACAAAGAAGAGATTGACAGCCACTAAAGTAGACCAACTAAATGAACCAATCAATCAATAAATACATGGGTATGCTCATCACCTACGTAGGTATGACATCTACTTTGTTTCTTGTTTTTATTTTAAACTTCATTTTCATCTTAAATACATCATAGAAGTAATAAATTGTTAAATAGAAGGGGGCTAGCCATTAAAATGTTAGTTGAAGCCATCAAAAGATACTAATATTAATATATGAAGAAAAGATAGACAGGAAGGCAAAATTATACGCAATGACAACAGCTTCAATGAGACAGATAGCGATGGATACAGGCCCAAGTAGAGCCAATTTGTCAAATTTCAATCACATTATAATTTGTATTTCTTCTATGGAGGAAACTTCGAGGAAACTTCCTATAGTGCTCCCGAGATTGACGCACAGAGAAAAAAGTACAACTTGATAAAATCTTCTATTCTATTGATATTTTAGGAGGAGGTCGCTTTTAAGGAGCTGCTTTCTGCAAAGACACGGTTAGTTGACCTTCAGCCCTAAACCTTGATCGCTCAGCTCGAAACCAAAAAACTTTGAAAGCATCTGTTAATATAACTAAACCGACTCAAGCCTGCTTACAAAATATATAATAATCATAATAATAAAATTAAAAATACTATATCTCCAAAAGACTTTTGTCACCATAACAAGTTACAAACAACGGAAATGAGATTGAAACGGTCCGGGCACTGTTGAGTTATTTTATGTTTAAACTGGTTTAAATAAAAAATAGGGTTTTCTATTTTTTAATATAAAAAATATTTCAAAAATATGAAAAAGGAGAAAACAAATATAAAAATTCCAAAAAATAAAGGAAAACAAAATTAAATTCGAAAATATTGATGATATGCAAAAAAAAATTATATTTGATAGTTTAAAAAGTTTTTTAAAAAAAAATAAGGAAACATGCAAAAAGTACCTATTGGTGACTTTTGACAGTGATGATGCTTGAACAAGTTCTTTCCTCGCTCAATTTTGGATATCCTCAATTGAAAAAATAAATGAAAAAATATTTACTAAACAACCCATTTTAACCCATAGTTACTAAACAACACGTTTAAACCCACGACCCGTCTAGACCTGTTTGGACCCGTTTTGGCCCGTGTTAACCCGTTGGGACTCGTTTAGGTCCATTTTAACCCCTTTCGGTCCGTTTTCTGCCCTTTTTTGCACGTTTTGATGACAAAATGAATGGAAATGTTTTCAACGTCCGTTTAGACCCTAAACAAAACGTTCTACCTGTTTTCCATTTAAACGAAGCGATTAAACGTGTTTTCCCCTTTTTAGAACCTTGCACCATAACCTAAATTATAACTTTTTTTTAAAAAACTCAAACCTAAATTACACCTATTCCTTAAGTGTCCTGGAAAAGTTTGCAATGGACGGACATAATAGAATTTTAGTATATGTGCTCGACATGATTTGTTTTCTATGTAGCCGACCCCAACTAGTTAGGAAAAAGGCTTTGTCGACATGATTGGTTTTCTATGTTGTTATTGTTATTGATTAGTTAGTAAACATTTCTTTGTAGTGAAGGATAATGCAAATTGTACTATAAATATTAGGGTAAAAGGGATATGAGCAACTTGCTCATTTAGTAAATGAGCAATTGATTATATGGCGTGCATGTGATACATTGAAAAACTAACCCTTTTAAGGATTTTCCAATCACATGTTTGCCACATCATCAATTGCTTATTTACTAAATGAGCTCGTTGCTCATACCCCTTTTTCCCTAAATATTATACTACTTTGGTTTGACAAATATATGTATGATCATGTCTTATAGACAAGGTGTTGTAATTTTGTACTTTGTAGTGTGGAAATTGGAAAATGCCTAGACTACGACTTTTCTAGATTTTTTTTCTCGAAATAGATCACTTTTTGAAACTAATTTCCAAAATAGACAATTTTCTAAACTAAGACCACTCGAAGTACCGAATTGCGGCCTTTTCAAAAACGAGCCCGCAGTTCGCTGCTGCAGCCTCTTCAAAAATGGTTTTTTTTTAGGCCTTAGTTCATTTCATATTTAGCATAAAGTGACTTCGATACTTTGATAAATTTTTCCAAGTAAAAATGTGTTAAATAGAGGCCGCAGCTGGAACAGAGGCCGCAGTTGGGAACTGTGTGGTCTCTGTTATAAATTTTTTCTTCTATCTTTCATTCTTAAATAATAATTATAAAAAAAAAACTGAACTGAAGCCTAGTTACAGCTTCTGTTATAATTAAGTCATAGTTGGGACCTGCTGCCTCTATTTAACACATTTTTATTTGGAAAAATTTGTCTAAGTCTCAAAGTCACTTTAGGCCAATAGGAAATGAACTGAGGCGTCTAGAAAACCACATATTTGAAGATGCCCAGTTCCCAACTGCGACCTCACAATCGAACAGGCCGCAGTTCCCAACTGCAAGTGGTCTATTTTATGAATTAGTTTTGAGAGTGGTTTATTTTGGAAATCAGTTTAAAAAAGTGGCCTAATTTGGGGGGGGGGGGGGGGGGGGGGGGGGAATCATTTTTCTATGCTCCTACACTATAAATAAGAGGATGTAATTTCAAACACATTTACATAGAGTAATGCTTCATCCACTACCAATTACACTTATTATTTTCTTCACTATTTTAGGTGACACTCCTATTAGAGAGTTCGCCCACCTACTCTCTCTCCCCCCATCTATTGCAGTATGTCATCTAAGGTAGTTTAAATAAATATAGTGAAATTGGTAGTGGATGTAGCCATTTTGTGAGGTCCATACCTTTAGAGTCCGTGGTTCTACGTCATTTATTGTGTTGTAAATTCAGACTTATAGTCCCCTTTATACCATAAAAGTTTCGTTCACTCTTCCATTGTAGTATTGTCCTATTGCAATATACAAAAATTATATATATTAAAAAAAAATTTGCATGCAGTACTGGTGGTAGTTAAGACTGGGAGGTTAATATCAACCGCCGTTTTGTTTCGAGCTTGATAATAAAAATCCAAAGGTCAACAAACAACAACCATGTTTGCGCAATCTTTATACAAAAAACACTATTTCACAAACTGATGTGACACAAAATTTTCCAATCCACGTATATCAGATATTCACACAATATAATAATCGACGTTATATTACACCATTTAAGTAAAATATGTACACAGATCCAAAAGCTTTTATTATCAAATTAATTTTCCTTCAAAATGTCACTGCCTTGTACTTCTTTAAAATGGTATACACCCACTATCTTTCGCATAGCAACAAATAAAGTTTTTCTTTCTTAAAGTGGGAAAAAAAGTCAGCCAAAAATAATACACTGTGTATTTTTTTTTTTTTGATGAATCAGATAGAGCAAAAAGGTTCCGGCCATAAAAAAATATATATATATTAAATGATACACTGTGTATTGGCTACACAACAACCAACTACCCCACCCAAAAACAATAATAGTACTACTAATTAGACTAGGTTAACACGTGACGAGCATTTAATGGAGGAGGAATCACAGTGAAAACAATGATGTGGTCAGAATAAGATCCAAACAAAATGTATCAAAAAATAATAATAATAATAAAATAAAAATTAAAAATGTTTTCCACAGGGGTAAAACCAAATTCGTTAAAATCATCAATAGTACAGTGAGTATTATTTTGAGAAAAGAATTGTAAAAAAATATCTTTCTAAATCGTAACAGAAATAGAAATAAAAGATGAGATTAGAACCTGGATCTTCTTCCTCTTGGCATCGGATTCGATTCTTTTGTCGAGATCGACGACGTGGCGGAAGCGACGACGGGGATTCTTGACGATCTTGCCGACAGCGCATCTCCACCGGCGCTGCGCCTCCTCCGAGGGGTTTTTGGAGGGAAACTCGAAGTTCTTCTTCAAGAAGCTCTCCATTAATTTGTTAAATGATATGGTTGATAAAGGTACGGTTTTGAAGTGGGATTTATAGAAGCTGTTAGTATTTTGTTGTTATATATGGATGATGTTCAAGGCTAGAAAATAAGGATGACATGAACAAGGTCGCTCATAGTAAAAAGCCGACCCCCTCCAGAATCAAGAAGGGAAGAGAGAGAGAGTCTGAGAGAAAGAGGGAGATTGGAGATGCTGTTTTTTGGAATTTATGTTTGTTTATTTACACATATATTTATATCTCTAGTCTTTCATCTTACATAAACGATATATGAAGGAGGCTCAGAGACAGGGATGGCATCCAGGTCGGGTCAGCCCGCGACCCGCCCAATTCGACCCGAACCGTCTTGGTCCGGTTCGGGTTTGGATCGGACCCGTTATTCCAGCCGGGTCAACTCGGGTCAGAAAATTTTTAATACCATCCTGCTCAATCCGGCCCGTCAACCCGCAAACCTGTTCAAACCCGTCCGAACCTGACCCGTGGCCCGCGAGTTTGTGGATTCGACCCATTTGATTTTTTTAAATATTTTTTTTTGTGTGCCAAATATATATATATATATATATATATATATATATATATATATATATATATGTATACATATATTGAAAATATATATGTATATATAGGCATATATGCATATAAATATACTCTAAAATTTATCAAAATTTTAGAAAAATGAGAGCGGACATCAAAATTAATTGATTATACCCACTACTCAATTAGACAATCCCACCCTAGTTATTTATAGCCAATTCCAAATCCTCACATCTCTCATCTCACCAATGTGGCACTAAAAATTTTCAAAGTTTAAAATTCAAATATATTTAGTCCCACATTGATGAGATGCGAGAAGTGAGAAGATAGAGTAGGCTATAAATAGCTAGGGTGGGTGGGCTAATTGAGTAGTGGGCTATAAATAGCCAGTGAGCAATTAATTTTGTTGTTCAAACTCATTTAATATAAAATGTACAAAATTTTATTTTTTGAAGTTAAAAAAAAAATTTAAGGGTTTTTAACATGTATGTCCCTAACAAATATGTGAATATCATATATATCCCTTACAAATGTGTATTTTCATATTTACCCCTAACAATGTGTATCCAACCTCTTAGTTATCCCTAAAGTTAAAACTACTTTAAAAACATAAAAATTTATGAAATGTACAGTTATGTTTAATAGATTTTATGTAAAATAACTGAAATACCCTTCATCTACTAGTTAAGCTTATTCTTCTTACTTGTTATAAACTGAATCGTCTATAAAACCAATTGAAACACATCAATCTTTCTCAATTTTTCTTCAATTTTTCTCCAATTTTCTTAATAAATTGATAAATTTAAAGTACATCTTTATTATTTCATCTTTTTCATCATGTTTTCTAGTCAAATTCGTTACTAATCTTATAAGTTTCAAATACATGTAGCTTGATGCAACTTTTAGGGGTAAATAAGAAATAAGCTCATATTGTTAGGAGCATATATGAAAATACACATTTTTGAAGGACATATATGATATTAGCATATTTGTTAGGGGCATACACGTTAAAAACCCAAAATTTAAAAATATTTTAAATAGCCGGGCCAACCCGTGACCCGACCCGACCCGGGTTGGACTTGAATGAGTTCATGGGCTGGTCGGGTTGACATTTTGCAAAACCAACCCAGTCCGGCCCGGTTAACATTCGGACCGGACCCAAACCTGCCCTACTCGGATTCCAACTCGGACGGGTTCGACTCGATTCGGCCGGTCGACCCATTTGCCAACCCTAGCTCAGACTACGTGTCTAAATTTTTTTTAAATATTAAGCACGTGTGGTGAAGACAATTCTGGGTGGGACCAATGTGATTTCCAGCAATTTCTTTCCAAAATGACCCACTTTTTAAAAAGTATTTACCAAACCGATACACTTTTGAAACTATTTACCAAATGGACCTACTCGCTATCTGAGTTCAACTGACCTCGCTATCTCGGATAACGAGTGTAAGTTTATACATTTGTAACCCCTGTATTTTCTTTTCTTGTATTTTCGGATGTATTTATTTTCTTTCTGGGTATTCATTCGGATTGTACTCTTTTGTTCTTTCTGAACGGTGTAATCTTTTCTTCATTCTTAATAAATTATTTTTCATTCTCATCAATTCAATTCTATGACTTTAATCTTCTGATTTAATTTCTTCTGCTAATTATTATCTCTGAATGAATTTGTTTAATTCTAAATCATCTATTTCATGGCCTAATTATTTATTATTTGATATGGCTAAAAATGGGATTAAATCGAGACGGTTCAAATTGGGTACGAATCTTAAAGCTCTCGGGGGTAAAATGGTAATTTTCACCACAAACGGGCCTCGATTGGGAACCGATTCTTTCTTCAAAACCCAATAACCCAAAAATGGATCTGTCATATTGGGTATGGATAGAAAACCGTTACAAACCAATTCAGATATTAAAGAGTAATTCAAATTCATGGTTATCTCTAAGATGCGGTTTAAACTACCTCTCTTATCATGAAACAAGTTTAAACTCTATATCTTATCCAAAAATGCCGGGACAGAGATAAACGATTATCTCTAAACTGTCTCTTAAGGCGACTATAAATACCCCTCTCTCCTACCATAACAAGGTGATCAATATTTTTCCACATAAATGCTCTTTCATAATCTTCCTGATTACTGACTTGAGCGTCGGAGGATTCGTCGCCAGGATCTATCCCGGTGTATCGAACTTTTTGCAAGTTAACGGCAGCGGCAATGAATCAGTCAAACGCCGGTGAAAGTCAACAGGTTTGCCTTATTCGTTTCCTAAAGAATCCACAAATTTATCTGTTTGCTCCTACACCAAAATCAGTAGTAACAGATTGGCACCGTCTGTGGGAACGATATGCAATTAGCCTTACTACATCGATGAAGTTGTTTCCCAAGCTATGCCTCCGAAGAAGGGAAAGGCACCGGTCTCCAGCTGCAGAGCCACTCCCGTTCCTTCTCCTCCTCCCCTTCATGATGTCCACCCTCAACCAGTCCAGTAAGTCTAGCAACCGCAGCTTGGACAACCTCTCCCTCAACCTATCCAGCAACCGTAGCCTGGACAGCCTCTTCCTCAACAACCTCACCCCAACAGGCCCCTCAAAGGCCTCAAAGGGCAGCCCCAGGGGGCTCCTGTCGAAGTCGTCAAAGGCAACCTCCTCTTCACGACCATGTCTCAGTACATAACCCCTCATCCGACTCCATGCCCTCTCACAGTCCTCCCACGCCAAAGGATCACCGACACGTTATTGTCAATCGGCAGCATGTGATAGATCTTCGGACCCGTTTAAATGAGAGGCGGACCCATGACGGAATCCCTCACCATGAACATCAAAGGGGTCCTGCGATTCGATCCCCTAGAGCCCAATCCCCCATAGGCCAGACCGCAGAAGATCGAACTCTCCCGGGAGGCGGAGGGAGTCACCCCCGCGCTGTCAGAAGAGGAGCTGTTCCTCGATCGGTCGATCTGTCCCAAGGGACCACCGAGATCGAGAGGCACCTGTCACAAGGGCGGAGTTCCAGGATTTTCAAAAAGCCGTTCTGCGGGCCCTCAATGTTTCTCCTAGACACGATCAACGGGCGCCTAGTCCTCGACCTGCCCCAAGCCATCACCATTGCACTCCCAGTCCTCTTCCGCGTGAGGATAAGTCTCGGGGATCAGCAAGATTTGACTGGAGGAAGGACTCGGTCTACCACCGTCTCCACGAGATGGAAAGGCGCCTCGGCAGACTTGACAGAGAAGAGAAACAACGAGCGAAGAATTTCTGCCCAAGCAGCCCTCCGTTCTCCCGAACCATCATGGAGGCCCCGGTCCCGGAAAACATCAAACCCTCTCACTTTGAGTCATATAACGTCGAGCCAGATCCCGCTGACCACATCGAGAGTTTTAAAACTCTCATGATGATCCACCAGGCTTCGAATGCGCTTCTTTGCAAAACTTTCCCGACCACGTTGAAGGGGCCTGCGAGAGAATGGTATTCCCAACTCGCCCCTGCCTCCATCTTCTCCTTCGATTAGTTAGAGGGTCTCTTCCTTACCCATTTCGTGAGTAGTCGTCGCGTCGAAAGACAAGCACATCTCTGCTGGCACTCAGCCAAAGGAAGGCGAGCGGTTAAGGGACTATGTAAAGCGTTTCACCACCGAGGCCCGGTCAATCGCCTCCCTAGACCAGTCGGTAGCTTCTGCTGCTTTCCGGCACAACATCAACCACGCCGAATTGAAACAATCTCTCGCTAAAAAACCACCTTGAGACTTCTTGGAACTCCTGCTGAGGAGCGAGAAATATATTAGGGCAGAGGAGGCCCTCCTCCTGCTTAATCAAAAAGAGCCCCTGTCCGGGAACAAACGGAAGGATGCTGAAGAAGAAGAAGAAGGGGCTAAAAAGCTTTAGAAAGATAATGGTGGTCAACGCCGCCCTCCTCCCCGTTTTGAGAAGTTTACTCCACTTAATTCTAGTGTCATAGCCATCTTGATGGAGGTCGGGAAAGAAGGTCTGCTCCCACCACCTCCGAAGATGAATACACCAGGCAAGAAGAGAAACAGAGACAACTGGTGCCACTTCCATAGGTATAAAGGCCATGATACAGATGATTGTCGAACTCTCAAAGACGATATTGAAGCCCTCATTCAGAGGGGGCAACTTTCTAGGTTCGTAAGGAAGGATATGGTAGATCCTCTTCCGCCTCCCAGGGGGTTAATAAGCGAACTGAGCGACATGTCGAGACCCCAGATCCCGAGGCTGAAGTCCTATACATCATTCACGGAGGCCCAATGGCGGAAGATTTGAACTCCTCCCGAAAAGCCTTTGTCAGAGAGGTAAACTGGGTACAGAACCATCCTCCCTGCAGGGGCCTTGGAGTTCCTGTTACCTTTTCTGACAAGGATTTGGAAGGCGTCCTAACGCCTCATTGTGATGCTCTTGTTATAAACCTCCATATGCCCAACTTCGATGTACGCCAAGTCCTGGTCGACAACGGCAGTTTGGCCAACATCCTTTTTCTAGAAGCCTTCCAGGGTCTCAAGTTGTTTAGGTCCCGACTCAAGCCCACTGGTTACACTCTCCACAGGTTCTCTGGGGTGCTAGTGAAAGAAGTGATTACTCTCGACGTAATCGCTGGCAAAATCCCGATCATTCGAACCGAATCGATGGATTTCATGGTAGTAGACGTGAAGGCCACTTACAATGTCATTCTGGGCTGACCCGGCCTAGCTGCTCTCTGGGCTGTACCCTCAGCCTACCATATGAAGATGAAATTCCCCACCACGGCAGGGGTGGGAGAGGTGAGAGGGAGCCAGGAGATGACCCGCAAATGTTACATGAGTTCGGTGGAGGGCCGGTCATGTTCCTTGAAGCCCTCGAACTCCCACAGGGGAGTAGCCAAGCCCTCTCAGAGCCGGTCGACGATTTGGAAGAAGTAGCCTTCTCAGAAGGAGATCCGACCAGGAAATTCCAAATTAGTAAGGTCCTTCTCCCTCCCATCAAAACTGACATTATCCAATGTATAGAGGAAAATCGCAATTTATTCGCTTAGATTGCGACCACATGCCTGGAATCTCCGAAGAGCTTCTTATGCATCATCTTAGTGTTACTCCTGGGGCCAAACCTGTCCAGCAGAAGCGATGCAAGTACGCTCTCGAGCGCCGGCAGGAAATCAAAGAAGAAGTAAAGAAACTCTTGAATGTTCGGTTCATTCAGGAGGTCAACTATCCCGAATGGCTGTCCAATGTTGTGATGGTCAAAAAGGCCAATGGGAGCTGGAGAATTTGCATTGATTTCACGGATCTGAACAAAGTGTCACGCCCCGCTTCCCAAAATACGGGAATACGAGTCCGTGACGAAGGCCCAACGAATGATATTAACATCATTCATAAGTTGTACCAGTCTCAACTCAACATTATGCAAAAAGAATAATCACAACCACGCAGATAATATCATCACATAAACAATAATTGAATTTAAGAACTCAATAATTCAACTTATTATCCAATACTGAGAAAACAAATAGCAGTTACGGGTCAAAAGCCCGGGATACAAGTTTAATCAAATGAATTACAAAAAGATGAAGAAAACATGAAAAGAAATAGTTTATTATTATTTTTATGCAGCTCCTGCTCCAACCTAGAAATACTACTCGCCAATACCTTCTGGCAAATCTCCTGGCTCACCTGTAGCTGGGTTAACTAGAGGAGAAGAAGAAATGTCCTTAGAGCAAGTACGGACAGCAAGTAGTGAAAAACAGAGAGTAAAGGATTAAGGTACATGTAGGAATATGAATCAAGATCAAATTACAAGGACAATAATGGTACTAGTAACAATGATCATAATCAAGTATATACGGGTCATTTTAGATCTATTAGCATGTTGTTTTCCTATCTAGTGCACGTACTACTGTGTCCCATACCACAGGTTCGGTGCACGCACAACAGTGTTCGTTTTAGTCTTCGTGGTGGGATCTACAGAGCGTGTACTCAGTGTATCACGATATCAAGATAACAAGATAACATGATAACAAGATAATAAGTTCACGTCTCCACAAGTAATTTTCCACCTTCCATGTCAAGTTTCTATGTAACAAGAGGGCCCTACCGAGTACATTTTCTGAGACTAACCACTACTAAGTCAACCCTTAGAAATTCCAGCATGTTTAGTATTTTATTAATAAGTCATACATGTACATGCAAGTGGTTATAAGAATGTCAAGGGGATGATAATAATGTAGCAATATGATGCATTGCACAAAATAAACATGAAGTAGCAAATCTGAAATAGCCAACACAGTTACACTAAAATAGCGATAACTCCTAGGTTATAATTCAGAATTCGAAGTTCCCGGATGCTATGGACAACTAGACACTTAGGGCTACAATTTATATTCAGTAACATTCTGCTAATTTTGACTGTAGCTAGGTTAAGCATCCTATTCTTTGCAGCTTAGCTGTTCTGGCAGCAACTAGATGTCAACATCTAATGGATGGAAACATGTTATAAATACACTGTAAAAATCTACAAAAATTAGAGATGAACCCTAAGCATATCTATAAAGTTCCTATCAATTTTCATGGCATATAATATTATTAGCATGGTGTTTCACTAATAAATGTGTCGATGTTACATTAATTCTGCAGTCTGAAAAATGCAGACCAACAGAGACTAAAAATGTGATATCTCACAGCTCGTGACTCGGAATCAGGATCTATCACTTGGGTTGGAAACTAGACTCAGTAGGCTAAAACTCTCTTTTGTATCATTTGTGTTAATTCTCAAGTTAATATGGTCGAAACCTCTGTGCAAAACATTACAGGCAGCATGAATTCATAAAACTATCACTTATAAGTTCATCAAAGTGGGCAATTAACATGCTATGGCATCATGAAATGTATCGAGGCTAATTTACAGCAAGTAGAGTAAATTTTCCAGTATACAAGTCAAATTTATCATGTCAAGTTCAAGTCACAAGATCTCGATTAATCACATGTATTTGATCATGATGTCTTTTCCTCATATATAAGTTCTATTCATTTTATTTGTGTCATGTATGTATATAGGCTTAGGTTTGAGTCAATTGATATTAATAATATGTCAAGAGTACGTCGAGTTAGCTCGTATAAACCCTCGATACTCCCAACGGAAAGGACACAAGGCAATTTAATGATAATAGAAGCAGAACTACTTGCATAAGAGATCAAAAATCTTGAACTAGAATAAATAACAGAGTTTAAGTGGACTTGCCTTTGTTTTTTAGACAGTTCAATATGAATAAAGAATAACGGGATCAGAATCCCAGGGAGCAATCCCAAGAACACGTGCTATGCCCCTGCGAGAAAACTCAAACAACAACAACAGCAAACAATAAGAGCTATCCCCACACTGGATCAGGCAAAACAGCAAACACCGGCTTCGAATTTGATGTGCCCAGAACACGGAACAACAAATGTGGCCAATCAGCAATCACCCCTCCACAACGGATCGAGGCAAACAGCGAACAACAAACGGGATTTGGTGTGCGCCGAACACGAGACAGCAAATGCGCCCCAATCAGACTGCAGCTCTACATCGGATTCAATCCAAAGCAGGAAACATCGGCTAGGATCGAGTGCGGCCAAACACGGGACAGCGATTTCGACGAATCGCGGCTCGTCTTCCTTCTTCTTCTTTACTCCAACTGAGCGAGAGAGAGAGAGTGCGGAGGGAACAGCGACCGGCGTGGTGCTCGGGGACAGCAGCGACGTTGGCCGGGAAGCGACGCAACACCAGGATGCCGTGAGTGAAAGCTTCGACGGCGGGAGCGACTGGCTCTGTTTCTGTGCTCGAAAACAAAGGAGGACGGCGACGGCGTCTTCGGGGCTTGGATGGCGGCGACGAGGCAGTGGGGAGCTCGCCGCGATGTGGGGGTCTTTGGAGATTGCTAGGGTGAGCGGTGAGGGACCACGGTGATGACAGCGACGAAGTTTGGGTTAATGGCAAAGTTGGGTTTCGGTGGAGCTTCGAGGAATTGGGTTCGACGAAGCTTTGGGTGAGGTCGGGGTGAGATGGTGGAGAGGTTGACGACGTTAATGGAGGTGGTGGTGTTAGCGACGGTGGAGGCGAAGTGGGTTGATTTGGTTTTGGCGGTTGAAGAAGGAAATGGTGAAGGGAGAAGAAACGGGAGAGAGAGAACGGGGTTGAGAGTGGGAACAGGATAGGGGAGTGAGAACGGGATAGAGAGTGGAGTTGGTTTAGGGTAGTTATGATTTGTGGGAGAGTGGGGGAGGATTGTTATGATAAAATAGTAGAGTAAATAGTGGGGAGTTAGAGATACGTGAGATTGAGGAGAGAAAAATCTAGGTTAGTAGTTAGGGGAATGTGGGTTGGGTAGAATGGATTTTGGATTTAATATCCAAAAAGATATGGGTTTAGAAAGATTCAAATGGCTTTGAAAGAATTGGGCTAATAAGATAATAAGGACAAAAATAGTAACAACAGTAGTATAAGAATAATAAAAAGCCACATAAGGCCCACAACAGATCGAGACCCAAACATGAATTAAAATAGAAAGAGTACACTACAAAATACAAGGAATCTGTACAATCGAAAATAGGGGTTACACAAAGCTTGCCCAAAAGATCCGTTCCCGCTTCCGAGCTTTGTTGCCCTGATTGATTCAACCTCCGGACACGAACTCTTAAGTTTCATGGTTGCCTTTTCCGGGTACAACCAAATCAGGATGTTCCCTCCCGATATTTGGAAGACTTCGTTTGTAACTGACCAGGGCCTATACTGCTACCGGGTCATGCCCTTCTGGCTAAAGAACGCCGGTGCAACTTATCAACGCCTTGTCAACAAGGTCTTCAGATAACAGATCGGCTGGAACATGGAGGTCTATGTAGACGACATGTTGGTAAAAAGCGTCAGCAAATTGGATCATGTCATCGATCTTCAGGTAGCCTTTGTTGTGTTAAGGAGACACAACATGTGACTAAACCCGAACAAGTGTGTCTTCGGCGTCTCATCCGGCAAATTTTTTGGGTTCATGGTTTGCCAAAGAGGCATAGATGCCAACCCGGAAAAGATTCAGGCCATACTCAACATGGCTCCCCCTTCCAGTGTTAAAGATGTACAGAGACTCACAGGACGTATCGCGGCTATAGGGTGTTTTCTCTCCAAGTCAGGAGAAAAATGTCTCTCGTTCTTCAAGGCCCTTAGAGAGACGAAAGGCTTTGAGTGGGGGCAACAGCAGTAGGAGTCCTTCGATCAACTCAAAGCCTATCTAGTCAACCCCCCACTCTTGAGCAAGACAAAGCCCGGGGAAGTCCTCTATATATACATCGCTACCTCAGAACAGACTCTTAGTGTCGTCCTGGTAAGAGAAGAAGATAAGATGCAAAAGCCAATCTACTACGTGAGTAAGGTCCTCAAGGATGTCGAACTCCGTTATCCAAAGGTAGAAAAGATGGCCTATGCGTTAGTCATGGCAACCCGAAAGCTCCGCCCCTACTTCCAGTCCCACTCGGTGGTCGTTCTTACCGACCAGCCACTCAAGCAAGTTCTCTATAAGCCCGAAACTTCGGGACGCCTTATGAAGTGTTCTATAGAGCTGAGTCAACATGATATCAAATATTAGCCCCGAACCATTATCAAGGCACAAGCCCTAGCAGAATTTATTGTAGAGAGCACTATTCCTGACCCCACAAGGCAATAGAGGAACCCCCATTTTGGATCGTGTATGTTGATGGGTCCTCGTGTGCTGATAGGAGCGGGGCTGGGGTCATCCTGACTAGCCCCGATGGCTTCATTCTTCAGTACTCACTCCGCATTAATTTTTGGGCATCAAACAACGAGGCTGAATATGAGGCTCTCATAGCCGGTCTGTGTTTGGCATGCAAGGCCGGGGCCCACCACATCAAAATATTCAGTGACTCACAGCTGGTAGTGAACCAGGTATCGGGAGAGTATGAGGCAAAAGATGATCGCATGGTCAAATATTTGGTCAAGGTCAAAGAGCTGCTTTTTGCTTTCAAAGATGCACAACTCCAACAGATCCCCCAAAAGGAGAATGTATAGGAAGATGCCCTCTCGAAGCTGGCCTCTTCTTCTTTCCAGGGATTAGAACAAACCGTCTTGATAGAAGTCCTCTTGAGTCCTAGCATCGAGGAAGAACGTCCCGAACCGATGGAGACGCTGCCCCTAGCACTCGGGGGGAATTGGATGAGGCCCTTGCTCGAATTTCTCAAAGATGGAATCCTCCTTCTAGACCCTGAAGAGGCTAGAAGAATCAGAACCAGAGCCAAGCGATACACGCTCATCGAATGGGTCATGTAAACGCTCTCTTACACTCAAGTGGACGACAGACCCTACTTGAGATGCCTCTCCCCTTAGGAGGCCTAGTATGCTCTAAAGGAGACTTATGAAGGGATGTGCGGTGCTCATTTGGGAGCAAGGTCCCTCGCCTGCAAAATCGTAAATTACGAATACTTCTGGCCCACACTCCTTAGCGATGCCGAACAGCACGTTCGCCAATGCGCCCCTGCCAAAAGTTATCAATAATTCGGCGCTTACCACAAGCTCAGCTCTCCCACTTATCCAACCTGACCCCTTTCGCAATGTGGGGAATGGACTTGCTCGGGTCGTTCCTTCCAGCGCTGGGCTAGCTGAAGTTTCTTTTCGTTACAATCGACTACATCTCCAAATGGATTGAAGTCGAGCCTCTAGTGACGATCACTGAGAACAGAGTCCAGCGGTTCTTTTGGAAGAACATCGTCTACAGATTCGGTGTACCACGAATCTTAGTAACAGATAATGGGACCCAATTTACGGGGGCCACCTTTCATAATTTTTGTACGGACCTAGGCATCCAACAACGATTCTCCTCGATATCCCACCCGCAATCCAACAGTCAAGTGGAGAACGCCAATCGGCAAATTCTCTCAGGCCTAAAGAAGAGGCTAGACAAGTCTGCCAAGGGATTATGGGTCGAGCAACTCCCCAATGTGCTTTGGAGCTACCGCACTACTAAGAGGACCCCCATAGGAGAATCTCCCTTCAACCTTACTTACGGCTCCGAGGCCGTCATACCACTGGAAGTTGGCCTACCTTCTCCCCGCTTGATTGCCTTCAATGAGGAGCAAAATTCGAACCAACTTCGGGGTAACTTGGACCTCATCGATGAGATCCGAGAAAGATCCTCCATCCATCAGAAGATTTATCGACGTAGGATTGAGCAGTCCTACAACAAGAAGGTCTGTCCCACTAATCTCAAAGAAGGAGATTTGGTGCTTAGAAAGCTATCGATTTCCTTTCCGAGCAAGAAGGCAAGCTATCGCCTAATTGGGAAGGGCCGTATAGGATCTTCAAGTTTTCCGCCCTGATGCTTATCACCTTGAAGACCCGGGGGGCAAGAGATTACCAAGGACATGGAATGCGGAACGCTTATTGAAGTACCAAGAGGGTGTTTGAACACTGTTCCAAGCAACTTCTAATCCTAGAGCATTTCTTAGTTTGTTCTTCCTCTTATTTAGTTAATTTTTTCAAATGTAATAATGGCTTACAACTCAGAAGCAGCCACTTAGTCATCTTTAATAATAGCAGTTTACTTTCTCAGAAAATCTATTGTCTCAAAGTTCTGGTTGTCTTACCCCGAAGCATACACTAAGTATGAAAACTCTCTTAACAACAAGTTCGGAGTCCAACATTTGGTTCAGGGCTATTTTAGCTACTTGCAAACAAGCAAGTACGAAGTAGCTCACCATTCGAAATTGCTCTCACAACTATTGAAACTCTTTTAACAACAAGTTCGGAGTCCAACACTTGATTCGATGCTATTTGAGCTACTTGCGAACAAGCAAGTACGAAGTAGCTCACCATTCGAAATTGCTCCCACAACTGTAGAAACTCTTTTAACAACAAGTTCGGAGTCCAACACTTGGTTCGATGCTATTTTAGCTACTTGCGAACAAGCAAGTACGAAGTAGCTTACCATTCGAAATTGCTCCCACAACTATTGAAACTCTCTTAACCACAAGTTCGGAGTCCAACAATTGATTCAATGCTACTTTAGCTACTTGCGAGCAAGCAAGCACGAAGTGGCTCTCCATTTGAAATTGCTCCCACAACTGTTGAAAACTCCTTAACACAATGTTATTAGGTGAAAGAAGCTCATTTGACTACAACATTGTTCGAACACTACAAATAATTTTATTCCGTTAAAATTCAAGATACAAGCCTTATTCAAAGATTGCTACAAACATTTTGTTCCACTGAAGATGGAGATACGAGTCTTATTCAAGGCTACAGGCTCCTACAGAACTAAAAAGCCTTGCTCTAACTCCTCCTAGGGAGTGGTACACTTCTATTAAGAGATACACGGGAGCGACAAGTGCTGTGCCCTCCCTCGTGGCCTTCGAAGGGATCTCCAAGCCTGCGAGTCGAGTGATACCATCGGGGCCTGTAGACCGAGCTGTCGCTCCAACAGATGCTCTGCTCGATGAGCTGGCCACCCCGCTTTGAGCATCCCCAGGATTTCACAAAAGAGGAGGCAAACGAAGTGCTAACTCATGGAACGATCTTCCTCGGGTGTACTCGCCCCGAGGACACGAAGTGCTTCTAACGTTACTCCCCTCAGAAAGCCGTTGTAGACGAAGATTCTCTGCCTCTAACTCCACGACCTATTGCTTGAGAGAGTCATCCATCACCCTGAGCTTCAAGCGAGGCACTCGGCCCGAACTTACCCTGCACGAGATATCGGAGATAGTCCTCCAAAGATGAGCTGCTTCTAGACTCTTCTCGAGCACCACATTCTTCAATCCGTCCCTCTCGGATCTCGCCTCGAATAAAGAGTGGCAAAGAAACTTGAGTCTCAAACCCTGGCTGACAACCATCGAAGGGCAGGCCTCCTCATCGCCAGGGGCACTTCGTGAATTCTCTCTTCGAGATGCCTCATCTCGATATCTCGGCGAGCTAAGGTCAATCTTAAATGACCTAACTCCCGCTCTGCTTTAAAAAGCATCTCCCGAGACCGAGTGATCCCTAACTTCGTAACGCCTAGCTTATAGCGGAGATCTGATACATCACTACCTCGGGGAAACCAATCAAAAAGAAATGTAAAATGCCCGAACTTCGAATAAGAGCTATAAGATAGTTCTGATTTCTAACTCTAAGGAGGCTAAGTACTGGATCCAAGGGGAGCTACAAAGTTGATCCTAAGTTCAAATGCTAGTAAACTGACGAACATTAAGCCTCACAGCCAAACACTAAGTCAAAAAAGCCCATTTCATTTCCAAAAAGAAGATACAGGAGCAGTGGTCAGTCAGCTATAAGGCATGAGTACAAAAGCGCTGAGAAAAAATAACAAGTGCAGATACAAAAGGTCAAGGAGCCACCTTGGGGGGGCTGCTTTGCGATTGCCTCCGGTACCTCCACGATCGTCGACTGAGGATCTGCCACGACATCCTCTTCTTCTTGTTCTTCTTCTTCTTCTTCTTCTTCTTCTTCTTCTTCTTCTTCTTCTTCTTCTGCCTCCACCGGCGCCCTCTGCCCCCTCGGCCACTTTGCCTTCAAGAATGGTGTACAAAATGTACCTCGAGCTGTCGAAGTCAGGGATACATGCTTCCACTTGTTTAAGGGCCCTGGCGTAGGACTGTTCAATGTTCGTATGCATATGAGCTTTCGCCTCGGCCCTAATCGCCTCCGCAGCCGCTTCCACTGCCGCTTCCTTCTTTCTCGCCATGTCTTCGGCAGCCCTCATGGCCATTTTCCTCTCCTTGTCAGCCCTCTCCCTTTCCTTGTCTTCCCTCGCCATCTCCAGAACGGTTTGCTCGTTCGCCTTCGCCAAAGCAGACTCAAGAACGCTGATCTGAGCGGCCTAAGACTCTGACAGATGCTGCCCCGCCTCGTACATCTTTACGGCCTTGGCTCTCTCTGACCGATCCTTGTCGCTCACCGCTTTGAGCTCCTTCCCTTGTTCGGCGAACTGCTCCAAAAGGTGGCTAAAGTGGCACATGATCTACAAAAATAACAAGGGAAAAACAAGTTTAGCGCAAGGGAAATTCATATGTTTCAAGAGTCCAAATAACTACTCACAGACATGGCCGCCCTAGCAATCTCGAGGGTATTGTCGCCCACGTTCCTTGCCTTCAACGCTACTCGATCCTTTGGGGTCGGTAAGTGATGAATCACCTGCATGCCCATGACAGAGTCCCCTAGGAAGCCGTCATGCTTCATCACTCGCCAATCAGGAACGAAGAGCCTATTGTGCTCCTCGATAAGAATCGTCTCTGCCTCGACGGTAAGTGGTGGCGCCTCGAGCGCCAGTGCAACACCGAGGGTGAATTCTGCGGCTAAGGGGTCAGGAGGGGTAGACGGGACAAGAGTGACAGACGGCAGACGGAGTGGAAGCGGGGGATTCCAAGTCAACCGTTGGGGCTGCTGCCGCTGAGCCCTTCGTAGTTCGGCCTGACGATGGCCCCACCATCGTTCTCTCCCTCTTCTTGTTATCGATGCCCTTCCCACCTACTCCTCCTTGATCAAATAACATCGCTCGAAAATCCATATCAGGGGCCTCTACTAGAACAAAGGACCAAAAATTAGCCCACAAAAAAAGAAAGATTAGAAGAAAGTAAAAAACGAAGTGAAACATCTGAAGCATACTGGGGTCGATCGGACTGAGACCCCCACCGAAGGGAACCTCCTCGGTCATATCCTTCCAACTCAAGGTTGGGCGATCGAGGAGTTTCGATACGACCTTTTTTTTCTCCGGATTCATTATGGGCTCGGCACATCCTCCCTCCATCTCGTAGGAAAATCCCACGGTTTGCTACATCGGATCAAGAAATATTTCTCTTTCCAAAACTTGATGGAGTCCGGGTTCTTGATCAACTTAACACCCCGTCGTGGATACAAATAGTACCAGTACTCCATTTTGCTCATGCGATTGATTCGATAAAGACTACGGAGGATGCTGAGCTGGGGCTCAACCCCCACTGCTTGGCACTGGAGTATGAAGCCAGTGACATGACGCCACATGTTTGGCATGTACTGAACAGGACTCAGTCCATACCACCGCAATACCTCAGTCACGAATGGCGGTAGGGGTAGATGAAGACGGCGTTGAGCACATCAAAAGGGAAGATGCACGTATCTGGCGAGGTTGCCGAACACGCTCGAAACCCCAAACCCGAAAGAAGGAGGGTAAACTCCGCCGGTACCATAAAGCTTCTTCTGATGCGCAGTAAATCCCTCTCCGTGAGAACCGAAGGGATGTTGTCAACCTCGAAGCATTCCCTCGGCTTGTTCTCCTCGTACGAAGCCGAGCTTTTGTAGACCACCTTGGTGAGAAGATCGTCGGAGTACTCTCTGACTCTCCCGAGGCTAGACAGATTAGACGGTAGCCTTCCCAACTCTCCCGCTCTCCTCACCTCCTCTACTATTGTCTTGACAACCAACGACCCAACCACCTCCTTCCCCTTGTCCATGGTTAGGGGGACTATTAATAGCTGATCACTCCCTTGGTCCGAGGTGGAGGTCTCATTCCCAGACGACATCCTAGACATCTCGTAAAATATACAAAATAAAATATATATTTACCTTGATGGAGGAAAGCACTAATGATTGGCCGCGAATGCCAGCTCAGCCACCTAGCAGTAGAAGTTTCTGCCAAGAGTAAAAAGAAAGAATGAGGAAATGAGGGGAAGGATGGAGACATATAGTAAAAGTGGGGGCGCCGCTTGGGCTTCTGAGAGCTTTAGGCCCTCGAAACCGCTAGAAAGCCCATCAGAATGCTAAACGACAGAATTCGTAAAGGCAAGAACACGATACGACGCCCAAAACTCGTTGACCAGGCAGATCGCCTCATGATTCGTGCCTGATCTCAATCAACGGCTCAGATCACGCCACGTAGCTCAGATCTACAATCCGAGGATCCGAACTACCGAGCCGGAAAATGGAGAAAAACATCGCCTCATCATTCGCGCCTGATCTCCATCAACGACTCAGATCATGCCACGTAGCTCGGATCTACAATCCAAGGATCCGAACTACCGAGCTGGAAAATGGCAAAAAACATCGCCTCATGATTCGCGCTTGATCTCCATTAACGGCTTAGAACACACCACGTAGCTCAGATCTGCAATCCAAGGATCCAAACTACCGAGCTAGAAAATGTCAAAAATTATTGCCTCGTGATTCGCACCTGATCTCGATCAACGGCTCAGAGCATGCCACGTAGCTCGGATCTACAATCCGAGGATCCGAACTACCGAGCTGGAAAATGGCAAAAAACATTGCCTCGTGATTCGCGCCTAATCCCCATTAATGGCTCAGAGCACGCCACGTAGCTCGGATCTACAATCCGAGGATCCGAACTACCGAGCTGAAAAATGGCGAAAAACATTGCCTCATGATTTGTGCCTGATCTCCATCAATGGCTCAGACCATGCCACGTAGCTCGGATCTACAATCCGAGGATCCGGACTACCGAGCTGGAAACTGACGAAAAACACCGCCTCATGATTCGCGCTCGATTTGAATCAATGCCTCTAGTCACGCCACGTAGCTCGGATCAACGATCGGAGGATCCGAGCTACCGAGCGTGAAAGTGGAGAAATCACTTAGCTCCCGATGCGCGCCTAAAATCCGAGCGCTCAGATAGAGCCACGTCATCTATCGCCAGATCCATCGTCTGATTGTTCGGAAATTAACGCCAGCGATATGATCGACGCTCCAGATTGCGCCACGTCGATATTCAATTGATTAATTCTTTTATTTTTATTATTAATTCGAATAATTATATAAAAATTGCGAAAAATAATTAAAAATTATAAAAAATAATTATAAGTTCGGGAAAAATATTCTTGAACTCCTGAAAAAATAATTATTTATTGAGATGATTAATTGATGCTTTTTGAAAATAGATTGTTGTTTCGCAAAGTTGAATGAATGATTCAAAAAATAATTAAAAAATTAGAAAAATCCAAAAAATTTGAAAAATCATTTTGGGCATCTTGCAAGCTCAGATCGATACCGTCACACCTCGAGCAAAATCCAAAATCCCTTAAGAACCCTGATAAAATCGCGTACACCATTAGAACAATAAAAATACTCCTTAAAGGCTGTTAAACTCAAGTCTAAGGGAGTGGGGGCTCGTGATATGGTTAAAAATGGGATTAAATCAAGATCGTTCAAATCGGGTACGAATCTTAAAGCTCTCAGGGGTAAAACGGTATTTTCCACCACAAATGGGTCTGGATTGGGAACTGGGTCTTTATTCAAAGCTCAATAATCCAAAAACGGATCTGTCCGGTTGGGTATGGATAGAAACCCGTTACAAACCAATTCTGATATTTAAAAAGTAATTCAAATTCATGGTTATCTCTAAGAGGCAGTTTAAACTGCCTCTCTTATCATGAAACGAGTTTAAACTCTCTCACATGAACATAATCAATATGCAGAGATAACCAATAATTATTATTCCCCAAGAAATACAAAGATTACAAAAAGATTACAACTCTCGATCTCTCTCCCTCACCTTTGAAACACTCGACACAATCCCCTCTTGAAGTTGAACAATGATAACGACTCGCCAATTATCTTTAATCAGTTATGAACCATAGAGTCTACAGACATATATATAGACCACAAGTAAACCCTAAAAGATAAACACGAATCCAGCTTATTGGGCCTAAATCCAGTCAGCCCAAATAACACACAGCACCGCTGACGGTCGACCGCACCCCCAGGTCGGTTGACCGCAATGTGTAAAGTCCAATCCTGAAGCCCTAGTCGGTCGACTGTACGATCGACTGTCCCGCTCTCTGTTGAACCCTGTACACTCGAAGATACCTTGCATCCAAGTTGCAGTCGGGTAGTCGGTGGGGTGGTCGGTCGACCGCACCCCAGGACAGTCGACTGCAACTCTCCAGCTGCACTTCTTCTAATTGTTGTTGCATTATATTATTATCTTCGTATTCTCCTCTTCTTCTCCAACTTCAATTACTCCGTGCCTAAGTGTGTTTAAGTCCACAATCCTAACAAAACCATGATTGGAGAGTCATTTGAAAAATTTTCATGTTTGTTGCAATATAAAAATCGTTTATAATATCTTTGTACTGAGTAACAACATTTAGTAAATCGAAAGTAGAGTTTCATTGGTGTTTAACATCTTTAAGAAATTTTATAAAATTTATTCCCCTAGCTTTACACCATTCTTTAAATTCTTGAAGCGTAGGCCCACTCAAAGTAATAAAATGTATACAATTTCTAATTGCAATTATATATGAATCGGCTACTTTCAATGCACCTTGTACACATAAATTTAAAATATGACACACATCTAACATAAACAATTTTATTACATGGATGAGCTAATTGTGTTTTTAATGTACTAATCGAAGCATTATTGTTAGATGCATTATCAAAATTAATAGTAAAATTTTTATCACGAATATTATATAAATCATAAACTTCTAGAATACGTGTTGCAATAACTAGTCCACTATGGGGGTACGGCAAAGCGGCTAGTGAGATGATTTGCTTTTGAATCATCCAATCACTATCTATCTAATGAAAAGTTAAGCCCATCATCGGAATAACGTTACAACATTTCGAACCATTGGAAGTTAACAATACTCTACATGTTAAAGAATACAAGAGTGCAATTAAAGTGCCTTTCATTTCGTTGTAAAGTTAAAAACAATCGGACTTGAGTGTGTTGCTAGGAATTCTTTTAGAATTTGGATTTAGTGCATTTTGGTTAAATGTCTCTATGGTCCTACTCTCGGAATAGGAAAAAGGTAACTCATCCTTAATAACTAATTTGGCCATTTTCCGATGAACAATTTCGGAATCATAGGGGTGGCTATCTGTTTGTCAGGTCCTAGGATTATTTTTTGTTGTGATTGTTGGTCATGTACTAGTGCGGAGTGTACATTTAAAATGTGTCGTTTAATTATACCTGTTTTCCACCCTTCTTCCATTTGTAACTCTTGCTATAAGTTTTACAAATCTTATGTCATATACTACAATTCTCCTCGTCGGGGATAAAGTCATAAAATTTGTGTCAATCAATATTTTCCCCTGTAGTTTTTCTACTAGAAGTGGGTTGTGTGGATTCAGTTGCATGTGTTTGTATGTCACTAGTATGCATTTCTTGTTCAATATTCAATACAATTTTTCTTTCTCTTTCCTTCCTAACGAACTAAACAATGGGGCGAAGTTTTTGTCGTGTGGAGGAACATCGTGAGAACCTATGTCAAGCATAGGTTCATATTCGGGCTCTAATTGTGGGACTATTGAAGGCCAACAAGACGAACTGGTGGAATCTTGTCCACTTTGGCTACGACCGCTACCTCGTGATCTAGACATGATAAATGGTTTGTACTAGTAGTGTATGTAAAAAAATGATTTCTAGTGTTTAAATAGTGTATGTGGCAAAATAAAAAATAATATATGAGGTATATGTTGAAAAAAAAACATAAAAAACAATGAGAGGGTTGTGTGTGTGTGTGTAAGAGAGAGAGGGAGAGAGTAGCGAAAAACCAACAAACAAATATGATAAAGAAAACTACAAAAAAAATAAAGAATTGAGAGTGTTGAGAAATTTTAATACTGTACTTCATGAATAATCGTACATAAAAATAAGAGAGAAAATAATAGTAGAAGTAGATGTAGTCGATGGAGTTTGTTGTAGACGTAGTCACATAGTCATAGAAAGAGATAGAGATCTTTTTTGATGAGATAGTTTGTAGTAGATGTAGTTGAGAGTGTTGAATCAATACGAATTCGATACGATCGAAATTGTTCACTTCTTTGTTGCTTGCTTCTTTGTTGAATGAACTTGATTGAATTTAGTAGTAGTAGTAGAGGGAGTAAGGGAGTATGGTGTGAAAAAATTTGATTGAAGTTAGGGGGTTTTATAAGCAACCCTCCCCCCCCCCCAAAAAAAAGCAACAAAGACAGTAGTAGCAGCAGCAGTCAAGCAATGGTCGACCCGCACGGGTCAAACGTTTGACCCGTTCATCTCTTAACCCGACAGGTTGGCGGGTCGAGTTGAGCGGGTCAAATTTTGATTTTCCCCGACCCAGGTCGACCCGGTAAAGGTTTCAGGTTCGACCCGAATCCGAACTGGTTCAAGGCGTCGTGGGTCAAGTGGAGCGGGTCACGGGTCGACCCGACCCGGATGCCATCCCTAGGCACAATATAGTTCAAGTACATATAATGGCATGTTTACCTGGATCTACTTCTTGGAGTGTTATCTGGTTGGTTCTCAAAGTTGGCTTTGGTTGCACCATCAACATTGGTTTGCATTTCATCCGTTGATGTTGTTGCTGACCTCCTTCTGCTGCACATTAGTAAATGATGGTTAATTCTTTTGTTTGAAATTGATGGAGAGAAAAAATCAGAAGGATTAATACAAATAATACATGTTTTTTTACCTAGATCTCCTTGGAGTGGAGTCATTGTCATTGTTGAGCATCTCTTCCACTAGTTTTTGTCTCCTGTTACTCCTGCCTATGCCTCTGCAGAGATATTTGACTCTTGCTGCCACTTTTTTACCCCATCCCTTCTCCCTCTAATGAAGCATATTCTTAGGATTAGGGGGTCTTCCACACAAGCCTCCTCTTTTAGCTGGCATTAGAAGATGATTTTCATGATGCTTGAAATTGTGTCCTGGTTGAAGGCACCATCTATAATTTAGTTTTGCCCAACCTTTTCCCATCTTAGTTACATTTCCCCCCTCATCACCAGCTTTGTTTCTTGCCTGTTAAGCCTACCAATTTCTTTCCTATAGGGTGGGGGCAAGGACTTATACAGATCATACCTTTTTATCCATAGTGTCTTATTAGGCATGGAATTAATAGCATACGTGTAAGCCTTCATGTAGGTTTCAAGATGGTAACACTCATTCACATAATTTTCAATCTTGTCTTAATGATAGAAGATGGTCATAGCTGCATGCACACATGGGATACCTGTCACATCAAATACCCTAAAGGTGCACTTTCTATCCCTCATATTTACTACATGAGTTATGCCATGCACATCAACTTCAAACACTCAGGATCTTAAAAACTTTATTTTTATATATATATACACGCATTCATGTTCTATTTTGAAGGAATTCATGAAAAAGCTATTTTTATCAATTCAAAGTGGTTTTTGATTGGTTTTGTGAACTCTTATATACTCTACAAGTCGTATTTGATCATATCAGAAATATACTTTTTACAGATTTCGTTTTTATAAAGTAAATCTTTGTATCGGTTGATACATGCACAACCCAAACTGCAGCCTGTAGGTGTGACAATCGACTGGTATGTTTCGACAGTCGATCGTCGTGATCCTGGCTGTAGTGTTTTCTTGATGTTTTGGATTTTCGTTCGGAACAGTCGACTGACCCATTTTTGCAGTCAACTGACTTTGCTCTGTTTTGACGTTGTCTCGAAGTTTTTGGATTTTTGCTCTGGACAGTCGACCGATGACTTTTATAGTCGACTGGTACGACTTAGAATTATTTTAAATGAAGTTTTGGGTTTTCGTTCTGGACAGTCGACCAACTCTAGTTTGCAGTCGACTAATTCTGATGTGTCTTGAGATATTTGATGCTATTTTAAAATGAATGATTCTTTAAATGATTTTATCTATAACTTACTATCTTATACCTTATCTCCTACTGAACATATGTTTTCAAGTTGTTTTTTTATTGATAATGGGAGTTTGGTTCAGATATTTGAGTGTGAGTCTCTAGAGGGTGTGTGTGACCCTAGTATACCGGCATTTGAGTTATTGTGTTTTGGGCATGTTGAGGCATATTTGTTGATCAGTTTTTGAGTTAAGTCTGGTAGGGTACACAATCTCTAGGAGGTTCGAAATTAACTTAATTAACTTAAAAAGATAAGGACAGGCACTAGTGGTGATATAATGAACGAGAATATGGGTTATGGACCTCAGTATGGCTTACGGTGTGAGATAATCCCTGAAATTATCCTGGTGTGAGTGAAATAGTCTCCGGAATTACTTGTGGTGTGGGATTGATCTCCAGAATTATTGGGGTCGAGGCGACGCTCATGTGGTATTCGTGTGATGAGGTGTCATAGCTTGCGGTGTGGGGTGTTCTCGAAGATTCCCAGGTGTGAGCGAAATAGTCTCCGGAATTATCTGTGGATAGAGTTTAATCTCCGGAATTATCGGGGCATGGGCTAATACTCATAGTTTATCTATATCTCGAAGTAGTCATCGTGGTAGGATTAGTTGCATGGCAGGGGATTAAACCCTATAAAGTGGAGATGTTAAGGGCTTGCACCGGGTCTATGTAGAGTGGGATGCATAGAATCTGACAAGTACGATTAGAGAGTCAGCATACAGTATTGTGTTTTCTTGATTTAGTTTATGCATGTGTTTTTTCTGTTTTTCTACACTTGATACTTAGTCTAGCTACACTTGATGTTTTTCATATTTCATTGTTATTTCTTATTTCATTTATTCTTGTCTCTAGTACATGTTTATGATTCTATGTTTCATGTTTTATTTATGCCGCTTTTGTTTTTATGTCACTCACACCGTTATGGCTGACCCCTGTAGTTTTGAGGGTTAGGGTTATCTCTAGCCTCATGTTTTACAGGTGTTTACCTATAGCATTGGGATTTGGATGCATGAGATAGAATTGATGTTATAAAGCTTATGAAAATTGTAAAGAAGGTGTTGTAATGAAAAGACTACAATTCAAGGTGTTTATTTTTCCGCTGTGTTTTGTAATGAACTAATATAATAAAGATGAAAGAAAAATTTATCTGTATTTTTGGCTATGTTTAATATTATAATTGAAGTTGATGCTGGAAATTGTACCATGTATTTCTAAGATATCAAATTAGAAATTCGAGGCGCTACAGTGATTGGTATCAAAACATGCTTCAATAATAGTAATCGACATGGTATAAAAAGAAACCTAGGTGTGGACACTAAAGCGCGAGTACCTAGGTGTAGACATTAGAGTGTGAGTATCATATAGAGCTAACGCATGATGTTTTGATTGTGGTTTTGCCATGGGGTATTGATATGAATATGAATTGTGTTGTGATGCTCTAACTTTACCCTCGTTTTGCAGTATTCCAAAAAATGGCAGGACCCAGGACCAGAAATGGTGCTAATGGTGATGGGGCTGGTAGTTCCCATGGGGCTGGATTTGATCTTGAGACTGAGATTTTCAGGGTGTATCAAACCTTGAATGCATTCATGGCAGCTAATATGGCGCAGAATCAGAATCAGAATCAGAATCACGGGGCTAGACCAGTGTTTGTTAATGTTGATCCTATCAAGCAGATTGGGTCCTTCAAGCGGATGAAACCGCCAGTGTTCGTGGGGCAGTCTGATCCGAATGAGGCTGATGACTGGATTAGACAGATGGAGATGGTCTTTGAAGTCTTGGAGGCCCCAGAAGTCAACAAGGTGAAATTGGCTGCTATGCAATTAGAGAAGGATGTTGGCGTCTGGTGGCAGTCAGTGAAGAGAACCTTTGGAGATCAGCAAGTAACTTGGGAAGCTTTTATGGATGAGTTAAGGGATCGTTTCTTCCCTCTGGATATTCAGGAGAAGAAGGTGACGAAATTATTGAATCTGCAGAAGGGTAACATGACAGTGCGTGAATATGAGACTAAGTTCGCTCAGCTGTCAAGGTATGCACCAGAGCTGATTGTTGATGAGGCGAAGAAGGCCAAGAAATTTGAGTAGGGCTTGAGGCCGAATTTGAGGTCGAGGATGATTCCTTTGGGCATAAGGAGGTTTGATAAGCTGGTCAGGAGAGCAGCTATGACAGAAGAGGATATGGATCAGTTCCAGAAGAAGCAAGAGACCTAAAACAGGAACAAAAGGCCAGCAATTAGTCAGGGTGGGAAGAAATTTCCAGTGAAGCAGAGCAAGTTCAGTAAGCCAGAATAGTGGGCACCTGCATCTCAAGAGGTGACTTGTTCGCACTGTAAGGAGGCGGATCACTACAGGTCAGCGTGTCCCAAATTGGCGAAGCAGACTTGTTTTCAGTGTGGGCAAGCAGTGCATTCTAAGCCTTACTGTCCACAGTTGAGGAAGGGTGGTCCAAGCAGAGACAAATTTTAGAGGCAAGGGTGAGTGTTCGCACTGACTGTGGAGGATGTGGGCAACTCAGAAGATGTGATTCAGGGTATGCAAGAATTTTGAATTTTGTTTTATTCAATGTATTAAGTAAAACTTTGTTGAGAATAAATTGGAGATTTGAGTATCATTCTTCATGTAACCGGATTTGTTTTGGTTAATGGAATTAAAGCAAAAGTTTTATTTGATACTGGTTCTTCGCATACTTTTGTGTCGCCCAATTTTGCAAAGGTCTTAGGTGCAGAGTCTAAGTTGTTTCCAGGCAGGGTCTTGTCAGTGGCAATGCCGTCAGGTGAAGAATTTATTGCTGATCGATATTTCGAGGGCTGTGATATCGAGATTGGCGGGAGATTATTCAACATTGATCTTATTGAGTTGCAAGTCTTAGGTGTGGATGTGATCGTGGGTATTGATTAGATGGCAATGTATGATTCCACAATTGAATGCAAGCAGAAAGAATTGTTAGTGAAAGCACCAGGTGGCCCCGCAGTGACTTTTCAAGGAAAGAAGAAAGTTTCAAAAGTGGCTGCAGTGGTATCCAAGTTGATGATTCCAGATGAAGTCAGAGGCATTCCAGTTGTGAGAGATTTCCCTACAGTGTTCTTGGAGAATTTGCCAAGATTGCCGCCACAGCGCGATTTGGAGTTTTGTATAAATGTTCAGCCGGGGAGTGCTCCGATTTCTAAAGCTCCGTACAGGATGGCACCTGTAGAGCAAGATGAAGTGAAGAAGCAGATTGAGGAACTGCTGAGTAAAGGTTTTATCAGGCCGAGTTCTTCACCGTGGGGTGCACCAATGTTGTTATTCAAGAAGAAGGATGGGTCAATGGGGATGTGCATTGACTATCGGGAGTTGAATAGGGTGACTATTCTAAACAAGTATCCACTTCCACGGATTGATGATCTGTTCGACAAGCTTCGGGGAGCAGCTGTGTTTTCGAAGATTGATTTGAGATCAGGGTATCATCAGGTTCGAGTCAAGGAGGAAGATGTGAGTAAGATAGCTTTCAGGACTCGTCATGGACTCTATGAGTTTTTGGTGATGCCATTTGGGTTGACCAATGCACCGGTAGTATTCATGGATATGATGAATCGGATTTTAAGGCCATTTATTAACTCCTTCGTTGTTGTTTTCATTGATGATATTTTGGTGTATTCGAAGTCGGAGAAGGATCATTCTATGCACTTGACAGAGGTATTACAGAAATTGCAGGAGCATAACTTGTATGCCAAGTTGTCGAAGTGTGAGTTTTGGAAGTTTGAGGTAGCTTTTCTTGGTCATATCCTTTCTAAGGAGGGAGTGGCCACTGATCCTCAAAAGGTTGAAGCAGTGAAGGATTGGCCCAGGCCAGCGATTGTGAAGGAAGTCAGGAGTTTCTTGGGTTTGGCTGGGTACTACAGGAGATTCATCCAGGGCTATTCTCAGATTGCAGTTCCCTTGACAGGTTTGACCCGGAAGAATGTGGCATTCGTATGGACTGATAAGTGTGAAACGAGTTTCCTTGAGCTAAAGGAGAGGTTGAAGACTGCACCTATCTTAGCTTTGCCAAAAGTTGGGAAGGATTATGATATCTACAGTGATGCGTCTCTCAGAGGTTTGGGGTGTGTCTTGATGCAAGAAGGCAAGTTTATTACTTATGGTTCGAGGCAATTGCTTCTGCATGAGAAGAATTATCTGATGCATGATCTGGAGTTAGCAGCTATTATCTTTGCCTGGAAGCAATGGAGGTATTATGTATATGGTGAGAAGGTCAACATGTACGCTGACCACAAGAGCCTGAAGTATATTTATCAACAGAAGGATTCAAATCTTCGGTAGAGGAGGTGGTTGGAAGTGTTGGAAGAAATTCATCCTGAGATCAAGTATCATCCGGGCAAGGCGAATATGGTAGCTGATGGACTTAGCAGGAAGAGTAGTTTATCAATTTTGATCACTACTTAGAGTGAGTTGGCAACAGAGATTGATCGGGCAGGTATCGAGGTGGTACTGTAGAGTTTGGGGGCGTCTTTGGCTCAGTTGAGGCTGCAGCCTTCTTTGAGAGAGAGGATTGTGGAAGGTCATAAATCAGATGCAAAGATCCAGAAGATGTTGCAATAGTTTTCCGATGGCAAGTCAGAGTTCCGTATCCAAGATGGAGTGCTATGGATGGGTGAGAGGTTGTGTGTTCCGGAGAATGCAGACTTGAGAGAGAGTATCTTGCAGGAGGCATACAGTACTTTGTTGTCAGTACATCCTGGAGGCACAAAGATGTACAAGGACATCAAACCGCACTTTTGGTGGTCCGGTATGAAGAAGGATGTGGCAGATTTTGTGGCGAGGTGTCTACTTGTCAGCGGATCAAAGTAGAAAATCAGTGACCTGGAAGTTTGTTGCAGCCTTTGCCCATTCCGCAGTGGAAATGGGAGAATATCGACATGGATTTCATTACAGGTTTGCCAAGGAGTGCGAAGGGCAATAACTCGATTTGGGTTATTGTTGACTGTTTGACCAAGTCAGCTCACTTTTTGACCATGAAGATTACTTGGTCGTTGAAAAAGTTGGCAGAAATGTATATAGATGAGATTGTGAGACTTCATGGAGTTCCTGTGTCGATTGTGTTCGGCAGGGATGCGAGGTTCACTTCAAGGTTTTGTAAGAGTCTGCAAGAGGCTTTGGGTACCAAAACTGATTTCAGTACCGCTTTTCATCCGCAGACTGATGGTCAGACTGAAAGGGTAAATCGGGTATTGGAAGATATGCTGAGGGCTTGTGTTATGGATTTCGGTGGTAGTTAGGAGAGGTACCTGGGATTGGTTTAGTTTGCTTATAACAACAGTTATCATGCGAGTATCAGGATGGCTCCGTATGAGGCACTGTACGGGAGGAAGTGCAGGACGCCTGTTTGTTGATATGAGGTTGGCGAGAGGAAAATATTTGTTCCCGAGATTGTGCAGCAAACATCGGAGAAGGTTGAGTTGATTCGCAAGAGGTTGGTTGAAGCTCAGAGTCGGCAGAAGAGTTATGCAGACACTCGAATGAGGGACTTGGAGTTTGAGGTTGGGGATGCAGTTTTCCTCAAGGTGTCTCCGACCAAGGGAGTGATCAGGTTCGGTAAGGGAGGCAAGTTGGCGCCAAGGTACATTGGGCCATACAGGATTTTGGGGCAGATTGGTAAGATGGCATATAGGTTGGAGCTTCTAGAGGAGTTGGCGCAAGTGCATGATGTGTTCCATGTGTCGCTATTGAGGAAGTATGTGCCGAATCAGAGTCATCAATTTGTGGAGGTTCCTGAAGGTCTACATGTGAACTTGAGTTACAAGGAACAGCCTGTAGAGATCGTTGATCGTAGGGAGAAAGTTCTAAGGAGCAAGGTGATACCTATGGTCAAGGTGTTGTGAAGGAATCAGCAGTTCGAGGAAGCTACTTGGGAGCCGGAGGATCGCATGCAGAAGGATTTTCCTGAGCTTTTTGTATGATTGTATCTCTTATATGTGATTGTAATTCTTTTGTATAGCTATACCTTTGAGCTGAGTGGTATTTCTTTTATTTGATTATGTTCTCAAATGCAACTGTATTCTTTGAAGTATGTTTCCATTCATGAGATTTGCATTCCTTTCGTTCGTATATTTGCTTGGACCCTATCAGTGGTAGTTCTGAGGACAGAACTCTTCTAAGGAGGGAGTGATGTAGTACCCCGTATTTTTCTAAATATTGTTTTGAGAACATTAAATAAGTTAAAATGGTTTTTGGTGATTTAATAGAAATTTATATAAAAATTTATCTTTTTACACGTGCAAATAATTTCTCGGGAGGTTCAAAAGCCAAATTTGTTTTGGGGAAACTCATTATTTATGATTTGAGATTTTTTTGTAATTTTTTTAGATTTTTCGGATAATAATTGGACTCATTTGCAAATATTTCAAAAAGAAGAACTTTTGTACAAAATTACCAAATGGGGATGAAACTCCAGATTTTTGGATTTTTGGGCTGGAAATAATGCCTAGTCAATTCAGGAGTAAAGAGTTTGCATTTTGTTTCAACACATTTGATATATTTTACAAGTTTTGATAAAAGAGGATATTTTTGCAAAATTGCTATTTAAAGGGATGAAATTGCAAAATTATTTTCTGGGTTTTTCCTACAGTGCCGGCTGATGCTAGTGGGGGATCTTTTTTATTTTTGAACCCAATTTAATTGGTTTTAACTAATTTCATAGTATGGGGATCTATTTATGTAAAGGTATATTTAAAAAGAGTATTTTGCAAATGTGTTCAAAAACTCTAGAATCTTTAAATTCCAGCCTATTTAGGGCGTAATGCAGCCGTCATCTTGCTGCACAACACAGGGAATTTCTTATTTCTTATTATTTTGAAGTTCTAAAGAGAAGATCTTGGATCTCTTGCTAAGGTGAGGCTTTTCTTACTTTCTTTTCGTCTTCGTTCGATTCTTTCAACAAGGTGAGTGATATAATTTGTTTTGTTTTGTTCTTTGAATGTTGTATGTGGTGTTTCATCTATTAGAAAGCATGCTAGGGTTTGGTATGAATATATATATGATGGATTGGATGAATTGATGAATTAAAATTGGATCTTTTATGAAACCCTAAGTTTATTATGAGTAGAATTTGCATGTGGATGATTTGAGATTGTTAAATAACCTAATATAAATCATGAATAGGCTATTTCTTTTGGATTATTGCTGATTGGATTGAGTATGGGAAATGTTATGCCTAAATTGATTAAAGATGAAATTTTGACTATTTATGAGGTTGAATGAGTGCATCTTGATTATGGTAAGGTTAAATTGGTTTATGTTCATGAGTTAACTATTTCAAATAATTGTGGATGAGTTTGAGGAATTTTGAGAATGACTAATGAATTAAAGATCATGTTTTGAGGAGTGGAGTTGTGATAACTAGATTTGGATTGGATGCCTTATGACTAAATTGGAGATTTCGCGATTTTATGAAGTTTTTACTTGGATTTGAATTTCTCAATTATTAGAGATCTAATCTGAACATTTATCTATTTTCTAAATCGAGGATTAGTGAATTTTCTTTGGTGCACAAACATGCACGAACACTCCTACATGAATATCTTATTTTGTTGTATTGAAGATTTTGGTTATATTTCAACTTATTTTGGTATTACTATGGTTTGGAACAAAATGCGAAGGTCTTTTGATATAGGATTGATTCTTAAAAACTCTATTTATATATATATATATATATATATATATATATATATATATATATATATACACACACACGCATTCATGTTCTATTATGAAGGAATTCATCAAAAAGCTATTTTTATCAATTCAAAGTGGTTTTTGATTGGTTTTGTGAACTCTTATATCCTCTACAAGTCGTATTTCATCATATCAGAAATATACTTTTTACGGATTTTGTTTTTATAAAGTAAATCTTCGTATCGGTTGAAACATGCACAACCCAAACTGCAGCCTGTAGGTGTGACAATCGACTGGTATGTTTCGACAGTCGATCGTCGTGATCCTGGCTATAGTGTTTTCTTGAAGTTTTGGATTTTCGTGCGGAACAGTCGACTGACCCATTTTTGCAGTCAACTGACTTTGCTCTGTTTTGACGTTGTCTCGAAGTTTTTGGATTTTCGCTCTGGACAGTCGACCGATGACTTTTATAGTCGACTGGTACGACTTAGAATTATTTTAAATGAAGTTTTGGCTTTTCGCTCTGGACAGTCGACCGACTCTGGTTTGCAGTCGACTGATTCTGATGTTTTTTGAGATATTTGATGCTATTTTAAAATGATTGATTCTTTAAATGATTTGATTTATAACTTACTATCCTATACCTTATCTCCTACTGAACATATGTTTTCAAGTTGTTTTTTTTTATTGATAATGGGAGTTTGGTTCAGATATTTGAGTGTGAGTCTCTAGAGGGTGTGTGTGACCCTAGTATACCGGCAGTTGAGTTATTGTGTTTTGGGCCTATTGAGGCATATTTCTTGATCAGTTTTTTAGTTAAGTCCGGTAGGGTATACCATCTCTAGGAGGTTCGAAATTAAATTAATTAACTTAAAAAGATAAGGACAGGAACTAGTAGTGATATGATGAACGAGAATATGGGTTATGGACCTCAGTATGACTTGCGATGTGAGATAATCCCCGAAATTATCCAAGTGTGAGTGAAATAGTCTCCGAAATTACCTGTGGTGTGGGATTGATCTCCGAAATTATCGGGGTTGAGGCGATACTCATGTGGTATTCATGTGATGAGGTGCCATAGCTTGTGGTGTGGGGTATTCTCGAAGATTCCCAGGTGTGAGTGAAATAGTCTCCGGAATTATCTGTGGATAGAGTTTGACCTCCGGAATTATCGGGGCATCGGCTAATACTCATAGTTTATCTATATCTCGTAGTAGTCATCGTGGTAGGATTAGTTGCATGGCGGGGGATTAAACCCTATAAAGTGGAGACGTTAAGGGCTTGCACCGGACCTATGTTGAGTGGGATGCATAGAATCCGACAAGTACGCATTAGAGAGTCAGCATATAGTATTGTGTTTTCTTGATTTGGTTTATGCATGTGTTTTTTCTGTTTTTCTACACTTGACACTTTATCTAGCTACAGTTGATGTTTTTTATGTTTCATTGTTATTTCTTATTTCATTTATTCTTGTCTCTAGTACATGTTTATGATTCTATGTTTCATGTTTTATTTATACCGCTTTTGTTTTTATGTCACTGATCACACCGTTATGGCTGACCCCTGTAGTTCTGGGGGTTAGGGTTATCTCTAGCCTCATATTTTACATGTGTTTATCTATAGCATTGGGATTTGGATGCATGAGATAGAATTGATGTTATAAAGCTTATGAAAATTGTAAAGAATGTGTTGTAATGAAAAGACTGTAATTCAAGGTATTTGTTTTTCCGCTGTGTTTTGTAATGAACTAATGTAATAAAGATGAAAGAAAAATTTATCTGTATTTTTGGCTATGTTTAATATTATAGTTGAAGTTGATGCTGGGAATTGTGCCACGTATTTCTAAGATATCATATTGGAAATTCGGGGCGCTACACTTGTCAACCTTCATAGTTATTCTAGGGCACAACTTTCCACTCTACTTTAAAATTGTTTCTCTCTTCTTCTCAAGCCTATCCATGATGAGTCACCTAATTATTCCAACAATTGTAGAATTGGCTTATATCTTGCTTGTAGAATCCATTTGTTGAATGACTTAGAGGAGTTATTGCATAGCACATCACTCTTTGATAATTCATTAGAGACAGCTCCACTCCAACCCTCTTTGCTCTATTTCAATAGCCAATTATGTGCATGGATACTTTTTTTCTTCAATTTCTTCATCCTTCCATTGAATTCTTGTAACACCCCGGATCCTCGTTACAGGACATCCGTGACATCACCAGAATCTTTTTCCTTCAAATGCATCTCAACACAGTAAATAACACGGAAATTTGAAAACTTTTATTGCCAAAAAGAATCAATACATCAATAATTACAACTTTTGTCTTGTCCTTGAACAAGGAATACAAATTACATAAACTTATTACCACTGATTACAAAACTATTTCAACTCCTCTTGCGAAGCTATTGGCTATCTTCCAGAATGATGATCGGGCTGGTCACTACCAAAAATTCCGCTGAATGGTCTATCTGCCTCCCTGGGACTTGCCCCTCAGCTTGAGCCTTCCGCTGCGCGACTCTGATATTTTTGCACCCGCTCGAATGGTAGGCATGTACACTACTGCCCCACTTGGATGCCCTGTTGGTTTGGCTCTCCTGCCCGCTTGACCCGGTATCCAGTACCTAATTAAATGGGCACATCAGTAATTCTACTGACGGAATGCTGATAAGAAAACAGCGATCTCCAACTATCACACCTGCAATTCATCTTGAATGGAAAAGGAACGTGTATCCTGATTTCCTAGTGTTCGTGTATGTCACGACCTAAAGTTTAATGCAAAAATACAGAGTACAGAACAGATGCACTTAATCTAATGTCAACAAGACTCTGGACACACATGCATCCCATACTACATATGCCCCAGATCAAGCCGTTTCTCCAGTTTCAGGATTTGAACCCTCGCCATGCAATGCATTTTACTTTTGTACATTTCCTGTTCCTGATAGTACAACATGATTGAGAAGGTATAGAAAAAGAAATAATTAGGGGAGCTACCCCGTTATCACCAATAATTGTTGCATCGGACCATCCTCAAAAGCCGTGACAAATTTACATATATGTAGCAGCATATCCATTGCGCAAAAGATCCGTTATGATCCATTCGTGTCCACAAATATAGAACATGATGGCCTCGAAGGTCTAAAACCCCCTATCCGCCTGTAAATCGAAATCCCGTTCTTACCATGGTACTTCAGGAATCAACAATGCAAGATATGCACCGCAGCACGTATCCCTATGACAGGAAGAGACAATCTCATAGTTATCACCACCTAGTGCCAACTCTCGGAACGAGTCGGATTATAGGAAATCACCCCTAACATCAATTTGGTCTTCAAGCGAAACAAATAAAGGAAACCTAATCAATGCAGTTTACTAAAAACATGTTGTTACCCGAATCACACTCGGTGTCGATCAACAATGTCGAGCCTGACTGGTCTGTCAAAACAACAATCATCACGGGAATCACATTCGCTGATTCTTAATACCTTCACAGATCATCGACCAATAACCCCGCCCCGTGACTCTCAGCGAGTAGCCCAACGGTGTCCAAAAGATGCAATGTAATTGAATGAAGGTAAGCACACACATAACCACCAATTTTTGACCATTGACAAACTCAGGCATCGAGACACCAAACACAAATTAACCATGACTATCTCCCAACTCACTCATGTCCACCATGAGTACTACGTACGGGAACTTGTCTAAGTTCCAGATGAAATGCTAAAAACATCCTTTGAAACTCGATAGCTCATGATCTCCACACTGCGGTACGCAGAGGATTCCTCATTAATTGTCCAATAAAAGTAGTTCAAGTGATAGCAGTAGCTATGACCCAAGCTACACTCATCAGAATCCAAAAAAATCAGGTTTTCTAGAAGGGTAGGAGACTCTATCGCAATCTCCTAGTTGACATCTCTCTCAAATTCTTTAAAGAACTCAAGTCCCCGAGTAACTTAAGCTTGAAGTTGATCTTAACAACAGGTTGCTAAACTTGCACCATCCATAACTTCCAGCATACAATTCAGAATTTGCTTGATACTACCCATTTTGGAAATCTAGGACCCTATTCTACAACTCTCCAGTTAACCATTTTCTCAAATTCAATCATCTTGACCCTATATAAACCTCATATACTCTCAACTGTATATTCCTTTATGCATTTGCTGCACTTTCCCAACATCATAAAAATTTTCTCACTCATCGGAATTACTTGATTCCGGATCCTATGGAAAGGTGGGAGTGTCTACTTTAACTTCTTAGTTGAACACATTCTCGGATTCAATCAGCAAGGTCCTCAAAAACACCAATCTCTATAAGGTGCACACTCAGGGAAAAAGTGATTCTTTAGTAAACACTGCCTCGACTAGGACTGGATCTGCCTGAGTCTTGAGAAAGTCATAATTTTCAACCTACAAACTGGAATTACAATATTCTGGATGTTTTGGAAAACTATGACTCCCTACTACAAATCTCTAGTTGATCAATCTTCCAAATTCTTAACACATGAATCCAGATTTACACATCTTCACAGATCAGTCAATTCGTACCCAGCTGAACCTAGTTTACTTTGAAATTCAATAAAAATTCAACCTTAAGTCCAAAGCTCATTAAATTTGAGATTCTTAAACCATACATATACAACTCCATTTTGTCCAAAATTTGCATTCAGATTCATCTCACACAGTGATTTATGCTTCCTCAAACCAGCATAAATTTCAGTTGCTCTTTCAACAGGGTTTTTACTACTCTTTACTATTTATTTTTGAAACCTCATCAAATGACCTCTAAAAATTCTAAAATTTGAGAATCATCAAATAGACTCATACCGAAAGCTACTCCAAAAATTTCATAGCAATATCATACACACACAATTAGTTATGACCTTTTGAACTTCAGTCCAAAAACATTCAGCTTTCAGCTGTGACTTCCAGACCAGTGCATTCTACAATTTCTTTGAAGTATCAAAAGACCTCAGAAAAATATGAAATTTAAGAATATAGTTTTAGACACATACAAGAGTTTCCATAAAAATTTCTGGTTCAAAATACCCAGTCCACGCTGAGTTACAAAATCGGAAAGACACAGCAAAATTTCACAGCCGGCAGCATTTTCGACTACTCACTGTCTGGATTTGAACCAATTGGTTGGGCTACTAAATTGCTTCCAAATATTATGAAAAAATTTATGGATGCTCTATATACATAGAAGAACAAATCTCCAAATTTGAGCCTCAAATTCCGAACCGATTGAGAGCAAGAAATTCCCAAACTCACTCTCACAAACATGCTTCCTAACAAAAGCTCATAAAAGAGTTGTTCTTACTATACAACTATCTTTCTCTTAGTATACCAACATCATATAAGAAATCAAAATCTCTCCAAACTTCTACCACATGCTAGACAAAATCACATACAAAAACAAAAACTAATTTTTTTGGAGTTTAAGAGAATCACCCACATGTAGTTACAAGAAAAATCTCCTTGTAGATTGCTTGCCCTTTCCTTTGCTCCTTGCTTGTAGAACTTGTCCTTCCCACTAAACCTCTCCTTTTCTACCACTTACTCAAAAAGGCTCCACCTTTTCTTCTTCTCCTTCTCTTTTTCTCTCTTCTATGTTTTTTTGAAGAATAAGAACAAAGTAAAAAAACGAAAGAAAGAGAGAGTGAGGGGAAATGAGGATTTTATAGAAAAATGGGAGCTAAGGTTTTTGAAGGACGGGCTGACCAAATGTAGGGTGGGGATGGGGTGGAGTGTAGTGGATGGTGAGATGAGGTGCCAACACATCTTTTAGAAGCCCTTGGGAAGTTTCTTGGAAACTTCTTGGAAATCTCTTGGAAACTCCTTATTCTCATAAGTCAATCATACACATGGTGAATTGTTCCCACCATTGGATCCTCATCAAGATCCAAGCCATGATCATCATGATGCTAGGGTTCCTAACCTTAGGTTAGGTCAAGGAACCCTAGGTCACCATACCCTAACCCTAGAGCATAATAGAATCCACATTCAATTCAAGCACTAGCTTAATTGAAAATGACCAATATATATAATTTAAAATTCATAAAATATATGTTTTATAGAAATTATAATTATCTTTCGAAAATTGCCTGGTCAAAACAATCGGGACAAATCCATAGTTTTATCGAGAAGATATCTCAAGTCTATCTTATCAGGTTCAGAACAGCTCATATGTCTGAAATCTCTCAATTAAAACTGATAACTATTAGAAAAATATGTAATCGTATGCAATACTCAGACGTGCACAGATTACTATGCAAAAATAGCCATATGCTATTTTGCGGGGTATTACAATTCTTTCCCAGTAGATGCATATATCACTTCCAAATCTTTTTCTTTCATACAAGTGCAGGGAACTTTTTTTTTAAGTTGGAGTAATCGTACCTAACACAATATATGTGCAGTGTCTTGAGATAGTTTTGTTTGAATACTTGTACTAGACCCTGTTTGATTAAGATAATGTTATTTTTTGGATTAGTCTACATTCACTATGTACATAAAAATATGATATCGTAAGTAGATCATGTATGCAACTGTACAAATAAAGAAACAAGATAAAGTATTAGGATATATTTTGCCTGACAGAATTAAAAATAGTGGAATCTCCAGGCGCTTTCAATGCTTCAAACAGATTCCACAAGAACCAGCTCCATGTATCATTTGATTCAGTTGCAACAACTGCATAGGCTAGAGGAAACATTTGATTATTCACATCCCTAACCACAAAACTTGAGAATGCTGCCAGCACTAGATGTCAGGTGACACCCATCCAACCCAGTGAATGGCATGCACCCCCTCTAGAAATCCCTTAATCAAAGCATTTATTGATATGAAGCACTTATCAAAACCCTTCCTTAACCATAGTCAACAAGACCCAACTCTTCTTATGATTTGTGTTCAATACAGCTATTCTCCCTGAATTTTTAAGATGATGGTTGTACAGATATTCTAGGAGTGATCCATACTACTAAAGATCGTTCCTTTGAACAATTGACAGTGCTACACCTCTTGCTCTGTGTGCTTGGTCAACGAATATTAAAATCATAATCCTTCTTCACCAGAGCTTGGAATGAAGTACCACTCATCTTAGGATTAGCTCTGAATAACTATAACATCCTGAATTTACCTATATTAAATTTTCATTTAAAACTCACGTGTTTTTCACGTGTATGTATTTGGCTTTAAAAGTTATTCTCATATCATGAAAAAATATTTTCATTCTCTTTTTTAAAAACCTATTATTAATTCTTAGGCCTAATAGTCTAATTCTAGCCCACTTAAATAAATTAATTAATTTATTAAGAGCCCATGGATTTTAGCCCACCTAATTAGCCCACTAGTTATTTCTAATATTAATTAAGACAACTTGTAGGGTAGACTTGATCAAGTAACAAATAAATTAAACAATTAAATGAACAAACAACTAGTGTGCATGAGATGACACGTGCATTGCACATGCACGTGCAATAAGACACAAGAGAAGGCTGGCCATTCATAGAGTGGGAGAGGTGGAGAGAGTGGAGTGTTGGTTACTTGATGATGGGTAGTTCTTCTAACTCCCAAATGTATCCTAGCCCTTCATCCAAACTCATCTCAACCCTTCATTCACTCTTGAAATGTGTATAAATACCCCTCCCTTGTCTTTCTTTATCACTTGCATTAGAATTTTCAAAGAGAAAGAGAAAGAAAAAGGCATTTGTGAGGAAAAGATTGAGTGAGAAAAGAAAGTTGTGTGAGAAAAAGAAAGAGAGTGTGCGTTTCCCTTCCATTGGAGGCTGGCCAAAGCAAGAAGAGGAGGAGAAGGCTCGAGTTCATGCTTTGCTAGGAGGAGGAGCTCGAATTTTTGCACAAACTAGGAGGAGAAGAGAGACGATCGTGTTTTCAAGGAGTTCTTAAGGAGTTTTTCTTTGTTTCTTCAAAAAGATGGGTGATTTCTCTACTTCTAATATAGATACCATGCTAAGAATTTAATTTGTGAACATGTTAGAGACAAATAGAGAAATTTGTCATATACTAGCTTGAAAAGACTAGTAAGAAAAAAAATTGCTTGTTTGTCTACATGAGAAAATTTGTAAAATGAATTGAAATTTGTTAATTAAGACTTGTCATGATGCCTTATTAATATATTGTCATGCTAGAATATGAAATTTAATGGACCATGCTTATATGAGAAATTGTGCTTGTGAATAATTTGTAGAATGTAAAATAGCATCTATGAATCGTGAAATTAATTGAGGAGTATAGAAAGTTGTAATAGGGGTTGATTTTAGTGATGTTGTATGAGTAATATTATATTCATTTGATTGTCAAATATGTTGTCTCTTTGAATCATAAGAAAATGAGAAAATTTTGTAAAGATAAGATCAACTTAAGGGCCTTGATTAAAGAATGAAAAATTGTATAAACACATTGTGAATAAATGGGGAATAAGTTGATACAAGATTCATCTAGAAATTTTTAATGTCGAAAGATATACTAATGTTTCACTTTTCAAAAGAAATAAGAAGAATAGTCATATTGTGTTATTAAAAATGGGAATTTTGGAAATCTAAGTAAATATAATATACTGTTTTTTTTAAAGAGCACATTCTGGAAAAATATGGATTTTAAATAAGTACAATTAGATTGAGAAATCAAGTTATTTAAAGAAGGAGTTAAATACAGATTAGTGGAATAAAATAATTTTAACTCGTGAGTATAACAGAAAATGGAATTTGGCATACTGGTTCTCAATGTGGGTTATAGGCATTGTGTACAGTGTAAGAGGTCTCGGGTTTGAGTCTTTAAGGGGCTCTGTTTTTCTGAAAAATTAGTTTTCCTCAAATACAGTATAATCGGCATATAAAGAATATAACCCTTTTCATATCGGTTAGTCACTCAGGATCAAGTGGTCTTTGGGTGCGCTTTGGGTCTGTTATTGTTCATGGGCGGGGGTTTGGCTCTGGGTTCGAATCCGGGCTCTGCCTTTTTATTTAGGTTTTGTATTTTTTAATAAAAAAAACTCGATTTGTGAGTTTATGATGAGTTTTAGGAGAGATAAAAATTGGGGGAAAATTTTATTATTCTACATATATTATTTAGACTTTATGAAAAAAATAAGGGCAAAAACCAAAGTACTCCCCAATGTTTGGCCCGAGTACAAAATGCCCATACAACGTTTGAAAAAGTACACTAAACCCATATCTCTGTTAACTTAACCCCATCCGTTAAGTTATGATTATTAAACTACTTTTTAACCCTTACCCTTTCATAATCAAATCTCTTCTTCTTTTTCTTTTTCTCCATTCTTTTTTTTTCTTTCATCTATTCTTCCCGTTCTTCATTCCTTTTTTCTTCTTTTCGAATTTCAGATTCTTCTTTCTGGAAAATAAATGTTCGATTCAATATCATCACCGCACATGGGGATCCACAAATCACAATGAACATGCATAACAATAATTTTTATAAATCTGTAATTGATCTTATATATGCATAAATTTGAATACTATCAAATTTGTGTTAGGGTATGATAATATCCATGGTCAATAAGCCTTCTGTTTAGTTTCAATTTTTTAAAATTATTAGTATATAATATATGATTATTATTGGAATTAGTTATGTGATAATTGATTACTGCTGCCTAATAGTTTGGCATGTCATGCAGTCTTACTCAGCCAGGTTTTCTTTCTTCATATGTCTAATTATCTGTTGCAGTAATATGTTGCTTGTCATTTTGAAAGCTTTATGGTTTTACATGAATGTATTAATCGGATAATGACACTAGAAAGTATAGGTATGTATCATCTTATCCTCTAGTTAGAGTTGTTTTCAAGTACTTTTATTATATGTACATCAGAAAATTTGGCGAGATAATAAAGCCAGGGCATGATAGATTTGATAAATACAATAGTAAAATCATTCATTAGATTAGAATTTCACGAAAATCTTGCTGATATAGTTGCATCTACTACCATTTCTTACTTGGATTTGTAGGGAGACTTTCTGGTGTCATGGATGATCGTGGTAAATATATATACATCTCTCCGGAGGAAATGAAGGCAGTTGCTGACTACATTAAACGACTGGGAAGAGTCAGTATTTCTCATCTAGCCAGCAAATCCAACCAAACGAGTGGGAAGAATCAGTATTTCTCATCTAGCCAGCAAATCCAACCAGTTCATTGATCTGGAGCCTAAACTGCAACCTTATAATGAACTTAGTTCTGATGGCATGGTGGTTGCTTAAATTCCATGTAAATCTAATATACACACCTCACTACTAATGTAAAAATTCTATTACACCTGTTCCTCGAGGTCATAGAGGTGTCTTTTTATACAGTGATGTGGATGTTTACAACTCCTTCCTAAAAAAGGTAATTTAATAATAAGAGATTTGATTATGAAAGGGTAAGGGTAAAAAGGTAATTTAATAATTATAACTTAACGGATGGGGTTAAGTTAACGAAAAAATAGGTTTAGTGTACTTTTTCAAAACGTTGTATGGGCATATTGTACTTAGGGCAAACGTTGGGGGGGGGGGGGGGGGGTACTTTGGTTTTTGCCCAAAAATAATTCTACAACATTTTATGTATTTTGTGAAGATTATATGTGGTCTTTATATTAAAATGGATTAAAGAACTTGATAAATTTTCTTTAAAATATGGTTTTAACATAATTAAAGAAAGAGGAAAAATGTGAATGCAAGAAATTATGAGGAGATTAAATTGTGAGATTTAGTAAATTAAATATGAAAATTGATGTTTAATATGTGCAAGTGTGCATGAAAAATGAAATAAAAAGATCATGATGAAATATGGAAATTTGTGAGTATAAATATTCATTTTTGGTGAACAGGAAAAAGAAGTTAAGAACTACAATGTAGCTAAGTCCTTATACCAGCATGATGAATTCTTGAAAAATAAATGTTGCAGAAAAAGACCAAGATTTCGGTCTTGTTATCAATTGATGGTTAAGTCCGGTGTAGAGGTGATGCTAACTCTAGGGTGTTAATTTTACTCATGATTCAATTATCTAAGGATTAGACACATTATCTAAGGTTGGTGGTTAGGGTTGTGGATAAATATATTATGGCACTGTCCTGGCTACATCACCATGCATGCTATTTTAGTAACAAAAAAATGACTGGGTTAATTCATTAAATGACAAAATGATTGCAAGATTTTCTAGAGAATAAGTTTCTTCCTTCACTTCTGATATTGCAAATGAATCTTATAATTTATATAAGCTAGAATTTGTAAACACATATATCTTAGAGAGATTTTTTCAATTGCAAAGGGGTCTGTCTGCACAGACCTGTTGCAAATTGCCTTGTGGGCCCCTGGATCGATCAATATCAGATATAGCGGCTCACATTCGCCCCGCCCAAATCCCCCTCCCCCTCACATAATTTATGAGGGGTATATTGAGTATGAAGATTTCCAAAACATATTAAGAAAGTTCAACTACAACAAAAACTATTATATTTACTATAGAACAGGGGAGGGAGAACTGGGAGACAATTTGAGGTTGGTACATGATAGTACCACAATGAAATAGATGTTTGAAATTAAGAACATAGAACCAGCAGTTGGGTACATGAACATATACATTGATACAACTAATGGAGTGGATGTAACTCAACATTCTATGTTTAAAGAGAATGTGGTTCATAGTGATTATTCTGATGTTGTAGATATGGATGTACATGAATCTGCAGAAGTTACTAAAGGTGGTGAAGAGGAAAGAAAACATTATATTGAAGTGCAAACAAATAATCAGCTTGAAACTGTAGACAAAGCTAATGTTCGGATCATATTGTGAAAGACAAAGTTGTAGAAGAACCATTAAGAAGAACCAATAAGATGACTGCAGGTTTTTTGAGAGCAAAGAAATTGTGCAGCTTGCTACATCTCCGGAATGTTGGCCTCGGATCTACAGTGTGAGAGTATTCACAGGCTATCTACATGATGCGTTATATCATGAATACATCTCCGGAATTATCGGGACCATGGCGACGCTTGTGGGGTGCTTGGTGACTACGTAGTGTCATTGTCCCATGACGGAGGTAAATTGTCCATAGACTGTCTACATGATGCACCATGTCATGACGTGGGATTCCTCTCCAGGCTGTCTGGATATGGGCTCGTAACTCATAGAACATCTAGGATACTTGTCATAGTTACCATAGTAGTTTAACTCATAGCGAGGGATCCAACCCTACAAGATGAAAAATGGTTAATGGCTTGCCCTCGGATTTATGAAGAATGGGGTGCATAAGTTCGAACAAGTGTGCATTAGTGTCATGAAATAATAAGTAACTGCATTTAAGACTAAGTGCACTTTCACACACGACATCAATAAGATAGTTTCCCTTAGCTTTGTTTGTGATCAAGTATGTGCTTTCCAAGTAAGAGAAATTGATGTATTATATCCTAGCATCAGTTGTATGCAACTAACATGCCCACAGTTTCTATGCAGGATAAAATGAATGAAATGACTAAAGAAGAAATGCTACTTAAAGAAATTTTCAAATTGTTATTTATTTCATGTATCATGTCGTAATTATAATTCCGCTGCGTTGATGTAAATATTGTTGTATAAAAGTTTTTAATTCCTTGTAAAATTGTACGAAGTGAAGTGTAAAGATCTTGTGGAACTTCGAATTCATATTGGAATTCGGGGTGTTACAATAACTCTACATAATTCTTGCCCAACCATGTAGAGTTGCATTTTGAATTTACATAAGATCTGATACATGTATGCATATTTTTCACTGTATTTATTTGGAATGCAGTCTCATCTCTATCCCATGATGCATGTATCAACCATGGACAATCAGGGGTTGGACACTTAGCTCTCACCTTGTTCCATTCATTCTTGACGTAATGAAATGTTCTCCCATTTTCTGCAGACCATTTTCTCAGTGCATATCTAGATTGCCTTGGATCTTCAAATAAAATTCCAATTTTTAGGACAACTACCTTGTCAGTAGGGTTGTATACTGAAAACATGTCCACCTACATTGCTACCTTATCAGATGAATGACATGAACTTTTAAACTCATTTGATGGTTCATACTCTAAGTCAACATTTTTCACTTGAACATTACCCTCTGGTTGAGCTTCTATAGTGGTATTCCCCCCTCTAACATCCTTAAAATGCATATCACCATTCTCATCCATAGCTCTGTTTGACTCCACATTACTCCTTCTCCTTGGCCTTAGTTCATAGGATTGCACATCGTCATCTGAAAAAGAAGATAAATGGTTCTCATCTGTGTCTCCAAAAGTTGCATATATATTGTCACTTCTTGCTTCATCAGGATAATTAGTATCACTGGTATTGTGCTTGTCCTCCTCTTCTATACCAGAATCAACCCCTAGCAAGCTGCACAATTTCTTTGCTCTCAAAAAACCTGCAGTCATCTTATTGGTTCTTCTTAATGGTTCTTCCACAACTTTGTCTTTCACAATATGATCTGAACATTAGCTTCGTCTACAGTTTCAAGCTGATTATTTGTTTGCACTTCAGTATAATGTTTTCTTTCCTCTTCACCACCTTTAGTAACTTCTGCAGATTCATGTACATCCATATCTACAACATCAGAATAATCACTATGAACCATATTCTCTTTAAACATAGGATGTTGAGTTACATCCACTCCATTAGTTGTGTCAATGTATATGTTCATGTACCCAACCGCTGGTTCTATGTTCTTAATTTCAAACATCTATTTCATTGTGGTACTATCATGTACCAACCTCAAATTGACTCCCAGTTCTCCCTCCCCTGATCTATAGTAAATATAATAGTTTTTATTGTAGTTGAACTTTCTTAATATGTTTTGGAAATCTTCCCAAGTTATCAACCTATGCAATATGTAGCGTGCATAGACAGTCTTTTTACCCACATATTGGCATTTAGGATTACTGACAAAGCATTCACCATGATAAACAACAAGTGCAAACGCCATCCTGTGGTCACAATGCAATACAAAAAAAATCAAATTTTCAAAATCATGTAAATTTCATTTACTAATAAAGAAATGGCTGATGTAGGCATAAAGACAATGATACTACAATAAAAAATAGGGACACCTAACTAATGGAGTATATTATAGTCTCCAAAATCCTAAACTACCCACAATCCCCAAAAATTCCATTTGTTTAATATTCCCAAAATAAACCATACACCATATCAAAATCATAAGCAAATGGATGGAAATGGACCCAAAATGAGAGTGAGTGAGAGAGAGAGAGAGAGAGAGAGAGAGAGAAAAGACCCAAACCTAGTTGTGTAGAATTGGACCTGGAGCGAGTGGATGGAGAAAAATGCAGTGAGGAATGTGTCGATTAATCGTTTGCAGGTGAGGGCAAGAGAGAGGGACACAACGAGAACGAGCTTCAACAGTTCGATTTCGATTTGAATCAAACTTGGGGTCAAGGGTTTCAAATTTGGGGGTTTAGGGTTTTCAAATTGGGGGTTCAGACAGAAAATTTGGACTTCGGGCGAGATGGGGTTCAGACAAGATGAGAATGAGAATAGAGAGAAGAGAGTTATTATGGTGTATTTAAATAAGGGCATATTGAACACTTTGGATAAAAATTTAGGGCTTTTAAAGAAATTTGACCACAATTCATAGTTTAGGAGGTTAGGTTTCTCGAGTTGACCAATAGATAAGTGTATCTTTTGCATTGACATAATCTATCAAAGGTGTTTTATGCAATTTACCCTGCTTTAAGTTTTGAAGTTTTGATTTGTTTTGAACACCTCAACTATTTCAGTTCAATCTTTTAATTAAAACTAATTTAGTTATCCCCATGTTTGGTAAATCATTTAACTTTCTTGATTACTGTTATTTTGATTATTATTTAGCACCTTATGTTGCCTTATGTTGACAGGTTCATATGTTTATGTGAATCCTGTAGGATAATGGCTCGATTCTGGTTCAGAGTGTTTTGGAGTATCTGCAGCTAAAGAAAGTCACAGCATATCAGTCGACTGATAGAAGGATCAGGCGACTGTCCAGAGAGTTTTCGAAGGCTAAAGATACAAGCAGCAGCAGAGCAGCAGTCGACTGATCGGTCGACTGCCAGAAGGATTGCCAGTCGACTGGTAAGTCGACCAGTCGACTGTCGACGGGATTTTGAACTAGATCAGGCCCAATAGTTTCCCTATAAATACACTTGTTAGGGTTTTGTAATTGGTGACGAAAATTAGAGATCCCTATTTCGGTTTTGCAGCCGTCATTATTTGTAAGGATTTGTTTTCGCCCATTGGTGATAATTTGAAGAAGAAGAAACCCCAACCGCCCCGTGGATGTAGGCATGAATTTTGCCGAACCACATTAAATCTGTGCATCCTTTTGTGTTGGTTTGTTTTTGTGTTTTCTCGCTGGTTCTCTCTTTGTATTCCGCATTGATTCTTGTTGATTAGTTTGTATCGCGCACAACAAGTGGTATTAAAGCTGTTGGTTCGACCTAGAGGGAGATGGCGGGTGATGCAGATGCAACCAAGGAGGTTGTGGGATCAAGTTCGTCAAGAACAACGATTCACAACGCAAAATTTGAAGTTGAAAAATTTGATGGGACAAACAATTTCGGGATGTGGCAATGTGAGGTTTTGGATGTTCTTGTTCAACAAGAACAAGATGTTGCTTTGGAAGTTGAAAAACCTAAGGATATATCCGAAGCAGATTGGAAGAAGTTGAATCGAGTTGCGTGTGGGACTATTCGGCTCTTTATTGAGAAGGCTCAGAAGTACGATTTGATGAGGGATACCATTGCAGCGGTGTTGTGGAAGAAACTCGAAGACAAATACATGAGGAAAAGTTTGGAGAATAGGCTGTATTTGAAGAAGAGACTTTTTCGCTTCACCTATACGGAAGGTATGTCTATGAATGCTCATGTTGAATCATTTAATAAATTGTTGGCTGATTTGTTAAATTTGGATGAGCAAATTAAGGATGAAGATAAAGCCCTAATCCTGTTGAATTCATTACCTGAAAGTTATGATCATTTAGCAACTACTTTATTATATGGAAAAGATACTGTAAAATATGAAGATGTTGCAAATGCTTTGTTGAATAATGAAACTAGGAGAAGGGATAAGATGGTTGATAGAGAAACTTCTGAAGCGTTGATTGTAAGGGGCAGGACTGAGACTAGATCTGAGTCCAAATCTGGGAAAAAGGGAAACAAATCTCGTTCTAAATCGAGAGGAGTTTCAAAGGACAGGAAAATACCGGCCAAAGATGAATGTGCTTTCTGTCATGAAAGGGGGCATTGGAAAAAGGATTGTCCAAAGCTACGAAATAAGGGAAATTCGACTGCAAATGTGACTGTTGATAATTTAGAAAGTGGCGAGGATTTTTCTTTTGCACTTGCTTCTAGTCCCTCACTTTATCAAGAAGTATGGTTTCTTGATACAGCAGCCTCCTATCATATGTCTTGGAAAAAGGAGTGGTTTACTTCTTTGGAGTATATGGATGGTGGTGTAGTTTTGATGGGAAATGATGCACCTTGTAAGAAGGTAGGAATCGGGAAAATTGAATTGCTAATGCACGATGGTCTTATTAGAGAGCTTTCAGATGTATGGTATGTTCCAGATTTGAAAAAGAATCTGATTTCACTAGGTGCTTTGGAGGCCAGTGGTTTGAAATTTGCTAGTGAAGGTGGCGTTCTGAAAGTGACTAGTGGATCACTTGTGGTGATGAAAGGGCAAAGGAAAAGGAACTTGTTTTTCTTGCAGGGAAAAACATATTTGGGTCAGGCTGCCAGTGTAACTGAAAGGCCTAAACAGGTTGTTCCCGACTCTACTAGGTTGTGGCATATGCGACTCGGGCATGCAGGAGAGAAGGCCTTGCAGGGGCTTGTGAAGCAAGGGTTGCTTAAGGATGCTAAAGGGTGCAAGTTGGAATTTTGTGAACATTGTGTTTTGGGTAAGCAAACTAGGGTGAAATTTGGTACAGCTGTACATCAGACTAAGGGTATCCTCGATTATGTGCACACAGATGTTTGGGGCCCTACTCAGACACCTTCTATGAGTGGTAGACACTGGTTTGTTACTTTTGTTGATGATTACTCCAGACGAGTTTGGGTATATACCATGAAGCACAAAGATGAAGTTTTGACATTGTTCACAAGTTGGAAGAAGAAAGTTGAAAATCAGACTGGTAGGAAGATTAAGGTTCTGAGGTCAGATAATGGAGGGGAATACAAGAACGATCCGTTTCTGAAGTTGTGTGAAGATGAAGGGATCCAGAGGCACTTCACAGTTAGGAAGACTCCACAGCAAAATGGGGTTGCAGAAAGGATGAACAGAACCTTACTTGAGAAGGTGAGATGTATGTTAGCACAGTCTGGGTTGAAGAAGACATTTTGGGCAGAAGCTGTTATATATGCAAGCCACATTGTCAACCGTTTACCATCAGCAGCACTTGAAGGCAAGACGCCTATTGAGGTATGGAGTGGTAAACCTGTATCTGATTATAGTTTTTTGCATATATTTGGTTGTCCTGCTTATTTTCATGTAACTGAAACTAAACTTGATGCAAGAGCCAAAAAGGCTATATTTGTTGGTTTTAGTACTGGTGTCAAAGGTTACAGGTTGTGGTGTCCAGAACAGAAGAAGTTAGTAATCAGCAGAGATGTCACTTTTGATGAGACCAGCATGATCAGCTCGGGACAGTCGACTGGTGGTATAGGACAGTCGACTGGTGAGCAGCAGAAGAGTGGGACAGTTCTTCAACAGGTGAGTAGAAGAAGTTCGGGACAGTCGACTGATGAACAGGAGCAGTCGACTGGTGGTCCAGAACAGCAGAATTGTGGGAGCTCGGGACAGTCGACTGGTGGCAATAACCAGTCGACTGGTAGGAGAGTTCTCCAACAGGTGGAGTTAGAAAAGTTGTCAGTTGAGAATCCTGTTCCTGTCCAAGATGAAGATGATGTGGTTGATACTGAGAATGATGAAGAAGTTCCTATCCAGCAGGAAGAATCAATTGCAGTAAGAAGGCAAAGAAGAGATATCAAACGACCGTCTCGTTTTACAGACACAGTTGCATTTGCTCTTCCCATTGTGGATGATGAAGTTCCCTCCAACTTCAAAGAAGCCACTAGAAGTTCAGAAAATGCAGATTGGAAAGTTGCTATGGATGAAGAGATGAACTCTCTTCATAAGAATAAGACTTGGGATCTAGTGCAACTACCAAAGGGGAAGAAAGCAATTGGTTGCAAGTGGGTGTATACGAAGAAAGAAGGTCCAAAAGGCAGTGTTCGGTTCAAGGCTAGACTAGTTGCAAAGGGGTATGCTCAAAAGGAAGGAATTGACTACAATGAAGTGTTCTCTCCGGTTGTGAAGCATCCTTCTATTCGGATTTTGTTGGCATTGGTAGCACAGTTTGACCTTGAGTTGACACAGATGGATGTGAAGACTGCGTTCTTACATGGGGAACTAGATGAAGAAATTTATATGTTGCAGCCAGATGGGTTCAAGACAGCTGGGAAGGAAAATTGTGTTTGCAGGTTGAAGAAGTCTCTCTATGGTTTGAAGCAATCTCCAAGGCAGTGGTATTTGAGGTTTGATCAGTTTATGAAGGTGCAGAGATATTCCAGAAGTGAGTTTGATCATTGTGTTTACTTCAGGAAGTTGCAGGATGGCTCTTTCATATATCTGTTATTATATGTGGATGACATGTTGATTGCCTCTAAGAATGCTAAGGAGATTCAAAATTTGAAGAATCAGTTGAGTTCTGAATTCGAGATGAAGGATCTTGGTGAAGCCAAGAAGATACTTGGGATGGAGATAGCTAGAGACAGGGCAAAGGGCACAGTGAGTTTGACACAGAAGCAATATCTTTTGAAGGTGCTGAAACGGTTCGGTATAGATGAGAAGACTAAACCAGTAAGTACACCTTTAGCCAGTCATTTCAGAATTAGTGCTTCTCAGTCTCCAAGTACAGATGAAGAGAGACAGTATATGGCAAATGTACCTTACACTAGTGTGGTTGGAAGCTTGATGTATGCCATGGTTTGTACTCGACCAGACATCTCTCAGGCGGTGAGTATGGTTAGTCGATATATGCATGATCCAGGCAAAGAGCATTGGCAAGCAGCTAAATGGATTCTAAGGTACATAAGTGGCACCACAGATGTGGGTTTGAAATTTGAAAGGGATGACAATATTAGCAGGTTATTGGTTGGGTATGTTGATTCTGACTATGCAGGTGATCTAGATAAGAGGCGGTCTACTACAGGCTATTTGTTTACTATGGCTAGGGCACCTATAAGTTGGAGGTCAAATTTGCAGTCCACTGTAGCGTTGTCTACTACTGAGGCTGAATACATGGCGGTTGCTGAGGCCATGAAGGAAGCCATTTGGATACATGGACTTTTGAAGAGCTTGGGGATTCATCGGGAGAAGGTGGAGGTACACTGTGACAGTCAGAGTGCTATTCATTTAGCGAAGAACCAAGTTCATCATTCGAGGACCAAACATATTGATGTCCGTTATCATTTTGTGCGTGATTTGATAAAGGATGGTGATATTCATTTGGTGAAGATTGGGACAGTTGATAATCCTGCTGATATGTTAACCAAAGTTGTTGGAGCAGCCAAGTTCAAGCATTGCATGAACCTGGCTAATATTTTGCATGTTTGATGATTTGGAGTGGGTGGTTGGAATAGTGCTTCGCTATTTGTTCGCCTAGTATGTGGTATCATACTAAGGTGGAGTTTGGATTTGTTGTTACATTTGATGATGAGCATTTGGAGTATTTGTGGAGATTGCTTGGGCTATTTGGAAGATTTCCCCAAGGTGGAGATTGTTGGATACTTTGTGGAAGATCTCACCAAGGTGGAGATTGTAGGATAATGGCTCGATTCTGGTTCAGAGTGTTTTGGAGTATCTGCAGCTAAAGAAAGTCACAGCATATCAGTCGACTGATAGAAGGATCAGGCGACTGTCCAGAGAGTTTTCGAAGGCTAAAGATACAAGCAGCAGCAGAGCAGCAGTCGACTGATCGGTCGACTGCCAGAAGGATTGCCAGTCGACTGGTAAGTCGACCAGTCGACTGTCGACGGGATTTTGAACTAGATCAGGCCCAATTCGAAAAGGCCCAATAGTTTCCCTATAAATACACTTGTTAGGGTTTTGTAATTGGTGACGAAAATTAGAGATCCCTATTTCGGTTTTGCAGCCGTCATTATTTGTAAGGATTTGTTTTCGCCCATTGGTGATAATTTGAAGAAGAAGAAACCCCAACCGCCCCGTGGATGTAGGCATGAATTTTGCCGAACCACATTAAATCTGTGCGTCCTTTTGTGTTGGTTTGTTTTTGTGTTTTCTCGCTGGTTCTCTCTTTGTATTCCGCATTGATTCTTGTTGATTAGTTTGTATCGCGCACAACAAATCCTACATTCCAACATGGTAAGCCTTGCAACGCAATGGAGGATGTTCGGAAGTGGAATTTAGAAGAGAATAATATCTTCTCAGTTAGTTCAATGTATAAGTGGATTAATGATGGAGGAGTTCGAGGCTGGGAGACAAAGAGAATATGGAAAACCCATGCACCAACAAAAGTTAAATGTTCTATATGCATTATTGAAGACAAGAACACGAACCACATTCTATTCGCCTGCCATAAGGCTAAGTTAGCTTGGGAGGTAGTCTATTTAGGCTTTGGGATTTCGGAGTCCCCAAAGAGCACTAGAGAGATCTGGGGTGAGTGGGGTGAGAGATCTGTTCCAAAAGAAAATAGAATCGCTTGGGATATCGCAATTGCAGCTACGTTCTGGGCTCTATGACTAGACCGTAATGAGTCCTGTTTTCGACTTTCTAATTGTAGATTTCCTGTTTTAATGCGTAAGATATTTGGCTTCATTCAATGTTGGGCAGACAAGCAGGTACGAAGAAGAGGCTTCGCATGGAGGAGTGGTACTTGTGACTATCGACGTTCTCATAGATTGTTCATGGTGTATCGGGTTGTAGCGGTTTACTTTATGTACTTTCATTAGATTAGAATTTTTTGTTGGACTATCATTATGTACTTTTTGTACCGAGGGAGTCAGGGACAGGTTCATTGTGATCCTCGCTCACATTTTGTATTAGGTATTATTGTATTTCGTTAATTGTTCGTTAAAGAAGTGGAGACGATGTACCTTTTTAGTTTATTTTTTTATAAAAAGCATGAAGGTAATGGCCGGATATTACGGAGAGCCAATTAATATAATAGTTCAGATCACAAGGAAGTAAACGAGTGATTATTTATTGTTTATGTTTTGGTCTTTGTAATTACTCATATTTTAAAGAGCTAGTGCTGTGATGCTGGCAAACTCTCTCTCTTTAATTAGTTGGATGTTTATTTAATTAGTAGGATGAAGATGTAAAATAAAAGAATGACTTCGTTCTTAAACTTCTTTTCAGTTTTTGCAGAGTATTCATTGTATTTTTTTTTTACTAGTAAAAGTAGGATACCTCACAAAATCAAATATATATATATATATACTAGATTTGCCCGTTGACACGTGCCTACACGTGCCTACGGCACGTCTTCGAAACGGTACATCTTGTTTGTTCATAGAAAATAGTTTTGGAGGTCCAGCAAATTAATTGAAGTAGTATACATATTATATGAGAAATTTTTGGGGGTCTAACAAAAAATATATTATATATATACACACACACACACACACAAAAGATCGAGCTCGATCTAATACGGCTACAAGAAGTAATTCTATTTGGGACTTTCATACCTTGAGTTAAGTCGAAGAGAGGGTAGCGGACATCTGTCGTTCATCTCAACTTGCCTTAAACTCTTCGTGTTAAGTCGCAATATAATTCAAACAACCAAATAAACAGGTCGAAGAATCTCTCAACCCAAAGCAGAATATCCCTAAATACAAATTATGCAAGAAAGTAAAAGACTCAAAACAACAGTCTCAGGCTCAAAAAGAGATACAAAAGCATATCAGTCCACCATCATAGGGCTAATAAAATCACCCTGAGTTACTATCTTTCCCACTACCTGCACGGTCGACACCGTGAACTCCTGCTTTGAATAGGACTTCTTTTGCTCTTGCAATCGGCAGAGTTTTCATTATAGAAGGATCTCCACAACAAAAGGACTTTGTTTCTGCCCTAGATTTATTTTATTAATTTTCTCTTTCATAAAATATGGTGACCATACTTCATATTCTTTTTCTTCTTCTTCCTTGTTTTTTAATAAATTTTTTTTAAAGAACTTGGAAAGTTGAAACCAAATGGCCTATATGAATAATCTTTTAACTTTAAAATAAAAACAAAGACAAAGGAATCTGAAACTAAATTGGAAGTAATATTGTTTTTCTAATAAAAATAAATTAATATGAATTGTTTTATTGCTTCAATCTATCTTTCTATATGTATATAACCGAAAAACATGAGAAAGAAATGCTAAGAAATTAAAGTCTCTCTAGAACCCCCCCCCCCCCCCCCCCCCCCCACCAAAAAAAAAAAAAACTTGGGGGGGGGGGGGGGGGGGGGGGGGGGGGGGGGGGGCATCCATCCCGCTAGCCTTGCCCTCTCCACCATACATCCATCCACTCTTCTTCTTCCCACTCCAACCTGGTCGCCCCGATCACGACACCAACTCTGCTTCAGCACCATCGCTTCCGATCCAGATCCGACCTTCGGGTCGCACCTACGCTGTGATGGCTGCGCCTTGGACCACCCGGAAACTGCTGCTCACTCCCTCATATACTCTAACACCCTCGAAGTCACCGATGAGCCGTTGCACGCTGTTCGATGTCCACATCGAGGAGATGCCGACGTTGTCTAAGTTTTCGATCAACATGGGGATTCTTTTGTTTAGGAGGAGATGGTTTGATCACTACTCTTCTTTGATAGTGGATTGAATTGGGTTCTGATTGTGAGTGAGTACGAGTGAGAGGTGATTTTATGTATGTCCTGATTGTGTGTGGGAGGGTGATTGTGGGTGAGGGAGAGTGAGAGAGGTTTGGTATGTGGGAGGGGAGGAGGAGATGGCAGGATTTGGCGGTTGTTTTATTTTCTGCTCGAAGTGTGTACATTCGCCCAGTACTCTGGGTTAGTTTTATTAATCTCTGATTAATGAAACTGTCACGCCCCGCTTCTCAAAAGAATACGGAATACGAGTACGTGAAAAAGCCCAACGAATAATTTTCACCATTCATAAACTGTAAGGATCAACCCAACAGTATAACAGGAAAAAGAGAGAACAACCACGCATGCATGAAACAAATTTCATAATCAAAGAATTATTTGAAAATAAATACATAATCCTCAAATAAAAACTAGATCTGGAAAGGAAATAAACTCCGGACAACATGCCCAATTCAAGTTCAAGTAGTAACAAGAGGAAATAATAACTCAATACAAGAATAACTAAATCATAAAAAGATCCAGCCAAGGCTCAAAACACTTGTCACTCACTCCTTTGGGCATCTGATCTCCAAAACCTGTATGATTATTAATTGAAGGAAACAGAGAAATAGGAAAACAGTATGCTCGTTAGTGCAAGCTATAGGCCGCAAGTAGTACAAGTAAAAGGTGGGTAACAAGAACATAAAACACGAATAGGAAATAAGAGCATGGAGAGAATATACAGTAGATAAATAGAGTCCAATCACTAGCAGGCAAGTAACAGGTTCAGGTGATAAGTGGACATGCAATTGCGCAACAGGTGTCAGGTAAACTTGTAAAATGGTAACAAGTAGCAGGCAATGGTAACAGGAAACACTAGCAGGTAACAGTAACAGATAACAGTAACAGGTAACGGTAACAGGAAATAGAGATGTGGAAGTGAAACATGTTCTTCGTAAGTCTATTATTTAACCCTAGCTAACGCACCACTCATGCGTCCCATACCACAAGTTTGCCACATAAAAACAAGTTGCATTTAGATTTCGTGGTGGATTCTATAGGGTCGTGTACTTAGGAATCTGTAAACAGTAAATAGTAAACAGGATCATGAATCATATAATCATGTATTCATGTAAACAGTTGAGACCTATGGGTCTCCTTCCGAGTACACCTTCCTATAGAGAAGTATGCAATCTGGTAAAACAGTAAATAGTTAGGGCCTATGGGACCTCTTCCGAGTACACCTTCCTAAAGGAAAGTATGCAGTCAGGTAAAATAGTAAACAGTCGGGACTTATGAGTCCTCTTCCGAGTACACCTTCCTATACGGAAGTATGCAGTCAGGTAAAACAGTAAACAGTCAAGACTTATGGGTCCTTTTCCGAGTACACTTTCCTATATTATCCACTACTAGATCTTTTCCTTAACCCCGGCTTGATTACTTATTCTTTTTATCAACACAGACATGAATGTACACAATCAGGGACAGGTAAACATGACAGGAAAATGGAACAAGTTCGGATTGGGTGAAAAACAGGTTTGGGTGACATAAAACAATTATAAATGGTGGAACAACAAGAATCCTGATTCTGGACAGCAGGACGTTGCTGCACCAAAATGGGGATTCCTACTGCTACAAAAATACAAATCTAGATCCGTCAGAAGTTTTAGAAACTAGAAACTCTGCCGGTTCCAGCGCATATACACATGATATATAAAAATCACAGAAACAATGTTAAAATTCTTATTCTTTACAAATTTTGTGTTCAGACAGCAGGTTATAGATTGTGTTCACATATATGTATCAGGTCTGAATACTCATCAAATAATTCCATAAAATTTCAGGGTGATACCTACGCATGTTTAGTCTCAACCAAATTAATTTTACATTTTAATTTTACTGTTAACATGTTCTGTTTATTAATAAATCAGGGTGATACACATAAAATTTGTAAATCTAGAAATCCAGACCTAGCAGTACTAAAGTTCAGATATCTAGCATATTATAAATTGGAATTCAAATCCGTCAGATGTTCTGGAAAATAGACACATGGGGCTACAATTCTCATTCAATAAGTTTTAATCAATGACAAATAGAATCAGGTCAAAACTGAGGTTCTTTACTGAACAGGCATTCAGGCAACAATTATATAATCATGTTAATCATGTTCACATAAATATATTAAGTAAAATAATAAAAAAATCTACAAAAATTTAGGGTAACTCCTAAAAATATCTAGTCATATCCAGATTAATATCAAGTCTAGATTTTACCATTAAAATCTATTTTAATCAATAACTCATGCCAAAAATCTTATAATTGAAAATTTGAAAATTTATGACACAACGACAGTAAAACTGAGATATCTCATACATCACAAATTGGATTTCAAATCCGTTAAAAGTTATGAAAACTACATTTAGAGGCCCACATTTCATATTCACAAATTTAGTTATTATCTCAAAATTAACAGGGTCTAAATCATCTTGCCAAATCCGGAGAGCAGTGAATGAAATTACTTTTTGCATGATTTGTAACATTTATAACAACTACGATGGATCCAAATTAGTGTATAATGCAAATCAGAATCTAATGGGCATTCAAATCAACATGGCATGTTTATTCTCAAAGCCATGAAAAGGGAAACACAACTAACATGCCAAACATACGAACAAAACATCTACAACTCACATTCATATAGAAATATATATAGATCTAACCTATGTGTGTGTGATGGGTGAAATAACGAATTGTTTGTGGTCCTCTACGATTATGAAATTGATAGAAACAGATCAAACGGGTAGGGCCAAGATTATCAATGGATAAACATGAAGAACGAATCACAACGAAGAATCTACTTGAGGTATTTTTAAAAAATGCTTGTAAGGGGAACAAGAAAATTCGTACAAGATACTTGCCTTAACGATGATGAATCCGAACACGAACGAATACGGGATGAGAATCCCGAACAACGAAGCACGTGCGAGCACGCCCCGCTTCTCAAAATACGGAACACAAGTACGTAACGTAGGTCCAGCGAATGATGTAAACATCATTCATAAGCTGTACCAGACTAACTCAGCAATAAGATCAACAAATATACAACCACGCAAGAATATAACCACTTGAATCAATGATAAAGTTCTAATAATAATGAAATAAACCAACAATGTAAATATCCAACACCTGGAAAAACAAGACTACGGGTCATAAAGCCCAAAACAAAGTACAAGAGATAACAGAGTTCAGAAAAATAAATCTAGCAACAATTATAAAACTACCCAGCGGAGAACTGGATCCATCACTAGAAACGTTGCTCACCAATTCCTTCGGGAACAGATCCTTCAGTACCTGTAAATTCCTGATCTAAAAAGAAATAAAATAGTGCCATTAGAGCAAATCGTGGGTAGCAGGTAGAGAAAACAAAGGATAAGAGGATAAACATGAATATCAAAAGAAAGGAACATGGTCAATGACAAAGAACAAAATAAAGAGTAGGCAATATCAAAAGGTTACAATAATTACACATGAAATGCTTGATGCCAAGTAAATATCAATACAAGATCAATTATGCAGGTTGTTAAGTATTTTATTAACCTATCTAGTGCACGTACTATTGCATCCCATACTACAGATTCCATGCAAGCACAGTGATCGTTTTAGACCGATGGTGAATTCACGGTTCGTGTACTCGGCATTGATATTGAGAATTTGCGTGCAAGATCCATCAATCACTTATTATAGTCAATGTTTCTCCTTTTATGTCAAGTATACGTGCAAGCGATAAGGCCTTACCGAGTACATTTCCCGATTGTTCACTACCAAGTCTACCCATAATAATCCCGGCTTGTTAATAGTTTATTTTCATCCTATGTGAGCATGCAAGAGGGTGTCAATGTCATATTTTACTATGTGTGACTAATTCCAAGTGCTACAAACAAAGCATGAAGCAAAACACATCATTTAACACATTCCACAAATCAGGACAGCATGACCTTGCTGTACTAAATCATGGGTTAGGGTCACTACACAATAGAAAAATTGAATTTGCCAGAAGATCTGGAAAGTAGACTTCCATACGGTTCCAACGAGTATAATTAAGGCATATATGAAAGTCATGGGAACTAGGGTGAAAGTTCTAATCTAATCAGGTTTTATATTCTGTCAGCATGCAGTAGGTTATGTTACATTAATGAATTCGGATCAGAAAACTCGTTATTAAAATCTACCAAAATTCAGGGAAGTAGCTATACATGTCTAGGTTTAGTATGAATTATTTCTGATTTTTTCTTTACTGATAACAGGGTCAAATAAAATAAACAACAGCAGAATACGTATGAAATTGTGAGTCTGAAAATTGCTAACACAGTTGCAGTAAATTGCTGATATCTAACAGATGGCAAAGTGGAATTTAAATCCAGAGTAGGTAAAAACCATCTAGACATCAAGGGCTACATTTTATGTTGAGTAAGTTTTCTCAAATTATGTCATTAACAGGGCTAAAAATCTGATTTAAAGTGAAATATACAGCAGTCCAGAATTCAACTTAACATAAAAAGATACCAATTACTTCACACAATCACATATAGCATACAAATTGGCATTCAAAGCAATCCTATGTGTCAACATGCAAAATTCTAAGGTCTAAGATATATTTATCATGGTCATGGTGTCAATTCATCAATTAGTTCCAATTCTAGCATGTTCCATTTTAATGTCCAATCAACAAGTAATCCTATGCATGATTCTAGTTGTTTAATGTGCAAATGCATGAAACATTGGGGACTAGGTTTAGATCGAAGAGAAGCACGAAGTTAAGAGTATGTCGGGTTAGCTCGTGTAAACCCTCGATAATCTTAACCGAATTGTCAAAACAGTTTTTGATAATAAAAAGGACAGGATCTACTTGCAGGAGATCAAAAGAAATCTTGAACGCAAATAAATAAAAGGGTTCAAGAAAAGATTTGCCTGTATTGCAGATATTAATAAAATAATAGAATAACGGGATCAGAATCCCGACGAAAATCTCCCAAAATATACGTGCGAAGACCGGGCGAAGAAACAACCAAGCAAACAAACGAACACAGCAGCAACACCTAGATCCCACACCGGATCCAAGCCAAACACGGAACGGAAACTTCGGATCCAAGAGACTAGAACACGAAACACCAAAGTTGACCACTAGTTAAGCTTCTTCAACCTTCGGCCAGAAAGAGAGAGAAAATGGTGCAGCGATTGGCAACGCGACTGGGGTGGCTGCGGCATGGCGGCACAATCACGGCAATCTCGACAGCACCACGGTCGGGTAGCGACGGCGGCGACGAAACTCCGGCGAGCAAAAGCTCTGTTCTTGCGGTCGAAAATAGAGACGACAACATGCTCGACAAACGGGGGTCTTGACGGCATCGCAAGGGGATCACGGTGAGCGGTGAAGAACGACGAAGACGATAGGAGTGCACGGCGATGGGTTAGGGCAACGGTGGGAGAGAACGGCAATGGCAAACTCTTGGTGGTTGGGTTCAAACGGTAATGGCGAAGACGGGGGAAAGCGAGCGACGGCGATGACGATGTAGAGGAGACGGAGACGGTGGTGATGACGGGGATGGACGAGGGTCGGGGGATGGACGGCGATCGGGGTTAAGGGTGTTGGGTTTGGGTTACGGAAAACAGAGAGAGAAAAATAGAAACGGGGAGAGAGAAACGGTGTGAGAGAGAGGGGGGTAATTATTTAGGGTTAATAATGAGGGGTATTTATAGGGATCAGAAAATTAGGGTTTAGGATCAAAATATAGGGTTCTTCGTATCGGTTTTGGCTCCAAAAAGAGACAAAACAAAGCAATAAGATGAGACGAATACAAAGGAGAACAAATCGAATTCAAAATAGAAAAGAGCCAAATCCACAAAAAACATAATCCAATCAAAAGAATGCAGATTGATCCAAAGAGAACAAAAGAACAAAAGAAAAGACAACAATGCACCATAATAAATGAATTCAAACACAATAATTAAAAGAGTACAAAATACAATAAAAAATGAAAATAGGGCTTACAGCAAATCTCGCACAACCAACACACGTGCGCAACACGTGTAACTCCGGAGATGAACACACGTGCAAAGCATGTAGCACGTGTACCCACAGTAAGAGGGCCTCGGCTAGACGCTGCAAAGGACGAAGGCAGCGAGGGGGTGCTCGTTGCAGGCTTTGGCGGAGGACTGGCGGCTCGACGATGGTCGGAACAGCAAGGCAGCAGCAACAGCGGGGCTGTCAGTGGTCGACAGTCGCAACAAAGATGAAGAAGGAGAGCGGCAGGATGCTCGACCGTCGATGGGTTGCAACTTAATGGGTTTCGGCAGTCGACGGGGTGGAAGAGGATGATGATGTGGAAGGAAGAGAAAGCAGGGACGATGGAGATGGGTTGACGAGGAAGGAGACGGGTCAAGACGAAGGGTTTCGGAACAGAACGGGAAGTAGAAGAGGTAGGGGGTATTAGGCGGATGGGTATTAAGAAAGAAACTAGGTTTTTAATTATGATTAGGGTTTAAATAGGGTATAAATAGAGAATAATTAGGTTGGGTTAACGGGTATAAGGTTTAGGATCCAATAGGAATGGGTATGGGGCTTGGATGTGGATACGAGTTTGGGGTTTAAGAAAAATAAATCAATAATCATATAGTAGTACAAATAAATCAATTAGTATGCATTGAGATAATACTCAAATACAAATAAATACAATAGAATATACGGATTCACAGAATAAATAAAATCGGGTTTGATTTGGGCTAAGATATGATGAACAGTAATATAGCAGTACATAACAATTAATTAAATCAAATAATGTATATAAACTCCATACTCCAATAATAAAAAAAAAAATAATAATAACCATAATAATTATATTCATAATAATAATAATAATAATAATAATAATAATAATAATAATAATAATAATAATAATAATAATAATAATAATAATAATAATAATAATATTTGGGTTAAATAACTTACAGAATAGAAATAGACTTGTATTAAAATATATAGTCGACTGAAAATAATGACAAAAACAATTAATGAATAAAAATTGACTTTATTATGGGATCCAACAATAAATTTTAACAAAAGAAATTAAAAGCAGAAAAATAATTTACAAAAATCGAAATATCGAAAATACACAGAAAATACGTATTGGCGGGTACAGGGGTTACAGAAATTGGTTGCCATATTCCACCTTTTGTTTCAAAAAAAAATAAAAATAAAGTTTGAAGTAAGATATTGAACTCTTGAGAAGCTAACTCCAACGTTTATGGAAATATTCAAACTAGAATGAGTTTTTCGTGTGGCTCCTTAATTCAAATTGGATCCATATAATGCATGAGTGAATGACCTATAAATCACTTGATTTTTTCTACATATACATCCATTAGTATAATGAACATGATGGACGGAGTAGATCTTCCATAAGGACTTCACCAAGTGAGTATAATTACTTTGTATGAGGAAAATTTCCTCATACTCTATATAAGGCTCACATTTCTCATATATATATATATATATATATATATATATATATATATATATATATATATATATATATATATATATATATATATATATATATAGGGTAAAAGGGATATGAGCAACTTGCTCATTTAGTAAATGAGCAATTGATGATGTGGCATACATGTGATTGGAAAATCATTAATTGGGTTAGTTGTCCAATGTATCACAAGCATGCCACATAATCAATTGCTCATTTACTAAATGAGCAAGTTGCTCATATCCCTTTAACCCATATATATATATATATATATATATATATATATATATATATATATATATATATATATATATATATATATATATATGGGAAAAAGGGGTATGAGCAACTTGCTCATTTAGTAAATAAGCAATTGATGATGTGGCATACATGTGATTGGAAAATCCGTAAAGGGTTAGTTGTCTAATGTATCACATGCATGCTACATAATCAATTGCTTATTTACTAAATGAGCAAGTTGCTCATATCCCTTTTGCTCTCTCTCTCTCTCTCTCTCTCTCTCTCTCTCTCTCTCTCTCTCTCTCTCTCTCTATATATATATATATATATATATAGGGAAAAAGGGGTATGAGCAACTTGCTCATTTAGTAAATGAGCAATTGGTAATGTGGCATGCATGTGATTGGATAATCATTAAAAGAGTTAGTTGTCCAATGTATCACATGCATGCTACATAATCAATTGCTCATTTACTAAATGTGCAAGTTGCTCATATCCCTTTTACCCACATATATATATATATATATATATATATATATATATATATATATATATATATATAGAGAGAGAGAGAGAGAGAGAGAGAGAGAGAGAGAAATCTTCGGTTGCACACTACTTTGGTGAGCACTCCGTGAGCACTCACGAAATAGAGCACCTATGACAAATCTGAACCGCTCATATTGTTCTATATACCTAAGATAGCCTAACAATAAAAAATCAATTATTTTGAAATTCATTTGTCCATGATTTACATCATCACAAAATTGTATGGCTGAAAATTCTAACAGCATGATGGATGGGCAAATGAACTTCAAATTACTTGATTTTTTATTGTTAGACTATCTTAGGCATATAGAACAATATGAGTGGTTCGGATTTTTCATAGGGTCTTTATTTCATGAGTGCTCACTAAAAGTAGTGTGCAACCGAAGGGGACTCTATATATATATATATATATATATATATATATATATATATATATATATATATATATATATATATATATAGAGAGAGAGAGAGAGAGAGAGAGAGAGAGAGAGTCCACTTCCGTTGTGCACTAGGCCGCCGTGTGCATTCTTGTGCACTCAGCCTTCTTGCCTTCGTATTGACGATCAAAACCGTTCACATTGATCTACACATCTAAATTAGTTTAAATATGTAAAATCAAATCATTTGAAATTCATTTTCCTATTCATTATGTGACTATAAAAAATAACGAATTTCAGCCATACAATTTTGTAGCACTTCAATGGATGGGCAAATGAATTTCAAATGATTTGATTTTACATATTTAGACTAATTTAGATGTGTAGATCAATGTGAACGGTTCGGACCGTCAATGCGAAGGCGGGAAGGCCAAGTACACCGGAGTGCACACGACAGTCTATTGCACAATATATATATATATATATATATATATATATATATATATATATATATATATATATATGAGAAAAGTGAGCCTCATATAGAGTATGAGGAAACTTTCCTCATACAAAGTGATTATACTCACTTGGTGGGGCCATTATGGAAGATCCACTCCATCCATCATGTTTATCGTGCTAATGGATGTATGTGTAGAAAAAATCAAGTAGTTTGGAAGTCATTCACCCATGCATCATGTGGTTGAGAAATGAACGATTTCAACAGTAATATAGATCGAACCACAAATTAGACCCACATGATACATGGGTGAATGACCTCCAAACAACTTGATTTTTTCTACACATACATCTATTAGCATGATAAACATGATGGACGGAGTGGATCTTCCATAATAGCCCTACCAAGTGAGTATAATCACTTTGTATGAGGAAAATTTTCTCATACAAATATGAGGCTCACATTACTCTATATACATACATATATATATATATATATATATATATATATATATATATATATAGAGAGAGAGAGAGAGAGAGAGAGAGAGAGAGAGAGAGAGAGAGAGAGAGAGAGAGAGATGAGCACTCATTTTCGTGAGTACTCGCCCTTCTGGCCATCATATGGATGATCCAAACTGTCCATAATGATCTACATGTCTAAATTAGTTTAAATATGTAAATTCAAGTCATTTGAAATTCATTTGCCCATCCATCATGTCATTATAAAAAAAAATGATATTCGGCCTTACAATTTTGTAACACTTCAATGGATTGGCAAATGATTTTCAAATAACTTGATTTTATATATTCAGACTAAATTAGACGTGTAGATCAATATGAACGGTTGGATCATCCATACAATCGCCATAAGGGCGAGTGCTCACGGGAAAAAATTGCTCAACCGAAGAGCCTATATATTTATATATATACACTTTTAACATGTTAGTTTCTTTTAAGTGTTATATTGTACAATTTTTGCACTTAAGTACATGAATAAATATTATATTTACATATCCATCTTCAACAATTATTATTTACATGTATATATCCCTATAACCCTAATATTCAAATTCCATATTTTTGGGGGTATTTTTTAACGGGTCCGAGTATAGATCTGGGTTGGTTCTATTTTGAGCAGACCCAAATTTGAATTTGAAAGTGCATTGGATCTTAGTTTAGAATCCGGATCCGTATAAATCGGGTTGGCTCCGGTCCAATGCCCTGGATCGGATCAGGATAGGATATTGGGTATTTATAGCAATACTAATTTTAAGTGGAGGTCCATTATGAAAGTTGTCAAAAGCATGATGGTAATGGCCGGATATCACGGAGAGCCAAATAATATAATAGTTCAGATTGTAAGAGCATCCACAGTCGTTTGCTATATATGCCATTATGGCATATTATAGCAAACGAAATAGCAAACCACCCCTGCAGTCGTTTCTCATTTATCCATTTTTTAGCAAACGTTCTATTCTCATTTCTCAAATATGAGAAACAAAATGTGCTTTCTCAAATTATAAAAGACGGGGTATGATTCCCCGTCTCTCTGATTTAATAATTAATTAATCGATTCGGACGGAACAACATATACCGTCTCAATAATTTTAAATTTTTTTTTTAAATGGTCGGATGGGGATACATACCTCGGACGGGGTATGATACCCCGTCGCGCACCTTAAAAAAATATTTTTTTTTAAGTTGACCCTCAGACGGGGAATGATACCCCGTCCGGGGTATCAAACCCCGTCCGTGAGGGGAGGTATGCATTTAATACAGATGGGAATGCATTTAATGCTTTTGGGTTAATTAATGAAGATGGGTAGGTTTAGAGTAGTTTTTAGGTTTAATTAGTTAATTAAGTAGGTTTAGTAAATATTATAATATTTAATTTAGTTAATTAATATAGTTTAATAGTTAATAAGTAATTAATCTTTTTTTAATTTATCGTAAACGATGGAACGGTATATGATACCCCGTCGCTCGCTTTTTTCTAAAAAATGAGAAACAATATAGCAAATGACGACTGCAGCGATCGATGACATTTGCTATTACTGTAGCTGCCATTTTATAGCAAATGAGAAAAACGACTGTGGATGCTCTAAGGTAGTAAACGAATGACTATTTATTGTTTATGTTTTGGTCTTTCCTAAAACTACTCATATTTTAAAGAGCTAGTGTTGTGAACTTGTGATGCTCGCAAACTCTCTCTCTCTAATTAGTTAGATGTTTATTTAATTAGTTGAGAATGACTACACATACATGAGTTTTTATTCCAAATATTCATTATAAATATATTGGAGCCCACTTCTCACTAAAAGATAAGGTTTTGTCTAGCATTTTGCTTAATTAGTAAGATGAAGATGTAAAATAAAAGAATGCCTTCGTATTCATTGTAGAAATATCTCCATAACAAAAGGACTTTGTTTCTGACCTAGATTTATTTTATTTTTTCTCTTTTTAATAAAATATGGTGAACATATTTCGTATTATACTATATCTTAAGCTAATAGGTCTAACCCTTCTCTCATTTCTCCATTTTGAAATGGAGAAATGAGAGCAAAAGTATGAAATCACATTTACCTTAACACTTGCATACCACACTTTTTACTTAACAAAACAAAATACAAAAACAAATATAAAAACAAAAAAAGTCCTTCCTATCCTAACTCCCCCTCCTCCAAAATCCCGCTAACCCTCCTCCCCCAAATCTCAGCAGTCATCGTTCGCCAGCCCGTCCAAATCCTCGTCGTCGACGCTCACCGGCCCGCCATGGGTGATGACTCCATCGCTAAGAATTCTCCTATGAGAACTTAGGGTTTTTGAATTCCTAATTTATTTTGTAATATTGTATTCATGAAAATCTAATACCACCCGCTTTTACTCTTGATTTCTAATGAGGGCATTTTAATTCTTGAAATTTCAGAATCCAAACTCTAATTATGGATTCAAAAATAAAGATGGGTTATTTTCTGACCAAATCCTAACTAATGTTCTGCTCTTGATTCTTTGTTTCTTCAGATCAAAATAAATTAAATTTTAGAGACCATGGTAGAAATTGGGATTTCGGAAGGCGAAGAGATGAAGGAAAAAATAAACTGTGGGAAAGTAAGAGGTAATGTAAGTGTTTATTACATGTATGTTTTTGTTTATTCACTGATTTACACTACTCTCTCCAATGTGTACTCGTAGAGATTACGAAGATGGCATTTAGTGTTGGATCCTGTATGCAAGACAAATAACACTAGGGGGGTGTGAATAGTGTTGTATAAAAACTAATCAGTAAATTAAACTTTTCGCACTGTTAAGTCTACTGAAAATAGAAGGCAGTCGATTGAAGCGTCAGATAAGAAGAGTAATTTAACTAAAGAGTTATAAGTTTGTTAAGTCGACTGACCAGACTCGATTTACACAAGAAACTCAGAGAAATTAAAAATGCAAGTTTGGAGAATACAACCACAGAGAGTCAACACTGCAAACACCACGATGTATCCTGGTTCGGTCCTCCCGACCTACATCTAGTCCTCAAGCAACCCACTTGAGATTTTCTACTATTCTTGAAAAAAATACAAGAATACTCTACGGCCTTTGACAACAACTATGTCAAATCCGTAGACCTCTCTCACTACTAGAGAGAGCAAAACTCTACACCCTAGAGTGAAACCGACTCTAAACCAAGAGTCCTACTCTCCAATTGAGAGAACCACTCTCACAACCCGAGAGTGAAACAACAACAAAAAGAGATTTACAACAACCTAAAGCCTTGTATGTGGAAGTGCTTTTTGCATATTGGCTATAGGTCGACTTTTAACTTCAGTCTAGAACGAATTCAATGTTATACTAGACTGAAAATCAGAGAACCAAGTCTTAAAGAAAGTATGTGCTTGTTCTTCTTCTTCTCAAAAGCAAAAGACTTGAAAATGAAAGTTAAGGAGTTAGGGAACCTTTCCCAATTGAAAACTGTACTTTATTTATAGAGTTAGAAACTCTTGAACGTTTAGAAATCGTATCCGAACTGCCATACAACGGCAATAAAAAAGTTTGAATTTGATAATAAGTTTTAAATTCAGAAAACCGTCAAAAACGGCTTGAACAGTCGAATGGGTTGCCATAAGAGTCGATTGGTCAGAGCTTGAGTGAGTTCAGTCAGTTTCGCAACTCTAGCAGTCGACTGCTTCCAAGACTAAGTCGACTGGTACTCAATCGGCTGAACTTATACAATCTTTGTTTTGACATTTTGATTTTGTAAAATATTTTCTTTATTTAGGGAATGTGTGAGTGTGTATGTGACAAGGCTTTTACAAGATTCTATGACTCACAAATAATACAAACAATATTACAAGTCATTTGTTCAAATGTAGATAATCACTTGAAGCTCTTGAAAGTCTTGAAATTGAAACTTGAAAGCTCTTGAAAGTCTTGAACTTGAACTTGAGTTTTAGTGGCTTGATCTTGTCTTTGTGGCTTGAGCAAATACTTTTGAAAGTTTCATCACATTGTATTGGGATGCTTCATCATGGTATTGACCTTGACCACTTTTGATACACACTGCAAAAGATATGTAATATAGAACAATTGTGTATTGTGTTGTAGCCATCAAAATCAAGAATCTACATTTAGATCTGTATGTCATGCCGTCGCTGCAATTGGCCCATATGTAGGTTACCTGAAGATCAACTTTTATTCTTCAATTTGATGGTAATTCTGTTCAATACTTCTCATAATTATTTCTCACGAAAAAATACTTTTCTTAAGTTCTTGAGCTTTTCATTTATTTTTAGCAATTTCTCATAGTTATTTTAGCAATCTTTCTTCAATTAGAATTGTTGTTTCAGTTTTTATATCCTTTTTTCAGATAATATTTAATTTGATTGTGTTTGAGTCTTTTTCTGCTTTTTTATGATAGTATGGTCAAGTTTTGAGATTCGGGATCAGATGCAAACCTAATAATGTAGGGTTTCGGGTTAGAAGAAGGGGAATCGTCCGGTGTGTGATTGGAATGAACTGACTTGCATATGAGGGCTTTTTCTTCTAATTGTTATTAGTTTTCATTTGGACTTTTGCATTCTAAGTTATATTATCATTAAATTTTCAATTACGAAGAATGATGGATTGTAGATGATGGTAAAAGCATGAAAGTTAAATAGTTTGGCCTATTTTATCATTATTGTATTTTATTATTTTTATTTTCTCAGGGTAAAAGTGAACAAATGAGTGAACATATAAGATTGCTAAGGACAAATGGTTTATGAAATAAGAAGATGAAAATTTGATGAAGCAAGAGAAGCTTCGGAATATGCTGGAACGGAAACAACATGCAGATAATTGTATCTTTTCTACATCTTTTGTTTTGTTTGAAAAGTTTTGGAGAATCGTAGTATTGTATGTGTGTTTTATAGTTTGATCATTTTATACAGACACAAGTAAGGAGTAATATAAAACTGTTGGAGGCAAATATTGAAGAACTTCGCAGACAATATGAGTATTTGCAAATAAGCTTTAGGACGGAGGAATCTGACAAGATTGTAAGTTTCTTTCTTAGCATCTCTAAATTTCGGTAATTATTCGACTATTTTTTTATTTTCTTTTAATTGAATACAAATATAGAATGAAGTTGGTTGGTTTGAAAGTGTGAATTAGTTAATTTGTAGATTTGTCATCTTTTCATTATATTGTGATTGAAATAGCTAGGAGACATTCTAAATTTTTAAGTATCATATAATTTTATGAGCCTCGAAATTATTTTAATTTGTGCAATTTGCACACGGTAACACACTAGTTCTTTTTCTTATTCTTCTTCTTCTTTTAAAATTTATAAAAAAAGAACTTGGAAAGTTGAAACCAAATGGCCTATATGAATCATCTTTTAACTTTAAAAGAAAAACGAAGAGGAAGAAATGTGAAACAAAATTGGAAGTAATATTGTTTTTCTTCTTTTAAGTGTTACTAGTTGAAATTTTCCGTGCACTAAGTGTACGTGGCTTGGTGGACGTACCAGTTGAATATTTAAACAATATTTTATGTTGAGAAAATCAACCATAGAAGAAATCTCATTAAGAACTCAAATGAATATAGTGTGATCACTATATATTAATTATGTACACAAAATACTTAAATTTTAATATTAAAGACTCTTAATATTATATCTAGTCTTGAGTAAAACATAAAAGATATTAAAAAGATATTAAAAAAGATATTAACAAAGAATAAATTACTTAATCCTAGACTCACATTATCGTATTTTTTTTATGATCAATCATCATTTTCCCAAAAATACTCCTCAAGCCTCTCCTACCTACCATGGAATTAGAAGAGTATCTCTACACTCTAAAAATGCTTTGCTTGATATAAATATAAAGTTGAAGAAAATCAGAATTTTGGTTTTTCTTTTCACATGAGACAAACGAGAAGTACATTTTCTGAAAGCGACTAAAAGCTTTCCGATCGAGTGCCATCAACCAACTAGATTAAATCTTAGCAATCTCAAATTAATGAGCATCAAGAAATAGAAGCACAATAGTCTTATCATATATGCAACAATCACTATAGTCTTGTCTTTAACAACTTCATATAAATTAATGTAACTAAAGAAAATCCTTATACACATGATTCTTCTCAAAATAAGTTGTCCCTTTATATTCTTAAAAAAAATTAAACATTCCCCTGGAAATTGAAAATAACTAATAATTTGGGTAATATAAAAACCCTAGAATAAATACATTTCTGTTTGGAAAGAGTATGAATGAAAAGAAAAACTATAATCCAAATGAGAACTTATCGGATAGTTTCATACACACACACACACACACAGTTCAAATGATGTTTGAATGAATGGACAAGTTGCATGAAAAATCAGAAATCTATATATATATATAGATTTCTGATTTTTCATGCAACTTGTCAATTCATTCAAACATCATTTGAACTGTGTGTGTGTGTGTGTGTGTATATATATATATATACACACACACACACACAGTTCAAATGATGTTTGAATGAATTGACAAGTTGTATGAAAAATCAGAAATCTTTAGCTGAGATAGACGACAAAATCCATCTCTATTATTGTCAAATGGGGACCTGATTAAGAAAATAAGATAAGTATTGAAATCTTATGAGAGTAATATGTAAAACAACAATGAAGTGAAGTCATTACATGCATAAACACTTTTAAGACGGAAAAATAAAGATTATGCTTCAACTTGTTATAGATATAAAAAGTGCCAAAAGATTACATCTTAATACAAAGAAATTATAGAACTATCAAAACAAGTCCCCATAGAGTATACAATGACCTTTCTGTTTGGCGGTTAAGCATTAATATAATGAAATATAGACAGATAGATTTACTAAACAAGGGGAGTTTTCTCAAACAACTTTGACTTCTTTTTTTTCTTCTTTTTTTATATTTTACATACTCATGTTAGATTAGGAAACAAATTTTACTTCAAAGGAGCCAAATGCCTAAATGGAATCACATTCCTAAAAAAAATTATATCAAATTTATTTTTATTTCCTTTGATGGGTTGTATATAGTACACTGATGCATTTGATAGTCATGTGATTATGTTTATTATCTTGCAACAGTGGTTACATTTTGTTTATTCCGCTCTTCTCATAATGGAACTGAGTTCTTTGAGCAAATATGAGTTACTTCTTATTCTTACGACATTGGTCTCTACATATATATAATTCTCAGAAGCAAACAATCAAACATCTAATAGGTGTCCCTTTCAAACATAAATAATGAAAAAAATTTCCATCAAAATCATAACTTCTGACCAACCCAAATCGTGAAATCCCACAAACTACACAATCAAACTCCACTCAACAAAACCCATCAACAATCACAAAGAAGAGAAGAATTCACATATGTATCGGCCGAATCTTGGCCTTCCTCCGAAACAAACCCGTCTCCCAACAAATAAGGAAGCAATGGAGGAGAGAGATAGAGTAGAAGAAGAAACAAAGTCTCTCTTTCTCTTTTCATAACTTGGTTTTTTCCCCTTGTAATATTGGTTGTTGTAGATAAATATGACTGCCATGGTTTTCACATCTAGAATTTGGGTTGGGAGATCGAGGAGGGAAATGGAGAAGCGATGTGGGAGGCTGGAGTTTGAGAGAGACAGGTTAAAGGCTAGGATTAAGCTGGTCATGTATGATCATGTCAGATCTACGATTCAGATGATGTTTGAATGAATGGTTAAGATTGAGTTATCGAAATTAATGGTTGAGATCGTCTATGGAAAGATTTATTGTGGCTTTTATAATAGAAATAGATTGTATAGCTTTAAAATTTGTTATTTTCCTATTAATCGGTCACAATATTGTATCCTTTTGTAGAGAATAATTTGTAATAAGAATTTTAAGAATTTCCTATATAAGAATTACTAATATAGGAAAGTGCAAGGGGCATTTGGTACGTGGGAATGTGTAAGGGAATCCCAAATTCCCTCTTAGATTACCATGTTTGGTATGTGGCAAGCATAGTTTTGGAAGGAATGATAGATTCCCAAGGAAATCAAAATCCTTTGTTGGGAAGGATTTTCATTCCCCCCAAAAACTATGGGATTTGAGGATTTCCATGGGATTTCCATAACAAACAATAAAATAACCAAAAAAGCTAGAATAAAAAAATATATTCCTCCCTAAAATCATAGGATTTGAGCATTCTCATGTGATTTTCACAACAAACATAAAAATGTACTATACCAAACGCGATAATGCAACATTTCCGGAAATCTTCATTTTCATTCTCATATTCCCGGGAATCCTTTCATTTCTAGGAATTTTCCAATCCGTGTACCAAACGCCGCTTAATGTTTGAGCCTAACCTTATGAGGGAGTTAGCAATGAAGAATAACCCTTTGAAACATATCCAATTGGGAAACTGTCATCTAATGTTTAACTGGCAAATAAAATATCAAAGAGGAAGCAAACCCCATCCCTTGTCTCTTGTAAAATAAATAATGAGAGAGAAAAACTCACACTTTCCAATTGGAATCTCATGTAAAATATTTTGGAAGCATTCCCTATTAGGAGCAGAAAATGAGTTCTACTTGTATTTGTAGTTTACATCGATTTATCCAAGAATTCAGAAAAGATTCTTGGCTCTGTTTAGTGTTTGGTATTACTATGAATGAAAAAGCAATTTTGTTGAAAAGTGTTGTTACAAAAATATTATTAGAAGAATTATATTTAACTTCAAAAAAAATTAATATGTAAAATTACTTTTTCGAAAGTTTAATGATTTTTCCTCCAAAATAGACCACCTTTTGAAACTAATTTCTAAAATAAACCAATCGCAGTTTCTAACTATGGCCTCTTGGATAACGAGGCTGCAGTACCCTACTGCGGCCTAGGTACGTACCAAAATATATAGATTCCAAGGCTTTCTTTAAAAAATTACTCAAGCTTCAATAAGGCCGCAGTTACGTACTGCGGCCTCGTTAATACTTAGGCCGCAGTTCACAATTGCGGCCTCATTGGGGGGGTCCAGATCTCTTAAAATCCTCTTCACCTATTCTCAACTTCACTTCTTCTCTCCAATTTATTTTCCTCCGAAACCCAAAATCCCATGAAGCCAAAATCACTCTCCTCCTACTCCCTAAAATCTCTCCCAAATCCAACTCTCAAATTTACTTCATCTTCCTCTATCCATACCCATTCAATTTCTGAAATTCCCCAAACCCTAATTTTTCAGTTTTCTTCAAAATCGCCCAATTGCGGCAACCCACCAACCCACCATCATTCGAACATGTTATTGAAACTCTTCCTCTCCTTCATCAGCAGTGGACATCATCTTCGCCATCACCCGAAGTTGTTGAAGGTAAGTCTTGATTGATTAGCATGTGTTGTTTCTTTATATATGGTATGAATTGTTAGTGAATATTAAGAATTGTTAGTGAATATTAAGAATTGTTAGTGAGTAATGTAATGACAATTAGTGATTATTATGAATTGATAATGAATATTAAGAATTGTTAGTGAATATTATGAATTGTTAGTGATAATTGCTATGAACTGTTAGTGATGATTCTGAAGGTGAAAATTAATTTTAACAATGACAAGGTTCAGAGGTTTTTCGCTCATTCTTAATAGTTTGCTATGGTATGGTCGGTTGATCTAGGTTGTCAGGATTTGTGTAGTTGGTATTACTAGTTGTATGCATTATCGTTTATGGCTACTTTAAGAAAGATGGAAAATTAATGTGGTAATAATGGTTGTGTGGAATTGCATGTTGCTATTGTTGCTTATACTATATTGAATTTATATCTTTTTTATGTTAGTTTAGTCGGTGTTTGATTGCACCTATACTTGACTAGATATGCTTAATTATAGCTAGTCTGTTTTCTTTATTATAAGAGTCCGATTTTTCATTTCTTTGATGTATCTTTAATTCAATATATCCATTTTAGCATACAATTGTCATTTGTATGCATATTATGTAATTATATGTGAAAGTTGGTCATATATTCTCGAATGATTTTTATTCGAATTTTGCAATCATACATTTAGCAAGTTTCCGTTTTCATACCACCTAAATTTTGCTTGTCATGTATAGTGTTGGATTTTCATGAGTCGCAGAACCATTTTGGCAAACATAGCAATGTTCACTAACAATGGTATAATCTCTTCAGAAAAAATATTGATAAGCTGGGCTAACTTGATATTATTTGAAACATTACCTATAGTTGGTTAGTAATAAAAAAAATAATCGTTGTTAATAATAGACGGTGTAGATTTTACAGATCATATAATGTGTTTGTTATATACTAACATTGTCTAATATTGGATACTATCATGTGTAGTGATCATGTAAGAAGATATTGGCAAGAACGAGGGGTCTAAATAACCGATGTCGGCCACCATTAAATCACGGTGGTAGGACCCTAGTAGTAATGAAGCCAAAGGACGTGGTCCACCACCTACACATGTAAGAAGTGTTCATTAATTTTCATTTCTATAATTTGGTGTTATAATAAATTTCTTCCTAAAATAGGATTTAATACACGGTTAGGTTCCCTCATCTTCTGATGCGGCCGAGCCTAGCTCCTCTTCCGTTGCACGTGGAGTTCCAGGTCCGTTAGACCCTAACCTCTTAACTTTGCAAAGTGAACACCGATCACAATCCGTTTGGAACGGTGTATCGAAGGAGTGCACGTTCCGTAGACATCCTCCACATTTGCCACTGCACGCCCGCACACACGAGCTTTTGGCCACAGCGGGGTTGCTTGGAATAAGCATGATAGGGTCTATCAAGCTTGATCAGTCTCTTCTTACCGCTCTCCTCGAAAGATGGAGATAGGAAACCCATAATTCCATTTACCCATAGGAGAAATGATAGTAACGCTGCAAGACGTTGCGATGATATCGGGTCTTCACATTGATGGTGTAGCCGTAACCGAGAGTATGAGTTTTGATAAATATGAACTTGTACGAGAATACCTCGGTGTAGAGCCGGACAATAGAACCTTTGTTGGACAATCCATTAAACTTTCTTGGTTGGATAAGGTATTCAAAAACTCTTTAAATGATGATTCATCGGAGTTCCAAGTTAAGTGCTACACCCGGGCATACATAATGACAATTTTTGGTGGTGTGATATTTCCAAACTCGATGGGTGATACCATGCCATTAATGTATCTTCCGCTGATCGCCAATATTAGGAAAGACGACCAGTACAATTGGGCCTGTGCAGCATTAGCTGCATTGTATAGAAGTTTATGCACTTGTGCCTTGAATGCGGTTCAGATGCCATTGGTAATACTACAAGTATGGAGCTGGGAGCACCTACAAGTAGGGCGGCCCCACATAAGCCAGCAATCACAGTGGTGGATGGCAGTTCCAGAGGATGAAACAATGTTGGCTCGCATTAGGGTCTACTGGACGGGTTCACACACGTGAAAAGATAACCCACGTGGTGTGTTGGCATATTACAGGGATGAGCTCGATCAATTGCCAGAGGAGTATGTTAATTGGTCTCCTTACAATGACGACAGAGTTGGCAGATTGCCACCTGCATGTAGAACGACCCCGCAGTATTAGTTGATGACATCACCACTCGTCAACTTTGGTATTGTTGAGTTCTATTTTGCGAACCGTGTGCTTCGAAAATTCGGTCATCATCAACCCATTCCGGTAAGAAGAAGTTATGACAGCAAATTACACATTGTTAAGGGAATGGGCCGGTTACCGGATCACAACTAGGCATTATATCACCAACAGCATGTGAACCATTGGAACGAGGAACAGTTTGATGCAATAGTAGACCCCTCTCCTCCTTTTAACCCAGATATACATCGCCCATATATGTTTTGGTACCATAGAATAACACGGTTATTTGTTGCACCTCCCTAACCTACTCCAGCAGGCGTTCGGGTTCTAGTTTCAAAGAGAGAGGTTGAGCCAGCCCAGGGGCATTCTAGCTTGCAGCCAATGTATCAATCGAGGGCACCGACTCACCGTTCCGTAGTAAGTGTACATTATATTGTTATTCTTTTGTACACAATTCATTAATAGATTCATGCTTATATCATTTATGACCCACATACCGTTATAAATTCATGTGACTTATTATTGTAGATCGAAGATGTGTGGATATTGCAAAGCAGTGTACTCGTGCCCTATCGAGCAATGTGACCGATGCAGTGAAAGATTTCACAAGAGGGATTCTCAAACCGTGCATCTACCTCCAATTCTTCATCTTCTTCATCATCATCTACTAAATCATTGTTAACCGTAGCTTGATTGAAGTCTCGAATAATGTGTTTGTTATTAACAAGATTACGGATGAAGTTTGAATTCGATGGTGGCAAGTCATGTACAGGAGAATTTGTTGGTATTGAATTTGTGAACAAGTTTTCTTGTCGAGGCGATGATCTTTCATGTGGGTCAGGACCCGGATGGGGACTCTTCTCTTCAGTCGGCACTTCACATACCGAGCTTAATATACGATTAACATGTGGCGGGCTATTAGGAACCCTGATTTTTGTCAAGGTATAACTATAATGCATTCCAACTACAATTCGGATCAACTGTTCTTGCAATCATGGAAGCAAGAGCATCATCATCGACTACATGTACCACCATAAAAAATTGGGACTCTCCTTTTCCAGCTGCATATCGAGCACGGATTTTAACTTTCCATTCACTTCTATCCCAATTAGTAATTCCGTACACCTTCTCTAATAGTTCGTGTTGTGTAATATTACGGGGAGCCCAAACTACTTCCGATTCAACATCACTATAACAAGCTCCTAACTTTTGGTCTCTAATTATTTATCCCCCGTAATATAACCAAATAGGAAACTGATCCATATCTACAAGTCAATGGACAAATATGTGAGTAACTATCTAATAAAAAAACATAAACAAAATTTTACTTTCGTGTGTTGTATGAATACCTTCAAGAATACACCCGTCGTTTGAGAGTGGTGATGACGACACAGATAAGTTCAGAGAGTACGAAGACGTTGTTAATCGTTAGGGGTGTTGTGAGCTTCAATGTGGGAGGCGAGGTTTGGAGAATTGAACGACTGGGAAAATTGAAAGCTTGGGGATTTTGGGATTGAAGGTTGATGGGAAGAGAAAGATGAGCTGAAGTTGATTTTTTAATTAGGGAGAGATTTTATGGAGTGGAAGGAGCTAGATTAGGGTTACATGATTTTCAAGGATTTTGGATTTCGGAGTTGGAGAAATAATTTGGAGAGAAGAAGTGAAGTCAAGAATAGGGAGAAGAGGATTTTAAGATATCTGGACCCCCCAACGAAGGTGCATTTGTGAACTACGGCCTAAGTATTAACGAGGCCAGAAGTACGCAACTGTGGCTTCAGTAAAATGCGTACTGCGGCCTCAATGAAATCTCTTTATAACTTCTTTGGACTTGAAATTTTTTTTAATGAACGATTTGACATCTAAAGTTCTTCGGAGTTCCCTCCGACGTTCTAAGCACCCATGTGAACGATTCGGGTTCATGCTGTCAAAAGTTCTACTTGCAAATTCGTTATGAAATTCCACTGGGCCCAACAATTTATAAATTACTTCAAATTCATATTTCCCTGAAAATTAGAGGGAGTACTTATACTGAATGTCCATTGGATCATCAAAGAAAAACACATGTATTACAAACGCTAATCATCTAGTTTACTTCCTTTCTCGAAAATGGAAGTCAAAATTCAAATTGCAATCTGGATACTGTCAAAACAAATAATCTGCACAGTTTTGCTCATGCACTGCTAACAAGATATTATTCTCATAATCTTGGGTTAGGGTGTCGCACCTAGAAGAATCATATGGGGACCAACTCAATCTTGAAATGTGACAAAGAAAACAAATGCTACAAACACTCAAAGGAATCTTCTGTTAAATCTGTTATGCAAAGCAACCAAATATCAGAGTTGTTCATACTTCCTGGCATTGCTTTACCTTTAATAGAACTTCGTAAGTAAACCATTCTAGACCTGCTCCTTTTTCTCAAATCATGACTTCAATGGCTATATATATATTCAACCATTGGCTACAAACTAAGAACACTTATCATTGATGCCTACTTGTTTGCTTCGAAACTATATTATTGTAACACTTTGTTTCTGAGGAAAACAAAAAAGACATTTTGAGTACAAGCTGTTAAGTGACAAATTATGCACTGAGAGGAAATCCTCCAGGGTAAATTAGCAGCAGACCGTCACGCATGTTCCTCATTCTCAAGCTCTCAGCATTTTGGCACTACTCCGATTTGCAAGCTGAAAAAAAAAAACACAGCTTCAGTACAGAAATTATTGTATTTTGTTGTTTGTAATTATTTAAAGGAAGCAATCATTTGGAAAACTACACAAGCATCCGTAATTCTTCAAAATGAAAACGCCAGTACAAATAATGAACACAAAAATGAATGCAGGACATATAATATACTTCTAATAGAACTTTATTTTCCCAGTAAAAGGGAAGATTGACGAATAAAAAATAATACAGTAAAAGGCCGAAAGCAACAGAACACGAAACTACTGCCACCAATATATGATACCGATGAACAGAAGGCAAGTATCTATCAGCCTTCATATTAAATCGGCCTTCATTAACTACTTCTCAAATCTGGGGTATTTTCTATGGGTTAATAGGGAAAGAAAAAAATCTGCTACTGAGCTTGAGATGGGAGGCAAAACACTTATTCTATACAACAACAACAACAACAACAATAAAACTTTTGAGCCTGGCAAAACAATCTTATCTTATGCAACATGAGAAGTGATACAAAAGTAAAAGGTTTCACAAAATGGAGCAATATGTTAAAACAAAATTACTTCAGCAAAAGCCATGACAAATTTAAACGAAGCAGCACCTGGATTTCTTAATGGGATACATGCATTGGTTTGAGTCTGGTTCAAGCATGTTTGAATAGTTTCATGCTGAGCCAATGAAAATAGACAGCGACGATGATAACTGGCAGTGTCAAGGGCACCAATAAGCAGTAATACCTGTTCAAAACAAACTAAAAAGAATTATTCATAAAAGCAGCAGAGGGTTCTACTTATAGCTGTGATAACAGATGAAGACAAAGTATATATTAGTCACTGAAATAAAATAAGGAACAAAAAAAACAATTAGATAAAAGCCATTGTGAAACTCATATCAAATCCTCTGTAAGTCTTAGCACCCCATACTACAATAAGATAAACATTTGTATCTTGGCTACCGATATTACTACAATCAGATGATCATCATGGTGGTGGTGGTGGTGGTGGTGATGATGGTGGATAATCATGATAATGAGTATTGATAAGCATAATTTGTGTACTTCACTATAAAAAAAATTATAAAAGACCCCAAAAAATTTTATCCAATATGGTCGTCGACCTGGCTGGAGATGTTATACACCATAACCAGGTTCCCATCACTAATCCAACTTTAGGAGCAAAAAACTAGTCCAACTAATATAGTCATTTCCAAAGTTTTTGAAATGAACAAATTTAAATCATCACAAATAATAAGTACATCATTGTCATATTATTTTTATAACCAGGATTTTCTGACAGTGAATCATAGAGATCATATACATTCTTTTACAAGTTTAATGAAGCCTTGTAAATATAAAAATCATTTTATTAAGATAAACTTGCACTAGGATATACAAATAAACTATAATCCTTGATCTTGCAATGTTTTTACAATTCCTTGATTTTCAGTAGGCTCACATAATCACAAGTTCTAACTAGTGTTTTCTCAGCTGTTTAAAACCCTATATCAATGCTTCCAAAAAATAAAAATGGTATTCCAATTTCCTTTCTAAAGTGAAACAGCCTAGATAAATTCACACATTTTATTAATCAAGAAAAATACCCGAGCAGTATGTAACCTTTATCTAAGGGATTAAATACATCAGCAAACAAATAAATATCTTTACAGAAATAACATGAATAAAAAGAGAGACTAATACTAAAACATAAGAAATTTGGCACACTTCCAAAAAGACTAAGCCAGATTAACAAGTTTAAAGTAGAATGTATTTATGCCTGCATTAATAGGATAAACTCCAAAATCTAGAACTTTCAAACCAAACTGTAAATTACCCTTTGGTAGTTAGCAAATAGATGACAATTCAGTTTACTGAAAAACCTTCAACCATCCAACTTGAAGGTACTCTCTTTCAGAAGAATTCTTTAGTGGTATTCAAAACCAAAAAGCAAAAAAAGTTGAAGTTCGAGTTGATAGGCTCTCTATTGAGTTAGCAGTAACAATTATGTTAGGTCAACAATTATATTAGGTCATCAAAATCAGATCAGCTTACCCAATCAAAGATTTGACTTATAACCAGTAGCTGAACTGCCATCAACCCTCTTTTACTGGTGCCAAATTAACTGTAAAGAAGAGAGAGGTATTCCATAATCTAAAATTGAATTGCAGAATATTTGTCTGCTGAGAAAAGAAAAAAACCCTTGATCTTATCCATTAGACAATTGTAATTGTAACTTCTCTTTGTTACGTAATAACAGTCTTTCAAAAGAATAGACTTTATAACACTAAATATGTTCTCCATGGTTTTAAATCTCGGATTTCGGACTCATCTCTGCAAGGGGTGTTACGTCTCGGATCGGAGATATCGAAGATCTCAAGGAAATGTGATCATATCAGATGTTCATTTCCTCTACTCAATAAATATTCTTTTTTGTTACTAAATAAGATATTATATGTCCTACATGTCATTTATCATAAAAAATACTATATAATGTAACTAATGACTTGAATCAATTATGGTAAATCTTCGCATATTTTAACAATAATATAGAAGAGAATGTAATATAAGTATATAACTAAACTAAATTTGCATTGATTTGAAAAAATGTATTAGTTAAAAAACTTACTTGACTTTGCATATATACAAACAATAGCGATACGAAATCCTCACATTGTTTTAGCTTAAGGTCTTATATTGAATGACATGTATGCAAAACGCAAAACAAAATTTTTAAATATATTCACAATAACATTTGTCTATTTTGGCTGATATTTCGCCAATTCGGCAATATTTCGGCCGATATTTCAGTAATTTCGGCTGAAATCTACACATTTCGGTCCAAAACAATGTAGAGTATAAAATATGTGATTTCAGCCAAAATTTCGGTCGTATCAAAGTAAATCTAAAACAGTGATATTCTCTCAATAACCATGAATGGAATTGAGTATTATCCTACAAATATGAATATGGGTATGGAATACAGATACCACACACCAAATTTGTAAAAGTAGGACTCGTGGACACAACTAAATCTAATATAACTAATTATGCATAAACTTTTTTTTTCAAATGACATTCGACAATCCAATTTATAGCTCATAATCAAAATAAAATACATTGTCTACCGAATAGTGATAGCACTTTACTATACATTGTAAAACAATGGAGAAGCGTATGCAAGTAACTGGAGTTAGAATGAGAAATATGAGGCCCTAATTGGATACAAAGGTAGGATATCTATAGGTATTTTTTAAGTGAAGGTAGAGGGATGTAACCCATTATTGTACCTCCAGTTTGGCTTAATAAGTAAATTTAGCTAAATTAGAGTTTAGGTGCCTACCATAACTTACGCTTTTTCATTAACTTTGAGATGAAAAAATTAGAGGTAGTGTACCTCCAAAATATGATCCAGATTGACCAAAATTTAGATAAATATAGGTAAACAAGACACTTCCACTAACATCTACTTACCTCCACTTTCCTCCACTTTCCTCCATATCCAAACATGGCCAATGTGTTCGGAAGTTGTTAACTATTTTTTTCTTCTGAAAAACATCTGAGAAAAGATTAAAAAGTGTCCCACATATAAGATGTATTATTAATTTGGGGGCAAGTATGAGGAGTGTCAGACAAGTGCCCATGGAGTATTCATGTAGTGCCAGTGTTCGAGATGTATCCAACGTGGGTATGGGCCGTACGGCCCCTTGATAGATGTACTCATGCTACATAGCCAATAGTTAAAAATTCAAGATACGACCACTTGTCGCCACCAAATTATCTTAGACCACCAAAAAGGTAGAAAAAAATGTCTAGGAAAAAGTAATGAATTGGCATTTTATTCACTACAGTTTCTGATAAGTAACATACTTTTCCATGCATTTACTCTTCCATCGTCCTATCCCGATAATATGCTAATTAGATCCATACTCATTCTCTCATGCTACAAATAATTGTAGGATTATTTCTGTAGAGGCCACCCACAATTTTGATAATTCCAGATAAGCCACTCACGAATCTCTATTTCCATAAACACCACCAACAATCTAGGTTCCACTTCAAAAAAGCATCTACGCGAGTTTTTTTAAGATTAATTCAAGTTAACTTAATAATCTGAACTGATTTAAACACCATCAATAAGATCACATTGACATCATTCATAATCTTGTATTTGATTCAATTTTTTGGAAGTGGGACCCACATTGTTAGTGGTGTTTATGGAAATAGAGAATTGTAGGTGACTTATTTGGAATTAACAAAATTGTGAGAGGCCTCTACGGAAAAATCCCATAATTGTAGAAATCATAAATACTACTTGCACCAGCACTGGTGCATCTTACTTTGGTAATTGTTATAAACCGATTCTTGTGATCAACACCATCTAAGCCATTTCTCATCTCAATATTTGGCAGAGTTCCCTAAATAAATTGCTATAGTATTTATGATTGGCTAACATGTCAAACATTTCTTCTGAAGAGCCAAAATCCCACGCATGCTAACTACAAAAGAGAGGTGCACATATCATGCACCCTTGCTAGCCTATTGGAAATTAAAGCTAAGTTTTCTCATAAAGTATCTTAAGCTTATGAAGCCGAACAATCAACTTTGAAATCCCTTTTGACGTAAAAGAAATTTCTGCTGGAAGAAGTGTGATATATGGTTTCAACATGTAATACATCCATCTATGAGGCCAACAAAACAAAAACAAAAACAAATGGCCAAAAGAAAGAAAAAGTAAATTCACATTATCAATGGGGCAATAGTATTCAAATTGGATATGTTAGTTTTATTTTTCTTGACCATTTAATTATTTGTGGCCTTACTCTTTATTACTTAATATTATTGCCACTTTACATGTTGATCAATAGATTTGCAGCATTGGCTACCATAAAATGAAGAACTATATATTGTTTACAGAATATTTTGGTTAATGCTGATTGTCGACTAAACATGGTCTGCGAAAATGATGGGTTACTAGACATGACATTTCTAAATGAGATAGAGAAGTTAAAACATTGTTTTATAGTTCATTTATTTGGTTTCTCTTATTGCATAAAAGTCATTGATCCAACACTTTGAAGAAAAATTTTGTCATTGCTAACGAATTATGCAGATCTATTTCACATTATTAATTTCATTGCATAGCACAATTTCAAGTGAACCAAATCTCACAGCAAAATGTAACATTATGAGTATGATCAGCATCAGATAGATCTATTGACACCAAATTAACGAATTCATACAACTACTACATAGCATACAGAAATGAAAAAAAAAAATATATATATATATACCTGTCATTCTGAATGGCTAACAAAATATGGTTTTCTGACGGTTGAAGAAGGTTGGACAGGAAAAGAAAGAACACTAGAAACGAAACAATCCCAAAGACAACACAAATCAACCCGGCTGCCATAATACATCTGATCCTGAACGAGTTCATCGCTAAGAGTAAAGAGTCTTCTAGAAGAAACACTCCCTCCACAACATCACTCTACAATCAAAATTCATTGACGATGTATTCTTGTTTCCAACGTATTTCTGTCAAGGCTAAACAGCACTAAATTGCAAATTAAAATTATTTATAAATTTAAAAGAAGGTAGAGAAACCAACAAAGAAATTCAGCTCAATTAGCAGGAAATTACTCACACACCAAGAAATGTACAATGACAGATTCAACAAAACTATATTACTGTGGAATTATAATGACTAGATTCATAACTAAAACCTCATCAGATTTGTAGGGTTTGAGATGCTTTTTGAGCCGCGATATGGAGGGCGAGTACAGCAGAGAGATTTTGGTGATTTAGATCGGTTTGGGAATGGGAAAAAAAAACCTAGAAAGATACGAACAGCAAAAAAATTTTAGACCATTTCTCGATTTGTGCGTGTCATCCTTGCGCAGGGGCCATGCTAATCTTCTCTGTATCGTTCCAATTTTATCGGATGTCCCCGAGGGGACGATCTCTAGTGCTATGCATTTCTATATCAATTTGAACTTATAATAACTTTGGTTGATGTGGGACTAACTTTCTCAGAAGTCAGAACTGCAACATTTATGATAACGGGTCGGGTCCGGGTTCAATCAAGGCTCGGTAAACCCAATCGCATATTCTATTCGTATATGTAAACGCGAGTTGTTGGGTTTGGTGGGCCTCTGATTGCTTAAGTGGATTCATTTTTGTGAAGTTGTGTTGAATCTTTTTATAATTGACTACAACACCGTGATGATGAACTAAAAAGATCAGATAACTAATGTTAATTGATTTAGAAAATATATATATATATATTAATTCTTCTCCATTAGGTGTTGCTTTGAGAATCAATTTTTGAGGAGAGAAATTGAGATAAGCATTTGAGTGTTTCAGAGTGAGGTCTCCATTTTATACAATGATGTGCTTTTGCATTTATAATTGTAGGTTGTTAAGATTATCTTATAGGGATTTTATGCTACTTGTTGAATTGCATTGTATTTTTAGATAATTGTGCGAGTACATGAAGGTTTAGTTATTGATATGTTTCTTAGTGATCAAGTTCCCGAGTAACAATCATGTGGATTGCGGTTGCAAGTTTCACATTTAATTTACGTACAAATATGCGGAATGGGGCATTACTAGTGATAGCTTATGCGTTAAGAATCAACCACAACCACCATAAGTTTAAGTCTAAGATTATGTAATCTTAAATTGTATGGTTAAGATTTAATTAGGTAATATGAAGGGCTGATACGACTTGAATTTAAGAATGTGTGTTCAAGATTTAGTTGGGTGACTTTGTATAAACTTGACAATGATAAAGCTGCATTTATGAAGTATAAATAATTATCCAATACTGATGTATTACTACTTCACTAACTAACTAACAAAAGTCGAACATTTTTTTTATTTATTTTAAGAATCATGTGTCAAACAACAATTCTCTTTCTATCTTAGTAATTCTTGATTTATAGTATAGTATATAATATAGTAGAGATGATTTTACACCAAAGTAAAGTTCAGTACCGAAGATGGTGCAGCAGAAGTAGTCAATTTTTACCCTCATTGCAGTCTAAAGCCACATTTTTTTCATTAAAAAAATTCAAACCTACCATCCATCCATCCATCCAAGGCCCAACCATCATACTAGTGTGCATACACGAAGAATCAACCATATCACTCACTTATAGTATTACTATTTGATGCAGTTTGTTTTTAGAGGGTGGCTGCACCAGGTGTGAGTTCTTCTCAATTTGTACTTTTGCGGATGCTTCGGTACGGATGGTATGCCCGACCCTCAGCCGAGGGTACGGCTCGGAAGTAGGTGGGAGCAAGGTGGAGATCGGATGCTCGGCTCGGATCTGGAGGCTCGCATTCGGAGGTCTCGTGTACCTGCACTCTATCTAGAAATACCGGGGTTGGTCCCGTGTCAGACCTCCGACGATGTAGTCAGTCACTGAAGAAGAGTAACAGTAACTAGGGTTTGAGAGGGGAAAGATTGATTACCTTTTGAAGGGGTAGAGAGCCTGGTATTTATAGGCCATGCTAACCGGGTCTGGACCCGTTTAGAGCCGGGACTGGACCCGGTCGCCCGTGGGCCTGACGTGGCGACAGCCCAGGCGGTTTTAGGGCTGACGTGGCAGATCTGGATGATCGGGGATGTGGCGCCTTTTGAGGGGATCCTGTGGCCCAAGAGGGGCCACATCATCTGACCCATATCAGGAGTCCCCCACTCCTGGAGGGCTGGGTGACCCAGCCGTGTAGGAGTGATTTTTCGCCTTTGTAGAAAGAGCGGGGTGGTGTGTACGGCGAGGAATGAGATCTGTATCTTCCAGAAGAGGTGAGTGGGGTAGGGTGAAGGGATCCCCTGTTGGAGTCATGCGGATCGTCGGTGCTCGACCGGCCGAGCATAGAGGGTCGGCGGACGAGCCCCCTTACTGGTTGGAAGAGCATGGGGGGCATCGAGACCTGTGGAGCAAGAGCTCTTCTTGCCGAGCGTATGGGGTCGTCAGACAAGCCCCTCGATGTTAGGGGGATAGATTTGGGGTTCGCGGTGGTAACCGACCGCCGACCCCGATGTCGTTTGACCGAGCGAGTAGGGGGTCGGTTGGCGAGTCCCTCACTTGTTGGAAAGGCAAGGGGATGCAAGAGTCAGGAGCTAGGCACCTTCTTGCTGAGCGTTAAGGGTCGGCGGACGAGCCCCTCACTTGTTGAAAAAGCAAGGGGATCATAGCAGCTCACCATACCGTCCGAGCATCGAGCCTCCTGTTGGGTCGGTCGGCGAGTCCCTCACTTGTTGGAAAGGCAAGGGGATGCAGGAGTCAGGAGCTAGGCACCTTCTTACCGAGCGTTAAGGGTCGGCGGACGAGCCCCTTACTTGTTGAAAAAGCAAGGGGATCATAGCAGCTCGTGGTACCGTCCGAGCGTCGAGCCTCTTGTTGAACAGAGGAGAATTTTGGGGCTCGTGGCACCTTCTGAGTGCTAAGCCTCCTGACTTGTTTGGGAAAGCCTGGGGTTTTTGGTGGCTCGTGGTACCATCCGAGCGCTGAACCTCCTGTCGAATAGAAGAAGGATTTTGGGGCTCACGGTACCATTCGAGCGCCGAGCCTTCTGACTTGTTGGAAAAGTCTGGGGTTTTTGGTGGCTCGTGGTACCATCCAAGCGCTAAACCTCCTGTCGAATAGAAGAAGAATTTTGGGGCTCGCGGTACCATCCGAGCGTCGAGCCTCATGTTGAATAGAGGAGGATTTTGGGGCTCGCAGTACCCTCCGAGCATCGAGCCTCCTGACTTGTTGGAAAAGTCTGAGGTTTTCAAGGCTCGCGGTACCATCCGAGATGGCGAGCCTCCTGTCGAATAGAGGAGGATTTTGGGACTCGCGGTACCATCCAAGCATCGAGTCCCCCTGTCGAATAGAGGAGGATTTTGGGGCTTGCGGTACCATCTGAGCGTCGAGCCTTCTGTCAAATAGAGGAGAATTTTGGGACTTGCGGTACCATCCAAATGTCGAGCCCCCTGTCGAATAGAGGAGGATTTTGGGGCTTGCGGTACCATCCGAGCGTCGAGCCTCCTATCGAATAGAGGAGGATTTTGGGACTCGCGGTACCATCCGAGCGTCGAGCCTCTTGTAGAATAGAGGAGGATTCTGCGGCTCGCGGTACCATCCGAGCGTCGAGCCTCCTATCTAATAGAGGAGGATTTTGGGACTCGTGGTACCATCCGAGCGCCGAGCCTCCTGACTTGTTGGAAAAGTTTGAGGTTTTCGAGGCTCGTGGTACCATCCGAGAGTCGAGCCTCCTGTCGAATAGAGGAGGATTTTGGGGCTCACGGTACCATCCGAGCGTCGAGCCTCCTGTCGAATAGAGGAAGATTTTGGGACTCACGGTACCATCCGAACGTCGAGCCCCCTGTCGAAAAGAGGAGGATTTTGGGGATCGCGGTACCATCCGAGTATCGAGCCTCCTGTTGAATAGAGAAGGATTTTGGGGCTCGCGGTACCATCCGAGCATCGAGCCTCCTATCGAATAGAGGAGGATTTTGGGACTCGCGGTACCATCTGAGCGCCGAGCCTCCTGACTTGTTGGAAAAGTTTGAGGTTTTCCGGGCTCGCGGTACCATCCGAGTGTCGAGCCTCCTGTCGAATAGAGGAGAATTTTGGTGCTCGCGGTACCCTCCGAGCGTCGAGCCTTCTGTCAAATAGAGGAAGATTTTGGGGCTCGCGGTACCATCCAAGCGTCGAGCCCCCTGTCGAATAGAGGAGGATTTTGGGGCTCGCGGTACCATCCGAGCGTCGAGCCTCCTGTCGAATAGAGGAGGATTTTGGGGCTCGCGGTACCATCCGAGCGTCGAACCTCCTGTCGAATAGAGGAGGATTTTAGGACTCGCGGTACCATCCGAGCGTCGAGCCTCCTGACTTGTTGGAAAAGTCTAAGGTTTCCGGGGCTCGTGGTACCATCCGAGAGTCGAGCCTCCTGTCGAATAGAGGAGGATTTTGGGGCTCGCGTTACCTTCCGAGCGCTGAACCTCCTGTCGAATAGAGGAGGATTTTGGGGCTTGCGGTACCATCCGAGCGTCGAGCCTCCTATCAAATAGAGGAGGATTTTGGAACAGCCTCCTGACTTGTTGGAAAAGTCTGAGGTTTTTGGGGCTCGCGGTACCATCCGAGAGTCGAACCTCCTGTCGAATAGAGGAGGATTTTGGGGCTCGCAGTACCATCCGAGCGTCGAGCCTCCTATCGAATAGAGGAGAATTTTGGGACTCGCGGTACCATCCGAGTGCCGAGCCTCCTGACTTGTTGGAAAAGTCTGAGGTTTTCGGGGCTCGCGGTACCATCCGAGAGCCGAGCCTCCTGTCGAATAGAGGAGGATTTTGGGGCTCGCGGTACCCTCCGAACGTCGAGCCTCCTATCGAATAGAGGAGGATTTTGGGGCTCGCGGTACCATCCGATCGCCGAGCCTCCTGACTTGTTGGAAAAGTCTGAGGTTTTCGGGGCTCGCGGAAGCATCCGAGCATTGAGCCTCCCGTCGAATAGAGAATGATTTTGGGGCTCGAGGTACCATCCGAGAGTCGAACCTCCTGTCGAATAGAAGGAGGATTCTGGGGCTCGCAGAAGCATCCGAGCATCGAGCCTTCTGTCAATAGAGGAGGATTTTGGGCTCGCGGTACCATCCGAGCGTTGAGCCTCCTGACATGTTGGAAAAGCCTGGGGTCCTCACTAGCGGGTGGTCATGCGTTCTAAGCCGTTTGTATCGACTAAGAGTGCCGAGGGCAAAGGGGTAATTTTGTGTCCTATGCTGACGTCACAGATGCGTGAATCGAAGCGACTCAGGTCTTAGCGGCTGTTAGATCTTGATGATCAAGATTCAATGGTTAGATCTTCGCAAAATTCGAGGAGTCTCTTTATCTGTTATAACCCCCCCCCCCCCCCCCTCCACTCTTTCTCTTCTTTATTTTCTCACTTGTGTGTTTCCAACTTTCAAGAACAAGGGTTTTTTTCTCGTCTGCCGTCGACGACCTTTTTCCGGTGATCTTTTCGTTCGTGCAGTATTTTCAGGTTAGTATTTTTGATTCGTAATGTTGCGCTCTCAGTCTGGCTCTGAGACAAGCTCGTCAGGCAGTTCCGAGAAGGAAGCTAAGTCACCTTTGACGTCTTGGTCCCTGGGCGATTATGGAATTAAAGTTGAGGTTCTGTCAGATCCAGGGTCGGATGGAGGGGATGAGGTAGTCTTTGTTGTGCAATCTTTGAGATCCCGTAGGCCAGAGAAGGAGCCTGTGGATGAGGGCGAGGGTAAGGAGGAAGAGGAGGACCCCGAAGGAGAGGGGGATGTTGATGACGACGAGGACGAGGAGGAAGAGGAGGGCGATGAAGAAGAGCAGGACCCCGAAGGAGAGGGGGACATTGAGGACGAGGAGGATGAGAAGGAAGATTCCGAGGAAAACCAGGGGGAGCCCAATCCGAGCACCAGGGGAGATGATGCTCGAGGAGATGCGAGGGAAGGTACTGCAGGAGGGGTAGCCGAGGGCGAGGGTGATCTCCCTCCTCTGCCACCATTGTCGATCCCGTCTCTAGAGAGGAAACCTCATCCTCAAAGGAGAAAGAAGAAGTGGATCCATCCGGATAGCCCCCACGTGCCCGATAAATATGGCCCTGGACCGGGGTTTGAGTTTGCCCCTGTCACCTTCAGAAATCCCGGGTCAATTAGGATGTATCCTGATGATGTTAAGGATCTCGCTCTGCACCCCTCCGTTCTAGGGGACGAGAGTCGAATGAAGATCAGGATGGATGGTATCTAGTGTGTTCTGAGGGCGGACTACCTGCACATCCTGAGGGTGGCCTACTTTATCCCCAAGGAGTTCGAACTCCTGATTCCGAGCCTCGGTATTCGTCCGACCACCACTCTTGCGCCGGGCTACTGCATTTTTCTCGAGGATGCCTTCATCTCGGGACTTAGGCTGCCGTTGCACTCCTTCATCAAGAGGGTTTTGAATTGGGCGAAGTTGAGCCCAATGCAGTATGGCCCCAATTCGTGGAAACATTTAGTATGCTTTATTTTGAAGTGCCAGGAGAAGGGGATCAAGCCGAGGCTTACGTACTTCCATGCTATCTTGGGGATGAGCTCATTAGGTGATGCAGAGGTAATCTTCTATCTTTCACCGCGACCTCACAAGAAGGTGATGCACAGCCATCCGGACTCCATCAAAGGATAGAAGGAGAAGTACTTCATAGTCCAAAGCGAGAAGCCTTGGAGGATTCCAACCGCCTGGAAGTTTTTAAGCCCAACCATAAACCTCCGAAGCGCAGCAAGTTGACGGAGAAAGAGTGGGCGAAGGTGGGGAAGATTGTTGGGGGGCAGAGCATAGGGTGGCCCCGAGTGACGAAATGCACCTGGCCCGAGCCGGACTGAGCCCAATCGACCCTAGTATATTTTTGTTCTGAATTTTCCTATCTTTCTGCCTTCGTGTTAACATTTGCCTTTCTTTTTCCATTTTGCAGAGATGACGGCCAAGCAGCTTGACAACAGGCAGGCCTTATTGGTCATTGCTGCCAAGAGGAGGGCGGAGAAGGAAAAGAAGGCAGAGCAGGAAAAGGCGGTTGCCCAAGGCGCGGGGTCCAGCAAGGGCCCGGCCTCGAAGGCAGTAGAGCCGTCCCCGAAGAGGGTAAAGAAGCATCACCACACGCCGAGGGCATCTAGGAAGGCGGGGGGAAGCTCCGGTAGCAAAAAGACCTCCGAGGTCCCAGAGCAGAGGTTTCCCCCACCTCAGCCCAGTGCCGAGCAGATGGTCGGGCAATAGGGGTTGAGGCCGCATACCCCGGATTGGTCAATTCTCGCAGGGGATTCCCTACTTGAGGGTCTGGTGGCCATAAAGGTGATCAGGAACATCGCCACGGAGCGAGATCGTATGGCTCTGGCGACACAGACGTCTGAGATGGCATTTATGAGGTGGTCTCAGGCGCAGCTCTCGGTCAGTGCTCATAGTTTTGCTTTGAGTTTAGACTCTAGTATTTCTTCTAACTTTTTCTTCTTCGGATAGGCGATGCTTCATGGGCAGCACTTTCAGAAGTGCTTGGAGAAGGAGGTCCTCATTGAGAGGAGGAACGCGGAGAAGTATTTTCACGAGGTGACCAAGCTGTTGGACGAGCTGAAGGAGGCTCAGAGCATGGAGGCGGTCCACGAGGCCCAGATGGCCTCGATAGACGATTACCACAAGAAAGAGGTGGATCGTCTCAAGGAGAAGGCCTAGTAAGAAGCTGAGAAGGCACGGAAGGCCATGGAGGAGGCGGAGATCACCATGGTGGATACCCTGATCCTGGCACAGGTCGAGGCCTATGATAAGGCTAAGGAGCATTTTCGGTTGATCTATCCGGACAAGAGGATCGACCACCTCCACTACAACTGGCAGCCCGAGCATCCGCCGATACCCAGTGGCGAGGAGATGGGGGATCCTCACCAACAGGAGGTTGGGAGAGACCCTACTGACGAAGAGGTGCCCCCCCCCCCTCAAGCATAGTCTAGGTTCTTCTTTCTGATTTTGTAAATGCCTTGCGCGGACTGGCCACCGCCTTTTGTAGTACAAAAATTTTGAACTTAATGCAAGATATTTTTTGGCCGATGCTCCATGACTTGTACTTTTCTAGTCTCTTTTTTGACTTGTTGTTCTTCCCATCTTTTTGATAGATGCATGGAATCCTCGGTGCCAACCTTGGCTCTGTCGAGGTTTCTTTGGTCCAAGCTAGGCCGGAGGCTATGGAGAGTGCTCTGACTCGCCACCATAAATAGGCTCGGGACCGAGCAGCCGCGGTGAATTACTTCATGAACAAGTCTAGGGAGCTCAGCTTGGAGGTCGCTCGTCTGAAGAAAGTCATAGCCGACCGAGACTGGTGGGCAGTTGAGACGAACTGGTCGATCTCGGAGGCTTTGAGTGGGGGATCGACTTCGGAGTCTTTTCTTCATGAGGCCATTGTTGAGAAAGAGTTGGAGATCCGCCGACTGATGCTAGGCACTGGTCTGATCGAGGAGGCAAGCAATTCCATCTTAGGACCTTCTCCGACATTTTTTTGGTGATGTCCTCGCCTACCGATGCGGAAAGCTCTGTTGCCGAAGCGCCGTCCGTAGTTGGACCGATCGAGCGCACGAGGGGACCGGAAGGAAGCCTCGACTTTGATTTTTAAACCGAGAGATGAGTGATTTGTAAGCTTTTCATTGTATTTGGACGGCCGTTTCTGGCGCTCCATGAGTAATAAAAAACTTCCGATTACTTTGATTTTGACGATTCGTTAAGCGAGGATTGTGGTCAGGCTCGGCCACATAGGGGTTCGCCGCCGAGGCAAAAAAGGCCGCGCCACAGTCTCTTGCAGGCAGTGCATAGTGAGGAACATTTCGCCTTTCGATATGCATTAATGGCGACGGTTCGCCATCCGCCATTTGGACTTCCCGATGCAATAAATGCGCTTCTCAGGGGGCTATATAAGCCCCATCCCCTCATTGTTTTTATCAGGAATTAGGATTGACTCATCTACCATACGATTCGGGTGCCTGCCGAAGGCGGGCATCCTAGAAGTAGAACTTTGGTTTGAGCGTTCCGGATTGGTGGCTCCCTTGCCTCCTGCAAACAATTCGGGGTTTTGGCTCTTGAAAGCTGCAAACCCCAAGTTGCTCGCGGGTGAGAGGAGGGTCAACCAACGATCCGAAGCTAGGGGCATTTGCCGAAGGCGGGCACCCTAAACCTTAATGAAAACTTTTGAAACCGTCGTGGCTGAAGGTAGTCTCTAGGTGTAAGGAGGTATGGCTTGAAGGAGCTAAGGCCTTGCCAGAGGGCAACATCGATCCCTTATTTGCACATCTTGACGGATGGCATGGGTGTGGCCAGAGGTCATCGCCGAGCGAATAGGCTAGTGGGCCTGAAAAGGCCTAAGCCATGCTCGAGGCCGATGCCGAGCCCACATACCTTGAGTTTGAATAGATAGCACGGGCGTAGCTGGCGGTTGCCACCGAGCGCATAGGTTGATGGTCTTGAAAAAGCCCAAACCATGCTCGGGGTAGATACCGAGCCCCCACGCCATTGAGAAAGCCAGTAATGGGCGTAGCTGAAGGTCATCGCCGAGCGTAACGATCGCGTAGCTTTGAAAAAAGCCAAGGCCTTGCTCAAGGTCGACGCCGAACCCCCACACTTGTTCTTAGGTAGATAGCACGGGTGTAGCTGGCGGTTGCCGCTGAGCGCATAGGTTGATGGGCTTGAAAAAGCCCAAACCATGCTCGGGGCAGATGCCGAGCCTCCATATCATTGAGAAAGCCACTAATGGGCGTAGTTGAATGTCATCGCCAAGCGTAAAGGTCACGTGGCTTTGAAGAAAGCCAAGACCTTTCTCGAGGTCGATGCCGAGCCCCGACACTTGTTCTCGGATAGATAGCACGGGTGTAGCTGGCAGTTATCGCCGAGTGCATAGGTTGATGGGCTTGAAAAAGCTCAAACCATGCTCGAGGCAGATGCCGAGCCCCCACACCATTGAGAAAGCCAGTAATGGGCGTAGCTGAAGGTCGTCGCCGTGCGTGAAGGTCGCGTGGCTTTGAAGAAAGCCAAGGCCCTGCTCGAGGTCGATGCCGAGCCCCCACACTTGTTCTCGGGTAGATAGCACGGGTGTAGCTGGTAGTTGCCACCGAGCGCATAGATTGATGGGCTTGAAAAAGCCCAAACCATGCTCGGGGCAGATGCCGAGCCCCCATACCATTGAGAAAGCTAGTAATGGGCGTAGCTGAAGGTCGTCGCTGAGTGTAAAGGTCACGTCGCTTTGAAGAAAGCCAAGGCCCTGCTCAAGGTCGACGCCGAGCCCCCACACTTGTTCTCGGATAGATAGCACGGGTGTAGCTGGCGGTTGCTGCTGAGCGCATAGGTTGATGGGCTTGAAAAAGCTCAAACCATGTTCGAGGCAGATGTCGAGCCCCCATACCTTAGAGGTGACTCTGTCCTTGCGCAAGATATCCATCCGGGCACTGAGCCCCAGGTTTACATGAGAGGTTTTTGTGGCTCATGGTTTCTTCCGAGTGCCGAACCCTAAGCTTGTAAGGGAAGCTTTTTGTGGCTCGCGGTTTCTTCCGAGTGTCGAGCCCTAAACTTGTAATGGAAGCTTTCTGTGGCTCGTGGTTTCTTCCGAGTGCCGAGCCCTAAGCTTGTAAGGGGGGCTTTCGTGGCTCGCGGTTTCTTCCGAGTGCCGATTCCTAAGCTTGTAGGGGAAGCTTTTGTGGCTCGCGATTTCTTCCGAGTGCCGAACCCGAGACATGTTTTTAATGAGAGCTAACATGAAGCTAAAGCGTGTTTTAAGAAAGCTGGCATAATTACAACATACTTGAACCTTACAAAAATAAGGTACAACGTGCCGATTACATTTTTCATGATTTTACATGGGTTGTAGAGGCTAGCCCTCCCCTTCTAGGAATTTGATAAGGTGTTCTGCGTTCCAGGGCCTCTTGACAACCTTGCCTCCCGGGTCAATTAGGCGGTACGTGCCCGGGCGTACGACCTCAGATACTTTGTATGGGCCTTCCCAGTTTGGGGCCAGTTTCTTCTTCTAACCGGGGTTGGATACTGCCAGCTTTCGGAGGACGAGATCCCCGGGCTTAATGTCGGTGGGATGCACCTTTTTGTTGTAGAACCTTTCGATCCTCTGCTTGTAGGTGTTCCTTCGAATGGCGGACTTCTACCTGACCCCGTATGAGGTCTAGGTCGGCATGTAGCTGTGCCGAGTTGCCTGCTTCATCGAAGGCCATGATCCGGGGCGAAGGGAACCCGATCTCCAGGGAGATGTCGGCCTCTGCGCCGTATGTTAGATTGAATAGCAACTCTCCCGTGGGGATTCTCTTTGTCGTTCGGTGGGCCCAGAGAATGCTCGGTAGCTCATCGACCCATAACCCCTTGGAAGAGTTATTGAGTCGTTTCTTGATACCGTCAAGGATTTGGCAGTTCACGTTCTCGGCCTGGCCGTTTGACTGCGGGCGGCACACCAAAGAAAAATACTGCTGGATCCTGAGATCTTCGCAGAACTTTCGGAAATGTTTACCCGTAAATTGAGTCCCATTGTTTGTAAAAGCACCTGTGGGATCCCGAACCGGCAGACAATGTGTTTCCAGAAAAATTATTGGGTCTGCTGCTCGGTGATCGTGGCTAGTGGCTCGGCCTCGATCCACTTCGTAAAGTAGTCGATTGCCACTATGAGAAATTTTTGTTGGCTCGTTGCCTTTGAAAATGGGCCTACCAGATCCATCCCTTACATAGCAAAGGGGGTCGGACTGGCCAGGGAGCGAAGGTTCGCTTGTGGAGCCCTTTTCACAGGGGAGAACCGTTGACAGGGGCCACACTTCAAGACCAAAGCGAAGGCGTCTCGTAGCATTGTGGGCCAGTAGTACCCGTGATTCAAAGCCTTTCGCGCGAGCGAGTGGCTTCCCATATGGCACCAGCCAATTCCCTCATGCAGATCCTTGAGAGCGTACTTTGCTTCATCGGGGGTTAGCAGCATAGGTAGGGTCTTCCGTCCGTCGTTGTGTATGAACTTTTGAAGAGGGTCTCGTTGATCATGGCGAACCTTTCTGAACGGACCCCGACCTGCCTTGTTTTAGCTGGGTCTTCGGGGAGCTCTCCCTTGATTAGAAACTTCTTGATAGGAGTGGTTCAATCGTCAGGATGAGCTCCATCTTCGATGCAGAGAGTCTCGGGGAGGTCAGTACTCGGCTTTAGGAGTACTTCGATCAGGACGGTGCGATCGAGACCCTCGAAGGATGAGGACGCTAACTTCGACAGAGCATCGGCCTGGGGGTTCTGCTCCCTTGGGATCCTTAAGACCGCTGACTCATCGAAGAATGTCAATAGCCGTTGGACCACGCCCAGGTACCTGATCATCCGATCGTCACGGGCCTCGTATTCTCCGGTGATCTGGTTGACCACGAGCTGAGAGTCGCTGGAGGCCCTGATCTGTCTGGCACCGGCCTAATGTGCCAGGGTGAGTCCGGCGATCATGGCCTCATACTCAGCCTCGTTGTTAAAGCCGGAAAGTTGAGGCAGAGGCAATATTGAAGGAGGAAACCATCGGGATCCCACAGAATGATACTCGCACAACTCCCCGCTTCGCAGGAGGAGCCATCGACGTAAACTTCCTATGTCTGGTCGGCCTCCTTGCTTTCGGGTTGCTCGGAAATGGTGCATTCCATGATGAATTCCGCAAGGGCCTGCCCTTTGATGGCCGTCCTTGGCTGATAGCCGATATCATGTTGACTGAGCTCGATCGACCATTTGACCAATCGTCCGGAGCTCTCGAGCTTGTAGAGTACAGCCTTCAGAGGCTGGTCCGTGAGCACCTGAATCGAATGCGCATGAAAATAGGGATGGAGCTTCCGTGCGGCCATGACCAAGGCGTATGCTACCTTCTCCATTCTAGAGTATCTGGTCTCGGCGGCGAGCAGAACCTTGCTCACATAGTACAACGGCTTTTGGACTCCGTCCTCTTCTCGAACGAGGACAACACTAAGCATGTTTTCCGAAGCCGAAAGGTAAAGCCAGAGGGGCTTGCCTGGTTCAGGCTTGCTGAGGAGAGGAGGGTTGGCGAGGTACTCTTTCAATTGGGCGAACGCCTCTTGCTGCTGAGTGCCCCATTCAAAGCATCTGATTCCGCGCAGAGCCTTGAAGTTTGGGAGGGACTTCTCTCCGGACTTGGACAGGAAACGGCCGATGGCCACCAGTCTTCCCGTAAGCCTCTGGACTTCTTTGGTGTTTCTGGGAGGGGCCATGTCTATTATGGCCTAGATTTTCTCGGGGTTCACCTCAATACCGCACTGGCTAACGACGAACCCGAGGAATTTTCCTGAGGAGGCCCCGAACGCACACTTCGCCGGATTGAGCCTCATGTTGTGGGTCCGGAGGACCCCAAAGGATTCTTCCAGGTCGGCAACGTGATCCTGTCCCTGCTGGCTTTTGACGAGCATGTCGTCGACGTACACCTCCATGTTGCGACCAATTTGATCCTTGAAGACTCGGTTAACGAGCCTCTGATAAATGGCACCGGCGTTCTTCAGCCCGAAGGGCATAACCCGGTAGCAATAAAGACCTTGGTCTGTGACGAAAGATGTTTTGGCTATATCAGGAGGGAACATTCGGATCTGGTTGTTTCCTGAGAAGGTGTCCATGAAAGAAAGAAGCTTGGGACCCAATGTAGTGTCGATCGGAGCGTCGATACTGGGGAGAGGGAACAGATCTTTGGGGCACACTTTATTGAGATCAGTAAAGTCTATGCAGATCCTCCAGCTCCCGCTCGCCTTTCTGACCATTACGACGTTCGCCAGCCACTCAGGGTAGCTGACCTCCTGTATGAAACGAGCGGACAAGAGTTTGTCCATCTCCGCTTTCACCGCCTGCTGCCTCTCCAGGGCGAACTTACGTCACTTCTAGACGATAGACTTCGAGCCGGGGATCACGTTGAGTTTGTGCATGATCAGGTCTTCAGAGATCCCAGACATATCGGAGGGCTTCCAGGCGAAGAGGTCGACATTGCGGCGAATACAGTCGATCAGGTCGGATTTGAGGTTGGGAGCCAGGGAGCAGCTTACTCGAAACCACATCGATTCGTCCCCTGTCTCGAACGAGACTTTCTGTAGCTCGTTTGCCGGCTCTGGTTCTGGCTGGCTTCTTTCGGGCTGTAGCTCGACGGCGTCGAAGGGGAACACACCGCCCCCGATGGCCGTCATATAGCACGACCGTGCCACTTCTTGGTTTCCTCGGACAACTCCGACACCTGACTTGGTGGGGAATTTAAGCTTTTGGTGGTAGGCCGAGGGAACCACCTGGAGGGAGCAGAGCCTGGGACGGCCGAGGATTGCGTTGTAGGCTGCCTTGACGTTTACAACCATGAAGTCCATTGACTCGGTCTGTCTGTGAGGGGTCGTACCGGCGGTGACGTCTAAGGTCACGATCCCCTCGATCAGCATCGGGACGCCGGAGAACCCGTGCAGGGTGTACCCGGCTAGCTTCAACTTATCCTGGGAGAGCTTTATGTTCTTGAATGCCTCCAGGAAGAGAATGTTTACCGAGCTCCCGTTGTCCACGAGGATCCGACGGGCCTCGAAGTTCGCCATGCTGAGGCTGATGACGAGCGCATCGCAGTGCGGGATCTGAACTCCCTTCAGGTCTTCCCTAGAGAAGGTGACGGGGAGTTGCTGGACCTGGGGGGAGAGGAGACCCTAGACGGAGTTGAGCTCTTGGACGAATGCCTTGCAGGAAGTGTTGGACTCCCCTTCCATAGGCCCTCCATGGATGCAATGCAAGATGGCTTGACCCTCGGGTTCTTCATGCTCGGGGTTCCACTTCGGACGCTGTCTGGGTGCTCGAGGAGGAGAGGAAGGCCTCCGATTCCTCGTGTCTCTTTGGTCCCGGGTGTCTTATCGTTTGAACTCCCGTAGGTACCCTCGTTGGATGAGGGCCTCGATCTCGTCCTTCAGGGCGTGGTAATGGTCGGTGTCATGCTCGTTGTCTCGGTGGAAGCGGCAGTAGAACCGCTGATCCCTCTTTTTGTTGTTGTTGGCAGGTCAAGGAGGGAATTGGACGAGGTCCCTGTCTTCGAATCGCTAAGAGGATAGTTGATACGTTCTGCGTCAGCGGCATGTACCTCTCGAAGCGTGGGATCAGAGGGATCCTTTTCGTGATGGCCCGTCTTTTGGGACCTTCTTTGCTGGTTCCGCCTCGTCGCCCTTGCGCTTTCCCTTCCCAGGGACTTCTTTTGGGTCTTCCGAATTCAGAGCTTCTTCGGCCAAGATATACTTTTCTACCCGATTGAGGAGGTCGAAAAAATCGATTGGAGGCTTCTTTGCAAGGGAGGCCTTCAGCTGGCTGTGTCGGACATTGTGCTGGAATGCTGCCGAGGCGACCCCTGGGTCGAGGGAGGAGACCGACCTCGCCTCCGTGGTGAACCTTCGGACGAACAGTCGGAGCGACTCTCCTTCCTTCTGTCGGAGCCCTAGCAGGGACATGCTTGTCCTCTTGGCCTTCCTACTGGTCACGAAGTGGGCGAGGAAGTGGCCCTCCAGTTGGTCAAAGGAGTAAATGGAGCCGGGAGGGAGCTTAGAGAAACATTCCCGAGCCAGGCCCCGGAGGGTGGCAGGGAAGGTGTGGCACAGGAGGGATCGGATGCGCTGTGAATTATCATGAAGGTCTTGAAGCCCTCCATGTGATCAGCAGGATCACCCTCGCCATCATAAGTCTCAAATTGTGGTGGGCGAAAATTTCGGGGTATTTCTGCCTGCAGGATTGCGGCGGAGAAAGGTGGCCGGGTTGGCCTGTGGCCCTGAGCAGGCCTCAGGCCTTCGTTGCCGAAGTGGTCGAGGCGGTCCTCCATTTCTTGAAGGCATTTAAGGATGTCGTCGTCATACTCCGGTGGGACTGTCGGGTCATGAGACGCGCTGGCCTTGACACCTGATCGCGAGTGAGAACGGTAGAGCGTCTCGTTGATGGGGGTCCCCAGGATCCATGATATCTTTTCGGAAGTCTTGGAACTCCTGGTGGGTGACTGGAGCCCGCTCAGCCAGGTTGTGCTGAGGCGGTGGCCTCTGGGCGATGCGGCTGAGTGCCGGCCCCTGCTCTCGGGGTGGAGGTCTGGGATGGTTCGGGGCCGAGTTGGAAGTGGCCCCTCCCCTAGACCGACTTGTCTGTCGATTCTGGATGACCCCGCGTAGGTCAGGTACGACTGAGAGAGAGACACCCGACTGGTGTCCGAGGCTAAACCCCGGATTGTTGGATCCATGAGTGTCGGCGGGGACGTCCTGAGGAGGGACGTCCTGGCAACGTGTAGAGGTGACAGCTTTCTGGCCTTGGGTGCCATGTGAGGTCGAATTGACGGGATACCGTTGATGGCTGGGCTCGGACTGGTGTCCGCACCGTTGTTTCCCACAGACGGCGCCAATCTGATGTGGTTTGCTTTTAGAGGGTGGCTGTCCAAGTGTGAGTTATTCTCGATTTGTATTTTTTCGGAAGCTTCGGTACGGATGGTACGCCTGACCCTCAGCCGAGGGTACAGCTTAGAAGTAGGTGGGAGCGAGGTGGAGATCGGAGGCTCGGCTCGAATCTGGAGGCTCAGATTCGGTGGTCTCGTGTACCTGCACTCGGTCTAGAAACACCGGGGTTGGTCCCGGTGGCAGACCCTCCGACGATCTAGTCAGTCACTGAAGAAGAGTAACAGTAACTGGGGTTTAAGTGGGGAAAGATTGATTACCTTTTGAAGGGGTAGAGGGCCTGGTATTTATAGGCCATGCTAATCGGGTCTGGACCCGGTCGCCCGTGGGCCTGATGTGGTGAGAGCCCAGGCGGTTTTAGGGCTGGCGTGACGGGAGCCCGAGTGATTTTAGGGCTGACGTGACCGATCTGGATGATCGGAGATGTGACGCCTTTTGAGGGAATCCTGTGACCCAGGAGGAGCCACGTCATCTGACCCATATCACGGTTACTATTATTTAGAGGCATTGATGAACTAATAATCTCTACTATTATAATGGGAGAAGGGCTTAGTGTCATCTGTCAATGGATGTCATTTTGTCAACACGTGCAGTGCACGTGTTGACAAAATGACTCACTTTGGTAAATATTTTCGAAAGTGGACCAGTTTGGTAAATATTTTCGAAAGTGGATCAGTTTGGAAATTATTTTCTTTTTATCCTTTTCATTATCCCTTATTCTCCTCCCCATTTTCCACACATACGGAAAAAAACAGCACACATGTTGGTAGTTTTTTTGGTATCTTTTTCCTTCTTCCTCCATGTGCATCGCACATGCAGGATACTAGTCATAATAATAATAAAGCCCAATAGGGTGAAATGTGCTCCTCCCTCCTTTCACCGTATTGAATGAATGAATGAATGCATCATCATCATCATCACGCCTAGCTTGTGATTCTTATGAGCACATTATTACTCTCCCCGTAGCCCACACCGCACTATAATTCCAATCTCCAGCTCACATTACCTATTTCTATCACTAGTCACTACACTCACTACTAATATTCATTCCGCCCCCCCCCCCCCCCCCCCCCCCCCCCCCCCCACCCACAAATTCAAAAATAATATATGTTCCCACCCTAGAAGTAGCAGAGCAAGTGTGGGACCCACCTCCCTCACCCTTATAAAATACTCCTCCTTTCACCTCATCCAGTTTCTCAATTACTAGTACAAATTAAGCAAGAAGATGAACGGGCAGGCAAGATAATAACAATCAGGAAAAGATGAGGGAGTTGCTTGTAAAACTCCCACCCTCCTCTGCTTCGGCTTCTTCAACCCCTAGGGCTCTTCTTAGGAGCCTGGCGAGGTTGCCGAAGCATTGCATCGGGAAAGGGAAGAAGAAGAAGAATGATGATGATGATGATGATGATGATGAGGATGAGGAGTTTGTGGGGCCCACTAGTGTGTTGGTTGAGGGGGAGTTTACTTCTCCTTCTCATTTGGTGGTAGAAGAAGAAGAAGAAGAAGAAGAAGAAGAAGAAGAAGAAAAAGGGGGAGGGAAGAAGGAGGGCTTTGAATGTGACGTGGTCTCTTCAGGTTTGTTTTTCTTTGAGATTTGTGCACTTGAATTGTTTGTTTATTTGTCAAAAGACCCTGCCTGCCTGCCACACTATACTGAAACTTCCAAGTCATATAAAGGGTTGAAGTTATTACATTTGTATTGTGACACTACCAACCAAGTAACAACTGGTTTATAATTTTTGTTATTAAGCCCTTTAATTAACAAAGTGTTTACACCAAGAAAAGTGGAGAACCACTTACTGATAGCGACTGTTAGTAACAATATCAGGGCTTGTTTGTGATGGGGGACTAGTTTTTTTTTTTTTTTTTTTCCTTATCATTATTCTGTTATGATTGGGTAAGGAGTTCTTCAATTTAAATTTCTCGATGGAGAGGACCCGTTTCTGAATTGTTCGCGGGGTGTGTGATGGGGGTGCTTAATTAGGTTAGCTATTCTATTCTGCATCATTCGCATTTCTCAGATGAGAAGAGTAAGCCCCACGCACCAATACTTGTGCATGTCCATTTAGTGTTGTGATCAAATTGTGTGTTTATGTATGTCTTCATGTTTCTCAGCTATGTGTATATAAGATAAATTGACATCAAGTTGACTACATGTAGTGCTAGAAACAAGTTTACTAAAATACATAAGAGTTGGGGTAAGGATCATACGGACAATGCAAAATGCAAATTGGAAAAGATGAAATGGGGAACATATTGAACGCATTCTTTGTGTTGACCCTGCTAAATTTTATGGATTCGTTGCCTTTGCACAACTCTAGGCCCCCTAATGATTTCAGGATGGATCAGGGAGTGGAAACTGATTTAAAGTTTTGAGTCGACTCCACTATAAGAATATATGTTAATTAATTCTATTACAACTTTTTTGGATGAAATAAAAGATCTTTGCATTCCTATTCAATACAAAGGGGGGTTATTTGGTTGTAAACCTCTAGAAATTTTGAAATGGGAAAACATCTAAGGACCTTGTCTCTTTTGTGAGTCCATTAGATTGCAGAGATTATATCATTGTTTTCATGTATTTTATGTTAAAGTAGTAGTTAGTAACCAGAAGTCAAAGATCAAATGAAATGGAAATACTCTATAAATAAAAAATAAAAATAAAAAACGTAATCAAGATTGTTCATCATTTTTCTAATTAGAAGAATTGGCATTTGCAGCCAGTTCACCACAATTTATATTGAATTTTTGTAGAGCCAAAGTTGTGGACCCGCTGGCCTGGCCAGCAAGAAATTATGAAGAGGTTTATTTTCTTTGGGTAAACAAACTACTAGGAGACAAGAAATTAATGTGGCCCCTTTTTTTCTTCAACTTCAATTTTCACGTAAAAATGAGGCATTCAAATAGTACCCTAAAGGAGAAGAATTGGGATGACACTCAGTTTGGTTTTGATGGGGCTCCCATACCTTTCTTGTTGGTGGGCTCTTCCATGTTTGGGATTGGGAGGCAGAGGGGACAACAAAGTGGAAATGAGTTCACTTTTCATCCTTCTCCTCCTCCATTCTCTAGAGCCAGATGATGTGGTGCGGTCCAAAAGTGCATATCATGCAAATTTCACACTTTAACACTCTTTTGCACAAACCTTTGAACAGTAGATAGTCCGAAAGCAAAAACTAACTAACTAGGTAGGCAGTATAAATAGCTGTAAAATAATTATATTGAAAATGGCAATAGCAAGATTTGCAACCATGCCCTCTTGATTCTTGATCTGTATTATCTAATACCATATAAGAAACCACTTCTCCCAGAAATTTAATTTCATGTCGGTGTGGGCTAACAATGTCAATCAAAGTATCAAACAATTTTAACACTTATGACTTATGTGCAGTCCTTTTTTTCTAATATAATAAAATTTTCAGTTTCTAGCATCCAGTTGCACTGCTTGCTTGAGGGAGGGAGTTTCTGAATTACAATTCTATTTGTGTTGAAAATAAGAGAGGCAGGCTGGTAAAGAAAAAGTTGTTAAGGTGGTACAGTTGGATCTGTTTACGTGTATATCATGCTTACACATATTAACTGAGAGACTGTATGGTCTATAGAATACAGATTTTGTGCTACTCGAACTGATACAAGTGGTATTCAACGGTTTTGCTAATTCTCTTCTAAATCAATTTGATTTGTATTAGTTCTCATTGTGTATTGTCCAACCACGATGCATCACAGTGCCAAACTGAGTTTCATTTGAGTAAATGTTGGAGTATAGTTAACTATTTAAATAATTGATTACTTTATTCCTATATTTTGGTGTTCTATAAACATATTTCATGTCATGCAGAACAAACAACCTGTTGATAGCAATTTCATTTGATTAACACAAAACTTAAGTGAATTACAAATTCATAAAACATAGTATGAAGCACTTGATGTAAACACTGCACGAACGTGTTGCATCAACCGATCCTACGTTCCTTTGTATGAAGTTCATAGAATCCAAATGTATCCACCATCAAATTTTAGAATGTATTAAATTTGAGTAAAATGAGATATCTTTAAGAACTAACCTTCCAAGAAAATCAATACTCTGATCTGGAGCAATTGATATTGCCAATGTCAATACCAGATAGCAGACTAGAATCAATATGGATAACAAGATTTTGGATGTTGGTATATGTGTGTGGATAACCTCGACTCAAAATCAGGTATAAAAGTGTCATCCCGGAACTGTCCTAATTCGATGGGTAGTCAGTCAATGTAGTCCTGTTATTATTTTAGTGTCCCAAACTCCCAGTCAACGCCAACAGCTATGCTCCCTCTGCCAATGCTACTGGGTCGAGCAATCAACACTAAAGTTGTGTCAATTTCTCTTTTTGCCAATGCTAAGCTTGATCCTTCCCAACTTCATTCGAATATTTTGACTAAAAGTTTTAAGAATGTTGAGTGGCATCAGTATGCAGGGGTAGTGCTCCTATGTGAACAGTAGTTTAGCATCATTGTGCTTTTGGTTACATTGAAGTTCATTATTGCTGTGACTACTGAATCTACTGATCATGTTGTGCAAATTTCATCTCCCTCTCTTTCAGGTGTTTCCTTGCATCAACTCATGAATACAAGAAATGAGTATGACATTCTTTATATAGATTTCCCTGATCCTAATTATCATTCAGGACCAACACAATACAGTTTACTTGTTTCTCTTGATAACTGTGTGCACTACTGTGCTTCATACATTTGTTGATGCATTCTGACTACAATAGCAGTCAATGAGGTTTAAGGATGCCTGGTTTATCTATCTGATGTTTCCAGAATAGTTTCATTAATTTGTCTGCATTTGTATTCATCTGTTCCAATATTCTAATAATGCAATTAGAGATTTTCTTCGAAATTTGCACATATTTTGCAAAAAGAAAAAGAAAAATTATTGGATTAATGATGTATCAAATTTCTTTTAATAGTTTTTGGTGTTTACAGGAAAGAAGCCTGAGGCAGTCTGTTTCAACCAAGGGATTGGTGTAGGTTTGGTCTTCCTCCTAGTGAAGAGTGCAACTGAATTCAATAAGACGATTGAGTTGCGAAAACAAATGGAATTTCTTCTTAGAGACATAAAGAGTGAATTGAAAAGGGAAAAAAGTTTCAGTTGTAGCTATTCCAAATCAAACAACGTCACTGTCCTTTCTGCCTCGAATTGCTGGGGAGATGAAGTCACAAGCAATCCTACTTCCTTGCAAACTGCTGGTTGCACAGCGTTCGATGCACAATGTAAATGTGAAACAATTCTGGAAAAGGAAAGGTGTCTAAAAATTAATCAACTTGAAGAAGAGCTAGAATCGGAACTGGAACTTCTGCAGATGAAAGCAGAGGAAGGTTTGGTAGTGTGTCCACAACAACAGGGTTTGGCAGTAAGTCCTTTTTTCTAAAGAACTGTCTTAAATAGATGAAAAGTCTATAGAAAGTCATATGGCATAAAGATCCATAAACAATGTGTATCACTGTCTATTCAGTGGCTCAAGGAGCTACTATGATTAACTCTCTATAAAAAAATAAATTTAAAATGTGAGGAAAAGTTGTAAACATTTCGTCGTTCTGCTTATTGAATGTTTTACAATTTGCAATTAATATGTTTCTCGTGCACACAGATTTTGGATTCGAATGACGTAAAACAAGAGGAAGAAGAAGAAGAAGAGAAGAGAGAGATTCGGACCGGTGGGGAGATTCGGACCGGTGGGGTTTGTGCACGTGAGCTGGAGAGGCGATTGCATGAGCTTCTTGAAACAAGGCAGCAACAGAGGATATCAGAGCTAGAAACTGCATTAGAATGTGCAGAAAGAAAGCTTCACGAGAAAGAGATGGAGATAAGTTGGTGGCGTGACACGGCAAGGCTGGTCTCGAAGCACAAGGAGAGGTATGTAACACTTTTTCATCCTTAGGTAAGTAACAGTGTCTTTTATGCATCCATGCACTCATTCTTCAGTTCAATTTGGAGGCAATTTAATTAGAAACTAATCGTATTCATTTATCTGTTATTAGGTAATGGTGGAGTCTTAGCCACACACACACACACACAAAAAAGGGTAATGGTGGAGAAAAACTCAGGCAACCAAGCTTACAAGACCTTGCCTTCACTTGCCAACCAGTACAGTTTTGATGAAGATTTTGATAATACAGTTTTGATGAAGATTTTGATCTTGATTAGCTGAATCAAGCATCATGATATTAGGATCTTCCTTTTTCTCACTTTTGACGGTGCATCTAGTTTCTTTTATCTTGTTCTTCTTTTGGGTGTCTTTTTTTGTGCAATTGTGTGTTGAGAATGTGGTGGAGAAGATATGTTTCAGTATGCATTTCTTAGATGTTGTAAGTATATTTATGATGCATATTTTCAAATTTGGCTAGTTCAAAAGTTGCTCTCCATCAATTTCTGCATGTTTTTGTTATTGTGTTAGACAACCATTTGGACGTTATTTCCCAATCTGAGTCCTGAGAAGTATGGATCTTCTCCTCTAAAGAAGGTGTATAGTTAGAGCAGGATACAGAGGACTAGGCGAGACTCAACGAAGCATATCATCTTGAGGAAATATTAGGAAATTTGCAAGGCTTTTCTTCAATCTGTAAGGAAGAGAAGTGTTATTGCATTAAGAAACTCTGAAATATTTGTGACTTGTAAAGTTAACCAAGCCATCCTTTTGCTAATGAGGTGAAATATTAGTGACTGGTAATATCAACTTCCATCACTAATATCCACATGAAGTTGCTCAGGAACTGTGAACCAACCTTCCTTTAGTCAAAATATGATTCTGAAACACACTCATTTCTTAAATGGTTCAGCACTTCAGCAGTGCAAGCCATAAACGAACATAATTCATTACGGGGATAAATTATATACATGCCATACCAAAACAACATTAAGTTGGCTATGACTTGTGAGAACTAAGTTTCCTAATTTGGACCAGAAGAATGTTCCTCATTGTGGAGCAATCGCAATTTGGCTGATGAGTATTTAGTGATTTGATCACAAAGCCAAAAAACAGCTCCAATCCAGAGACTAGCAATCCAATTACTTTCCCAAGCATTCTTCAGATTTGTAAGCAGCAGAAGTTGCAAAAAGATGGGACTTGTTATATACAGTCTGTATCTGAAATCAACTATCATCACTATGCAATGGTTAGTTTTTAACACTCTTATCCCATGCAACACAGAAACTTGTCTAAAAAACCCTACGTAAAAACAACAAGAACAACAAGAGTAGCTAGAAAATGTGTAATTGGGTAAGTATGGCGACCGAAAAGCGGAACTTCTCAGAGCTCCAACACAGGTCCAAAGGTAACACCCGCAAGGTCATTCCAACCTCAAACTTCACGCAGTGCCCAATGACGAAGAGAGGAAGGGACAATGATAGTGAGCGACGTCTGGAACAGAGGCAAGACAGGACTCACAGGGGAAGGTTCAAGAGGAAGACACTGCTCGCGCTCTAGAGAAGCTCCACTTGACCATAGAGGTCCGACGAGCAGAGGGGGTGGAAAGAAGGGGCATAGAGCTCCGACGAAGAGTTCTCATAGGGACTCGCAAGATGGGGATAGAGGTGTTCAACGACCACCTACAACCCATAGAGGGTCGTATTTGGAAGTTTCGAACAGATTTCTAGGGGAGCATGCAAGGGATGAGCAACGTAGAGGAGGTTTCTCACCGAAGAGGAAAATTGTGAAGAAGAAGGAGGACGAAGAGGGGGAATGGGTTCTGTATAAGCCCAAACGGGTTAAGAAGGCTGAGAGGAAGGCGGAGATTATGAACTCCTCATCATCATCGGGGCCGATAAGGGCTCCGAAGCTCGCTATGTGTCACAAATGCGCCGGGAGGGGGCACACTATCCACGAGTGTACTAATGACTGGTTCTGCTATGCATGTAAGAAATTTGGACATATTTCGAAGAACTGCCCAAAGCGTAAGTCGACGGGAAGCGCACTCTCTGCGTCACCGCATGTCGCTGAACTGAGTTTTGGAGAGGGTAGCATGGATAATCTAGCCAGGTCGGAGGAAAGCAATGATTGTCGGAGGAAGATCATCAAGGCCGTTATTAATCCTATTCCGATTATGACTGACTTTGAAAGAAGATGAGATTCTGTATCATGCTCAAGGTTCATACTGGGAACCCTTCGATCGACTCCATCAAGGAGTTACTGTCAGATGCAGTGAGACCATGCTCGAGGCTGAGTTGGGAGGTTCAAAAAGCGAAGGAAGACAATCTCATAGTTTATTACAAAATAGAGGAGATTACGAGGGAATTGTTGGCCAGCGGAAGTCTTGAAGGGGAAGACTTCTACATCACGATGTGTAGGTGGTTGAGAAACTGTGGGGAGTTGAAAATTGATACCTTAACGTCGGTATGTGTTCGACTTTTCAATGTTCCGTTTCAATGTTGGGTAAGGTCGGGGTTTCAAGACCTCATTCAGAGTTTTGGCTATATAATCACCATCGATAAGAATACCAATCTTCAATCAAGAAGAGAGTATGCGAGGATTCAAGTGGGGGTCGACGACCTGAGTCTAATCTCCTCCATGATCATAGCCCAATTCGAGGATGAGAGGTATGAGATCAAAGTATTGGTATAGAGAAAGAAGAAGGTGTCTTTCATTAACTCGCCGGAGTGCTCAGGATCGAACTCAGAGGCGAATTTCGTGCCCAAGCGAGAGGTAGACGATGAAGGAAGGCCGTCGGATCTGGAGAGATAGAATTTGAACCGTTCATCCAAGGGAGATCAGATTAATCAAGCGGAGTATCTAGATCCGTCGGATCAGAGGAAAAACAATCCGGGTCGTTCAGCATAGCATACACATGATTTAGTGAACACACGGGATCGCGGGGGCAACAGTAGAAGGGTGACAGGGGAGGGTCTAGTCAGCAAGGGGTCATAAGAGACAAGACAGCAGGATGGGGAGGTCACGTCGATGCGGAAATGACAACGGTAGAGGTGAGTGTACAAGGTACTACTGTTCAACTGCCAGAAGCGCCGGTTCACACTCCAAAGGCGTCCAAGTCGGCTGGGGGGGCCCATAAAGAGACAGGAGGAAGTGCTCTGTAACTCCCTGTTCCAGTTGTACGTATTTTATTACGTGAATTTTTGTACTTCAATTTGCAGATCAATTTTATTTTTCTTCTCTTTGGACTCTTTATCTAGAGTCAGAATATTTTTCTGATCAATTCCATAATTTTGTGATTTTTCGATCGGAGTTTAAATACAAACTTTAATCCTAATTAATCCTAATTCTTAATCCAACAGCTAACCTAACTCTCCTACACCTTATTTTCTTCCTCCCTACACTTTCTTTTCTCCTTCCCTATAATTCCCACTTCTGCATACGCCAATCTCTCCCTCCCATTTTTCTCCTACAACCTAACTCCTACTCTTGACTTCTCCTCCTTGTTCTTATTTTCTAACCTAATCTCCACTAACCCCTCTTATTTTCCACACCTAACACTACACTACCTATATAATAATACACATGCATACACTTGCATGCATATTATATATATATATATATATATATATATATATATATATATATATATATATATATATATATATATACACCATGCATGCATTCATCATTCTGTCTCTCTCCCTTTCTTTCTATACTAGTGTAATGCACGTGCGATGCACGTGGGAAAAATGGGGAGGGGGAATGAAAAGGACAAAAAAAAAAATCTACCAACACGTGCGCTGCACGTGTTGACACACACACACTAAGGAATAAAAAATTGTTTATTTGTTTACAACCCCATCTCTCCCATTATAATAGTTATAGATATATACACATGCACATAACACATAAACTCCTCATCTCTACGTCTCCTTCTTCTTCTCTTCCTCTGCCTTCTTCAAACCCGAGAAGTCAAGCTCCTCGCCACCTTGTTGCGCTCAACCTCGACACTGTTACTCACCGTTGTTCTTGCCGCTACTATTGCACAAACTCAATCCCAAACAACCCGGTGCCGTGCCATCTCCTCGTTGTTGTTGTCGCTCATCGTCGTCGCTCACCGTTGCTACCGTTGCTCGCTCGCTGCCATCTTGCTACCATTCTTGCCACTGTCCGTTGCCGACGTTGCTTATTCTTTCCACGGTTAACACCACCATCGTAATCGTCACGTTATAAGGCAAGTATCTTGTACACTCTTTTTGTTCTCGTACAAGCACTTTCCTAGGACTCGTGGCAAGTAGTCTAGTTATTATCATGTTTTATTATCAAATTCCGTTCTAGTCACTTGTTCCATACTGTATCAACTCAAGAGTGAACCGTTAACACACTTCGAATCGTGTTATCGAATATTGAATATTCAACTTTACTATTTCTAAATTTCTTGACCTTGCACTAAGAATTCGACTATATTTCCGATACTGGATTGAACATTTTCTACATGAAAATCGTAGCCCATCGAGTCCCGAATCCATAACATCTTACGGTTTCTCAATCCGATATATAGATTGTGAGATATCACGATTTTAGTACTGTCATATCGTAAATTCCTGAACCTGCACGGGATCACTAACCGGTCTCTTGTACTGAGAATTCGACCATGTTCCCGATACTGGATCGTGAAACTTTCTACATGAAAATCGTAGTCCTTCGAGTCTAGATATCCAGAACATCTTACGGTTTCTCAATCCGATGTATAGATTGTGCGATATCGAAATTTTAGTATTGTGACTATGAATTTTCAGAATGCGCGCGAAACATCGAAACCAGCGAAGAATGAATTTGTACGTATAGCTACGTTCTCTAGAATGTATCGTGTGAATATGCATTGGAACCAGAAGAGAGTCTGATTTCTAGAATCTCTGACGGAATCGGATTTGCTTTTCTGTAACAACGGGAAAGTGAATTTGAATGCAGATATGTGATGTTGTCTAAAAATTCATCTCTACGTTTTTGCATATAAACCCGTTATTTTTCATATTTAATAAACTGAACCATACGTATTGTTGTTCTTGTAATAATAACTTGCATAGATATAATAGGTTGATTGATTTTCTCATATAATGCATTTTATACCACTTGATAATCCTATAATAACTACTCTTGATACATGTACCCGTTTCATCTCATACCCATGATTACTGCCTTGATATTTGTCTAGATTCTTAATTAACCGTCTTGATTATACCGTTCCACTAGTCGCACCAACTGCATGTTCATAATTAATTATAAAAGAATAACAAGTCGGGGTTATAAGGGTACGACTTAATAGTGGACAATATAGGGGAGTATACTCGGAAAAGGGCTCGTGTTTCTCGTAATAGTAATTCTTGATTCTTGATTCTTGATTCTTGATTCTTGATTCTTGATTCTTGATTACACAATTCTTGATTACACAATTCTTGATTACATGTCTTGATACTATCACTGGAAGACCTGAGTACATAATCTTATAGAATTCATTAAACGTCATATGATTGCTATGCACCGAACTTGTGGTATGGGACACAGGATTGCATGCATTAGATAAGTTAACAAAACAGATAAACTCGAAATTTCCACTAAGCATGATTCTTGATTACATGATTCTTGATTCTTGATTCTTGATTACATGACTCTTGATTCTTGATTACATGATTCTTGATTACATAACTCTTCATTACATGACTCTCGATTCTTGATTACATGATTATTGATTAACTGCGGCTTGGTTATCAGTTGATTATACTTTGAAGTCTTGATTACACTTTACGGTTATAAGTTATATGATCATATTGTCACAGTTCTTGCTTCCTTCCATATTGTATTTGCACTGCTACTTTTTGTTCCTTCCATATTCTAGTTGTTATATTACCCATTTTACTGCTTGTTGCTACTTGCTGCCCGAAGCTTGCTCTAACGGGTACTTTTTTATTTTTCTTTGAGTTAATAATTATACAGGTACTGATGGACCTGACGAGCAAACTCTCTAGACGATCGTTGCTGCTTTCTTACTACTTCATATTGTTCTTCTCTCAGTCGCTATTTTATCTAGTTGTTATAGCGAACTGCTTATTGTATTGTTTTAATTCTGGCACCTTGTATTCTCGAGCATCTTGACCCGATGTTGATGTATTATCCAGATGATGGTTATTCTATTTCCAGCTCATGTGATTATTATATTTGCCTGCGTGAATGTGTTATAAAGATCTTGTTGAGCTTATAATTGTATAGCTTATGAATGATGTATATCTTTCGCTGGACCTCAATTGTGTGCCTGTATTTTCGTATAGTGGGAAGCGGGGTGTGACATGCTCACTATGTCTTCAGCTGAATTTAAGGAGGCGATGGAGTGTGCTGTGAGAGCAATTACAAAAAAATCTATTCCATGGGGGCCCAGGCCCAACGCAAGAAATGGAGAAGCCTAAAGAAGGTTGGCTGATGTCATCGATGTGGGACAGTGCTCAAATTATAATAGGATTCCAAATGAGAGATCGGGTTTCGTCGAGCAGGATTCGCTGGGAAACAACAGAGGAATGGGTTAAGAGGATGAGGTGGACTTGGATGGCAGGAGTTCTGATCACAGAGAGGGCAAAGGCGTATATAACGAGGAAGAAAAAGAAATGGGGTCTAAAGGGGAGTCTCCTACAGAAGACGATAGAATCGGTGCTTTAGATGGGGAGGGATTCGGGACTATTGACTCAGAAGGAGAATTCGAGAGTAAGGTAAAGGCTTTAACACCGTTCATGCAGGAGAGTTTAGAGTTCGAACAAATTCGCCGGACTAAAATCATTGCGGGGAAAGTATTTGATGATGCTAAGAGAAAGAGCAAGAGACAAATTAATAGATGAGGATCTAAGGGGCCGAGCGAGGAGGATCTGATTAGATCAGCTGCTAAATCTAAGGAGCCAACGTCAACTTGTGGGGGTACGTTCTCTATTCTGAATTTTATTTCAAATGATAAACTACTTTATTATGCTTGTATGTTAGGGCTTGATATGGGATCCTCCAATTCTAACCAATTAGAGAGGGTTAACATCATCAGAGAAGAAGCCGATAGACTGTCCCTCCCTATAGAGGCTTCCTTCATAGGCGAGAAGTAGATAGGGTAGACGTCTTAAACTTATTTAGTATCCATGTGTTACATCTTTTAGAATGTTAAAGGGATGCGATCGAATGTTAAGACTAGACTAGTGAATGATACTATTGCTAGGATTAATCCTTCCATTTGTGCTATACAAGAAACTAAGATTGTTGATCCGCATAACAAAGATTTTGAGGGGCTTAGATCGCTTAGAGATTTTGTCTGGCGATTCAAGACATCCACGGGGATGTCAGGTGGAATAGCGGTGGGGGTAGACTGGGGCTTAGATCGCTTAGAGATTTTGTCTGGCAATTCAAGACGTCCATGGGGATGTCAGGTGGAATAGCTGTGGGGATAGAATCCATAGAGTTTGCAGTCATTGATGACTTCGTTGGTAACTATTTGGTAACTATTAAAATCAAGTGCAAAAGGGACAGGTGGGAACACATGGTGACGTCAGTCTACGGACCATGCAACACTAGCCGTAGAGAGGATTTTTTGGAGGAAATTCGTGCAATTTGAGCTAGATGGACTGGCCCGTGGGTTGTTGAGGGGGACTTTAACATAACTAGATTTATTAATGAACACCGAGTTATGGGATCCAATGAAAGAGATAGACAACGATTCAATCGAACCATCAACGAACTTAACCTAATTGAAATTCAGGGGAATGATAGGAGTTTTACATGGACTAACATGCAGTCAAATCCGACCTTAGCAAAGCTAGATAGAATTTTAGTCTCTTCGAAGTGGGAGGATTTATTCCCTCTACCGACATTTAGATCGATCCCTAGGTCTACTTCTGACCATATCCCACTCATTTTGGAATGGGAAAGTGCCAGAAGAAGGCCGACACATCAATTTAGATTTGAGAAAGCTTGGACCTACAATACAAACATCAGGGAGGTAATTGAGAACTCGTGGAAGGTGACGACATCCGCAAATGACGCGATATCGAACTGGAATCTCAAAATCAGACGTTTGCGGAAATGCCTGAAGAAGTGGGCTAAGGAGGAAAATGGTGAGACCATGAGAAGAAAATAAGTGTTGGGCTTAAGGGTTCAGGAATTGGAGACATTGGAAGAAGATAAACGTCTCCAGACGACGAAATTTGAAGAACTGGCAACCAACAGAGCAGAACTACATCATATTGGTGAAAGAGAAGAATACTACTGGAGACAGAGATCCAGGATCCAATGGCTCAAGGAAGGAGATTCTAACACGACTTTCTTCCATAAGATTGCAAATGGGAGAAGACAACACAATTGTAATGCCCCTGCCCCTAGCTCAGACAATTTATACAATTTATAAGACAAATTAGATACTATGCAATACAACTGCCCACCACAGGCTGTCTCTCAAAAGTTGGTTAACCAATTAGGTGACTCTTGATCCTTGGCATTATTATTTATATTATATTATTTCTATATTATATCCGATATGGGATTTACAATCACACATCTGTCTTCATTTCCGAAAGTAAACAACCGGGTGGGCCCCCCATGAAGTGCCACGTCATCAGCCCATGACGTTACACACACAGCACAACACAAAGTATTAAGCTGTCTTCATCATCACGTGGGCTCCCCCTTGCCATTTCAACACATAGCAATTATTCCTTATTCATTTTAATTATATATAACCATGCATAATTACAAACCAGCCACCTTTTTATAAATACTTTTTCAACATATCTATGCTATATATATTTTATATATTCTTTGAAAATCACGGGGTGTTACAACAATCATATAGGGGGGTTATTTATGGGAGAGGTCTGGACGGAGGACGAAACAGCGATTAGTAATCATATAGATAGGTCCTTTAGAGATCTCTGGGGTAAGAAGAGAACGCTAAGATGTAAATTGAACTCAGAGTTTTGGAGTGAATCGAGTATTGAAGGGAGCGAATGCCTAGAGGAGGCATTTGCGGAGGAGGAGGTTCTTAAGGCAATCAAGGGGTTAGGTCAAGATAAGGCACCGGGCCCCGATGGGTTCCCGATTCTTTTCTATTCACATTTCTGGTGTATCATTAGGAAGGATTTTTTAGACATTTTCCAAGGACTCTTCGAGGGTGTGGCGCAGATTGAGAGACTGAACTATGCGAATGCGGTTCTGATCCCGAAGAAGACTGAGGTTCTTAGGGTTAAGGACCTTAGACCGATTAATCTGCTCAATGGGTCTTTCAAAATCATCACCAAAATGTTGGCCAATAGACTTTCACCACACTTAATCGACAATGTCGATGAATCACAAAGCGGCTTTATCAAAGGGAGAGATATTTTGGATAGCATTGCGTCAGCCTACAAAATGGTGTTCAGAGGAAATAAAGATAAAATTGATGGCTTTCTTCTAAAACTAGACTTCGAAAAAGCCTATGATACCGTCGTATGGGACTGTGTGGAGGAGGCGCTACATCTAAAAGGGTTCAAGGCGAAATGGAGGATGTGGATGAAGATGTGTATGAGAAATGGTAAATCTTTCATCCAGGTTAATGGAACGGGAGGAAAAGAAATCAGATGCAAGAGAGGACTGAGATATGGGGATCCACTTTCGCCACTTATTTTTATGATCATTGCCGACGGACTAGCAGAAATGAATAAGAGAGGAATGGAGGAAGGAATTATCAAGGGTGTCAAAGTTAAAGGTATCGCAAAACCTTTATCAATTCTTCAATATGCAGACGATATTCTCATGTTTGGGGTGGCTCAAGTGGAGGAAGTTATGTCTATTCGAATTCTTCTTAGATGCTATGAGTTCTGGTCGGGACTCGTGGTTAATCTCCACAAGAGTAGCGTTATTGCACTTAGCAACAGCAATGCGAACTCGATTGAGTGGACTTCCTCGTTGCTAGATTGTGAGAAAGGAGAATATCCACTCAAGTACCTAGGTACCGCTATCAGACCACGAAAAGTGACTAAGGAGGATTGGGTGCCTCTCATTGAAAAGATTGAAAAGAAACTGGCTGGGTGGAAAAGAAAGTTTCTATCTCTTGGAGGTAGAATCATCCTCATCAACTCCGTTCTTAGTAGTCTTCCAACATACCTCATGTCAATATATGAGATCCCCAAGTGGGCGATTGAAAGAATCGATAGATGCAGGCACCGGTTCCTATGGAAAGGAAATCGGGAGGACAATAAGGGGGTGAATTTGATAAAATGGGAGAGGGTATGTAAGAAGACAGAGTTTGGAGGACTCGGTATTGTCAACTTACGAGATATGAACAAGGCACTTCTCTCTAAATGGTGGTGGAAAATGCATAAACAAAGAAAGACTTGGTGGAGCAATTCGTTCATGAGATATCGAAGACGAAAAATTGTTAGATATGGAGGGAGATGCAAGCAATGGAAGGTGTCATTCTTATGGAAGGGTATTGCCAAAGTGGATGATATTTACCACTCGAACACAATTTGCAAAATAGGAAACGGGAGTAATACTAGATTCTGGAAGGACAAGTGGTGTGGACCTAACACTCTTGAATTGCTGTTCCCTCAGCTAGCCACCGAGGTTACTAGGGAGGATGATCTCGTCAAGGATGTGTGGAAGAATCAGAGTCTGAGATTAGTATTTAAAGGTACTTTATCCAGCATAGGAGAGACACAACTGGAGATGTTGAAAGAAATATTGGAGGGTGTGGGGCACTCGGAGAGGGGTGTAGAGGATGAAAGAGAATGGATACAAAGCTCATCAATGATGTTCTCTGTCGCGTCGATGAATGGATTCTTGAATGATGGGGGAATTAGAAATATTCATGCCATTACTATTTGGAAGTCCAAAGTACCAAACAAGGTTAAAGCATTCCTATGGTTGGTACAGAACAACGCTATTCTGTCCAAAACAAACATTAGGAAATGCAATATCCCGATCGACGTTACGTACCAACAGTGCAACTTGGGAGAGGAGGACGCTAACCATATTTTCATTCATTGCCCTAGAGCTAGGCTTACTTAGGAAGTCATGGGTTTAGGTTTTCGCACAGTAGAGGTACCAAATTGTATAGATGACATTTAGGGTAGCTGGAGATCCAGAATCATTATGAAAGATCATAGGATAATCTAGGACATTACGACTGGGGCGATCCTGTGGTCCATGTGGCTTGATAGAAATGACTTATGCTTTCGTAATATTAGATACATTCCTTATGTTATTGCACAAAATTCTGTTCCTAATAGATGCTTGGGCAGGTCAAACAGGTATGAGGAAGAGTATCCGCTTCGAGGGGGCAGAGTAATTGACCATGACATGATGGCAGTGATCTCCATTCTTTTATTTCATGGCGAAGTATGTAGGAGATTGCTGTTATTTTGGGTTTGTTGTAGTGGTTATTTGATGGTAAGTGCCGTTGTGCACTGATGCAGCGATATAACGTGGTTCGACCCCAAGGTCTACATCCACACCACCTACTTGTAGCAATTCTCCGCTACAAGCGTTCCACTATACTCAAAATCCTTGTACAGTGATTCTCGGATTCAGGCCGAGATACCTATTACACCCACAGGACTTCTAATTCAAGTCCCGTCAATCTCACCGAAGTGGAAAAGAAATGAAAAGAAAACCTCAAGATCGTTAAAGATCTTGACTGAAGAATACAACCAAATAAACGCTCACACTCGGATTGATTTGCTGAAGGATTAGTTCTCAAAAATTTTATCAGAAGTAATTCGGTGAAGAAGATAGAGTGGATTCATCAATATTAATAGATGGGGAAGAGTATCAATCCAAAAATAAAAACGATACTTTTCAAGAATATACACAGCGCAGTGTGCGGTCGACCGTCATATTGGTGCGGTCAACCGTTCAGCTCTCTACCGTAAAGTAGAGAGGTGAAAGGTTGACTGCTCCTTGAACAACTAAAGTTGCGGTCGACTGCCATGCGGTCGACTGGTCATGCGCTATTTATTCCGAATCCATCCTGTTTTCTTACCATAAACTAATCCCTCTTTAATCAATCTCATACAATTATAATCTCACGAAAATAGAAAGAAAGATTCAGATCTTGATATCTTCCTCTTTTGCTTGTCGACCAATTACTCAAGAATTCTTTTTGAATATCTTCCTCTTTTGTTTGTGTTTGCCATTATTCTTTGTTGCTTTCCTTGTTTGTGTATTTGTGAATCTCTCTTGGAGCTCTTTTTGATATTCTTTGATCCTGAAAATTTGATACACTAAATTCAATCTTATTAGTATGAGTGAGCACGTTTTGTGCACACCAAACTAGAGGTCAACAATCTTCCCCTTTTGGTGTGAACAAAACATGCATGAATGTTTGAAACATTTAAAGCACAACATATGAATACTCCCCCTGAATTTAGCATATCCTGTAATACAGATTTTCATATAAAGCGATATGAATACTCCTCCTGAATTTAGCACATCCTATAATACAGATTTTCATATAAAGAGAAATCATATTGAAAACATTCAATAGTTATAATTCTCTCCCTTTTTGGAACACACCAAAAGGGGATAAATAGAGGAGACATAAGCTCAAAAATAAATCTTGGAAAGTTCGTAGAATAAATCATCAATGAAAGCATCAAAGAGAAAACATGATATTATAATGAATACAATCTTGTTAAAAAAATGAAAGAGATTGTTCTTACATGATACTGTTGATAGCGAGACTCTTTGCTATACAGTGAGAGCTCTTCATAATATCATAAATTCGAGATTCTCCATAATACACATGAAATCAACAAAAGAAAATCAAAATTTTGAGAGAGGAACAGTAATTTTAGAAGACTTTGAAAACATAGGCCAGAGAGAGAACCGGTTGACCGCTCGGTCGACCGTACTCTGCGGTTTTTCAAAAGATTTCCAGAGAGCATACCGGTCGACTGAACGGTCGACCGCAAAACCAACAGAACCCACAGAGGGCGAACCGGTCGACCGCAATAAGCAAAAGTTATTTGAGACGAAAAGTGATTAAGAAACCGAGAACATGCCGGTCGACCGTACAGTCGACCGACAAAACAAATTTTAGGCAGGAAGATCAATAATATTTAGTGCGCCTCTCAAGAAGTAAAAGCGTTTTTCGTCTAAAGGTTTTATAAAAATATCAGCAAGTTGCGGTTCAGTAGAAATATACTTAAGTAAAATATTCCCCTTTTGAAAGTGATCTTTAATGAAATGATACCTAATATCAATGTGTTTCGTGCGACTGTGTTGGTCAGAATTTTTGGTCATATGAACTGTGCTAGTATTGTCACATTTTATTGGAATATGATTAAAGAATACCTTATAATCCTCGAGCGTATGTTTCATCCATAATACCTGCGCACAACATGCTCCTGCCGCAATGTACTCAGCTTCGGTAGTAGAGAGAGTAACAGAATTTTGTTTCTTGGATGCCCATGAGACAAGACATTCGCCCAAGAAATGACATGTACCATTAGTGCTCTTTCTATCTGTCAAGCTCTCGGCATAATCTGCATCAGAGTATCCTACAAGAAAAAAATTTCTATTTTTCGGGTACCAAAGGCCAGTGTTCGGTGTGCCTTTAAGATATTGAATGATACGCTTAACAGCAACCAAATGTGACTCTTTGGGACACGACTGAAAACATGCACATAAACAGACACTAAACATAATATCTGGACGAGATGCAGCAATATAAAGTAAACTACCGATCATACCTCTGTAAGTAGAAATATCAACATTGTTACCAGATTCATCTTTGGATAGCTTAGTGGTAGTGGCCATAGGAGTTTTGTAAGCATTAGCATTATCAAGTCCAAACTTCTTGACAAGATCTTTTGCGTACTTGGATGGTTTATAAATATGCCATCCTTTGTTTGTTGTATTTGAAGTCCAAGGAAGTACGTTAGTTCTCCCATCATACTCATTTCGAACTCATCCTGCATTTGCTTTGAAAACTCCTTGCAAAGATTTTCATTAGTGGATCCATATATAATATCATCAGCATAAATTTGAACGATTAAAATGTCTTTAGAAACATGCTTTATAAATAGTGTAGTGTCTACTTTTCCTTTAGAAAATCCTCTGTGAAGAAGAAACAAACTCAGTCGTTCATACCAAGCACGAGGGGCTTGCTTCAAACCATAAAGAGCTTTATCAAGCCGAAAAATATGGTTTGGGTGTGTGGAATCAGTGAATCCCGGTGGTTGTGCCACATAAACTACTTCCGAAATAAATCCATTTAAAAATGCACTTTTAACATCCATTTGAAAGAGAGTAAAATCCATATATGCAGCAAAAGCAAGTAAAATACGAATGACTTCAAGCCTAGCAACTGGTGCAAAAGTTTCATTAAAATCTACACCCTCTTGTTGATTATAACCTTGTGCAACAAGACGGGCCTTATTCCTAGTGATGGAGCCGGATTCATCTAACTTGTTCCTAAACACCCACTTAGTGCCAAGTATAGTCCTATTGTGAGGTCGAGGAACAAGTCTCCATACTTGAATCAGTTCGAATTGATTAAATTCCTCTTGCATTGCAATGATCCAATCATTATCTTGCAAGGCCTCCTTAATATTTTTAGGTTCAAGTATGGAAACGAAAGCGGTAAAACACATAAAATTTTGAGCTTGAGTGCGAGTAGTTACCCCTTTGGACATATCACTTCATATAAGAGATGGAGGATGACTAGACATGATTTTCCATGTGGGACGTCTCTCACTTGTTGAACCTTGATGTTGTATATTTTTATCTTCCATGGCATCAATTTGTTGTGTATGAATCTCATTGATTTGATTTTTGGGTTCATCTTTGTCTTGAAGTACCACTTGATTTTGATCATTTGCTTGTGGTTCTTTTTCAATATGAACTTGTTTGTTTTCAACACGAACCCTGTCTCATCATCATCAACAATATGCAATATTTCTTTGGAGTAGGGATTAGTTTCATTAAAAATAACATCAATAGATTCCTGAATTGTGCATCTTCTTTAGTTGAATACGCGATATGCTTTGCTACTAAGAGAATATCCTAGGAAAACACCTTCATCACTTTTATGATCAAACTTCCCCAAGTTATCAAGGGTATTTAAAATGAATTCTTTGCATCCGAAGACACGAAAGTAGCTTAGGTTGGGAGTTTTGCCATAATATAGTTCAAAATAAAATTTCTCAAGATATTTTCTATTGATTAATTGGTTTATGGTATAACATGATGTATTGACAGCCTTTGCCCAAAATGATTTTGGTAAATCTTTTTCACTATGCACAGTACGAGCCATTTCTTGAAGAGATTGATTCTTCCTTTTAACAACCCCATTTTATTGGGAAGTGCGAGGACATGCGAACTCATGTTTTATTCCTTTTTGGTCACAAAATAATGTGAAGAGTTCGTTTTGAAATTCCCCACCATGATAACTACGAATAGTAACAATGGTGAGGATTTTCTCATTTTCCACTGTACGACAAAATTTTTGAAATACATACACTGTGCCATTTTTTGTGTCAAAAAGGCAACCCAAGTAAATCTACTATAATCATCAACAATTACAAAAGCATATCGGGCACCACCATTACTACGTGTTCGTGATGGACCAAAAAGATCCATGTGTAAGAGTTCAAGGGGTCTAGAAGTAGATGCCATTTTCTTTGGTTTATGAGAGCTTTTCGTTTGCTTACCAAATTGGCAAGACTCACATGGTTTGTCTTTTTCGAATTTGATTTTGGGAATTCCTCTCACAAGCTCCTTGCTTACAAGTTTGTTGTGATTGTCCATGGCAGTGTGACCAAGCCTTCGATGCCATAGCCATCCATCCTCATTTCGTGCGGCAAAGCATCTCATATTTTTCTGTGCTAATTCATTTGAATTTATGACATATATATTGTTGCATCTGTTAGCAAGAAGTAAACAAGATTTATTGTCATCTAGTACAGTGCATGTATTTTTATCAAAAGTGACATTGTACCCTTTGTCACATAGTTGGCTAATACTAATTAAGTTATGCTTTAGACTTCTTACCAATAGAACATCCTCAATGGAGCATGAGGAACCAAAGCTAATTTTACCTTTACCAATGGTTTGACCAGTGTTGTTATCTCCAAAGATGATGTCCTTCCCTTTTTCCCTTGAAAGTGAAGAAAAATATCTGCTGTCACAAGTCATGTGATTTGAGTATCCACTATCAAGGTACCACCGATCTTTAGTCTTGATGCATTGGGGTACTTACATCAAGATTAGTAGGTATAATTTTGCGTGCCCAAATTTATTTTGAACCTGCATTTGTATCCTTTCTCATCCACACAAGGTTAGTATTTCTTTTTAGTGAACAGTTATAAGAAATATGCCCTAGTCTACAGCAGAAATTACATGTGATTCGACTATGCCTTGGGTCATGCATACTTGCATAGCTTTGGATTGTTTTATGTTTTAGTTGGATTTTATGCAAGTGTATGTGACTTAATGATTTACATTTTTGATGGTGTATTGGCTCTTCGTAACCAAACTCTCGATTATCATGATAGGATATTGAATCTTTTGTAATAAAGTAACTGGGCCCTTCATGTTTTTCAACAATCTTTTCAAGCTCAATTACCTTTTTACACAATTCTAGTTATCTCATGGTCTTTTGTGTTCTCAAGAATCCTATTTTGTACAAGGGCTTCGTTACATCCTTCCACTACTTCAACAAATTTTCTTTTACATTCATCTAAATCATTTGTGAGCTTGGCAATATAAATAGATTTCTCCTGAATCTCTTTTAAGTGATCATCATACTTTGCTAGCGATTCACAAATTTGTTGTTTTAAAATCTCATTTTCTTCTAGCAAAATATCATGATCTTTTTGACATGACTCAAGTTTGTCCAAAATTAAGGTATTCTTATTTTTCAGTTTGTGATTTTTTGTTATACAAGCATCATGTATTTCATTAGAATTTTGTTTATATTGCCTAAGTTCACGACTTAGTTTCTTGGCATAGTCTTTCAAATCATTACACATATCTACAAGTTCATCATAAGTTGGTTGTTCGATTACCTCTTCTTGAGAGGGTGATTGCACCTCACCACTCCGAAGAGCCATGAAGCCGACGTCGTCGTAGCCTTGCTCTCCCTCACTTGAGTCCGAGTCTAGCCAAGTTGCCTTTAGCGCCTTCTTTTTCTGACTTGGATTTGAGCAATAATATTCCCTGTTCCTGTCTTGTTGACTAGGGCAGTTTGCACAGATGTGTCCGGGCTTCCTGCACCTGTAGCACACATCCTCCTTCTCATTTTCCCTTTCTTCTTGATACCTGCCATATTTTTTGTTTTTGAGGTACTTACGAAATTGTCTTGTTAATAGAGCAATATCCTCTCTGACTCCTCATGATCTGAATCAGCTTTTGATGGTCGGGCATTTTCTGCCATTAGTGCAATGGTCTTCTCCTCAGTCTTAGGTTCAATCCCGATGTTTTGCATGTATCTTCTTGTCTCCAACATTTTCATCTCGTACATTTTTAGCTTTCCTTGAAATATGTAGTAGTCAAATCCCTTCTCTTCGAGTGTCTCTCTCATTGTCGCGGCCTTAACGTCCCACTCTGGCGTGAGACAGCTTATGAGCTTTCCAACCTTTCGGTCATCATCAAGCCCTTTACCCAAGCTCTTAAGCTCGTGGGCAATGATATCGAAACGGGTGAACATTTGGTCCAAATTTTCACCTGGCAACATGCGGAACACATCAAATTTATAAAAACACAAATTCACTTTAGCTTTTACCTCGGAAGCGGTTCTTTCATGCTGCTTCAGCATGTTGTTCCAGGTCTCGTAGGCTGTTTTGTAGTTACGTCCGCATCGCATTAGCTCTTCATTGTTTAATCCTGCATAAAGAGTCGTCATGGCTTTGGAATTTGCTGTTTTGAGGGATAACTCCGCCGGTGTGAATGCCTTCTTTTCATCGCTAACCGAAATTTTTCTTTTGTTGATACATACATTTCATACCTCTTCTCCGAGCATCTATAAAAAAATGAGACATACGAACTTTCCAGACGTCATAACATTTTTCATCAAAAAATGGTGATCGTGTAAGACTTGTCCCATTGGAGACAAAAGGCTCCGATGAGTACAAGTTTTGGGGAGGAGGGATTTCGGCCATTGGACCTTTTGCTTAAACTTTTAAGCTTTTTATAAGCACCTCACTCTGATACTATTGTTAATCACCCTAAAGGGGGGGGGGGGGGGGGTGAATAGGGTGATCATGCGGAATTTAAAAAAATTAAAATAAAGTAAAGTAAAGGCAAGAGTGATAAGAAAGGCAAACAAAGATGACGCAGCGATATAACGTGGTTCGACCCCAGGTTTACGTCCACACCACCTACTTGTAGCAATTTTCCGACACAAGCGTTCCACTATACTCAAAACTTTTGTACAGTAATTTTCGGATTCAGGCCTAGAGACTTATTACACCCACATGACTTCTAATCCAAGTCCTGTGAATCTCACCGAAGTGGAAAAGAAATGAAAAAAAAACCTCAAGATCGTTAAAGATCTTGACTGAAGAATACAAACAAATAAATGCTCACACTCGGATTGATTTGCTGAAGGATTAGTTCTCAAGAATTTTATCAGAAGTAATTAGGTGAAGAAGATAGAGTGGATTCATCAATATTAATAGACGGAGAAGAGTATCAATCCAAAAATGGAAACGATACTTTCCAAGAATATACACAGCGCAGTGTGCGGTCGACCGTCATATTGGTGCGGTCGACCGTTCAACTCTCTGACGTAAAGAAGAGAGGTGAAAGGTCGACTGCTCCTTGAACAACTAAAGTTTCGGTCGACCGGTCACTAGGTGCGGTCGACTGGGCATGCGCTGTTTATTCCGAATCCACCCTATTTTCTTACCATAAACTAATCCCTCTTTAATCAATATCTTACAATTATAATCTCACGAAAATAGAAAGAAAGATTCAGATCTTGATATCTTCCTATTTTGCTTGTGGAGCAATTAATCAAGAATTCTTTTTGAATATCTTTCTCTTTTATTTGTGTTTGTCATTATTCTTTATTGCTTTTCTTGTTTGTGTATTTGTGAATCTCTCTTGAATCTCTTTTTTATATTCTTTGATCCTGAAAATCTGACACGCTAAATTCAAACTTATTAGTATGAGTGAATACGTTTTATGCACACCAAACTAGAGGTCAACACAAAGAGGACCTAAGAAATGTCATCTGTGTTTCATTAATTAAGGAGTTAACGATTCTTTAATGTTGATTAGCTGAAGGGCTTCATCCCTTTTTTCAAAAAAAATTAAGAAGTTAACGAAACATATTTATATATATATACAAACAAGGAAGGCGATGATTGCACAAGAGACCGTCTCTAGCAAACAATTGGAGCGGAATGAAAACAAGGGACAAACCACCCTAGTGCTAGCAAAAACGACATCAACAAAAAAATCTCACTCAAAAGAATGGACCTTGCTACAGTACTCCAGTCGCCCTCCTCCCTTGCTCAATCCCCACTGATCTCATCTACCTGGATCCGTACGTATCCCCACAATGTATGCACCCTCACTCTGATCCAGAGTTCTGACGATCCAGAGTTCTGACCATGGTATCAAAACTCGGCGGCCGGTATCAAGTTGAGTGGATTTGAAATCCCCGGTTTCAGCGGGATCTTATGGTATCGGCCCATGCGGCAAAAAATGTCGGACGTTTCGGCCGATACGGGAGAAACTCCCGAAACTGCGAATCAGTATTTTTTTTAATTAAAATAAATAAATAAATAAACGATAAGTTTATAAATTAAATAAATACAACTTCGAATCTCCTTCTATCCACTATTATGGCCTAGCAGTAGTCAGTTCTTCCAATTTCTTTGAGGCTGAGGGTTCTGATCCGGGAGATCACTCACTTTCTTTGTGTTTATATTATATTGAGGCATTTTCTTTTGTTAAATTTCTTTTTATTGTTTTAATAAACATGTACGCACCAAATTTCTTTTTAAAATTTTATTTTGTGGTTACTTTTTCATTATTTTTAAAATTTTTATTTTACTCATGAATCATTTTTTTAAAAAAATTTAATGTTAACTTTCTAAAATTTTCTTTTCTAAACATGTAGGCACCAAATCTATTATCAAATTTATTTATGGAGTTTTTTCATCCGGGAGACAACATGTGGCAGAATCTTTTAGCCAAGAGAAATATGACAGAAAATGTTCACCCAATATGTGGCACGGTCTAATCATATGACAAAATAGTTAGATTTATATTTTTGAATTTTCTTTTATGTTGCCGCTGAATCTGGTGTGGGGGCAATAGATAGAATTCGTGGATTCTTGAAAAAAACGAACAAGGCAAATCTATTGACCTGTTGATCTTTACCAATGTGTTGACTTGGTTTCTTGCTGCTGCTACGAACCTGCAAAAAGTGCGAAACACCAGGATGGATCTCGGCGACGCTCCCTTCGACGCTTTTGTCAGTAATCAGAAAGATTATGAAAGAGCTTTTACTGCCAAAAGATTGATTACCTTCTTATGGTCTGGGGAGAGGGGTTTCTATAGTTACCTTAGGGATCCGTTTCGAGATAAGAACAAATCTCTACTTCCCGATGTGGATGGATAGAAGTGGTTAAAACATCCTCTTAGGAATAATTATGAATCTGAATTCTTTTTTATCATTCTGAACTGGTTTGTAATGGGTTGAAACCCGTACCCAGTAAGACAAATCCGTTTATAGGTTATTAAGCTTTGAAGAAAGACCCAGTCCCCATTTCAGACCCGTTTGTAGGTGAAATTACCGTTTTATCCCTGAACTTTAAGATTCGTGTCCGATTTGAACGGTCCCGATTTAATCCAATTTTTAGCCATATCATGAGCCACCCACTCCTGGAGACTGAGTTCTACAGTCTTTGAGGAGTAGTTTTGTTGTTCTAATGGCGTACAGAATTTTATCAGAGTTCTTAAGGGAGTTCGGATCTTGCTTGAGGTGTAACAGTATTATTCTGAGCTTGTAAAATGCCCAAAAATATCCTCATAATTTTCTAGATTTTTCCAGATTTTTCTGAATTTTTCTTCATTTTTTTGAATTTTTATTCAATTTCTGAATTAAATAATTAATTATCGAAATTTTAATTAATTATTCTAATTTAATAATTATTATTTTCAGAAATTTAAAAAAAAATCCAAATTAATAATTATTTTTAGAATTTTTTAATTAATTTTTTCGATTTTTAATTAATTTTTCGGATTTTTAAATAATTAATTCAATTCAATTAATTAATTAATACCTGGACACGTGGCACAATCTTGTGCGTTGATCACGATCAGAGCGCGCGCATCTCAAAGTAGGGGGGTTTCCCCAATTTCCAGCTTGGAACCCCTTTTGCTCGGCAACCGTTGCCGACCCACCAGGTGACGCCACGTGGCGTGGTCAATGCTGGCGTTGACCGCCACGTGGCATTTTTTTTTCTTTTTCTTTCTCCCGCTTTGTTCTCTTTTCCTCATTCTCACGCTCTGTTTCCTTCTCCTCCCATTCTGTTCCTTCTTCTTCGTCTCTCTCCTTCCTTCGGCGCCACCTCAACGAAGAGAGAAGCTCGTCGAAGGGGGGAGTGGAGCTCCGGCTTGGCATGGGGAGCTCGGCGAGCTCGAAGATAGTGGAGCTTGACTGATGGAAGAGGTGCTCGGTGGCGGAGCTCGGCAGAGATCTCAAGCTCTGCCTTGGAGCTCGACAAGCTGTTCATGGAGGTTGACGAGGAGGAGAGGGGGAGGTCGACAAAAATGGGTAATGGAGCTTGGCCATGGAGGAGCTCGGCATGGAATATGATGGAGGTCTGCGAGGGCCTCGACCTTGGCGAGCTCGACAGAGGTGGAGCTCGGGATAGTGGGCGAGGAGGTTGGAACCCTTCGGTAGGTTTCTAGGCAACGAGGCTCGACATTGGAGTCGAGGTCGGCAGTGGCTCGATGGAGAATGGTGCTCATCGAGGTGGTGGAAGCTTGAGCTCGGCGATGAAGGGGAGCGAGAATGGCGAAGCGCTCGGCGAGGGAGATGACGTTGGGTTTTTGTTCTCTTGGTTTTTGGCGCCAAAAGTCGAAGGAGAAGAAGGGGAGGAGAGAGGAGGGGTTTTTGGGTTTCTAACGGGTCCGAACCCGACCCTGTTTATTTGAGCCCATTGACAAATCTTAGCCATTGATCGTGTTTGAACACGAATTTCGAGGTAAAGTTTTTTGCCATTTTGCAGCTTGGTAGCTCAGTAGCTCGGATTTCAGATCCGAGCTATGTGGCTCCATATGGGCGGTTGATCATGATCATAGCGCGAATCACGAGGCGAGAAGGCATGGATCACGAGAAAACGTGATTTCTGTCGACGCGGTGAGATCTGAGTCGTCTAATTAAGATCAAGCGTGAATCATAAGGAGAAAGTTGTTTTTCTCCAATATGCAGCTCGGAACCCCTTTTGCTCGGCAACCATTGCCGACCCACCAGGTGACGCCACGTGGCATGGTCAATGTTGGCATTGACCGCCACGTGGCATTTTTCGTCGTGTGCCTCTTCTTCTCTCGTGTGCCTCTTCTTCTCTCCCACGCCTTCTCCTTCTTCTTCTTTCGTCATCATCTTCGAGCTTCGTCGAGGGGACTATGGAGCTCGATGAGGACGAACTGAGGCTCGTCGTGAAGTTCGGCAAATGATGGTTCGACGAAGGAAACTCTTCGAGAGGAGGCATCGAGCTTGGCATGGGGAGAACTCGACGAAGCCATGGGAGAGACGAGCTAGGCGAGGAGCTCAGGACTTCGACGAAGCTTTGATGAGGAGGCTTGAAATGGAGACGAGGAGCTTCGACAGAGGTGGTGCATAGAAATAATGGAGCTCGAGGTCGGCATGGGGAGCTCAGCGAGGTTCGGCAAGGGGAGCTCGCGATGTCGAGAGCTCGACGAAGCCATGGAGAGAGAAGCTCGAGCTTCGATGGAGCTTTGAGTTGGTAATGGAGAGAGCTCGGCATGAGGAGCTCGACGCCAGCGGAGGTGCTTGTGGAGGAGGGAGCTCGAGCCCTGTGTTGGAGCTCCATGGCTCGACAGTGGAGATGAGCTCGTGAAGGTTGGAGTGGAGCTCTGTGTTGTGGAAGCTTCGCGATGGAGGGAAGGAAAGGAACTCGATGGTGAGCTTGATGGCGGTTTGGAATGGGTGGTGACGTCGAAGCTCAAAGGCAGAGCTCTTAAAGATGGTGTCGATGCCGAAGCTCAAAGACACAGCTCTTGGAGCTTTTTCATTTTGGCGGGAAATCCGGAGGAGAAGAAGAAAGATAGCTGAAGTGGGTTGCGGTTTGGGCCCTATAACGGGTCCAAACCGACCCGTTAACCCCTTAATTAATTTTTTTTGTTGATGTGCAGATCTGAACCGTAGATCGGGTTTGAGCACGAATTTTGAGGCAAAATTTTTCTCCAATTTGAGCTCCGGTGGAAAGAGCTCTCAGACCATGTTGCCGAGGTCTGGGAGGCTGGCACGTGTCCAAGTTGCATTGACTGGTCAACACATTTTCTTGCGTTTGGAGCTCGGTGGCAAGAGCTCTCGAATCATGTTGCCGATGTCTATGGGAGCTTCGGCGCAGCTGTATTGTAACCGACGTTCCCAGTGCTATGGAGGTTGGATCGGGGCGTGTGACCCCTTGTTTCGAAACTATCTCGAAGATCTACAAGTTCTCTTCAGAAATGAGTTGGAGAATCATCCTTCTTCAAGGTCAAGATAGTCCCGCAACATGTTCATCTCCACAAAGTTGAGAAGAGCTTCGCATGGCTCTGGGGGAAGTCCGTTCTTGGAAGACAAGTCTGAGGAGCAACTCTAGGGGAAGAGTCATGCTCCGAACTTGCTGAGAAGAGATCCGCTCTGGGAGCGAGCGGAGCGAAGAGCTTGGCACCAGGAGAGAGCCGTTTGGGAGGCAAGTTTGAGGAGCAATTCTAGGGGAGAGTTTTAGCTCCGAACTCGTTGAGAAGAAGTCCGCTCTGGGAGCGAGCAGAGTGGAAAGCTGGGCTCTAAGAAGAGCCATTTGGGAGACAGGTTTGAGGAGTAACTCTAAGGGAGAGCTTTAGCTCCGAACTTGTTGAGAAAAGGTCCGCTCTAGGAGCGAGCGGAGCGGAAAGCTTGGCTCTAAGAGAGAGCCATTTGGGAGACAAGTTTGAGGAGCAACTCTAGGGGAGAGCTTTATCTCCGAACTTGTTGAGAAGATGTTCAATAGCTGTGAGAGCAATTCTGAATAGTGAGCTGTCCCGCACTTGCTTGTTTGTAAGCGGTTAAGGCAACGTCGAACCAAGTGTTGGACTCCGAACTTGTTGTTAAGAGAGTTAGCGAGTTGTAGGAGCAATTTCGAATGGCGAGCTGCCCCGCACTTGCTTGTGTGCAAGCGGCTAAGGCAACGTCGAACCATGTGTTGGACTCCGAACTCGTCTTTTGAGCTTAGTAAGTTATGGAAGCAGCCCGGTAGGACAAGCTGGACTCCGAACTTACCATTTAGCGAGGCATAAAAGTGACTCGGAAAGGTAGAAATGAAGCAAGTGCAATAATAAACAAAAGTTTAAGTTTTATTGAAATAAACTAAATGGCCGCTTCGATGGGGCGAACCATTATCACATGCTGTTAGCCGGGGTACAAGCATCGGCTTTATTGAAAAACGAGATTTTACTTCTACGATAGGGTGAAGGCCTCTTGGGAGGAGTTGGGCTCTCCTTTCATTGGACCTCTTTGGATGAGGTGGAAGACGGCTCCAGGTTCAAAATCATGGAACTCGGCGGACCTCTCTGTTCGCTTGTAGGCTCCTCGGGATGGAAGATCGGCTCCGTCTCTTCGGACGAACTTGGCTAGGTGTTCCCACTATATGAGTTCTTCGATCTCCTCTTTAAGAGCTCGACAATCGTCCGTGTCGTGGCCATGGTCCCTGTGAAAGCGGCACCACATATCCCTGTTTCTTTTCTTGCCAGGGGTATTCATTCTAAGGAGAGCGCAGAGTAGTCCTTTCTTGTCCACCTCCATAAGAACCGCTGAGATGCTAGTATTGAGGGGGGTGAACTTCTCAAAATGAGGAGCTGAGCGGCATTGACCATTGTCGTTCCTTTGAATTTTATGGGACCCTTCTTCGCTTGTATTCTTCCGTTTGTTCCCGGAAGATGATTCCTCGAGAGTGGGGGAGTTGAGAGCCTCTTCCACTCGAATGTACTTCTCACTTCTAAGCAGAAGTTCTGATAAGTTTTGATGAGGCTTCTTGGCAAGGGACGCCTTGAGGTCGGCGTTAGTGACGTTGCGCTCGAATGCCGCATAAGCTACTGCTTGGTTGAGGGAGACAATAGACCGAACTTCAACGATGAAGCACCGAACGTAATCTCTTAGGCTTTCACCCTTTTTTTGGCGGAGGGTCACCAAAGATACGTTTGTTTTCTCGGCCCGGTGGCTACTCACGAAATGAGTAAGGAAGAGCCCTTCGAACTGATCGAATGAGAAGATGGAGGCTGGGGCGAGTTGAGAGTACCATTCTCTCGCAGGCTCCTTCAGCGTGGCAGGGACGGTCTTGCAAAGGAGCGCATCCGAAGCCTGGTGGATCATCATGAGAGTTTTAAAACTCTCTATGTGGTCGGCGGGGTCCGAATCCCCATTGTATGACTCAAAGTTAGGGGGCTTAAAGTTTTACATGACCGGGGCTTCCATGATGGCTCGGGAGAACGGGGGCCTGCTCGGGCAAAAATTCCTCGCCCATTGTTCCTCTTCTCTGTCAAGTCGGCCAAGGTGCCTCTCCATCTCGTGGAGACGGCAGTAGATCGATTCTTCCCTTCGGTCATATCCTGTCGATCCCCTAGACTCTTTCCCATGCGAAAGGGGACTAGGAGTGCGGTGGTGACGGCTTAGGGCAGGTTCAGGACTAGGTGCCTGTTGCTCGTGGTTGGGAGCGCCGATGAGGGCCCGTAGAACGGCCTCTTGAAAATCTTGGAACTCCGCCCTTGTGACTGGTGCCTCTCCAGCTTGGCGGTCCCTATGTGTTGCTCGGCTTACTGGAGAATGAGTTCTCCGCCGATCACGCTGAGGGGACTCTCTTCGCCTCTTCGGGGGAGGGGAGCTACTAGTCCTCGGTCGGCAGGGGGTCCGGACTCTTGAGACCCCTGGGTGCTCAAGTTGATGGACTCCCCCAAGGGCTCGCCATTCATTCAGGCGAGTTTGGAGGTCGACCTCCTTTTGGCGGTCGGCAATCACTTGACGGAGATCCCGCTCGGGAGGGCTTTAAGAAGCCATAGAGTCAACTAGAGGATTGTGGACCGCGACATGGCTCTGAGGAGGATGTTGCTTTGGATGACTCCTACGAGAGCCCTCTCGGGCAGCCCCCCGAAACCCTGGAGGGGCCTGTTGAGGATGAGCACCTTGAGCTGGAGGAGGGGGAGGAGGAAGAGAAGTGGTTCTTCGGCTGGAGACCGCTGCCTTCCCCTTCTCTTTTGAATGCATGTCTTGAAACTAATCTCGCTAATGAAGTTAGGTTGGATTGTTTTTTAGCTTCCCACAAACGGTGCCAATCTGTTGCTGCTGAATCTGGTGTGGGGGCAATAGATAGAAGTTGTGGATTCTTGAGAAAAACGAACAAGGCAAACCTGTTGACCTGTTGACCTTCACCAACGTGTTGACTTGGTTTCTTGCTGCTGCTGTGAACCTACAAAAAGTGCGAAACACCGGGATGGATCTCGACGACGCACCCTCCGATGCTCTTGTCAGTAATCAGAAAGATTATGAAATAACTTTTACTGGCAAAAGATTGATTACCTGCTTATGGTGGGGGGAGAGGGGTTTTTATAGTCGCCTTAGGGATCCGTTTCGAGATAAGAACAAATCTCTACTTCCCGGTGTGGATGGATTGAAGTGGTTAAAACCTCCTCTTAGGGATAATTATGAATCTGAATTCTTCTTTATCCTTCTGAACTGATTTGCAATGGGTTGGGACCCGTACCCAGTAAGACAGATCCATTTATGGGTTATTGGGCTTTGAAGAAAGACCCAGTCCCCATTTCAGACCCGTTTATAGGTGAAATTACCGTTTTACCCCTGAGCTTTAAGATTCGTGTCCGATTTGAATGAGCTCGATTTAATCCCATTTTTAGTATCCGATTTGAACAGTCCCGATGTAATCCCATTTTTAGCCATATCATTTTCTATATGTCATTTAGAAATATTTTATCTCATGTAGAAGTATAGATAACTAAGAGATAAAAATAGTTACATTTGAAGTTCTCTAAAAAAATACTTACATTAAGAGATAAAAATAGTTATATTTAGAATTTTTTTATATGTCATTTAAAAATATATGACTCATGTAGTGTGCATACGTAATTAAGAAATAAAAATATTTAGATTTAAACTTTTTTTTTAAAAATTGTTACATTAAGAGATCAAAATAGTTATATTTAGATTTCCTTTTTACATGTCATTTAAAAATATTTTATTTCTTGTGGTAGGCATATATAATTAAGAGATAAAAAATAGTTAGATATAAAAAATTTTAAATAATAATTGCATTAAGAGATATTAAAAAATAGTTATGTTAAGATTTTTGAATTTTATATTCATAGGTCAGTTTATAAATTGCATCTCATATACATAATAGATAAAAACATTTAGAATTAAGAGAAAAAAATAGTTAGAATTATTAGATAAAAATAATATATTCAAATTAAGTTATAATTCTTGATAATTAGTGTGTTGCATGAGATTAATGCATAATCACGTATAAATCATGGTATAGTTCACCATTTACATCTTAAAAGAAAAACTATTTTATTAATGCTTGATAGTAGAGCTTGATGGTATCATTCGTGAGACAACATGTTTTATAGTGTTTTGGGCTGGAGGATGACATGTGGCAAGGTTCAATCAAATGTATAGTTAGATATGAATAGTTAAATTCATAGTAGTTAGATTTATATTTTTGAATTTTCGAACTATATATAGTTTTGAAAATATCTTATCTCTTGTAATATGCATACATAATTATGAAAGAAAATGGTTAGATTTAAAAATAATAATAATAATGGTTAGTAAGAGTAAGTAGATTTATGTTTTTAGAATTTTCTTTTTATATGCAATTTTAAAAATATCTTATCTCAGGTAGTATGATTTAATTCACGATTTACATTTTAGAAATATATCTTTTACTAATGCATGACAATAGAGTTTAATGGTGCAGTTCGTGCAGGGCACGAGTTCTGTGTTAGTAGTATATACTCAAACTAGGTTGAACGCTCTGGAAAATTCGCCATGTGGCATCTTTTAAGGGCCATGTAAATTTTTTTATGTATCTTATTTCAAAATTTAATTTGATTTAAATTTGAATTTAAATTTAACCTTAATTTAAATTAATCTTATTATATATATATCATATCCATTATATATATCACCAAATTTCTCCATCTCATAGACTTTCTTTGCTTAATGCCCCTCTTATAACGAAGTTCTTACACTTTCTGTATATCTTCATCTGCATCTTTTTTTTTTTGTTCTATTTAATCAATCATTCTCCATTTTCTTATTACTTTTTGGTGCTCTGATTTCTTTTTAACCTTGCTATATTATTTTCTTCCATTTTGCCCTTTTCCTTCTTTGTGTTTTTCTTAAATAATGTTTTTTTAGTGATTGAGTTGATTAATAAGAGGTAGAAAGATAATGGGTTCCATCTCCATCACAGAATCAGAAAAATGTAATCATCTAATACAATTGAAGGGCTCTGAAAATTAGATATGTATCACTTGTTTAAAACATCAAAGTTTTAAAACATATCCTAAATCATGAAATTTTTTTTAAAATAGGTATATAACATGACAATTAATAATTTTACCTTAGCTTTTTTTCTCTTTGTAAATTGATGATTTTTGTTTTCCTCTAAGGAATAGTTTTGCCTTTTCTAATGCTTATCTTGAGTTGGATATCTCGATTATATTCTTTTATTTCCTTGATGTGATATTGAGTTACAAAAAGACATCCATAATGCTCAGTATAAACGGTATACCATTTTTTCATAAGTTTAGTATCAATTTGTGATTCTTTTTTCATATTATTTAAAAAAAAAACACAATTCTTTTTTCTTTTTCTTGATATGAACTGATATGATTACTTAATTATAATTTTCACTTTATTTGATTACTGTGGAAGTTATGATCGTACCTGAACACTCTTATTTAAAGAACTTAATTACGTGTACGATTAAATAAAAATAAAATATGATTGAGAGAGTACCTTGGATAGTATAAGTTTATTGTCAAGACTCTACTAATGAATAATTATTATCGTGATTACAAATTTGTTAAAGAAAAATAGCCCTCCTATGTATCGCACATTATTTTCTAGTATATATATAAAACTAAGTTTTGATTTTTTTTGCTTGCCCCACGTAGGTATTTTTTATTTTGTTTGTTTGCGCCATGTGGCATTTCTACGTTGAAAACTTGATAAATGTGCATTTATCATCTTTCTTTCCTTTCTCCACGTGGCATTTTCATGTTAAACACATGATAAAGTACCTCTCATTTTATCTTTGCCCTTTACAATTTTTTAGTTCTTTATCTCTATCCATTTCAATGTATGCATGAGCTGCCTATTTGTTACTTCCTTACAAACAAATATTTTTTTAACTAATATTTTTTTTCTTTGTTCATGTATTATTTTTAATATAGGATCAACAAAATCTGATAAATGTAGATTTTATACATTTAGGGGTCAGATTGAGGAATTGATGATGTAGATTTCTACTCACATTTGATGTTAAAATTAAGTCATAAATTTCTAAAATCTTGAAATATGTTAACACTAATAATATAATTTACGTAATAGTTATGAAACACACATTTTCACATTGATATATATCTGTGAGAGTTACTAACAATATTTGTCTACAGTACATTGCAAGAGGGGAGAATGGACTGTTTGTTAGATACTTAACATCTAATTGTTTTTTCGCTTTTTTCTATTGCAATATGTTCACCAAATTTGTTTTCTTCCTTGACTAGATGAAATATTGAGTTTTTTTTTTCCTTTAAAATGTTTTCTTATATGTTGCTTAACTATTTTGTTTATTTCTTTTCCAGTTAAAAATTTAATTGCAATTGATTTAACAACCGAGACAATAGAGACTTTAAATACAATAATATAATATATCTTTTCGTGCATCATACAGGCTATATGCTAGTTTTCATAATATAATGTTGTAAGAATGTAATCAAATTTCAACCTATGCTCGTAGAAAAAGTGCTAAGGATATGTATTATGTACTATGTACAAATGTGTTCCATTATGAATAAATGGGAAGATTGTTTATATACAAAAGTATTACAAAATAGCAACAATAATTAAACAGTTTTATTACTTTAGATAAGTTTAAGTTTTTTTAATCACATCAACATCATCGAAATTAAAAAAACCCAAGATAGCAAGACGAGGCTAGCGAGTCTGTCGATTTTCGACATAACAGACCGAGATCATCTTCTAAGATAAGATACGAGACAGAGTCTTGATACCATGGTTCAACCCCGATATATCCCCTTTTGGACAGGGTGGTTCAAGCACTGCCAAAAGCGCAAAAGAAACAGACATGGAAGGAAAGTGAGTAATGGTGTGATCTCAATGATGTGGTGTGGAGTGTGTAGACTAGGGCTAATATGTAATGCCAATGCCACTTGTCACACCCCACTTTCCAAAAGGAATACGGAATACGTTACGAGACTAAGCCCAGCGAATGGTTTTCACCATCCATAAGTTGTACGGATCTACTTGACTCAGCACAACAGTAAATATAACAATATACACAACCAAGCATGCATAAACAATTATAAATCAATAGTATTTATTTACAACGGTAATGAATATTCCAAACAAATACGAGATCTGAAACAAAACAATATTCTGGGACTATAAGCCCAAATACGAGTCTCAATACAGAAATATGAATATGATAGTTCAAAACAAAACATTTAAGCAAGATTTTTCGATGCGCAGCTCAAAACTTTTGCTCACCAACTCCAGTAGGCAAGCGATCACCAAAACCTGCTCATTTAACATTTACAAGGAAAATAGAAAGACAGGAAAACATGATGCCCGTTAGTTGTAAGTTTCGGGCCGCAAGTAGTACAAGCAGGAAAAGAAAAGGAAAAATATGAAACAAAAACAGGAAGTACTGATATGGAGGAAAAGCAACAAAGGATGACAGTCTACAGATAACAGTAAACAGTGGGTAAACAGTAAAGAGTATAACAGTAACAGTAACGGTGAAGTCAACAGTAACAGTAACAGGATGTGATAGTGAAACAATTATTCTTATGTCTAATGTTCATTACTATCTAGGTAGCACTTCATGCATCCCAAATTATACCACACTGTTGCTACATCAAATAGTTTCATTTTAAGATTTCGTAGTGGAACCTTATAGGGCTGTATATTCAGACAAACAGTAACAGTAACAGTAATAGAAAACAGTAACGGTGTCATGGATCATGTCCTCATGCATCCAGAGAAAAATAGTGGGTAGCACAGTAAACAGTGGGGAAACGAGTTCCCGTCTAAATACGCATTTCTATATTGTCCACTACTAGATTTTTCCCTTAAAACCCCGGCTTGATTAGTTTTCATTATTATTAAACAGGTGTGAATGAACACAAACAGGGCTAAAGACATGGTAAGAACAAAGGACAAGTCTAAGATGAATAGGAACACAAACGGGCGACAAAAGCAACTTATAACAGTCAAAACAACAAAACTTTCAGTTCTAGACAGTAAGACACTACTGTACCAAATCTGAGAATTCCGTTGCTACAAAACTGCAAATCTAGATCCGTCAGAAAACCTGGAAACTAGTATCTCTGCAAAATCCAGCCCATATATACAATTCATACATCAGGCACATAAACAGGGTCGAAAACAACGGTTAATACAGAAGTTATGTTCAGCCAGAAAATACAAAATCTTGTTTATAAGCATGGAAAGGGTTTTAAAAACATCATAATCAAATCTGAGAAAAATCTGGGAGATTCCTTAGCATATCTAGTCTCAACATATAAAATATTATGAAATTATATTACAGATAGTATAGTCAATATAATTGGAAAAACAGAGTAATGCAACAAAATTTTAATTTTGAAAGTTCAGACACAGCAGTACCAAAACAGAGATAATTCACAAAATACAATTCGAAATAAAGATCCGTCAAAAGGGTGATAAAATAGATAAATCAGGCTACAATTCATATTCACAAAGTTTTCATCAAAAATGAATAGAATCGGGTTGAAAACGTAATTCTTTACTGAACAACATGCTGTTTGGAAATATATCGGTTGGTTTCATAAGTATGAAATGAGATACAAATGTCATTAAATAATTTCACAAAAATTAGGAATTGGTCTCAGTCATGTCTAAACATACCCAGCAAAATATAAAGTTCAAATTCCACTTTTAATATCAGTTTTAAATTAATAATTCATACAGAAATCATATAATTCAGAATCTGGAATTTACGATATGACTGCAGTAAAATAGCAATAACTTAAGCATCGAAAATCGGAATTTAGATCCGTCGAAAGTTCTGAAAACTAGAAGATGAAGCCTACAAATCATGTTCACAAATTTATTTATTTTACTGATGTTAACAGGATCGAAATTACTGTACAAAATAGGGCAACAGTAAAAACAAAAGTTCTTTTATGCAATTCATCAAATAGTTTAATTACAAACGATCCAACCTAATATGTCATACAAAGCATGGTATATAGGTTACTCAAATCAGCATGGCATGTGTATAAACAGTTTAAAATGAGATAATATACCTAACAAGCATCCAAGTACAAATTATCTATAACATACGGTGTGTCATAAACAAGCATACAATCATGATGTCCATCTAAACTAATTTGTTATTCATGCAACGAGTGACAATTAATGTGAAATACACATGATCAAGAGATGAAGGAACGAATCAACTAACAAATATACATGATCATCATGAGGGTACAAAACAAATGCATGCAAGACTACTTACGGTATTTAACTTGTATAACAAAAATAACATACAAGCTACTTACCTGAAAATGACGACGAAGATGAAGATGAAGGAAGAATAATGGTAACGGATCCCGAACAACGAACACAATACACGAACAAGAGCAAGAACCAACACAAATTAAAATACGAGCGGACACGTGACTCACACGCACACACGACAACAATAGCAAGACATCGATAACAAGGGGGGTCAACAGCGGCATGGCATAGCAAGGCGACAATAGAAGCACGGCAGTGAGGCTACAAGGCTTCAATGGAAGCGATGACACGAGGGGGGATCGCGGTGCTGCGGGCTCGAGCGGGGATAGGGACGACTTAGGCGGCGGCGATGCTAGGGACAGCGATCGACCACAGCGACAGCAACAGCAGACGAAGAAGAAGACAGGGACGAGGCGAGGACAATAGAGAGGAGCAAGGTGTCGGGGTGTTGAGGGGAGCACAGGAATCGGGACAATGATGAGAAGGGGATGCCGGTGAGGAGGTGGGCGACTGCGACACGGGGGGAGGGGGGAGTGGGGGGGTAGTACAGTAGATGGGAGATCGGGAGAGAGGGTAGGGTGATGGCTGATAGGGGGAGAGAGAGAGAGAGATTATTAGGGTTTGGTAATTAGGATTAGGGTGTTTAGTGGGGTTATATAGAGTTAAAGCGGGTTTAGATTAATTGGGTAGTATCCAATAGGAAGAAAACAGTCCAATATGAGACAATAGGCTATGAATTAGGTTTAGACAAAACATAAGGACAAGAACAACATGTAGATCAATCAAATAGAGAATTAAAGACTGAATCAAAGCAAGAAATGAATTATAAGGAGAACAACAACATAATATTCAAAAGGGATGAAAAGAGATATAATCAGAAATAAAATTAAATAACCAGAAATTTAATTAAATATAAATAAAATACAAAAATGAGTCACAGGAGTTACACCACTTCTATCATAGGAAACGATATCGATTTTGACTAGAATTTTGGTGTGTTAATATGCTTTGGCTTCCATTTATCCAAAGCTTTATGAGTTCACCAAAGATACGAATGCGAGTGTCGCGTAGGTGTGGAGAAGGAGAGAGTGGAACCCGAGGGTTTTTGTGCCTGATGTAGGCAAAAATTACAGCTAATCAGGGTCGTACGATCCCCGCACGAATCTCGAGATTCTCGAGGGCGAAACAATATTCTTACAGGAGCTACAGGCCTACGATCAACACATGGGTCGTTCAAAGGCTCACTATCCTGGATCAGTCCACAAGGGGGATTGATTTGCAGCCCAACTATGGGAGATTGACCAATCAATCAAGGTTGGCAATTAAATCTCTTTAAATTAGACGTTCTCCCCCCGTGCCTTGGTTTGAGAAATTCACCCTCCTCATTGCTAGTATCTCAGCAGTGCTCATGGAAGTGGAAGAAGAGGGACTCCTCTGTCCCTTAAATCGAATGAATACCCCTAGGAAGAAAAGACACAAAAGGTTTTGGTGTCGCTTCCACCGGGATCATAGACATGAAACAGATGAATGTCGGGCCATTAAAGATGAGACTGAAGCCTTGATCCACCAAGGCTATCTATCCAAATTCACTCTGAAGGACAAAGCAGCTTCTCTCCCTGCATAGGGACCCAATAAGCATCCGGAGAAGGAGCCCGAGTCCCAGGAGTCTCGACAAATGGTAGTCTTCAATTCCATACATGGAGGACCTGGGGCGGAGGAAAGTCTCTTTTGGGAAGGCGTTCATCCAAGAGGTAAACTCGGTATACAATTGCCTTCCTCCCAGAAGTTCGGGAATGCCAATCTCCTTTTCAGACGAACATCTGGAGCGTGTCGTACTCCTTATTGTGATGCCCTGGTGATCATCTTTTGCATAGCGAACCACGAGGTTCATCAGATCTTAGCACCACAAAAAAAGGGAAAAATCCTGCCAAATTACCCCGGCGTTTGGTAGTTTAGCCGGGGTATCCCCGGCGTTTTGCAAACGCCAGAGTGGTTCTTCAACTACCCGGCATTTTAAATCGCCGGGGTATAGTGTATAAAATCCCTAAATCACCCAAATCCCAAATTCCCTCACTCTTTTCTTCCCCCCTACTCACTCCCGCCGTCCCCCATCACCATCTCACCACCGTCGCCATCCTTATCGTCGTCTTCCCTCACTCTATCTCCAAATCCCCACCCCCTAATCCATTTACCTCCTCCCTCTATCTATCCCGCACGCCCCCGCCGTTTCCTCATACCGAGACTCCGACGACCCTCCCCCCCCCCCCCCCCCCCCCCCCCGCGCGCGCTCTGTCCTTTGCAGCTGCCGCTTGTCGCTCCGCTATCTCTCCTTCGCCCGCTCACTGCCGCCGACCCCGCCACTCCCCTCTCTCTTCATCTTCTTTTCGACGAGCTAGGGTTCCTTCTTCAGTTTCGAAGGCCAGTTCTTCGATCGGTGAAATTGGCTTTCATGTTAAGTATTCATTCAATTTTGCTTTGTATTTCTTCTTGTTGTGGACAATTGGGAATCAGTATGGGGTTTCCATATTATGGTGGACAATTGGGAATCATCGCTGAAAGACATAGATACAAGTTCTAGCTTTTAGCTCTTGCATAGCTTCTCTTAATATTTTCCTCTCCTTTGGGCACAATCTATTATATGGAAAAGCAGTTATGGTACCCAATCTTACAAATTAGAATAATGGAGTAAGACGGATAGTTGCTCATTTGATTACAGATAATAAATTTTTATGTGATTTTGATTGGGGATCTAATGTCGTTGTGCTGTTTTCTTTTGTAAAATATGATAATTACTATTCGTAATTTTTCATGCTTTCATCATTTTAGCATATGAATGATCATAACCAGGCAAAATGCAACCCTGAAGTTAATACGTTTGATTATTGGTTTTTGATTTCTACTTGAATGATGTGGAAGATAACGAAGGACGACATTGATCCCTCTTTATATTTTGACGACAAACCGTAAACCTTAACATCTCCTTGTCAGTTTGTGCAATATCTTTGATATCGCATTTCTAAGTTTCTATATTACGAATGTAAAAGTCATCAAACTTGAAGTTTACTTTACAAACATTATGTTTCCCCTTCTTATTAAGAAAGTATAATTATAGTAATTAAGAAATTAATTGCGTAAGCAAATGTTTGTTACATTTTGTAGCTATTTTGTTACAGTGATTAATTAAAGTTATTCTGTTTTGTAGCGGGCAGAGATAATGCATTCCCACCAGTAAAGATAAGAATGATAATGAAGACTGATGAAGATGTGAAGGTTTGCAAGTCATTCTAATGAACTACAATATCTATGAATTAATTAATCATTGTATTTCCTACAAAATTTTCCACTTTCAAAATACAAGGCGGAGAAATTGTGCCAACTAGGATAGTGTAGTAAAAGTTTGGATCCTTAGTACAAGGCGGAGAGATTGTACCAACTAGGATAGTGTAGTAACAGTAGTGCGCACAAGCAGTGCATATATTATTATTATTCCACATATATTTCAGAGTTCACATTTGGATGCGGCTTCATGAAGTTGATGAGGATGTAGACTTGTCCTAGTCAGAAACCATATGTTTAAGTGCTTGTACATTGCCCTCTTTTGTTATGAAATTTGAGATCGTTGTGCGCCATGCAATCTACAATGTAGGTTAATTTATATTCTAGGTGATTAAAATGTTCATGTTGTAAGAGCATCCACAGTCGTTTGCTATATTTGCCAAATTCCCACTTTTTTAGAAACGATGGTCTGCAATCGTTTGCTATTTGAATTTTTTGCCGTCATAGGCCACTTTTTGATAGTATTTGCGTTTTTGGGCCAGGTCCCAAACTATTAGCGTTCGTGGGCTAGCCACTGCCACGTCAGCAGCGGCCGCTATTGGGAATAGCGGCCTCTTCATTTCGAGGTCGCTAATGGGAATAGCGACCTATGTTTTAAATTTTTTTGAATTTTTTTTTGCCGTCGCTATTCCCACTAGCGACCTTAGTATAATGAGATTAGTCGGCTCGAATGAATGTATTGAGACACTTAGCGATTCCTAAAAAGTTTTCCCCAAAAATTTAAAACTGAGGTCGCTATTGGGAATAGCGACCTCAGTAGGAAACACAATCTACTTATTCTTTGTAAAATTTGCAAAATAGTTTTATAACTAAGGCCTCTATTGGGAATAGCGACCTTAGTTAATAAAGGCCTCTATTCCGAACAGCGACCTTAGTTTTAAAAAAAATTGATTGTTATTTTTCAGAGAGCAAAAGCTCTCTAGATTTTGCTAAGTGCTAGAATACAACTCATTAAAGCTAAGGTCGCTAGTGGGAATAGCGACCTCAGATGGGGTCGTAACGACTTAAAAGCAATTAGAGGGCCCATCTGAGGTCGCTATTGGGAATAGCGACCTCAATTGGATGAGGTCGCTAGTGGCATTAGTGACCTCCTTTACACATACTCAGCCCAATCCCTAGCGATCTCAGTTGGATAAGGTCGCTAGTGGCATTAGCGACCTCCTTTACACATACTCAGTCCAATTCCCCCCCGCCCGTACTCTACCAAGTGTGGGAGTACAAATTTGGTGGGTATGAAGAGGCCGCTATTCCCAATAGCGGCCACTGCTGACGTGGCAGTGGCTAGCCCACGAACGCTAATAGTTTGGGACCTGGCCTAAAAACGCAAATACTATCAAAAAGTGGCCTAGTACGGCAAAAAATTCTTGCTATTTTGCCATATTTTGGCAAAATAGCTACAGTGCGTTCTCATATTTGAGAAACGAATTGGCGATTCTCAAATTATAGGGTATATATATATATATATATATTTTAATGACGAGGGACGAAACAAGTTGCGTCGTTTGACCTTTTTTTTAAAATGATCAGACGGTACATGTTGTACCGTCAAAACAAAAAAAAAAACAAAAAATTCAAAAAAATTGTCAAACGGGACGTGTTGTCCCGTTTGAAGCCAAAAAAATGGCTTTTCTTGTCCAAACAAGAAATAGAAATAATGTTTTTGCAAATCGCAGGCACGTAATAACAGTTCTCAAGTTCTAAAATAAGCCCAGAGGGCAACGATAAATAATAAGTCCCTACGGCCATAGCAGCAACCTTTGCTCCATTGCCAACGCGTAGGTCGATCTCTCCCTTTGCCAAAGATCTACTCCTTTGAAGTCCCTGCACATTAATACAAATGTGAGAACCACATCCAGTATCCAATACCCAAGATGTAGGAGTAGATAAATTGACTTCTATAACATAAATACCTGAATCAGAAATATTCAGAGATTTCACGCTCTTCAGACTTTCCAAATAAGCTGGACAGTTTCTCTTCCAATGACCTGGTTTCTTGCACCAGTGACAATCACCCTTATCAGGTTTGGCAACACCACCTTTAGGCTTGAGAGCCTTCTTGAAAGTGGGCTTGGAAGGAGCAACTGCATTAGATCCAATCTTTTTCTTGCCCTTCCATTTTCCCTTTCCCTTAGCACCTTTATTGCCCACCATCATTATGGGAGCATTCTCAGGTGCCTTTTGCATGTTGGCTTCGGTGGTTCTTAACAGTGCCAACAATTCAGTGGGTGTTCTGTCTTGCTCGGTCATGGTGAAAGTCATAATAAACTGGGCATAGTTGCTGTTCAAAGATTGCAAGATAATATCTATTTGAGCCTCTCGAGAAAGCCCGGAGCCTAAACGGTCTAGGTATTCAAAATACCCTATCATCTTCAGAACATGCGGTCCAACCGGGTTATTTCCTTGCTTGCAGTTAAAAAGTGCTTTGTACGTATTGAACCTTTCTTGACGAGCCTGTACTTGAAACATCGTCTGAAGATGCTCAAGCATAGCATAAGCATCCATATGCTCATGCTGCTTCTGAAGCTCAGCACTCATAGTTGCAAGCATGAGACAAGCAACATCCGTCGCATCATCAATATGCTTCTGGTAAGCATTTAGTTGAGCACGAGTTGCACCGTCACCAGGATGGACCGGTGGAGGAATTTCAACAACATGGAGCTTACGCTCCTGCCTGAGGACAATCCTCAAATTCCTAGACCAGTCAAGGAAGTTTGTTCCTGTCAGCTTGTCCTTCTCAAGGACTGATCGCACGGAGAAAGAGTTGTTTGTGTTTTGCGCCATTTAGTATCTACAATGTTTAAAATGCATAAGATAAGTTAGATTGTCAAATAATTAATAATTATGTTCAAGTGATTATGGTACATTCAACTTAATATACCTCCCACTATTTTGTTCAAACTAATAGCCCTTACTGTCAATTCGGAAACTAATTTTCAAGTGAGCCAAGATCCATATTTCATTATGCCTTGAGTCAGCGTTGGCCAATTCTCCCAAAACATAACTATTTAGGTAGACAACATTTGTCAATTATATCACATATAATTCTTGGATAGTTTGGTGAACAACTATTGTTCTAATTTATCTAATAAATTCTTCGCCAAACTCTATGCTTCTAAGTTCACTATCCACAATCCTATTGTGACGACTTAGTTAAGTTGGACCCAATGATTAACATGACGAATATCACATTTATTCTTTCGCACCTAACCACGATTAAAAGGAGTGCTCTACTTTGGCAAACCCACCCCTTATGATCTAGGCTTTGATGAGTGTTAATTCATTGGAAAGCATCTAATTAACTTAATATTTTGTTAAGGGGTTTACTTATAAACGATCATGATCCCATCATAAAGAGATTCCCAATTTGTCTTTAAACTAAATATTTCAAATCAAAAATTCGTTGAATGAATGATTTCCAGATCAGAGGTTAATGCACAGACGGCATTATTGGCACCCCTTTTCTTACAGATTCGTAATTGGTTGTTGACAAAATCATTCAATCGTTGAATCAATGAAAATTCATATTTAATTGCCGTGTTTCATAAACACGAGAATCTCATGATCGTTGGTTTAATGTTCATCTTAAATCGTTATAGATTTTATCTTGCTTAAGCAGGCATGGCATGGGTGATGTATCTAATACATACATTAATACATTATTAATCTAATTGAAGCATGCATCATAATGTATTCTACACATGCATTCATACATCAATATGTAAAGTGCAGTATGTAAACGTGCTTGGTTATGGCCTTTATTCTACATGATCCTTTCAAGCTAATGAAAGGATCGAGGTCAATCTATGGTGGAAAATATAAATACAATTACATGTCTTCATTCTCCTTGGTTGCTCCACTTCTTGGATCGTCCTTCAATCTTCAAGTACATTACATTGAATAATTGAAAACAACCTATACTAATGTACTTACATAATAAAACTCGAGTTACATTCGAGATTAGATAATTACAAGAATGAAGAAAACGACATGCAAGTCGTATTTATAAAACCAAAACCATAAACCATTAATCTAAGGGTCTTAAGGCCATAACCAGCACCATGCTCAAGTAAACAATTAAGAACACAAAAAAATATATATATATACAGCAGGGGTCCGGGGGCGGCAGCCCCTGGCTGGGGTCGAGCTACCAGGTCAGCTCGAAATCAGAAATTTTTTTTTAATTCCAGAAGACTATCCCTATTCAGAAATCATCGATTTCGAACAACAGATCATATCTTTTAGTCTCTGCCGCCACTGCATCATATACAGTTCCGGAACCATGTATCATATACATTCATATCACATCCCAGTTTACAGATCGTGTCCAAACACAATCTGTCCATCAGTTTATATCACCATATAAACCAAACATCATGCATAACATACAAAATCGCTTACTGATCAGTCATGGCAGATTGTAAAACATACCTGTATCATCAAATCACAATATATAGCATAACAGAATCATATATGATCGACATAACATATTATAATCGACATATCATATAACCGTATCAAGGCAGATTCATAAAACATGCATACATGCATCGAATGCAGTAAACACGTAACCAAATCAGCCCCTTATACACGCTGCTCTGATACCATTGTTGGTGTAGGTGCCCTAGAGGCAATACAATGATATTATGTAATCAGTATTATTGACATTATGTTCTATTTGATTATATTAATAATTTATTATGCTTCGTATTTACTGCGTTATAAATGTTAGCATGATAAATATTCTTAGATTATTAATACGAACTATATGAACATGAGATTATATATAGTATAATAATCTTAAATGTCCCTAGTCGAGTATTATTATAATTAGGACAGTAATAATACATTGAGACTAGTATGTTGATTGATTGATGACCACCTCTCATGGGTCATTAGTATAGAGATACTAAAATCAATACATAGGTAAATGTAAGAGTACATTGTACTGGACAGACCCACTGTGAGATTCAACATGGATAAGTGTCATAAGTAATCTCACTGTGATAATGGTGTAATGGTTCTCTGACCTGAAATCATTATATTTCTACACGAGAATTAATGTACTTTGATTCTATCAAAAGTTATCTTTAATCGGGTAATGATAAAGATAGTATTGGGTTCATTATGAATCGTGTGAGAAATGTGAATGATCTAGATGGAATTTAACCTTCCTAATTTTAGGAGCGATATTATCGGCCTCTTGTTTGAGTGAGACTATGAAATGTATGGCCATGCTCAAATATTGATTTGTTTGAATAGTCTACTCATCGATCAAGAAAATAAAGATTAAATTATTAAGAGGATGACACGAACCATGCCTCTAGTTTAATCTATAATATCAAGGTTAAAAGGATTATATTACACGGAGACATTAGTCACGAAAGGTTTAATTGAATCACCAATTATTATTATTACTTGGGTAGCAATGATGTATTACTAGATGCCGCTCATTGTTTATAATTTTATTATTAGATAATAAAATTATTGCCAACGTAATAATAACCTAAAGGGTCACACACTTAGAACGTTTAAAAGGAGTTTTAATTTAAATTCGGAATTTAAATTAAATGATTATAAATTCGAAATTAGTTATTTAATTGAGTTGGACTTGATTAATTAAAGTATAATTCGAATTTAAATCATTAAACCAAATCAGTTATCATTAAACCAAATCAGTTTGGCCAAACCGATTAGGGTTAAGCCCACCTCATTCTCTCTTATAAATACATAGAGATGTATTGGTTTAGGGTTTATCTTTTGGCAAATTCGTTTTCCATAGAAAACCCTAGCCGCTCCAACTGTTGAGAGGCAAGAGAGAGAGAGAGATAGAGGCAAGCATCATCGGCTAGTACCGACTCCCTTGATCGTTGGACGATCGGACGTTCGTGTGGACTGCTTTAGAGACACGGATCTTACTACAAGGGTTGCGTGGTGATTAGACCTCCATCTTTCAGCCTTCGTAAAGCTCTTAAAAGGTAAAATTTCGTTTCTCCATAATCAGCCATGTCTTGTACACGGATCCTAGGGTTAGGGTTTCGGATTTTTTTTTGCTGCGTTTGTGCCCCGAAACCCAACAATGCTTAAGCAAGATAAAATCTGTAACGATTTAAGATGAACATTAAACAAACGATCATGAGATTCTCGTGTTTATGAAACACGGCAATTAAATATGAATTTTCATTGATTCAACGATTGAATGATTTTGTCAACAACCGATTACGAATCTGTAAGAAAAGGGGTGCCAATAATGCCGTCTGTGCGTTAACCTCTGATCTGGAAATCATTCATTCAACGAATTTTTGATTTGAAATATTTAGTTCCAAGACAAATTGGGAATCTCTTTATGATGGGATCATGATCGTTTATAAGTAAACCCCTTAACAAAATATTAAGTTAATTAGATGCTTTCCAATGAATTAACACTCATCAAAGCCTAGATCATAAGGGGTGGGTTTGCCAAAGTAGAGCACTCCTTTTAATCGTGGTTAGGTGCGAAAGAATAAATGTGATATTCGTCATGTTAATCATTGGGTCCAACTTAACTAAGACGTCACAATAGGATTGTGGATAGTGAACTTAGAAGCATAGAGTTTGGCGAAGAATTTATTAGATAAATTAGAACAATAGTTGTTCACCAAACTATCCAAGAATTATATGTGATATAATTGACAAATGTTGTCTACCTAAATAGTTATGTTTTGGGAGAATTGGCCAACGCTGACTCAAGGCATAATGAAATATGGATCTTGGTTCACTAGAAAATTAGTTTCCGAATTGATAGTAAGGGCTATTAGTTTGAACAAAATAGTGGGAGGTATATTAAGTTGAATGTACCATAATCACTTGAACATAATTATTAATTATTTGACAATCTAACTTATCTTTGCATTTTAAACATTGTAGATACTAAATGGCGCAAAACACAAACAACTCTTTCTCCGTGCGATCAGTCCTTGAGAAGGACAAGCTGACAGGAACAAACTTCCTTGACTGGTCTAGGAATTTGAGGATTGTCCTCAGGCAGGAGCGTAAGCTCCATGTTGTTGAAATTCCTCCACCGGTCCATCCTGGTGACGGTGCAACTCGTGCTCAACTAAATGCTTACCAGAAGCATATTGATGATGCAACGGATGTTGCTTGTCTCATGCTTGCAACTATGAGTGCTGAGCTTCAGAAGCAGCATGAGCATATGGATGCTTATGCTATGCTTGAGCATCTTCAGACGATGTTTCAAGTACAGGCTCGTCAAGAAAGGTTCAATACGTACAAAGCACTTTTTAACTGCAAGCAAGGAAATAACCCGGTTGGACCGCATGTTCTGAAGATGATTGGGTATTTTGAATACCTAGACCGTTTGGGCTCCGGGCTTTCTCGAGAGGCTCAAATAGATATTATCTTGGAATCTTTGAACAGCAACTATGCCCAGTTTATTATGACTTTCACCATGACCGAGCAAGACAAAACACCCACTGAATTGTTGGCACTGTTAAGAACCACCGAAGCCAACATGCAAAAGGCACCTGAGAATGCTCCCATAATGATGGTGGGCAATATAGGTGCTAAGGGAAAGGAGAAATGGAAGGGCAAGAAAAAGATTGGATCTAATGCAGTTGCTCCTTCCAAGCCCACTTTCAAGAAGGCTCTCAAGCCTAAAGGTGGTGTTGCCAAACCTGATAAGGGTGATTGTCACTGGTGCAAGAAACCAGGTCATTGGAAGAGAAACTGTCCAGCTTATTTGGAAAGTCTGAAGAGCGTGAAATCTCTGAATATTTCTGATTCAGGTATTTATGTTATAGAAGTCAATTTATCTACTCCTACATCTTGGGTATTGGATACTGGATGTGGTTCTCACATTTGTATTAATGTGCAGGGACTTCAAAGGAGTAGATCTTTGGCAAAGGGAGAGATCGACCTACGCGTTGGCAATGGAGCAAAGGTTGCTGCTATGGTCGTAGGGACTTATTATTTATCGTTGCCCTCTGGGCTTATTTTAGAACTTGAGAACTGTTATTACGTGTCTGCGATTTGCAGAAACATTATTTCTATTTCTTGTTTGGACAAGAAGGGTTTTTCGTTTATAATAAAAGACAATTGTTGCTCTTTTGGTTTAAATGATTTAACTTATGGTGTAGCGCGTTTATTTAATGGTTTATATGTTCTTGATCTTGATTATACTCCTGTCTATAATATGAATAAACGTCTTAAAGCAAATGACTCAAATCAAACATACCTTTGGCATTGTCGATTAGGCCATATAAATGAGAATCGCATATCCAAACTACATAAAGATGGATTTTTGGATAAGTTTGATTTTGAATCATACGATGAATGTGATGCTTGTTTACTTGGTAAAATGGCAAAAGCTCCTTTTACTAAACAAGGTGAAAGGGCCAACGAACGATTAGAACTGATACATAGTGATGTATGTGGTCCAATGCGTTCTATGGCAAGAGGTGGCTTTTATTACTTCATAACATTTACTGATGATTTCAGTAGATTCGGATATGTGTATCTTTTGAAACACAAATCTGAATCCTTTGAAAAGTTCAAAGAATTTAAAGCTGAAGTAGAAAAGCAAATAGGCGGAAGTATTAAAACTCTTCGATCTGATCGAGGAGGTGAATACTTAAGCCATGATTTTAAGAATTACTTAAATGAGTGTGGTATAGTATCACAACTCACTCCTCCTGGAACACCACAATGGAATGGAGTTTCTGAAAGGAGAAATCGTACCTTGTTGGACATGGTACGATCGATGATGAGTCATGCTGATCTTCCAATAAGTTTCTGGGGTTATGCCCTAGAAACGGCTGCATATACACTAAACCGAGTTCCAACTAAAGCGGTTCAAAAGACTCCATATGAGATATGGACTGAGAAACGTCAAAGCATGTCATTTATGAAAATATGGGGATGTGAAGCGTTTGTGAAACGTATGATCTCTGACAAGCTTGGACCAAAATCAGACAAGTGTTATTTTGTGGGGTACCCGAAGGAAACTAAGGGTTACTTCTTCTATAACCCGACCGAGAACAAAATAGTTGTTTCTCGCACTGCTATATTTCTTGAACGAGAGCTAGTCTCCAAAAGAAACAGTGGGAGGAAAATAGAACTCGATGTAGCTCGAGACCCACAAGATAATGTTGAACCTGAATTGGAACTTGAGCAGGATATTCAAGATAATATTCAAGATGACATTGCTCAAGAAACACAGATTGTTCGTAGATCTGGTAGGATTCGCCAAAAACCTGAGAGATATTATGGATTTCTCTTAATAGAAAATGGTGATTTGATGCTCATAGATCAAGATGAGCCCCTCACCTACCAAGATGCTATGAACAGTCCTGACTCTGAGAGATGGCTAGAAGCCATGAAATCTGAAATGGATTCCATGTATGATAACCAAGTATGGACTTTGGTTGATCCACCTGAAGGGGTAAAACCTATAGGGTGCAAATGGGTTTTCAAAAAGAAAATCGACATGGAAGGAAATGTTCAGACCTATAAAGCTAGGTTGGTTGCAAAAGGTTTCAAACAAATTCATGGTATTGACTATGATGAAACTTTTTCACCTGTAGCTATGGTCAAATCCATTAGGATTTTGCTTGCAATAGCAGCTTATCATGATTATGAGATATGGCAGATGGATGTCAAAACAGCCTTCCTTAATGGGAGCCTTGAAGAGGATGTGTACATGACACAACCTGAAGGTTTTGTCAGTCCAAGGGATGCTAGAAGGATATGTAAGTTGCGTCGATCCATTTATGGAGTGAAGCAGGCCTTAAGGAGGTGGAATATTCGTTTTGACCAGACAGTCAAGGAATTTGGCTTTATTCAAAACGAAGATGAATCTTGTGTTTACAAAAGGGTTAGTGGGAGCCACGTGGCATTCACAGTATTATATGTTGATGATATATTACTTATCGGGAATGACATACCTTCTCTACAGGCTGTTAAGACTTGGTTGGGAAAAAATTTCTCCATGAAAGATTTAGGCGAGGCGACCTATATATTAGGGATCAGGATCTATAGAGATAGATCCAGAAGATTGATCGGCCTAAGTCAGAGTACATATATTGACAAAGTACTGCATCGTTTTGGGATGCAAGATGCTAAAAGGGGATTTGTCCCGATGTCTCATCGGATATCGATCTCGAGTGACAATAGTCCTAAAACATTGGATGAAAAGGACCGCATGAGTAAGATTCCATATGCTTCTGCAATTGGATCTATCATGTATGCAATGATATGTACTCGTCCTGATGTGTCGTATGCTTTGAGTATGACGAGCAGGTTCCAGTCTAATCCAGGTGAAGGTCACTGGACAGCTGTCAAGAATATTCTTAAGTACTTGAAGAGGACTAAAGATTCATTCTTGGTATATGGGGGAGAAGAGAGACTAGTGGTAAAAGGTTACACTGATTCTAGTTTCCAAACAGACAAGGATGATTCTATATCCCAATCTGGTTTCGTGTTTTGTCTCAAATTCTTGTCGGATCATATTACACGGCAACATATAAGACAAACTGCAGTTTGTGTTCCTAGACCAGTCCATCCTGGTGACGGTGCAACTCGTGCTCAACTAAATGCTTACCAGAAGCATATTGATGATGCGACGGATGTTGCTTGTCTCATGCTTGCAACTATGAGTGCTGAGCTTCAGAAGCAGCATGAGCATATGGATGCTTATGCTATGCTTGAGCATCTTCAGACGATGTTTCAAGTACAGGCTCGTCAAGAAAGGTTCAATACGTACAAAGCACTTTTTAACTGCAAGCAAGGAAATAACCCGGTTGGACCGCATGTTCTGAAGATGATTGGGTATTTTGAATACCTAGACCGTTTGGGCTCCGGGCTTTCTCGAGAGGCTCAAATAGATATTATCTTGGAATCTTTGAACAGCAACTATGCCCAGTTTATTATGACTTTCACCATGACCGAGCAAGACAAAACACCCACTGAATTGTTGGCACTGTTAAGAACCACCGAAGCCAACATGCAAAAGGCACCTGAGAATGCTCCCATAATGATGGTGGGCAATAAAGGTGCTAAGGGAAAGGGGAAATGGAAGGGCAAGAAAAAGATTGGATCTAATGCAGTTGCTCCTTCCAAGCCCACTTTCAAGAAGGCTCTCAAGCCTAAAGGTGGTGTTGCTAAACCTGATAAGGGTGATTGTCACTGGTGCAAGAAACCAGGCTGACAGGAACAAACTTCCTTGACTGGTCTAGGCTGTCATGTTGTCCCGTCCAGCACATAAGGTGAGCTTAGTATATTAATTAGGGGTAGATTAGTGTATTAATTAGGTATTGGTATATATTTTAATATTTAATTTGTTTAATTTAACTATTTTAATATGTAATCAATAGTTAATTAACTTAGACATTATTAACTTAACCTTTTTAAATATTTTTTTTTACTGGACGATACAAGTTGTTTTGTCTAGCTATTTTTTGAGAAACTTTTAGCACGACCATTGCACACATCACACCGATTTCCTATTTCTATTTGTGCAATTTTCTCAAATACGAGAAACACCATTGTGGATGCTCTAATCTCAATGTCTTCATTTCCTGAGGCTATTATCATGTAACTTGATTGAAGTTTATGCCTCTTTTTTTTTATTGCTTTGCAAAATTTAATAGCTGAATTGCTATATAACTTGCATCTTTATAGTCAATTGCTATTAGATTTTCTAGCAGGATCAATTATATAGTGAATTATTTCAAATTCCGACTAAGTTTCAAACAGAAACTAATTCCGAATAGAACTGGAAGTCTGGAATTATATCTTTGCTTTCTGTAAATTTTTATAGCTTATCTAATATTAGTCTGTTCATATATCTTAAATCCTGCTTCTTTAAACCAAACTGATTGCAGAAAAGCAGAAGAACATGAAGGAGCAGATGGAGGGCTTCATAAAACAATCACCCAATGCAGGTTAGGTAATTTCACAAAAGATAGTAAGAGGCAATAATTAATTTTATTTGGTGAAGAGGATAAGGAGAAGTGTGATGTAAAGAAATCAAACAAACTTTCTTGAGGATCGCATGACTTCGTGTCTTTTCATAACTATGTAGCATTGACAATTCCATGGAGTCAGTAGTCATATTGCATGTATCGGGCACAGACACTTGATGGACATTCCTTTGACACATGCATGGTGCTTGTCATATGTCCTCAACTTTACTGCATTGTTTCTATGTTGAATACCTTCTTGGACGCTTCTCAACTTCTTTGTTATTGAAATCAATAGTTACATTTTTTGTGTTTCTTCTGACTATGGTGGCTATAGAGCTTATTGTATTTTATAACTTTGTATGAAGTATGGAACTAATATTATTGCTATTATATTTCTGTGGATTGTTGATTATGTTGTTGGATGTCACTTTCATGAAATTTATGCATAGTGTGATATGTAGATAGTATCGTAGCATATAATATTATGGTTATATGAAAATGTCATATTTTTAAATTTTTGTTGTATATCATAACCATACGCATGCATTCTAGTTTCTTATCAATGTTGGGGCAAAAACTGAAAATTTGTTGTGTATCACTCATACACATATCCGTATACCTGTATTCTAGTTTCTTAATCAATGTTCGAGCCAAAATTACAAATTTGTTTTGTATGGTACCTATACTAGGCAGCTTACATTCTAGTTTCTGATCAATGTTGGGGTAAATTTGACAGATTTGCATATAAAATTATCCCAGTATCTTCATATAAAAATATATCACAATCTTCATAAAGTGACATATATTTGTATATATTATGGTGCAGGAGTAAGTTAACAGCAACAACAGAAGCACCACCAATCATGGATATGGAATTGCCAATGGATCCGAATGAACCAACATACAGCATCTGCAACCAAGTTAGCTGGGGGGAGATGGTTTCCTGCGATAACCTTGAAGTATACACATCCCTTACTATGATTCTTAATAACTTCTATGCTTTTGTCCCTTTTTCCCCTTAGTTTATTGATGTTTTTCCCCTTCTTTTTGCAGTGTAAGATCAAATGGATTCACTTCCAGTGTGTGGGTCTGAAAGAGCGACCAAAAGGCAAGTGGTACTGCCCCAGCTGCTTTGGCTTGCCTAAGCGTCAGAAGGGCAAATAAGTAGCTTTTTGATATACCGATGTAATTTTAGCGGCACATTTCGTGGGTCAAACCCTGCTTGCCTCGGAGAAGGGGTCTGGGGTGGCTCAGAGGGGTGGAATGGGGTTGGTTCCGCCCATTAATGGCAAAGCTGCTTTTGGTCGCTGCATGCAAACGCCCAGAGAAGGGTTGGTGGTGGATTTGGCCACTTCGGGAAAGAAGACAAGCGAGCGCCCTCTCTCTACCAAAGAGTGGGTAACCAAAAGATGGTTCCCATCTGCTAAAGCTACTGGAGTCTCTGTGGAGCAAGGGGGTCTAGAGGCAGCTGTTGAGCTAGGGATAGGAGCAGAAGCCATATTGGGGAAAACGACGGGGGTTGGTGGGCTTGCTCAGTGCGAGAAGAGCACTGGTGGCGAAGGGGTAGGCGAAAAGAACTCTCTTTTGAGGAGAGCTGAGAGTAGTATTAGGGATGAGGAGAAAGATGAAGGCTCAGATGTAGAAATTCCCATTTGCGGTAAGGGTAGAGATAAGGTCGCCCTTGAAGCGCATCGTTCCGCGTGTCTGTCCACAGAGTCGCCGCTTGGTTTGGAGCTGCCACGTGCTGCATTGGGCAGCCCAAACGTCAACAGCAGCCCTGAGCACCCAGGGTTTAAAACCCCCACCGATGGACCCACCAATCTGGTGTTGACACGTGTTCGGAGCGGTAAGCTCACCGCTCTGAACAACGGTGTGGAGGGTGGGAGTTTCGAAGCAGGGGGTGTGCTACCCCGCGGAAATTTTTTTGCTTATGTGGTGGATAACTCTAATTGTGAGCAGAATAGTGCTCGAGCTACAGGTGTTCATGGGCCCACTGAGGGGTCCATCGAGCCTATTAAAGTTCGGTCAGTTTGTTATTCTCATAATGGGCCCAATGTAGAGCCTGTATTGGAGCACATGATTAGTGAGAGCGGGCCCAAAGAGGGGACCGCAATTGCCGAGTCTAGTATTATTGTTGGATCTGCTAGCGACAGGCCCAATGAGGGGTCCGTGGTGAATGTTCCCAGCCTTATTGAGGAGCCCACTCTCACAGACAGTGATGAGGATCCAGAGGAACGATTGAATCTCGATGTAGAGTTCTCTATCTCTGAGGAGGATTCAGAGGATACGGAGGTCATTGCTAACACTCAGAGGGAGATCTCTCCAGACCTGGTCCAGTCCTCAATTCCAGAGTCAGCCCCGGGATTTTGTTCGGGACAGTCCCGGAGAGCAGTGGGTTTCAGGGTTCGGCATTCCCCCAAGAGGGCTCATGTGGAGTCCTTGGATGACTATCTGGAAGTCGCCGCTGCTGCCAAGGCTGCTAAGCTCGACAAGGGAGGTACGAATTGTTTTTTAGCTTCTATTTTAAATTATATGTCAGATTCTGATGTTTTAGCTCTAGCTATCACTTGTGGGTTAGAAGTGTGGGACACTGAGCGTATTGCCTTACTTCTCAATAAGATTCGGGGTTGGGAAACTCATAGAGTTAGTTCTTCTGACAATCTCGCTTCTGGAGTCGGCACGGGGTCGACTAGCATTCTTGAGGATGTAGCCGGCCCTACACCCTCCACTACGATCTCCCTTGACAGTTCCCCCCAATGAATACACTATTCTGGAATGTTAGGGGGTTGGGGGATAGGGGTAAGAGGGGTATGGTGCGGGATGTCATTAGCAATTCCAGGGCGGAAGTTGTTGGACTGCAGGAGACCAAACTCCAGCACGGACACAAACTCAAACGAGTTGGTGGGAACAGGATTAAGGAGTGGTTGATACGCCCGTCTGTCGGCGCCTCAGGGGGGATTGCTATAGGGTTTAACTCGGATCTTCTCTCCTGCGAAGAGGAGCATTGTGGAACGTTCTCCTTGTCCGCCCGACTTAAACGACGGTCTGATGACTGGATGCAGACAGTGACTGTTGTATACGGTCCGAACGTGGCTACTGACAGAGAAGCCTTCTGGCAAGAACTGTCCGACATCCGTCAGAGGTGGTCGGGGCCTTGGATTGTGGGTGGGGATTTCAATATCACTAGATTTGCTTTCGAGCACAAGGGGAGAGGCGCTAGCGACAGGCACCGAGAGGAATTCAATAGAGTTATCACGGAACTTGAACTGATCGATATCCCAATCAATGATAGACTATTTACTTGGTCTAATTTGCAAGCGGATCCGGTTATGGCCAAGCTGGACAGGATTCTAGTCTCATTGGATTGGGAAGCTTTATTCCCTCTCGCGTCAGCCAAAACGATCCCGAGACCAACCTCCGACCACACCCCGATCCTCCTCGATGTGGGGAATCGGGCAGCCCGAAAGCCTAGGAAATTCAGATTTGAAAAGGCCTGGCTGGAAATTCAGGGATTCCATCACATGGTTATGGAGAACTGGGCTATTCCTATGGTCGGCAGGGACGCGGCCTCTCGGTGGTGTGGGAAGATTCGTAGGCTTAGAAAGAGACTATGTAGATGGAATCGGTCGAGGTTCTCCAACATTTGGCGCGATAAAGAGACATACCTGGAAGAAATTGATGAACTTGAGAGGGTGGAAGAATCTAGAATCCTTTCGCAGGAAGAGCGAAACAGGCTATTACAACTTCGTGACAACATTGCCAATCTGTATAGGCTAGAAGAGATCAAATGGCAACAGAGGTCCAGGATTTCGTGGCTCAAAGAGGGAGACGCGAATACGGCCTACTTCCATCGGGTTGCCAGTGCAAGAAGGAGAGCCAACCTTATTCTATCTATTCAGACAGATACAGGAACGTCGCAGGATGAGAAGGTGATTTCGTCGACATTCCTGTCTTTCTATAAGGGCATCTTTGGGAAGAAGAATGACTTTAGGATCCCTATGGGTGAGGACTTCTGGCAAGAGTATCATGTTGCCCCAGGCCTAAATGCCTCTTCCTTGGAGGTACCTTTTACGGAGCTAGAGGTCAAAACAGCCATTGACCAGATGGGAGCTGACAAGTCGCCTGGGCCAGATGGCTTTCCTATGCTGTTCTACCAAGTGTTCTGGGAAGAGATTAAGGGAGAATTTATGGATGTTATGATGGAATTCTTCCACAATAACCTGAGGTTGGGGATGTTCAACTTTTCAGAAGTGGTGCTGATCCCTAAACGGGAGGACTCTAAATGCGTGGGGGATTTTAGACCTATTAGCCTGATTAACTGTTCGGCTAAGATCATCACTAAGGTTCTATCTATCCGATTGGGCGCCATTATGGACAGCCTTATCAGCAGAACACAGACGGGGTTCATTAAGGGCAGATGTATCCTTGACTGCGTGGCCACTGCTGAGCAAGTTATCCACCACTGTCACAAGAGCAACTCCAAGAGCTTCCTTCTCAAACTGGACTTTGAGAAGGCTTACGACTCAGTGGACTGGGAGTGTTTACTGGAGGCTCTCAGGGGAAGAGGTTTTGGGGACAAATGGATTAGATGGATCAAACAATGTTTATTATCGAGCAAAACGGCAATTTCAGTGAATGGGAGAACCGGCCCGTCGTTCCCGTGCAAGAAGGGACTCCGCCAGGGGGACCCACTGTCCCCGCTATTATTCACTATTGTAGCGGATGTGCTCAGAGGTATGCTCGATAATTGTCGGAAAAAAGGGTGGGTATCGCCTGTGGCCAGCAGCACTGCTAATCAGGGATGCATGATCCTTCAATATGCTGATGACACCCTCATGTTTGGTAATGGATCGAGAGCGGAAACTATTTGTTTTAAAGGGGTCCTTTACTGCTTTGAAGCCTGGTCAGGCCTTAGAATTAATTTCCACAAGAGTGCGTTGGTTCCTATTTCTCTGTCAGGAGCTGAGAGTCGGGAGCATGCCACCATTCTCAATTGTGCGATAGAAGAATTTCCAATCAAATATCTTGGGCTTCCGCTCCGTCCAGGGAGGCTCACTAAAGCCGACTGGTTGCCTATTATAGACAGGGTGGAGGACAGGCTGTCTGGGTGGAAAGGCAAATCACTGTCTCTGGGGGGCAGAGTGGTTCTCATCAACTCTGTGTTATCCAATCTGCCCATTTATTACATGTCCTTTTTTGAACTTCCAAAGTGGGTGATCCAACGGATCGACCGTATCAGGAAAAGATTCCTTTGGAAAGGGGCGGACTTTAATAAGGGCGGCTACCACCTTATTAAGTGGAAGATCGCTTGCATGAAAAAGAGGCACGGTGGGCTAGGCATCGTCGACCTCAGAGATATGAATCTGGCACTCCTTGGAAAGTGGTGGTGGAAGGTGTTTCATCACGGCGGGGAAGGATGGCAGGACTTTATCCAGCCTTACCTCCGAGGGAAAGGGACAAGAAGCTTAGGCTTTCGAGTAGGAGCCAAAGTCTCCCGCTTTTGGAAAGGAGTTGCTAAAGCCAGCGGTCCTTTCAACTCAGCAACCTCTGCTCTGATCGGGAATGGTCGAACCACCAGATTTTGGTGGGACAAGTGGTGTGGTCATCACTCGCTTAAAGAAGACTTCCCTGAGCTGTTTGCTATAGCGAATCGACCGAATATCTCGGTGGCGGAGGCTTGGAAAAGGGGGACTTGGAGACCGCCGCTCCAGGGAAATCTGTCCCCAAGGATGCTACAGCAACTGCACGATCTACAGATGCGCATTGTACAATCTGGGGTGATATGTGCTCAAGGTCCAGATTACATGCGGTGGAATCTTGAGAACAAGGGTGTGTTCTCGGTTAGGTCACTTTATCAACGGATTCACTACCGAGGATGCAGTCCCAATTGGGCAGCAGTGCTTTGGAAGACTAAAACACCTCTGAAAATTAGAGTCTTCCTCTGGCTTGTTCTCAACAATGCCATTCTCACCAGGGAGAACCTAGCCAAGAGGCAACCTAACATTGCGACCAACTGCGGGTTTTGCAACGGTCATGTGGAAGATTTGAATCATCTGTTTCTTCACTGCACCAGAAGTAAGGCCATCATGATTGAGGTGTTGAGAGCACTAGGAACAAATGATTACCCAAGTAACTATGAGGAACTGTGGGTCGGCTCCAGATTTGCGTCGGCCCGTCACGATATGAAAGAGGCCTGGTTTATTGCTATTGCAGCAACCACTTGGGTGTTGTGGCTAGATAGGAACAACTTTTATTTCCGTGCTTCATGTAAATCTATTTTTAGTAATCTTACTCATATCATGCATCTAATATCCTTTTGGGCTGCAGCGGCTGCTTCAGGAGCTAGAGGAAGAATTGCAAGGGTGTTCCAGGTAGATGATTTTGACGACGAGGAGATAGAGATTGGGCCGACTCTGGATTGATGAGTGGACATCTGCCTTTCTACTGTTGTATTTTGTATCTGGCCCTAGTCTTTTGGTTGCCTTCATATTTTGTAGCTGGCCTTTGTATTTTGTATTGTTGTTCTGGTTGCCTTCTGTCTGGACGATGTAACCCACCCCCCAGGGTTTTGTTGGGGGTTATGTTTTATTTCCTGCATTGTACTTTTATTTTCCCGAGACTTCGGGGTTGTTTATTAATCTCTTATTAATGAAACAGGGTGGCATTATCCCACCTTTTCCTCAAAAAAAAAAAAAAAAAAAATTTAGTGCATATAAGTTGCATTTATAAGTTGCATATTAATGGATGAGCTAGTCTTGGAGGGTAGAGGGTTATGTAGAATATCTTGTTGAATAATTTAGTCATGACGAAGAATCTTACTGAATAATTTGATTTGATTCATTTTATTTGCATATTATCAAAGCTTTTCTGGCCTTGAGTTTTGAGAGTGATGTTAAGATTTATAGACTATTAATCTGTGTTTGTTAATAATTGGTGGATACAAAACGACTGATGATAGTGTAACTGATGTTGACTCTTAGTTTGGCGTGCACAAAATGTATTTATAAATACTAATAAGTTTAAGTTGAGTTGTTCAGATTTTTAGGATCAAATAATATCAAAAAGAGATTCAAGAAAGATTCAAGAATATGCAAAGAATGAAAGTAATAAAGAAATATTGCAATATCAAGCAAAAGAATAAGATATTCAAAAAGAGCACATGACTGATTAGTGCTCAAGAAAGCTATCAAGACCAGTTGTTGTTATTCTATATTTGTGAGATTTTATCTGTATTTGATTGATTGATGATTGATTAGTGATATGGCTAAAAATAGGATTAAATCGGGACCGTTCACATCGGACACGAATCTTAAAGCTCAGGGGTAAAACAGTAATTCCACATACAAATGGGTCCGAAACGGGTACTGGGTCCCCTTCTCACAGATCCAATAACCCGCGAACGGATCCGCCTCAACTGGGTACGGGTCTCAACCCGAAACACACCCAGTCCAGAAAAGATAGAATTAGGGTTTCTGATTAATCCTAATCAACGGCTCTGATTCACATCTATCTTTTCACCGGGAATTAAGGGATTACATTCCTAATCTGTTTACTAGGAGAATATTCCTTATCAGATTACAGGAATCACATTCCTTATCTGATCCCATCGGCGACTATAAATACCCCACACCCATCTCCATTAAGAGGTAATCAATCTTTCTCTAGTTAAACGCTCTTTCATAATCATTTCTGGTTACTGACTTGAGCGTCGGAGGGTGCGTCGCCGGGATCAACCCCGGTGTCTCGCACTTCCTTGCAGGTGAACGGCGGGAGTCAACGGTCAAGCTCCGGCGGAACAGGTTAGGTGTTTGCTATTCAGGTTTTCTACGAACTCACAAATTCATCTGCTTGCCCCCACACCGAATTTAGCGGCAACAGATTGGCGCCGTCTGTGGGAAAAACATACGAATAGCAGCCCCTCCTCTTTCCGTCGACTAGATCTTCTCCAGCCATGCCTCCGAGAAAAGCCAAATCTAGGGGGTCCAACCGTGGGCCCAATCCCGCCGATCAGCAGGAGCCAGTCCCTGACCAACCCGTTCTGCAGCAGGAACGACCTCCCCTTCAGCAAGATCAGCCCCTTCAGAATCAGCAACCCCCCAAGGGTCCGACCGGACCTCAGAATGCTGGTGCGGGGGGCTCCCGCGGAAAGCAACCTCTCCACCAAGACCGCATCTCCATACACAATGCCTCTACGGATTCCATGGCATCACACAATCCTCAGAGTCGGCAGAAGAAGGACGTGGATCTTCGTCACCGTCTGGACGAAAAACGGGCCCGAGAGGGAACCTCCCGCCACTATCGTCCGGGTGAACGATCTCCCCGTCACCGGGATTACAGAAGGTCTCCTAACCGTAGGGGGCGAAGGGAATCCCCCGAGCATCGCAGAAGAAGGCCACGCTCCCCCGTGGGTCGGCAGCAGCCTAAGAACGAGGAGGCACCAATCACCCGTGCCGAGTTCCAACAGTTCCAAGCGACCATCCTACAAGCTCTCACCAACGCACCCAAGGCTCCATCCCCTCCCCCGGTCCGAAGCCCTCGCCGACGGTTCCCCTCTCCTCGTCCTGCTCCTACTAACTCCCGGCGTACCCCAAGTCCTCGTCGCTCCCGAAGCTACCGTCGTCGCAGCCCTCGTTCTCCTTCGTATGAAGATGAGTCTCGAGGCTCGGCAGATCACCGTCGGAGGGATGACGCCATGTACCGCCGTCTTCATGAAGTAGAAAGGTGCCTGGGTCGGATAAATCGAGAAGATGAGCTTAGGGGGAGGACCTTACGTCCTAGCCAACCCCCTTTCTCCCGAACCATAGTGGATGCACCTGTCCCGTTCGGCTTCAAACCTCCCCAATTTGAGACTTACACCGGGGAGACCGATCCAGTTGATCACGTCGAAAGCTTTAAGACTTTGATGCTCCTCCATCAAGCTTCTGATGCCCTCCTCTGCAAAACCTTCCCCGCGACACTGAAGGGCCCAGCTCGAGAGTGGTACTCCCGCCTCGCACCGTCTTCCATATTCTCCTTCGAGCAGTTCGAGATACTCTTCATCACCCACTTCGTGAGTAGCAGGCACACGGAGAAGACCAGCATTTCACTCCTCCAGCTTAGGCAAGAGAAAGGTGAGAAGTTAAGAGACTATGTGAAGAGGTTCACAGCTGAAGCCAGGACTATAGCCTCCCTCGACCAATCCGTCGCAACAGCCGCCTTCCAATCCAACGTCTTCAATTCCAGCCTCCGCTCCTCTCTTGCTAAGAAGCCTCCACGGAACTTTGCCGACCTCCTTCTCAGGTGTGACAAGTACATTCGTGCCGAAGAGGCCGCCTACCCTCCAAGCTTCGGAGGGTCTGCCTCAGGGACGAAACGAAAGCTGACCGAAGAAGATGAGGGCTCCCAAAAATCCCAGAAGGACAGCAATGGACAGCGTCGCCCGACTCCTCGGTTTGAGAAGTTCACCCCCCTCATTGCCAACATATCAGAAGTCCTTATGGAGGTGGACAACGAAGGGCTACTCCGCGCTCCCCCGAGAATGAATACACCTGGCAAGAAGAGGAATAAGGATAAGTGGTGCCGGTTTCACAGGGACCACGGCCACGACACGGATGATTGTCGGGCTCTCAAGGAGGAGATCGAAGAACTCATACAGCGGGGGCACCTGATCCAGTTCGTCCAAAAAGAGGGGGCCGAGCTCCTCCCCTGATCACCACCTCTCCCAAACGAACAGAAAGGTCCGTCGAGCTTCAAGACTCAGCTCCTCCCAAGAGGTCCTCACCTTATTGTAGAAGTAGGATTTTGATTTTCAATAAGGCCGATGCTTGTAACTCGGCCAACAGCATGTAATAATGGCTCGCCCTATTGGAGCAGCCACTTAGTTTATTTCAATAAAACTTATCTTTCCATTGAAAATTATTGCTCTTGCTCCTCTATCTCTCTGGGTTCGGAGTCCAGCTTCTTCTACATGGCTCCTCCCGCAACTCACTAAACTCTAACGATGGCTCCGGAGTCCAACACTTGGTTCGATTCTGCTTCGAATAACTCGCTCTTAAGCGGGTTAGAAGTGGTTCGCCATTCGAAATTGCTCCCACAGCCGTTGAACAACTTAAACGATGGTTCCGGAGTCCAACACTTGGTTCGATTCTGCTTCGAATAACTCGCTCTTAAGCGGGTTAGAAGTGGTTCGCCATTCGAAATTGCTCCCACAGCCGTTGAACAACTTAAACGATGGTTCCGGAGTCCAACACTTGGTTCGATTCTGCTTCGAATAACTCGCTCTTAAGTGGGTTAGAAGTGGTTCGCCATTCGAAATTGCTCCCACAGCCGTTGAACAACTTAAACGATGGTTCCGGAGTCCAACACTTGGTTCGATTCTGCTTCGGATAACTCGCTCTTAAGCGGGTTAGAAGTGGTTCGCCATTCGAAATTGCTCCCACAGCCGTTGAATAACCTCACAATGGTTCGGAGTCCAGCACTCGGCTCGACTCTTCTTACTCGGCTCGTCCTCAGACGAGCCAGGAGTGGATCGCCGTTCGAAATTGCTCCTGCAGCCGTTGAATGGATCGGAGTCCAACACTTGGCTCGATTCTACTTCGCAAGTTCGCTCCTAAGCGGACTAGAAGTAGCCCGCCATTCGAAACTGCTCCTGCATCCCTCAAACTAACCTCACGATGGTCGGGGTCCTATGGCTCGACTTTACTTCACCGGCTCATCCTTAAACGGGCCGGAGGAAGATAGCCATTCCGAACTGCCCCCACGACCATCCGAGATGAGTTACCCATCTACCGAGAAGCAAAGTGGCGGAAAATGTGCCCCAAAATCCGTGCTCGGATCTGCCGAACAAGATGCGTCTACCGAGCAGCTAAGCAGATGAAGAGCACGAAGAAGAAGAGGCTAACGGGTCAGGGTCGGATCCAATACCCTCGGTCCGACCCATGCCCTTCTTAGCCCCTTCATTTTTCTCCTTCTTCAGTCTTCCCGCCAAAGGTACCCAACACTTCTGCTCTTCTTCACTGTGCGAAAGAACGAGGCAGGGGAGAGAACCCGAATGCCTCTCCTCCCCTTCCTCTTTCTTCTCAAAGTCAAGACTCTTCACTCCGCTCACTTCCAAAGCGGAGCTCTTCTCCACAAGTTCGGAGCACAACTTTCTCCTAGAGTTGCTCCTCAAACTCCTCGTCCAGATGGCTCTCCTACAGCCGAGCTCTTCACTCCGCTCACCTCCAAAGCGGAGCTCTTCTCCGCAAGTTCGGAGCACAGCTTTCTCCTAGAATTCCTCCTCGAACGTGTCTCTCAAATAGCTCTTCTCGACGAGATCGAAGCACAACTCTCCCCTAGAGTTGCTCCTTGCACTCACTTCACAGAATGGGCCTTCCCATGGCTCTTACGAGGATCTTCCCAGCACCGCTTCTCCACTATGCGAGAGAACAAGGCAGAGGATAGAACCCATATGCCTTTCCTCCCCTTCCTCTTCTCCTCTTCTCCGAGCTACTACGGGCAGAGGGTGAACTACTGACGCGCCGAGCCGAGGTACCGGGGTACCGACCCTCGTATATGGCAAAAAATCATCCCGAGGCAAAGTCACCGTCGGATCTCTCCAAAATTCGCGTCAGAATTCGATGGACGGTTCAGATCGTGCCACGCTCACAAAACGACAAGATAACGTTTTCTCGTGATCTGAACCCAATCCTCGTGATGCGCGCCATGATGAACGGCCCAGATCCGGCCACGCGTATCTTCCGAGGCGCCTGCCACCGCCTCGCCCAGCCGAGCTACCGAACAGCTCAGCCGAGCAGCCGAGCTACTATGCACAGGGGAGGAACCCTCAAGAGATACTCCCCTCAAAACGTCCAACTCAGCACCTCGGCCAAACAGCCCTGACGCGCCGAGCCGAGGTACCGGGGTACCGACCCTCGTATATGGCGAAAAAACTCGCCGACCCATATCAGCCGTTGGATCTTGTAAAAAAGCGCGCTCGTCATGATGGACAGATCAGATCGCGCCACGTCACCACAAAACGACAAGATAACGTTTTCTCGAAACTCGTGCCTCTTGTCTCGTGATTCGCGCCACGATCTTGATCAACCGTCAAGATTGAGTCGCGTAGCTTGGATCTGCCAATCTACCAAACTGCGGAGTGGGAAAAAATTCTTCTCAAAATCTGTGCTCGGATCCGCCGAACCAGAGGCATTAGCCGAGCAACAAAGAAGCAGAGGACAAAAAAAAAAAAAAAAAAAAAAAAAAAAAAAAGCCACGTGGCATGCCACGTGGCATCATCTCAATGATCCGAGGTGCCGATCCGGGGTGCCGATCCGAGGTGCCGGGGTACCGACCCTCGTATATGGAGAAAAATTCGACCGAACCCATCTCACCGTCGGATCGTCTCAAAATTCGTGTTAAAACATGATGAACGGCTCAGATCTCGCCACGTCACCACAAAACGACAAGATAACGTTTTCTCGAAACTCGTGCATCTTGTCTCGTGATTCGCGCCACGATCGTGATCAACCGTCCAGATTGAGCCACGTAGCTCGGATCTCAAATCCGAGCTACCGACCTACCGAACAGCAAAGTGGGAAAAAATGCTCTTCAAATTCCGTGTTCGGATTGGCCGAGCAGGAAGCGGAATAGAGGAGAAGTACAAAAAAAAAAAAAAAAGGAGGCACGTGGGCCGGGGTCGACCCGTTAGGGGATCCGAACCCATCAGCCCACGACCCGAACTCCACTTCTTCTCTTCCAATCACCTGCCAAAACAAAAAACTAAACAAAACTCAACTCTTCTTCTCCACTCTCCCGCAAAACCAACCGAAGAGAAAAACCCAACTTCTCCTTCGAAAGCTTCTGACGCCAGCGAGCTCCATTCGTCGCCGGGCTCTCCGCATGCCTCCGACGCCGAGCTCCTCGCCAGCCTCCGTTCACTGAGCTCACAAAGCTCCACGCCAACACCCATCTTCAACATCAAACCGAAGCTCCAAGCTCCATCATCCTCCTCGACGAGCCACCGCCTCGCCACCTTCGTCGACTCTCCATGCCGAGCCGAACCCATCAAGCTCCGCCGCAAAGCTCCACTTCCTCCTCGTCGAGTTCACCGACGCCGAGTTCGAGCCTTCCTCTCGTCTCCACGCCGACGAGCACCATCGAAGCTCCAGAGCTCCCTCACTTCCTCTTCGAACTCGCCATCCATCCGCCTCGCGACTGAGCTCCGAACTCGAGCTCCGTCTCCTTCGTCACGAGCTCCCCTCGCCGAGCTCAGCCGCATCTCCACCATTGAAGCTCCGCCTCGCCACCTTCGTCGACTCTCCATGCCGAGCCGAACCTCATCAATATCGAGCTCCGAACTCCTCGTCTCCATCGAGCTCCTCCGACGACGTCGAAGCACTACCCATCACCTAGCTCTCCTCCTTCGACGGCCGAGCTCCACCATGCTCCTCGTCGAACCCATCGAACCGAAGCTCGTCATCGAGCCCTTCTTCGACGAACACTGTCGCCTCCAAAGCTCCGAGCCGAGCTCCTCTCCACGGAGTCGCCGAGTTCCGAGCACGAACCACCTCCGACGAGCTCCCTCGAGCTCCTTCGTCGGAGCCCTCCTTCAACGTCGAAGACGGAGGAGAAAAAGAAACGAAGAAGGCAAAACGCAGAAGGAGAAAGAAACAAAGAAGAAGAAGCAGCGAGAGAGAAGAAGGAAAGAAAAAAAAAAAAAAAAAAAAAAGCCACGTGGCATGCCACGTGGCGGCATCTGGCGTGGTCGGCTGATCCGAGGTGCCGCGCCGAAGTGCCGAGCCGGGGTGCCGGAGTACCGACCCTCGTATATGGAGAAAATGCTCGCCGACGCACACGATCCGTCCGATCGTCTCAAAATTCGCGTCGCGACACGATCGACGCTCAGGAACGCGCCACGTGTCCCGATCGTGATCTGCCTCACGATGCGCGCAGATCTGATCATGATGAACGGCCAGAAACGTGCCACGTGTCCAGAACGTGATCTGCCTCACGATGCGTGCTCATCTGGTCGTGATGGACGGCCAGAAATCTGCCACGTGTCCAGGTAATATTTAAATTATTTATTTATTTATTTAATTGTTTTTTTTATTTAGAAAATCCGAAAAAATAATAAAAAAATCGAAAAAAATTAAATAAAAATTCTAAAAATAATTATAAATTCAGAAAAATTATTTTAAAATTCTGAAAAATATAATTATTTAATTAGAATAATTATTTAATATTTTTGATAATTAATTATTTAATTCGGAAAATGAATAAAAAATTCAAAAAAATGAGAAAAAATTCAGAAAAATCTGGAAAAATCACCAAAAATCCAGAAAATTCTGAGAATATTTTTGGGCATTTTACAAGCCCATAATAACACTGTTACACCCCGAGCAAGATTCCGAACTCCCTTAAGAACACCGATAAAATCCCGTACGCCATTAAAACAGTAAAACTACTCCTCAAAGGCTGATCAAACTCAGTCTTCGGGAGTGGGGGGCTCGTGATATGGCTAAAAATAGGATTAAATCGGGACCGTTCACATCAGACACGAATCTTAAAGCTCAGGGGTAAAACAGTAATTCCACATACAAATGGGTCCGAAACGGGTACTGGGTCCCCTTCTCACAGATCCAATAACCCGCGAACGGATCCGCCTCAACTGGGTACGGGTCTCAACCCGAAACACACCCAGTCCAGAAAAGATAGAATTAGGGTTTCTGATTAATCCTAATCAACGGCTCTGATTCACATCTATCTTTTCACCGGGAATTAAGGGATTACATTCCTAATCTGTTTACTAGGAGAATATTCCTTATCAGATTACAGGAATCACATTCCTTATCTGATCCCATCGGCGACTATAAATACCCCACACCCATCTCCATTAAGAGGTAATCAATCTTTCTCTAGTTAAACGCTCTTTCATAATCATTTCTGGTTACTGACTTGAGCGTCGGAGGGTGCGTCGCCGGGATCAACCCCGGTGTCTCGCACTTCCTTGCAGGTGAACGGCGGGAGTCAACGGTCAAGCTCCGGCGGAACAGGTTAGGTGTTTGCTATTCAGGTTTTCTACGAACTCACAAATTCATCTGCTTGCCCCCACACCGAATTTAGCGGCAACAATTAGTATATGGTAAAAAATATAATGTGGATTCGTCATAAACAGCACGATTGCGGTCGACCGCACTTCATGTCGGTCGACCGCACCACAGTCGACTGCACATTATAACTATATATTGAAATAGTCGACCATTCATCTTTCGACTTTTCATTTAAAGATGAACGGTCGACTGTCCCTAAATTGCGGTCGAGCGTAACTTGCGCTGTTTACTTTTTGGGAATGTATCGTTTTTATTTTTGATTGATACACTTCCTAGTCTATATATTTGGACGAACCCACTGTGTATTCTTCACATATTACTTTGAGAAAAATCTTCTGGACTAATCAATTCAACAATCAATCTGAGTGTGTGTGATAAACATTTGTTCTTTTCAGTCAGGATCATTAAAGATCTTGAGTTTTTCTTTTCTTTTCTTCCACTTCAGTGAGATTGACGGGACTTGTGTTAGAAGTCTTGTGGGTGTAATAGGTCTCTCGGCCTGAATCCGAAAATTGCTGTACAAGGGTTTGAGTATAGTGAAACGCTTGTGGCGGAGAATTGCTACAAGTAGGTGGTGTGGACATAGACCTGGGGGTCGAACCACGTTATATCGCTGCGTCATTTGTGCCTGCTGTGTTTGCATTTCTTATATCTTCTTATTTACTTTGCAATTCAGTTTTAATTTTTTTTTTAATTTTTAATTCCGCACAATCACCCTATTCACCCCCCAAGGGTGATTTACAGTGGTATCAGAGCGAGGTACTTATCAAAAAGCCTAAAAGCTTAAGCAAAAGGTCCAATGGCCGAAATCCCTCCTCCCAAAAACTTGTACTCATCGGAGCCATTCGTCTCCAATGGGACAAGTCTTACAAGCTCACCACATTTTGATGGAAAATGCTATGACATCTGGAAAGTTCGTATGTCTCATTTCTTACAGATGCTTGGAGAGGAAGTATGGAATGTGTGCATAAACAAAACAGATATCCCAGTCAGCGATGGATAGACAGACTTTTCAAAAGCAAAGCTTGCACTAAAAACCGCAAATTCCAAAGGCATGACGACGCTCTATGCAGGGTTGAACAATGAGGAATTAATGAGATACGGGCGAAACTGTAAGACAACATATAAAATTTGGAACAACATGCTGAAACGACATGAGAGAACTGCTTCTAAGGTAAAAGCTAAAGTAAATTTATGTTTTTACAAGTTTGATGTTTTTCGTATGTTTCCAGGAGAAAACGTAGATCAAATGCCTGCTCGTTTCGATATCATTGCACACGAGCTTGAGAGCTTAGGAAAAAGGTTGGATGATGACCAAAAGGTCGGAAAACTCATAAGCTGTCTCACGCCCGAGTGGGATGTAAAAGCTGCTGCAATGAGGGAAACCCTTGGGGAAAGGGAATCGATTACTACACCTTCCAAGAAAAATTGAAGACATACGAGATGGAGATGACAAAAACCAAAAGATACAGGCAGAACATCTGGATTGAACCAAAATCCGAAGAGAGGACCATAGCCCTGAAAGCAGAGAAATCCCGACCATCAAAAGCGGATTCATACCATGAGGAGTCAGATGAAGACATCGCCTTATTGACTAAGCAATTTCATAAGTACCTCAAACATAAAAAATATGGCAGGTACCAAGGAGAAAAAGATAAAGATGACGTATGCTACAAATATAAGAAGCCTTGACACATTCGAGCAAATTGTCCTGTCTCACAAGACAGGAATAGGGACTACTACTACTCAAATCCAGGATTGAAAAAGAAGGCGTTGAAAGCTACATGGCTAGACTCAGACTCAAGTGAGGATGAGCAAGGACACAATGATGTTGGCTTTATGGCCCTTGGGAATGGTGAGGTGCAATCACCATCTCAAAAAGAGGTAATCGAAGAACCCACTTATGATGAGTTAGTAGATATGTGTAATGGATTAAAAGATTATGCTAAGAAATTGAGTCGTGAACTAAGACAATATAAATAAATTCCAAATGAATCTAATGACTCCTGCATCGCTAAAAATCAAAAACTGAAAAATAAGAATTCTTTGATCATGGAAGAATTCGGGTCATTCAGAAAAGATCATGATGTATTGCTAGAGGAAAATGAACTTTTAAAACGACAAATTCAAGAATCTCTAGCAACACCTGATGAACACTTAAGAGAAATTCATGAGAAATCTGTCTATATTACTAAGCTCGCGGATGATTTAAAGGAATGTAAAAGAAAATTTGATGAGATTGTGGAAGGTTGTAACGAAGCTCTTGAGAAAAATAGAATATTTGATGCTGCACTAGACACCCTTCGTTGGAACACAAAAGACGATGAGATGAATAGGAAAAGACTTTGTAAAAGAGTAATTGAGCTCGAAAAATCGTTGAAAAATATGAAGGGCCCAGTTACCTTATTACAAAAAATTCAAGATCTTATCATGATAATCGAGGACTTGGTTACGAAGAGTCAATACACCATAAAAAACCTAAATCATCATGTTATTCACACTTCCACAGTCATCAACATAATCACAAACCAACTCAAAACTACGCAAGTGTGCATGACCCAAGGCATAATCGTATTACATGTCATTACTGCTGTAGACTATGGCTTATTTCTTATAGCTGTTCATTAAAAAGGAATACTAATTTTGTTCGGATAAGAAAGAATGTAATTGCAGGTTCAAAACAAACTTGGGCACCCAAAATTATACCTACTAATCTTGATGTAGGTACCTGAGCATATCAAAACTAAAGATTGGTGGTACATTGATAGTGGATGCTCAAACCATATGACAGGTGACAATAGATACTTTACATCATTATTAAGGGAAAGAGGAAAGGATATCATCTTTTGAGATAATAGCACTGGTCAAACCATCAATAAAGGTAAAATAAACTTTGGTTCTTCATACTCCATCGAAGATGTTCTATTGGTAAGAGGTCTGAAACACAATTTACTTAGTGTTAGTCAATTATGTGACTATACTGTTACTTTTAATAAAAAAAATGCATGCACTGTACTAGATAGCAATAAATCTTGTTTACTTCTCGCTAACAGATGTAATAATGTATATGTTATAAACTCTAATGAATTAGCACAGGAAAATATGAGATGCTTTGTTGCTAGAAATGAGGATGGTTGGTTATGGCATCGGAGACATGGACACACAGCTATGGATAATCTCAACAAACTTGTAACCAAGGAGCTTGTGAGGGGGATCCCTAAAATCAAATTTGAAAAAGATAAACCTTGTGAGTCGTGCCAATTTGGTAAGCAAACTAAAAGTTCTCACAAGCCCAAGAAAATGGTATCAACTTCTAGACCCCTTGAACACTTGCACATGGATCTATTTGGACCATCACGAACACGTAGTAACGGAGGTGCACGATATGCCTTTGTGATTGTTGATGATTATTGTAGATTTACTTGGGTTGCCTTCTTGTCACAAAAAGATGACACATTGTATGTTTTTCAAAAATTTTGTCGTCGAGTGGAAAATGAGAAAAGTCTCACCATTGTTACTATTCGTAGTGATCAAGGTGGAGAATTTCAAAACGAACTCTTCACATCATTTTGTGACAAAAAGGAAATAAAACATGAGTTCTCTTGTCCTCGCACTCCCCAACAAAATGGGGTTGTTGAAAGGAAAAAATCGATCTATTCAAGAAATGGCTCGAACCATGCTTAGTGAAAAAGATTTACCTAAATCATTTTGGGCAGAAGCTGTCAATACAGCATGTTATACAATTAACCAAGTAATCATTAGGAAATATCTTGAGAAAACACCTTTTGAACTATATTATGGCAAAATTCCCAACTTAAGTTACTTTCGCGTCTTTGGGTGGAAAGTGTTTATTTTAAATGATAATTTGGAAAAAATTGATCGTAAAATTGATGAAGGCGTATTCTTAGAATATTCCTTAAGTAGCAAGGCATATCGTGTGTTTAATAAAAGAAGATGCACCATTCAAGAATCCATTGATGTTATATTTGATGAAACTAATCCCTACACCAAAGAAATATTGCATGTTGTTGATGATTATGAGACAGATGTTCATGTTGAAAAGAAACAGGTACACATTGACCAAGAACCAAATGAGAATTCTCAAAATCATAAGGCTCCTCAAAATGAGGATGCATCCAAATCCCAAACAGACGAAATGCCTACACAACTAATTGATGCCATGGAAGATGAGCATATACAACATCCACCTTCTACCAACGAAAGGTGCCCTGCATGGAAAATCATGTCTAACCATCGACCAAATCTTATATGAAGTGATATGTCGAAAGGGGTAACTACCCACACACAAGCTCAAAATTTCATGTCTTTTTTCGATTTTGTTTCTATACTTGAACCTAAGAATATTAAGGAAGCCTTGTAAGATAATGACTGGATCATTGCAATGCAAGAAGAACTTAATCAATTTGAAAGGAGTCAAGTATGGAGACTTGTTCCTATACCTCACGATAGGACATACTTGGAACTAAGTGGGTGTTTAGGAACAAGTTGGATGAATCCGGCACTATCACTAGAAATAAGGCCCGTCTTGTTACACAAGGTTATAACCCACAAGAAGGTATCGATTTTGATGAAACTTTTGATCATGTTGCACGGCTTGAAGCCATTCGTATTTTACTTGCTTTTGCTTCTTATATGGACTTTACTCTCTTTCAAATGGATGTCAAAAGTGCTTTCTTAAATGGTTTTATTTCGAAAGAAGTATATGTTGCACAACCACCGGGATTCACTGATCCCACACACCCAAACCACGTATTTCATCTTGATAAAGCTTTGCATGGTTTGAAGCAAGCTCATCGTGCTTGGTATGAACGAATAAGTTCGTTTTTACTTCACATAGGCTTCTCTAAAGGGAAGGTAGACACTACACATTTTATAAAATATGTTTTCAAAGATATTTTAATTGTTCAAATTTATGTTGATGATATTATATTTGGATCTACTAATGAAAATCTTTGTAAGGAATTCTCAAAGCAAATGCAGGATGAGTTCGAAATGAGTATGATGGGTGAACTAACTTATTTTCTTGGACTCCAAATACAACAAAAGAAGGATGGCATCTTCATAAATCAATCCAAATATGCAAAGGAACTAGTCAAAAAGTTTGGACTTGAAAATGCAAATGCTTACAAAACACCTATGGCAACTACCACTAAGCTTTCCAATGATGAATCTGGTAACAATGTTGATATTTTTACTTATCGTGGTATGATTGGTAGTTTGCTTTACATTACTGCATCTCGGCCAGATATCATGTTTAGTGTCTGTTTATGTGTACGTTTCAATCATGTCCCAAAGAATCGCATTTGATTGTCGTTATGCGTATCATTTGATATCTTAAAGGCACACTAAATACTGGACTTTGGTACCCGAAAAATAGAAACTTCTCTCTTGCAGGATACTCGGATGCAGATTACGCCGGCAGTTTAACAGACTGAAAAAAATACTAGCGGCACATGTCACTTCTTAGGAAACTGCCTTGTCTCATGGGCATTTAAGAAGCAGAATTAAGTGACTCTCTCCACTACCGAAGCCGAATATATTGCCACCAGATCATGCTATGCGCAGGTATTATGGATGAAACACACTTTAGAGGACTGCAAGGTATTTTTTTTTTATCAAATTCCAATTAAATGCGATAATACTAGTACTGTTCATATGACAAAGAATTCTGATCAATATAGTTGCACAAAATATATTGATATTCGGTATCATTTTATTAAAGACCATTTTCAAAAGGGAGATATTATTCTTGACTATGTTTTCACTGACTCTCAACTTGCTGATATTTTTACTAAGCCTTTAGATGAAAAACGATTTTATTTCTTGAAAGAAGAATTGAATGTTATTGATATTCCTGCTTAAAATTGGGTTTCGGTCGACTGGATGGTCGAGTGTACGACTGAGAAGGAGTATAGTCGACTGGGCGGTCGACTGTATGACTGAGAAGGTGTACAATCGACTGGGTGGTCAACTGGCACGCTCTCGGTCTTCATTTTTGTTTTTCGCAAGTTTTTCAAAAATTGAACTTCAGTATTTGCGGTCGACCGGTTCGCTCTCTGTCTTTTGTCTATCATCAGAATTGTCTTTACAGGGTGTACGGTCTACCGCACGGTCGATCGGTTCGCTATCGGGTTGGTTCTTTATTTTATGAGCTGAATTGGTTTTTGCGGTCGATTGTGCGGTTGACCGACCTCTGCTCTGGTTGCTTTTAATAGTTGCCATCTACTATGAGTTTAGTTTCTTGAAATTTATTTTTTTTGCTCTTTGCCACGTGTTTGTATTGGAAAAAACTCAAATCTATGATGTCATGAAGAGCTCTCACTGTATATCAAAGAGTCCCACGATCAACGGTATCATGTAGGAAGAGTTTCCTCCCGTTCTTTACAAAATATTCTGTTTCCCAAATTAAATCTCCTGTTTTGCTTACTGTATGGTACTTTATGGATTTAGGGGGAGTATGTTATACATTTAGCTTATGTTATCTTTTTTTGGCCCCTCTTGGTGTGTTCCAAAAGGGGGGAGAATTTCTTATTAATGTTTTCACTAAAATTAAATGTTTCTTCTTAAATGTTTTTCTCACAATATATCTTCTATGAAACTCTGTATAACAGTTATCTCTCTTAAATGCTCTTCATTTATAAAAATCTACGTTATAGGAAGTATTGTATTGAGGGGGAGTATTTTTATGCCTTATTGCTTAATTTTATTTTCAACATTCAAAGGCATGTTTTATTCACACCAAAAGGGGGAGATTGTTGACTCTTAGTTTGGTGTGCACAAAACGTGTCTATAAATACTAATAAGAATAAGTTGAGTTGTTCAGATTTTCAGGATCAAATAATATCAATAAGAGATTCAAGAGAGATTCAAGAATATGCAAAGCATGAAAGTAATAAAGAAAGATTGCAAAATCAAGCAAACGAAGGAATTATTCAAAAAGAGCACATAATTGATTAGTGCCCAAGAAAGCTATCAAGACCAGTTGTTGTCATTCCATATTTGTGAGATTTTATCTGTATTTTTTTTATTGATGATTGATCAGTATATGGTAAAAAATATAAAGTGGATTCGTCATAAACAGCACGATTGCGGTCGACCGCACTTCATGTCGGTCGACCGCACCACAGCCGACCGAACATTATAATTATATAATGAAACAGTCGACCATTCATCTTTCCACTTTTCGTTTAAAGATGAACGGTCGACCGTAACTTGCGTTGTTTACTTTTTGGGAATGTATCGTTTCTATTTTTGATTGATACACTTCCTAGTCTATATATTTGGAAAACCCACTATGTATTCTTCACCTATTACTTTGAGAAAAATCTTCTTAACTATCAATTCAATAATCAATCCGAGTGTGTGTGATAAATATTTGTTCTCTTCAGTCAGGATCATTAAAGATCATGAGTTTTTCTTTTCTTTTCTTCCACTTCGGTGAGTTTTTTTCTTTTATTCAATTATTTTGGATTTTTATAAAATTGACATTTTTCACACGTACAAATATTTTTGAGGTACAAATTTTCACTTTTAAATTTCTGAATAAGTTCACATATTTATAATTGAGTATATTCTAAATTTTGGGATTTTTCTGAATAAAGAAACTATTTTTGTAAATATCTTGAAAGAAAAGGGTTTTTGTGCAAAATGTCAATTCGTTCGAATTCAAAATTTTGTTTTTCTGTTTTGGTAGGCCAATCTGGTAGTGGAGAGATTGGGTGGGAGATTTATCCCTCTAATTTGATTTGACTTGATTTTATTGAGTAAATATATAATTATTCAATTTTTGGATTGTTGGGGACTAAATTGCAAAACTACGATTAAAACCCTAATTTTCCATAACCTAGCTATATAAATAAGAGCATAAGCAGAGGATTTATGGATACCTATATATTTTCTATATTTTTTTGATTTATTAAGCATTTTTCTGAAATTTATCATTTTTGCACATGCAAAACACGTGCAAATATTTTTCTTGGGAAATAAATAGTTAGAAAATTTATTTGAAAAGTCTAATACTTATTAGTAGATAATAATTCTAAATTTTCTGGATTTTTGCAACTATTTCAAAGTGAAAGACTTTTGTGTAAAAATGCCGCTCAGAGGCAGATTTTTGAAATTTAAATTTCTGGGTTACACATGAGGTCTGGTCAACTAGGAGTGTTTAGGAGAGATTAAATCTTATCCTAATTGATTTCGTTAACTACTTGGTTTGGAATATATATATATATATATATATATATATATATATATATATAAAATAAAATACAAAGAAAGCTATCAAGTGGCTCTCATTCAATAAGGTTCAAATCAATGGTTCAGATTTAACCTCACAAAACATATTTTTCCGCCTAAAAGTTTCCCCCAAAACTCAAATTCAAATTCCCCAAAACAACTCCTTTATTTATTTATTTATTTATTTATTTCTCTCTCTCTCTCTCCCTCACTCATTCTCTCTCTCTCTCACTCATTTTCTCTCTATTTACTCATAAATTTATATTTTCAGATTTCAAGTTTGAAAATTTTCAGATTTTTTATGTATTTTTTTATTATTCATGTTACATTGAAAATTGCAAATATCTCATCAACAGTTAAATTTCGTCATTTTCCACACTCAAAGTTCTAAGAAGTTGGATTTTACACCCTCATTTATAATTATTTTTCAACATATACTAATGGAAACATGGATTTTTATTTACAACTAATTATTGTTTACTATTCAAACTTGAGCTACATAAATGTTGTTTTACTGTTTACAAGACTTTCATATGTTGTATCGTTTCGAAGACGTGCCGTAGGCACGTGCCCACGGGCAAATCTAGTGTGTGTGTGTGTATATATATATGATTTAGTTAACTACTTGATTTGGAAGATCTATATATAAAGTTAACTAAATCATATGTATATATATGATTTAGTTAACTACTTGATTTGGAAGATCTATATATAAAGTTAACTAAATCATATATATATATATATATATATATATGATTTTGGAGGGGGATTTTGTAAAATCTTCGCAAAACCCTAGGATCTGGACCTCCGGCCTATATTAGCAACAGCAGCAGCCGCCCTCCCCTGTTCACAACAAAATACTTTTTTTTCTTCGAGTTTTGGAGCTTGGATCTTTGGATTTTTGCAAGGAGGAGCATGAGCTTTCTTTCTGTTATTATTATTATTCTTCAATTGATCTTCTTTGAGGTGGATGATGCTTCTTGTCTCTTGTTTTGCTATATGTCTGTAGAATATGATGATTGATTAAGAAAGATGCATCTAGAAGTTGTATGGTTATACATAATTAATAAAATCCTACTAGTGAATTAATCTCAATGAATGTGTGGTTACTAATAACTTTCATGAATAAAAACTCTAATTGACGAGTGATCCTTCATGCATGGATTGTTTAAGAATATTAGAGATTTAGTAGTGCTCTAGAAACTTGCTTCCATTGCATTATACTCGTATAATCACATATGTGATGATGGATGTGTGTATGACGAATGAATGTGATATTGATATTTTTCATGGAACTAGAACTCCATTGATATTGTAATTATCATATTAAAAAGAAAATAAAATTGTTTATTGATTTTAGACACATAATGGAACTCATCATGATTTATAAACTTGTTGTATGATGATGGATTGTGTATTAAATCTTGGGTTTATAACCTAGATATTATCATGAACCTACAAATACAAATTTTTAGTTGATAAAAATTTTAATTTGGGATCTATAAAATTGATTTGATGATCATAGATTTAAATTGTAGAAGATGAAGATTTATAGAGATAATTAGAATTTGTTGTATACTCTTAGATTCATGATTGATTGATTTTAAAGTTGAGAATTTTCCATGGTTATTCATTGTTGTTTTCTTTTTATTATTAAAAACTCAAGTTTAATATTAGGGTTTGAATAATTGTTGTATGGTTGAATTGGAGTTGTTGGGTTTCGGGTTCATTGTTCATGAGGTGAACAGTAACCGGGTTACTGTAGTTAATAATATATATGTATTTTTTATTTAAACTATAACTTTATGCATTATTGTACATAGCTTGAGTAAGGATGTATATACATGAGTAGTATTATGACATTATGAATATTGAGATGGCTATTTTAGCTTATTACCATATCTACAGTTAGGTTGCTCATGTGTCATGCATCCAAGTTATATACCGGTATATGAGTCTGGAATTTAAGTAACCCCTATGGGCTCTCATGTGTCCACTCCATGAGTGATGAGTTCTTTTGCGCAATAAATTGTCCTGCCACGGACTGTAGTGGTGTATTCCTTGTTAATTGGAGTAGTAAGTGTTGACCGCATGAGAGGGGGGCATACCTAAATTCTTTTGCATTCTAGATAATCTTTTGCTACTATTTGTATTGGCTTATGGTTATATATTAATATGTTTAATTATTAATGTGACATTTTATTCACTACAGGCTACTTGTTATATTTATTCCATTACTACTGGGCGTCAGCTCATTTTGTTGTTGATAAATCTTTTCACATTAGTGCATCAAGGCCGGGTGCTTGAAAGGAATAAGGGAGCTTGGAACCTTATATGTTTTTAGAATAAATTATTGTAGAGTGTCGCGATAAAAAAAAATGGATTTCGAACCTTGTTTCTAAGTTATTGTATGGTGGGGTTGTAATGAGACTTCTTGTTTGATAGGTTCAATCATTCTCGTAATGAATTATATATATATATATATATATATATATATATATATATATATATTGTTAGCCATTTCAGCTACTTCTATTGATGAAATTTATTATCATGAGATTGTATGATTACTATGTTGTTGCCAAGCTTGATATGGTTTGGGGGCATTACAGAATGGTATCAGAGCCGACTTTCGACACCAAGTGTGCGGCATGTCTATAGACCCAGTCGGGCAGTGGATTCCGTGCTTGTGGTAAGTGAGACGAGCCTCAATTAAATCCGGGATTATGATTGATCGGGCGGTGGATTCCGGGATCATAATTAGTCGGGCAGATAGGAGAGCAGATGCTCCACATCGGCTAGAAAGTAGAACCTGTACTAGATTGTGCATGCCCCATGCTCAGCGAGGATGCTGATTTCTGAAGGGGGGTGTATGTAACACCCTGTAATTTCTAAAGATATAATATATATAATAATATGGGTCAATGGTAGTTTGGTAATTATAAGTGTTGAGGGGGGCCCACGAGTTGAGAAATGACAGCAGGTGTGCTGTTTGGAAGCTTGCTGACGTCAGCTGACGTCAGCAAGGGGCCCACCGGATTTGTAAAGGAAGAAGGCAGGCGCTGCTGTCTTCTGAAGGCGCTTACGTGGTGCATGGGGCCAACCCGAGAAGAGGGTTCCTATGTGCTAACATCACGGGGAAAGAGAATAAGAGACATGGATGAGAATTGTCCCACATCGGGAATTGAAATAAAAATAATTAACTATAAATAATATAACCTATGATCAAGAGTCACCAATCCGGTTAACCACCTTTTGAGAGGCAGCCTGTGGTGGGTAGTTGTACTATACTATAAATAATTTGTCTGATAAATTATATAAAATTGTCTGAGTTGGGGCAAGGGCGTTACATAGGGTTTGGGGGTTACTGGGTTTCGGGTTTGTACAGGACCTAGGTCTGTACAGGACCTAGGTCTGTACAGTGTCTTTGATACATAAATTTTTTAACGCCTTATTAGTTAGAAGAGGCAGTTAAGGAGTTGGCTAGCCCATGGCGATTTGGGCGCTGGGTGTGCTGGGTTCGAGCTCGGGTGAAGCCAGTTTTGTTTTCTTTGAGTTTTTTTTTGTTTAAAGCTTTGTTCTATTTCTTTTGAGTTTGTTTTAGTTTTAAAGCTTTTATATTATACTTTTGAGTTTTTCTTTGTTTTTTTGTTTTTTTGTTTTTTTGTTTTTTGTTTTTTCTTGTTTTGAGTTTTAAAGCTTTTAAAATGAAAAGAAAAAAATGTGTTGGGTGGAAAGTTAATTTAATAAATTTTAAGGTTATAGATTCTAAGACTTCAATTTTTTAGAATTTAGTTTCAGATTTCTGGTTCAAATTCTTAAATTTTGGTTTAGTTTATACATCTTAGAATGTGTACATCGAAGATTTTTGTTAGTTGTTATTTTAGATTTTTGTTGATTTAATGATTCATATTTCATATTTTTCTTCTTGTGTCTCAAATTTGTATGATAGATCGGGTATGTGAATATTTCAAATATGGTAGGATATTGTTCAAACTTTAAGGGATATAATTTCAGTTTTGGAATTTCATAATTTCATATTTTAACAAGTATAATTTCAGATTTTGGGGAACAAATAATTTCAGATTTTGGTTAATTAATTTTAGTTTTTAAGTGTTTTAAATTTCAGATTTAAATACATGGATTTCAAAATATGGAAAGTGGTATCATATGAATTGAAATATAGTTGTTTTAGAATAGTTTAAACTGGTTGGAAATGAATTCAAGGAATTAAAAGAAAGTTTGTGTTTAATTTTGGGTTATGAGACTCTAGAGGTCGAGTGGGACCCTAGTGTGCTAGCAAATTTGAGATTTTGAGGAACTTGGACAGTGGGGCCCTGGTTCCTGGTTTTGTAGAGTTAAGTCCGGTTGGATACATCAACTCTGGGTGGGGGGGGGGGGGTTGTGATTTAATTAATAATAATGAACATAAGGACAGACACTAGTTGGAGTTGTGAAGAAATAAGAGCAAACATGGGTAGGGAGGCCTCATATGATCTACAGTGTGAGATAATCTCCGAAATTATCGAGGTGTGAGTGAAATAGTCTCAGGAATTACCTGCGGTGTGAGATTGATCTTCGGAATTATCGGGATCGAGGCGACGCTAATGGGATATTCGTGTGATGAGGTACCATTTGGCTTGCGGTGTGGATTTCAATTTTCGGAATTATCGAGGTGTGAGGGAGTGTGCCCAAAATCACTTGCGGTGGGAAGTTAATTTTCAAGAATTATCGGGCATGACACTAGATACTCACAGAATAATCTAAATATTTAAGTAATCACCGTAGTAGGTTAGTTTCATAACGACGGATTGAACCCTACAAAGGGGAGAACGATAAGGGCTTGCACTGGACCAATGTAATATGGGATGCATAGAATCCGTCAAGTATGCATTAGAAATCATCATATACATTTGTGTTTCTTGACATGTTTTATGCATGTTTGGTTTACATTTGTGTTTCTTGACATGTTTTATGCATGTTTGGTTTCTGTTTTCATCTCATACACTTTACAGTTAGCCTAGCTTCACTTGTTGTTTTACACTTCATTTATCGTTGTTTTGTGTTTCATTTATTATTGCGTGTTAATATGCTTCACTTGTTGTTCTATGTTCTATTTATTATTTTTTATGCATTATTTATTATTGTTTTATTAGTATGCATCAAGTTTTTGATTGTGAGATTTAGAAGTATCACTATTACTATAGTTGACGTCAGTTACATTTAACTGACGTGCCCACTTTTCAATAGACTTTTGCAGGTTTTCAATTATGGATAGCATTGATGCAAATAAAGCTTGGAGTATAAATACATATTGATGATTTTATGTGTTGTAAAGATTTGTAATTAATGTAAATAATTCCGCTGTGTTTTGTAAGAAGAGAATATGTAATAAAAAGTTTTAAATTTTTCCTGTATTGATACTGTGTTTATGATAGCGATTGAAGTTGATTTTGAAAATTGGCCTCTTATTTCTAATTTTATTTATTGGAAATTCGGGGCGCTACAGGACTTTATGGTGGTCAATGTAAAGGCCACCTACAATGTAAGGTCCTTTCTTTCGAGCTCAAGGTGAAGGTCATTGACTGTATCTGACATAATCGAGATCTGTTTGCCTTGTCGGCCTCAGATATGCCAGGAATTTCGGAGGAATTGATAATGCATAAACTGAGCATGAACCCCGACATCAAGCAGTGCAACAGAAGGCCAGAAATTTTCCCCTGACATGAAACAAGCCATCAAGAAAGTGATTAACAAGCTCCTTGTAGCCTGCTTTATCCAAGAGGTTAGTTACCCCAAATGGCTGGCCAATGTATTAATGGTCAAGAAAGAGAGCGGCAAGTGGAAAATATGTATAGACTTCACGGATATCAACAAGACATGCCTGAATGACCCATTTCCGCCCCCGAGCATTGATTCCTTGATTAATGCAACGTTCGGACATGAACACCTCAGCTTTATGGACGTATTCTCAGGGTACAACCAGATTCGAATGTTTCCTCCGGACATCTCTAAACCTTCCTTTATCACCGACCAGGGGCTTTATTGTTATAGAGTCATGCCCTTCGGGCTGAAGAATGCAGGTGCTACCTATCATCGACTGGTTAATAAGGTGTTCAAGGAGAATATAGGTCGGAATATGGAAGTCTACATCGACGGCATGCTCGTCAAGAACCTCAAAAACAAAGATCACGTCAAAGATCATGAAGAAGCTTTCGGCGTCTTAAGAAAGAACAACATGAGGCTGAACCCCTCAAAATGTGCCTTTGGCATTTCCTTGGGGAAATTCCTGGGCTTTATGATCAGTCAAAGGGGAATAGAGGTAAATCCAGAGAAGATCCAAGTCATACTCGACATGGCACCTCCAGCTAATGTTAAAGAAATCCAGAGGCTCACTGGGCGCCTCGCGATAATCGGGTGGTTCCTATCTAAGTCCTATGAAAAGTGCCTCCCAATCTTCAAGACCCTCCGCGGGGCCAAAAACATCGAATGGGGGTAACCGCAGCAACGGTCCTTCGACCACCTGAAGGAATACCTGGTGAACCCCCCTATGCTGAGCAAACCAGAGTCGGGCGAGACCCTACATCACTACCTGTCCGCCTTAGAGCAGACTCTGAGCATCGTTCTAGTGCGGGAAGAAGACAAGTTTCAAAAGCCCATCTATTACATGAGTAAAGTCCTCCACGATGCTGAGTTCTGTTATTCAAAGATGGAGAAAATGGCGTATGCTCATGGCTGACCAGAAGCTCCGTCCTTATTTCCAAGCACATTACATTCAAATCCTCATTGATCAACCGCTGAAGCAAGTCCTCCATAAGCCAAAGAACTCCAGGTCGTTGGTTAAATGGTCGAGCGAGCTGAGTCAACATGATATCAGTTATAAGTCGAGGACATCAATCCAAGAACAGGCCCTTCTCGAGTTTATCATTGAGAGTACCATTCCCGATCAACCCTACATACAAGAAGACACCCCTCTCTAGAGCCTTTATGTTGACGGGTCCTCGTATGAAGAAGGAAGTGGGGCGGGGTAATATTGTTTTGACCCGATGAGTTTGTCTTCCAATACCCCTCCGTTTGAAATTTCGAGCCTCTAATAACGAGGCTGAGTATGAGGCCCAGATAGCGGGATTACTCCTAGCTCGGAAAGCTGGGGCTCAGCTGGAGAAGGCAGTAAGCAACTCCCAATTAGTTATGAACAAAATATCTGGAGAATATGAAGTTTGAGACCCTTAAATGGTCAAGTATCTGTCCTATGTCAAAGAACTCTTGTCTGCTCACTCGGATCCCCTGAGAGAAAAATGTGCAAGTGGACATTGTCACCAAGAGGCATTCACTTAAGTTTGTTATCATCTACAAATAAAATCTGTAGAATTTGAAAATATTTTCAAAATCGACCTTATTGGACATCGAGCCACTGGCGAAAAGTTCCTAAATTTCTCTTGGATTCACCGGTTCTGTCCGAACAACCTATAACGGACCTCAAACGGAATTCCAACCGCTACGAAATGGGAGGCCCTCGACCTAGCCCTCCGAACTCCACCTTCAACAAGTATATCTCCAACTTCTTCTCTAACAGCATTTCCCGAAGGAAAGAGTATGCTGACCAAATAGCCCCTCTGAGGGAGGTTGTCGCGACAACCCACTGGGGAAGGGTACTTGGGCTCCAGCTAACCCCAAGCATTTCTCGACCATCGCCTCTTTCAGACAAGCGAGCTCCAAGTTTACTTAATGTGACCTTCGGATATGCCACGAGAACGCTGACTCCCTGTCCTTCGACTCTTTTTTGTAACGAGCCAAACCCGACTCCGTTGTTCGCAGGATTTTCCTATGATATTCAAGTTCGGCATTACGAGGGTCGGCAATCTTGTAGGAGAAATCCACATTACACCGAGCCTCGGTGACTTAACAAGTTCTAATGCTACAAAAAGTGTAAGTAATGAAACTCAGCAACATAGGTTTTGCAGGGTTCAAGAAAGTCGGCACAAAGTTTTATCTAGTTCGGCAAGCAACACGCAAATCAAAGATAAAAAGTTCAAGTCAAGAAGTTCGGCCCAAAATAACTTTCATTCGATTCAAACAAATCCGAATACAATAGAGCAGTGGCCAGCCCGCGGTCAACAAATACACAAACAAAGAAAAAGAGAAAATTTATATTACTTAGTTCGGGAAGGCACCTCTTCGACCTCTGTGGCAAAGGTCTCGGCGTGGACGTTGGTGGGGGCGACATCCACCCGAGGAGAACGAGTATCCTCCTCACCATCCGAGGGCATCTCCCGAGGGGTCAGGGGGGCTTCATCGAACTTCATGGAGTAGGGGAAGCCTTCGAGGATGAGGACGGGGTACCTCCGCTCAACGTGATCGATGGTACCGCCAACTCCTTCTTGTCAAATCCCTATGCTGACTTGGCTCTATAGCCACTAATTCTTTGATAATATATAGCCACTATAAGACAATGGGATAAATGGCAAGCAAAAAAATTGTACATTTCATGGTTAAAAATTCAGAAAACAGTGAAGTCCCAGATCAAATTACAAAGGGCAAAAATGCAGACACTATACAATTCATCCTCTCAATTAGGTTCTCGTGCCTATTTCAACGTTTATAACCATTAATAATATTCAAAGAAATGAGCTTAACTTAAGCAGGGAAGTTGTGACAAACCTAAGAACATCCTTAGTTCCTTTTCATATATATTTTTGTAATTAAGATTCTACACCCATTTACTCAAATAGATCCTACTCTACTTTCTTTCATAAAATAAATGAACTCTACCAGATATAACGATCATTTTATTAAATAAGCTTATACTTAGCAAAAAGGGATAAATAATGACCCCTTTCCCACAACTGTATTAGCAGTAAGATTCATGCCAAGCATATCAACCTTTTTCCTCATTGTCAAATTTTTGGTCAAATAAACTGTGGACAAGAGAAAGGTTTTCCATAATCTAAACCAGATCAACTTGGGATATAAGAACAGCAAAGTTGATTTGCTCAAGGACATTGCATTTTAATTCGATGTACTCAAATTAACATATTATTCACTAAATTGTTTGGCGATAATACAAGTTTCCGAGCATAAATATTTGGTTGTATATATTATCCAGCCATGTCTATTAAATCCACATTACTAGTTCTCTCAGGTTACAAATGATTAAGAGATTCTTCTTGGCTTTTAACAAAAAGCAAAGGAAACCTGACAGTCACTCTCTTGGATCTTTGTTTGGTTATTAATGTGATACAAAGTCTTTGAGCCATCACAAATGAATAGACCATGTTTATCAAGTCAACCATTTCTTTCATGTAGCTGACCTGTTGGAAACTAAATTTAAATTTTATCGTCATGTACCTATGCAACCAAGGAGTCAACTTCCAAATCCACTTTGACCTTTAAAAATAAAGAAACTTCGTGAAGGCACGAAATATGGTTTTCTGACGGCAGTGCATCGATCTATATGCTAAAACAAAACCATACAAAAACAAAAACAAAAACAAAATGAAGACATGCTAATTTACTACATTAATGAAGAAAAATATTATCTATATATAGCTTTATTTTGGTAACTATTGATGACAGGTGGCCCAGCATTAGCTGACATATAACCACTAACCAGACATGACATTTCAATGGCGCGCGTTTAAAAGAAGATGAAGTTTGATCATTGTTCTTCATTTATTTGCTCTAATCACATGTAGCTATTGATTTTATGATGTCTCGGTGGAAAAGTTTTGGAGTTGCTATTGCAATATGTATGTGGGAAAAATAAAAAGTATATCTCATTAGCAATTGAGGGGGAAAAAAAAGTTGAATTTCATTGTTTTGAAATTTAAACTCAATGGCTATTTCATTAGTAACTGAGGGTTGTAATTTGAATTCATTTATCTTTAAGCTTATCTATTTTGCACAACCATTGACTGAGGTTCACCATATACCATGATGGATATATTTAAAACATCATGATCAATTAGCAATATATAATAAACTTTTCTATGACATAATTGAAATGAGCAATTTCTGGCAGAGTTGCCACAACCGTAGACAGTGGTATTTAATACTCCTTATTACAGGACTCGTAAATTTGGTTCAGGCAGTATAATGTAGCAAACTCTTCCTTTAAAGAAAGAGGCTGGACAAAAAAAAATTTTAGAAAAAGGGAATTAAAATACCTATCATTTTGATGGCCAACAAAATTTGATTTTGGGGCGGTGGAAGAAGCTTAGACAGGATTGCAGCATAGACGAAACATAGGAATGACATGAAGACAACGATTACAAAAATTGAACCTCGCAATACATCTGCTCCTGAATGAGTTTAGTATGGAGGACTGCACTGACATGTTGGAGTCCACTAGATGAAATACTGCCTTGAAATAATCATTGCTCAACAATAAATTGCTGAGATGGATTCTAGTTTCCAGGGTATTTCTGTCAAAACTGAAAGTTACCATTCTGCACTCATGAAACAAATTTCAAGCATTATTTGCGAGCTTTGTAATGAGAGTATCACTTAGGAAAATGCCATAAAATTGGTATGCTAATTCTATTTAGAACTTGTCTGCTCTAGTGAGTGAAATCATCAAAAGATATAACAACAACAGGCAGTACTAATACCTCTTAAAACAGACAGAAAAAAGAACAAAATTTTCTTTTTAATGAGTTGAAATAAAATTCAGCTGTTATAATAAATTAACTAGACTGAGAAATATTTATAGGTTGCTACTTAAAATGATGAAACAATAATGGCATGAGAAGATTGTGGCCTCTAGTCAAATTTTGTTTGGAGCTTGAGATCTATAGCCAAAACCATACAACTTCAATGGTGACGATGATTATGATGCTGAGAAGTAACTAGAATAATCTGTGAACTTATGGAAGTAAATTTTGATAAAGTCTGAAACTTTGTATCAACAATAATTTTAACTATAGGCGCTATATCCTACAGACCATCTTATGATTATGACCCATCACTGTTTCATATCTTGTATAACCACTTAAAAATATCCAGGAATGAGTAAATATTACCAGAGTAAATGATCACACACACCTAGCTGTTAGGATTATGTCTTGCAAACTCGTTGTTCAATTAGAAGAAGGGACGCTGAAGCATGGAGGTCGAAGCGTCGAAATGAGACGAAGACAAAAACAGAGTAGCAACAACAACAGAGGCATGTACAGTCGACTGTACACCCCTCGGGTCTAGACATGATGTCACGCCCCGCTTCCCAAAATACGGAATACGAGTACGTAACGTAGACCTAGTGAATGATGTAAACACCATTCATAAGCTGTACCAGACTAACTCAGCAATATGAACAATAAACACAGGCAAGAAAGACATAATCACATGAATCAAAAATAAACTTCAATAATAATAAAATAATCCAAATAATATCCAATATCTGTCAATAAAAAAATAAATGACGGGAACAAAAGCCCAAAACAAAATATAATATCCAGACAATGTTCAAAAGAAATAAATCTGGCAACAAAATAAACTAAGCAGCTCAATCTCTAGTTCCATCTCTAGAATCATTGCTCACCGATTTCTTCTGGTATTATTCCTCTAGTACCTGTAAATTCTTGATTTAAAAAGAAAGAAAATAATGTTCTTAGAGCAAGTCATGGACAACAAGTAGAAGGAAACAGAAAATAATAGGAAACATGTATATCAAAGAAAAGAAACAGGATCAAAGTCAATAACAAATTCAAAGATAGTCAATACTATCAAAGGTCTATATTTAATCATGCATGTAATGAATGATGTCAATTTCAATTCTATCTTGATGATGATATACAGGATCAAGCATAGAATATCGAATGCAGGTTATTAATTATTTTATTAATCTTTCTAGTGCACGTACTACTGCATTCCATATGTTTCATACCACAGTTTCGGTGCAAGCACACAGTGAACGTTTTAGACTGATGGTGAATTCACGGAACGTGTACTCGGTAACAAGATGACAATATATCATGATAGCGTGATCACAAAATGACAAGCAATTCTCCACCTTCTATGTAATAAATCATGCAAGCAAGAAGGCCTTTACCGAGTACATTTTCTGATCGTTCACCACCAAATCAATCCATAATACCCCAGTTTGTTAATAGTTTATTTTCATCCTATGTGAGTATGCAAGAAGGGGTCAAGGTGGTATTATGCTAGGTGTGACTAATTCTACTCGTTATAGACAAATCAATAAGCAATCATATCAATTACACGCAAATTACACAATGTGGACAGCATGACGTTGCTGTACAAAAACACAGATTACTGCTACTACAGAGAAGTAAATCTGGATCCGTCAGAAATTCTAGAAAATAGACTCTCTGCCGATTCCAGCGAATATATACACGATATATAAAAGTTACAGAAACTAGGTCGAAATTCCTATTCTTTTAAGATTTTATGTTCGGGCAGTAGGATATGAATTATATAAATACATGTGAAACAGGTCAGAAAACTCATCAATTAAATCTACAAAACTTCTGGGTGATTCCTACACATGTCTAGTTTCAGCCAAAATTATTTCATATTTTTATTTTACTGTTATCATGTTCTATTTAATTATGAAACAGAAAGATACGCATGAATTTGTGAATCTGAAAATTCAGACACAATTGTACTAAAATACTGATATCGAACAGATTATCACTCAGAATTCAGATCCGTTAAAATTTCTAGAAAATAGATTCATGGGGCTATAATTCATGTTCAGAAAGTTATTTCAAATTACAACAGTAACAGGATCTAAAATCTGATACAAAAAGACACAAACAGCAGTCCAGAAAATAGTTTAATGTTAATAGACAACAACTTTATCATACAACCATATAGTTCATGCTAATTAATAATCAAAGTGATACTAGATGTTTAACATGCATAATTCTAGTTTTAAGATGCAATTTTACAGGCATGGTAATCAATTCATTAATTCAAACTCAATCTAACATATTCATTTCATCAACAATTCTATAACATGGATCTAGTTATTTTTCATGTAAGCATGCATATACAATGTGCAAGAGGGACTATGTTTTAGTTCAAAGATGTAGACACGATGTTAAGAATATATCGGGTTAGCTCGTGTAAACCCTCAATACACTTAACGGAATTTCAAATAGCAATATGATAAAAAGAATTTGAATCTACTTGCAGAGATCAAAGAATCTTGAACAAAACAATAAACTAGTTCAAGAAGAGACTTGTCTTTTAGATGTTGATTCCGAATATTTAGAATAACGGGATGAGAATCCCGGACGACGAATCCATGAACGGAAACACGTGCGAGCTACGTGCAACACACACGCAAAACAGCAAAACACCAAATACAACACCAAGATCCTACTACACCCGAACAGCCAACACCACCACCAGCGGATCCCTCCTCTTCACGAACAGCAAACAATAAACGAAATTCCCCTTTCTTCTTCTCAACGGCAACGGAGAGAGAGAGAGAGAAAGACGGCGGGACGCTGGCGGTCGGGAAGCGACTGCGGCGGCAACTGGCAACACCCACGGCGAGGGCGGCTGATGGCAGGGGCGCTCGCGGTCGAGAAGCGATGGCAGCGACCAATGGCCGACGGCTCGACGGTGCTCTGTTTCTCGACGAAACAGAGGAGGAGCGGGATGGCGGGGGTTCGGGCTCTGGACGACAGCAACGAGGGTGAGGGGTCTTCGGTGGTTGCAGGGACGACAGAGGGCATCGAGGGTGGATGGGTTGACGATGAGTGGATGGGTTCAAGCAGGAGGGGGAGCTCTGTTGGCGATGGGTTTGGACGAAGAAGTCGAGGATGATAGGGGTGATAACAGGGAGATGATGAGGGGCCGACGAGGAGAGGTGGGTGATCGAGGTGGTGGTCGAAGAACAAGATCGGAGCGACGGGGTGGCTTCGGGATGGGTTTTGAAAAAAAACAGAGAGAGGGAGAGGGTGAGTGGCGGGTTGAAGAGAGAGAGAGAGATTAGAAAATAGAGTTAATTAATAATTAGGGTTTAAGGGGTATTTATATAGGAGATTAAGATATAGGGTTTCGGATTGCGGGTTAATGGGTTTAGGGTACAGGTTTAGGCTCCAAAAGGAGATGAATAAATATAAATCAATGAGATGAACATAAAGCGGATCAATTCAGACTCAAAATAGGAAGAGCAAAATTTGCAATGAGCCAAAAAAAAAAACCTGGATTCAAGCCAGAATAGTACGGAATGATCAAAAGAGAATAAAAGGACCCAAGAAAAGCAAAAAACTTATTATTAAAAGGAATTCAGATACAATAATCAAGAAAAAAAGTAAAATACAATAAAATCCAAAATAGAAAAAAATAGGGGTTACACATGATGGGGTGCAGTCGACCACCTTTGGCTGCAGAAATATTTTGGGCCTAGGTCTTGGGGATTGTTTTGGCCTATTCTTCAACTCCAAGTCAGATCGTACGACTCCTCTTAAGTGTCTTCTTCTACAGGATATATTGGATGACTAAGATATCAAGACTAATCTAGGGTTCTCTCTATTCTTCTTCTATTTATTGTAATGGCCTCCAGTATAAGATGTCAAGTACTTCATTGATATTATTCTCCATTGCAAAGAAATGTTTGAGAGATAGTTCTTGGTGCGTGAGTTTAATTCTTTGTATTGAGTGAATCTGTAACTCCTTATAATCTTCTCTAATTGAATATTATATCTCCATATATTTTCTACCGGATTAAGCGAAAACTAACCGGGATAAATTTCTCGTGTGTTTTGTGTTGGATTGGTGGATCTATTGGTTGTTCTATTGATTCCTCTTATCTACCTCGCCATCCTCATTGCTCTAATCAATTCCGCTGTGCCACAGGTGTTCGACGAAATTCTCCAACGAGAGTTATGGTGAGATTCATCTCCCTATCACAACACCCCAACACTAACAACTGTCATCGAATTTGCTACTTTGGTTATTTATCACTGATAACTACTGAGATCTTGTTCTGTAATCTTTTATATATTAGCATAGGGATCTGATAATATTCTGAATCCTTTGATGGATATCTAGATTGATATAGGACAGCAAGACCTGGTGTCCAATAAATTATGATCACATGAAAGATGCATCATTAAACCAATTAATTATAGTATATATGTATATTAGTTGTTATTAGAGATATTATACGGGTAATATATGTGTTGTATTTAGGAGTACTATATATATATATATGTAATAAGTGTGTATTGTAGAAAACAAGAGGGATTATCTCAAGTTTCATGGTATCAGAGCTAGGTTCTGACCTAGCTAGCCGCCGCCGTCCTCATCTTCGTCAACTTCACCCGAACACCTCCGCCACCTGAACCCCTGCACCAAACCTGCCTCCACCTTCATTCCGACGCCAACCGCAACCTAAACTTCTCTCCACCTCACTACGACCCCCAAGCCTGCTCCACCTCGAAGCCAACCCGACGCTGCCTCCCTCATCCGAAGCTCCAACAGCCACCTCCACTCCAAGCTCAACACCTCCACCTCGCTGCCTTGTCTTCACACCGAAATCTTCATTGCAACCCAAGGTCGAACCCAATATCAGCGTCCTGATCAAGCTCATCGTCATCCTCGGGGACATGTAGGGGGTTAAAGAAGTTAAAGAAGCACTCACCATCAGTATATAGCCCTCACCATCATCATCTCCTTGAACGGAAATAAATAATCCAAGCTTTTCTGAATCTGAGCTATATTTGAGTGGAACACAAGGTGTTTGATGAATTGCCACAAAGAAATATAAACTCATATTGCACCCATTTGAGACTTGTGGGCAATTAATAAAGGAAATTGCCCTATCATGCACTCTCAAGGCAATCAACCATGCCACATTGCACATGTAGCCTCTAATTCAATCACTGTCCAGATGACTGACAATGAGCTGTAGCGGTTTCAACAATATCAAAGAAATGAGCAATATCACGCTTTCCGACAGCGGCCTTCTTCGTCTGTCACATTAGCAAGGTCAGGTATCACATGTTTAACCAATTCACCTCCAACACACTACAACAAATATGCCATTTGATAGCATTTTGTAAATGCTATCAAAGACCTACGAGAGCGTTTTGCAAACGTTGTTGTTGCCCCCGCTGTAGAAAGTCCATAGCGTTTCGGAGAAACGCTATCGAATTTATAGCGTTTTCGAAACGCTATAAATTTGATAGTGTTTTGTAGAAATGCTGTCCTAATTATAGAATTTCGAAAACGCTATAAATACTATAGCGTTTCCAAGAAACGCTATAAATTCGATAGCGTTTCCAAGAAACGCTATCGTTTTTAAGAGTAGTGTTTTTTTTTACAGCGTTTTAAAAATGCTACTTCTTTTTACCTGTATGCAAAAAAAAATCTACAGATGCATATAAAAGTTTTGAAAATTCTCTGGATGCATATATATAAAACATCAATAACACCATTCAACCTGTACATGTTTTGAAAAGTTGTGTACACGTATATCAAAATCTAACATCATAAAACAATTCCGTACAATGAACTTGAATTCGTACAATAAACAAATAAAAATATACATCTAATAAACTTAAAACTGGCGACAAAAAATCCTTGAGTGACTAACATCAAAACAATTCGCATTCTTCGTTTCATTCACAACATCTCCATCCTGCAAATGGAGATGAAAAAATGTCAAAGTGTGATTAATAATTGCAAAGAAGTCTTAGATCAATACACTGCTATAGTAATAAGATTACAAACAAGAGCTTCTGAATGGAGCAAACACTAAAAACAATTTTGTATAAATCAGAGTCATGCAAGTCCCTCAAAAGTCCAGGTTCATTCAGGAGGTAGATCAAGGCCTTCTCTATTATGTCAGCTATCATCTATAAAAGCTCAAAAACTCATTTTTCGGAAGTGCACTTTGACACTTCCTATTTTACTGTAGTAATATTTATCTGTCTGTGCTTTGTATTACATCTCTTTATGTCAAAAGTGTGTACAGGTTCATGCTCTTCAACCATGAAAGTGTACTTAATATGCTGACATGCAACAACAATTTATTTGAAGTTAGTATATTCTGTGGGAGATAATTAAAGATTTCCTTTTGATCAATTCTCCTACATTTGTACTTTATGTTTGTTTTAGGTAAATTCCCTGGCCATAAAAGGTCTCCTTTTTAACCACTTAGACCTTTAATCCCTATCTACGTGAAAATGTGTAACTCCTATTTTTCCATATTTGTATTTTTATACTGTATTTTTTTTTTGCCCCATTGTACTCTTTTATCTATTTGAGATCATGTATCTTGTTTTCATTGAATAAAAATCATTTTGTTGTCTCAACTCAATTTTCGGTCCTTTTATCTAATTCAATTGTATGTGCTCCTTGTGTCGTTTTTCATGAAAAATTGGCTGTTTCTTCTCATTCATCTCTTTATTCCCCATTTTAATACATTTTGACCAATTCTCCAGTTGGATCCTACTCAATTCGGGTACCCTAAGACCCATAAACCCAAACCCACACTATTTAAACCCCTAACCCTAACCCTAACCCCGTTACTGTGTAAACCTGAATCCCCCGCCGCTCTCTCCTTCTTCTTCCTCTGCTCTTTTTGCACATGCCCAGAACCCAATTCCCTCTATCCACCGCCACCACCCTCGCATCGCCTCCCTCACCATCGCCTTCGACCCCGCACCCCCACAGCACCAATCCTCCGCCATCACCCCCATCGTCCACCGTCGTCTCCTCCTCGAACCCAACTCCTCCATTTCCCAAACTCCTGTCGTCTTCAACCTCTACCCATCGCCATTACCTCGCCAGTCTCCTCCTCTTGCATCGCTAGTCATCGCCTCATCTCCCCCTCATCACCACGACCTCCGTCCACGCCACTAACACCCCCGAACCTCTCCTCCGCTCGCATCCTCTATTTCGAACCAACGAACAGAGTCGCGCACTGCGTCGGTTCTCGAAGTCACGCCGCTGATTCCGCCACCGTCGTCCTCCCTGTCGTCGCGAGCCTCGCGTCGCACACCGGACGCCGCTCGCCGCTGCCGGCCGCCGTCGCTGCACCTCCTCTCTCTCTCTCTCTTTGTTTCGACGAAGAAGAAAGAGGCCGTTGGGCAGGATCGAATCTCAGCCCTTGGATCGTGCCAAGATTCGTGCCACTCAGTCTGATTTGATCGTTGTTCCCTGTTCACCCACAGCAAATCCGAAGATGCTATTCCGTGTTTGGCCCAGATTCGCTGCATTGGAGCGATCTGATTCGCTGGTTTCGGTGTTTTGCTGTTTTGCCGCGCTAGATCCAAGTTTGCTGTCCGCTGTTTTGGCCGATCTGGTGTGGGGAAAATTCGCTACGGTTGATTTTCGCATGTGCTTCACACGTGCTTTTGGGAGACTTCGCCCGGGATTTTTCGATCCCGATTTCTTCAACTAACGGATCTATTCGTCGTCAATCAAGGCAAGTATTCCTCTTGTACACATTCTTGTTCTAGTACAAGCGTTCATTTGAAAATACCGCAAATAGTTAGAAGTTGTGACTCCTTTTTGACTCGTCGTTGTTGATCAAATATTAATCCCCATAAATTTCATAATATTAAGAGTCACAACAATTTCATTGTATTATATTACAACTACTTGGACTCATTTTATCCCCTGGACACATGGACACATGAAATTAAGGAACCCTAGATTTGTAGACATATGTTATATCTTATATGTGATGAACTTGCACCCACTAGAGTCGAAAAATAAATAATAATTGCTGTTGTGATAACCATTACCCAGTATTTATATCACACATTAGCCTAGACGCCTAATAACAAATTTTCATGTAACCGGTACACGTAAGATATTCCCACATGTTGCTGTCCTGAATCTTGTTATGCTGTTTTGACCCCTTTAACATCAGAACCTGAACTCAAGCCCTGAACTGTAAGTACATCATGGATAATAGATTCAGGTGCATCTGATCATATGACTGGGAATTCAAATATATTGTCCTCTGTTAGTAGATCCTTTCATCCACCTGTTAGACTTGCTGATGGTTCTACTTGCCCCGTTGGGGGGAATGGACATGCAAACCTTACTTCCAATTTACCACTCAGTCATGTTCTTCATATGCCAAAATTTCCCTTTAACCTAATGCCTGTTAGTAAAATTACCAAAACATTGAATTGTTCTGTTACCTTTTTTCCTAATTACTGTGCATTTTAAGAACTTGGGACTGGAAAAACTATTGCCACAAGGCATGTGTCAGAGGGTCTTTATCAGCTTGATAGTGTTCCTACCTCATTTGCATGCTTGAGTGCGCCTTTGGATTTGCATTGTCAGTTGGGTCATTCGTCGTTACAGAATCTAAAAAAGTTGAGACATGAATTATCTTCTCTTAAAGAGTTATCTTGTGAGTCATGCCAATTAGGTAAACACTTGCGTACGTCTTACCCTCCTAGAGTCAATAAACGGTCGAGTCGACCTTTTAGTTTAGTTAATTCTGATGTGTGGGGACCTTACCCTGTTCAGTCTCAGTTCAGTGACTTTAGTTATTTTGTTACCTTTGTTGGTGACTATTCTCATGCTACATGGTTATATTTAATGAAATCTCTGTCTGAAGTTTTGTCTATTTTTAAATCATTCTGCGCCGAGGTGAGAACCCAGTTTGATGTTTCTGTTCAAATTTTGCGAAGTGATAATGCCAAAGAGTATTTTTATTCTGGGTTCGCTAGTTTTATGTCTTCTTGTGGCATTCTTCATGAGTCTTCTTGCCCTTATACCCCTCAACAAAATGGGGTTGTCGAGCGTAAAATTTGTCACCTGTTAGATGTTGCAAGGACAATACTTATTCATAGACAAGTTTCTCAATATTTCGGGGGGGATGCAGTTCTTACTGCATGTCACTTACTTAACCGCATACCCTCATCTGTATTATATGGTCAAACACCCTTTTCTGTTTTATTTCCAAATGTTGACCAATTCCCCTTTCCTTCCAAATTCTTCGGATGTATTAGTTTTGTCCATGACCATCGTCCTGATCGCTCCAAGTTAGCTCCCCGTTTTATTTGATGTATTTTCCTAGGGTATTGTCGCTCCCAGAAAGGTTATAGATGTTATAGTCCTGAGCTGCATCGTCATTTTATCTCTGCTGATGTTACATTTATGAGTCCCAACCGTATTTATCCAACACTTCCTTTGGTTTAACCCCGGTTCCCTCCGATGCGACTAAATCTGAATTTCTAACCTACCCTAGACTTGTGGTATCTACTTCTACTGATTCCGTAACACAGTGCTCCCCAGCAATGTCCGAACGGCCTACAATCACTCAAGTGTATAAACGATGTTCGGACACCACTCCCTCAGATCATGCCATTGTGCCCATTATCCCATCGCCTCAAGTCGATGAGACACGACCGTCTGAGCCTGCTACTATACCCTCGGTTTCCTCCACTGCGCCCACACTATCTTCTAGCGAGCATTTTGATCTTGATCTTCCTATCGCCATATGCAAAGGAAATCTCTCCACTGCTCATCCTTTATACAGTCGTCTTTCATATGCTCACTTGTCATATGCCCATTATGAATTTGTCTCTACTTTGGAAATTCACCAGGTTCCTAAGTCATTACCAGAAGTACTATCACATCCTGGTTGGAGCCAGGCTATGCGAGAAGAGATGTCTGCTCTTGAGGAAAATGGTACTTGGGTCTTGTTGACCTTCCATCTGGTAATCGTTGTGTTGGTTGTAAATGGGTGTACACAGTTAAAGTAAACCTAAATGATTCTCTGGCTCGCCTAAAAGCTCGATTGGTTGCTAAAGGTTATTCTCAGACCTATGGTATTGATTATGATGAGACATTCTCTTCTGTGGCCAAAGTGCCTTCTGTTCGGTTCATTATTGCCCTGGCTGCTCGATTTCATTGGCCGCTCCATCAACTTGATGTCAAAAATGCCTTTCTCAATAACATTCTTGAGGAGGAGGTTTATATGGAGCAGCTTCCTGCTTTTGTTAGCAAAGCTGAGCCCACTAAAGTTTGTTGCTTGAAACGATCTTTGTATGGACTCAAACAGTTTCCTCGTGCTTGGTTTGGCCGTTTTACTGAAGTTGTCAAGAGTTTTGGATTGAGGAGGAGTGATAATGATCATTCAGTGTTCTATCGACATCATCAAGGGAAGAAAATCATTTTAGTTGTATATGTTGATGACATTGTAATTACAGAAGATGAAATTGAAAAATGAAATTGAAAAATTGATCAAAGAGATGTTGGATTCTGGAGTTATACAGCCTAGTCGCAGTCCTTATTCCTCTCCTATTGTAATGGTGAAGAAACCAGATGGTAGTTGGCGGATGTGCGTCGATTATAGGGCTCTAAATGAAGTAACAATAAAGGATAAATTTCCTATACCTGTTATTGATGAATTACTTGATGAGCTCCATGGGGCTTCGATGTTTAGCAAACTGGATTTGCGTAGTGGATATCACCAAATACATATGTGTGTGGAAGATGTGCCCAAAATAGCGTTTAGAACTCATGAAGGACATTATGAATTTCTTGTTATGCCATTTGGATTGACTAATGCACCTTCAACTTTCCAAGCTCTCATGAATTCAATTTTCAAGCCCCATTTACGGAAATTTGTTTTGGTCTTCTTCGATGATATACTGGTGTATAGTAGGGATTTGAGTTCTCATGTCCGGCACCTATCTATAGTGTTGCAAATTCTGGTTGATAACCAGTTATATGCCAAGCTCAGTAAGTGCTCATTCGGTGTGGGAGAAGTACAATATCTAGGACATGTAGTGTCGACTAAGGGAGTAGCAGTTGATCAAGCCAAAGTTCAAGCAATTCAGGAATGGCCAGTACCAAGAACCTTAAAAGCTCTACGAGGATTTCTTGGTCTCACTGGTTACTATTGCAAATTTATAGCAAAGTATAGCTCCATAGCCTGACCTTTGGTGAAATTAACTAAGAAAGGGGCATTTTGTTGGCAAGAAGAAGCTTTAAAAGCTTTCGATCAATTGAAGCTGGCTTTGTCTTCTCCTCCTGTTTTACAACTGCCAGATTTCTCTATTCCATTTGAGTTGGAATGTGATGCTTGCGGCTCTGGGTTAGGGGCAGTAATTCTTCAACAAAAACATCCTATCGCCTATCTAAGTCATGAACTCAAAGGCAAGAGTAGACTCCTCTCTACTTATGAAAAGGAAATGTTGGCGATACTCCTTGCTTTTAAGAAATGGCGGCAGTACCTACTGGGAAGAAGTTTTGTTATTCGTACTGACCATAAACCTTTGAAACATCTCCTTGAACAAAGGCTTTATATGGAGGCTCAGCAAGTGTGGTTAATGAAACTCCATGGGTTTCACTTTGTAGTAGAATACAAGAAGGGTAGAGATAATGTTCCTGCGGATTGTCTCTCAAGGCAATTTGATGAGGAAGAAGAAGTTCAATTCTCTTCTATTACAGTAATGCAACCCTCCTGGCTATCAGTAGTTAAGCAATTGGTGATTGCTGATCCATTCTATGAAGAACTCCAACAATGGTTATCTGCAGAAGGGGATGATAGGATTTCCTTAGTTGAGGGAGTATACTATTTCAAGAATCGTATCCTTTTAAGTCCTAATTCTACTGTAAAGCATTTATTCTTGGAAGAGGTACATTGTACACCTCAAGGAGGACACATGGGAGTGGACAAAACATGGCACCAGTTGAAACAACTAGTATTTTGGCAAGGCATGAAGAAGGATCTTAAGGAGTTCATTCGTTCTTGTGATGAATGTCAGCGTTGCAAATATATGAGCACTTCACCTGCAGGCCTACTCCAACCCCTTCCCATACTGGAGCATATTTGGGAGGATTTAAGCATGGATTTTATCGCAGGGTATTCATCAATTTTGGTGGTCGTCGACAGATTGTCCATGTTTTGTCACTTTATTCCCCTTCGATATCCCTATACAGCTAAAGTAGTTGCTGCTGCCTTGTTTCACCATGTAATTAAACTCTATGGGTTACCCAAGAGCATTGTAAGTGATCGTGATGCGATCTTTACTTTGAATTTTAGGAAGGAGCTTATGGCTATGCAGGGAACAAGGTTATGTATGAGCACAGCGTTTCATCCGCAATCCGATGGCCAAACTGAGATTGTAAATAAGGTTTTGGAAACCTATTTAAGGTGCTTTACAGCTTATAAACCCCAAAATTGGTCGGAATGGTTAGATTGGGCTGCGTATTATTACAACACTCATGTCCACAGTTCGACAAACACTTCTCCTTATCACACTGTTTTTGGTCGACCACCACCTACCTTGTTAGCCTATATACCCAAGACTGCTAGAGTTCAAGTAGTGGAAGAAACTCTTCTCTCTAGAGATGAGGCATTGTGAATTTTGAAAGACAATTTGGTGCTTGCCCAGGAAAGGATGAAGTCACAATCTAATCGGCACAAACTTGACAAAGAATTCACAGTGGGAAGTTGGGTGTTTTTGAAGATTCAACCGTATAAGCAAGTTTCAATTGCGGCTCATCGTATTCATAAACTTTCCCCTCTTTATTACGGCCCTTATGAAATTCTGGCAAGAGTAGGCGCAGTTGCTTATCGACTCAAATTACCTACTGAAGCACGCATTCATAATGTCTTCCATATTTCTCATTTAAAAGCCCATGTTAGTCGGCAAGGTCATGTTGCAGCATCTCCTTCAGCATTGCCAGCATACTTTGTGGCAGAATCTCCACAACCAGCTCAAATCCTATCTAGGCGTATGGTCCCAAAGAGAGGAATAGTTGTATCTGAGGTGCTCATTTAGTGGAAAAATACGGAAATTACTGATGCTACATGGGAACGGTATTGGGACATCTACTGGCGATTCCCCGATTTTCGCAACTCCTTGAAATCACCTTTTCAAGGGGGGTGTATTGATCCAGCTCCGGGATCGAGAAGAATGGCACCGGAATCCATTGAAGCAGATGGGAGAGCCAGCAAGGGAAGGACATCGCAGGAAGAGAGGAAGAGAGGTTATGTTTGTATCAGTGAATGTATCAGCTGATGGGTAATTTGGAGTTCATTGAGGGTCTTCTTTGTAAAAAAATCCAAAGATTGGCCAGCTGTTAGAACAGCGGGCATTTGTTAGTTGGATGTAGTATTAGGTGGGCCCATCTTGTAACGGATTAAATGACTGTGTGAACACGTGCAAATATCGTGTCTCTCTGTATAAATTCTCCCACCGTGTATCCAATTCCTTATGAATGAAAACCTGAGTTCTTTTGTTCATCCCCTCCTCCTCCCACATCTCCATTGCTGGTCTTGAGAGAGATGCCAAGGAGAAGAGCTTCGGCCATCGCCAATGCTGTTGGCGATCAACCTGGAACATGCACAAATCATGGGAGTCTACATTTTTAATTATTAGGCTCTTCTACATGCAAATATCAATTTGGATGATGCACTTCTGAGTTCAAACTTTTAATGTTTTTATTGCCTGATTATGTAAATACTGAACAATAAACATGTTGTTCAATTAATCTATACAACACATTATTCTAAAGCCACTTTTGTCAAAGATTTTTCTACTTTTTTTTCTTTCTTTTTTGAATGCTTAAAAGAGAGTAAAAGTAGGAAATTTCAATTATTCACTAAAAAAATAAATATAAGTAAATAGATAAATATTAAATAATTATATTTTCAAAAAACCAGTTAAACCTCAAAGTATCAAATAAAGAGGAATACTTGACTCAATAAATGTCATGCAAGTCAAGATATAAACAAATGTCCGTCCAGGCTCAAGTTAGGGGTTTAGGGGACCATGGTCAACGGGGGATGGTGAGAGATGTTATTTGTTCCTCTAAGGCTGATATTGTGGGCCTGCAGGAAACCATGCTTGCACATCCGTCCAGGCTTAGTAAGCTTGGTGGGGGTAGGGTTTCTGATTGGCGGGTATTTCCTCCACCGGAGCTTCTGGCGGTATTGATATTGGGTTTAATCCCAAGCTTTTCTTCTGCTTGGAGGAATTCCACGGAGAATTTTCTCTGTTAATCAGGTTAAATCAACGGTCTGACAATTGGACTCATGTGGTTTCAGTTGTCTATGGCCCCAACATCCATAGCCTTAGGCCTGTGTTTTGAGCTGAGTTGCGCTCTATCCAGTCTCGGTGGCAGGACCCTTGGGTGGTGGGGGTGATTTCAACATTACTAGATATGCATTTGAGCATCAGGACAGGGGCGCTAGCGATGTTGATAGGGAAGAATTCAACTGTGTGATTAATGACCTCGAGCTCGTTGATATACCGGTTTCAGATAGATTGTTCACTTGGTCCAATATGCAAGCATCGCCTATTTTGGCCAAGCTCGACAGGGTCCTTGTTTCTTCGGATTGGGAGGCTAAATTCCCATTGGCTTATGTTAGATCCTGTTGTGCAATCTAGTTGATCTAAATATGTAGATAAACTAGACACAAATTAAAACCTCGCAAGTGTACGAATCGTTTGAAGAAGCGTAGCGGCAAGCAAGGGTCGATCCCACAGAGATTGTAGACTTTAACTTACTAATCAATAAAAAGAATAAGAATCATAAAGAGTTGTTTTAAAGATCTAAAAGGAATAAAAAGATTAAAACTAAATTAAGAAGTGTCACGATTTGAGTCACGAATATCTATTTAAGTAGTTGGGCATTGATTTCCACCTATAGTCAGTAATGCGAAGTTATCCACTACTCTTATTACTCATGTTTGTTCCCTTCAAGGGCATGGTATCTACTCCTTAAAGTACTGTTTCCCTAAGCCAAGAATTAGGCATGGTATCTACTCTAATTCGTTTCTTTCATCAAGTGTTTAGCATGGTATCTACTAAGTTGTACTTGAAGAAAACATAAGATCAGTGGAAACGAACAAACACTCAAGGTTGTAGAAATTGGTATCAGATCTAGGTCCCTTAAGTTGATTAAATCAAGAACCCCTAAAGATTCCCTTGTTACAAGTTATGAACACGAGACACGGGTCGTCTCAATATGCTCACATAACAGATTCAGATCTATAATACACAAACTTATAATCCCAGGTTCGGATCAGTCGACTGGCTGTCACTTCAGTCGACTGCAGTCTACTGGCTGTCACTTCAGTCGACTGTCCTAGGTTTCTAAACTAGTTTGATTACTATAAATCTATTCCAATACTATCAGATTTAATCAATAAGCAATAAAGTAGCACTTAGAAAAATATAAGCATCACATGACTACGGTTTCAATCTACCCAACTATTAAATTAGTTGCACATAATACAACCTTTATTGATTAATATAATGGAGTTCATGACTACAATGAAAATAAAGAGAAGAATAGAAGAACACTGATTTGTATGATATTGATCTTGAGCCCAATCAGCAATCGTCTTCCTTCTTTGATGCTAGCTGTTGATGGCCTTTCTTGGTCGGTCCAGCCGTCTTGAGATATTCCGAGCCTCCTCATCCCCTGCATCTTGGTTGGTATTTATAGACACGGCTAGAGATTTAGGGTTTTTACTCCTTTGCATAAACGCCCTCTTCTTTTAATTATTTCTTTCCTTATCTGATTGGCGATATATATATCTTTCTCTTTTCTTCTTTCTTTCCGTATCTGCTTCGATTTGTATTTGGATTTGGATGAATCTTTAATTATCTTATCTGTTGACTCTGCCGCCGATCAGTCGACTGGTGTTGGATATAAGTCGACTGTGTCGAGACTTCAGTGGTTTCATGATTCATCAGCCCAGTCGACTGTTGTTGGAGGAGTCGACTGTGCCGAGCAGCTTCAGCTTCTCTGTTCAGTCGCCTGTTGGCATACTCAGTCGATTGATCTCTTCAGTTTCCTATGTATCATCCTTAAAATCCAGAATCTGCTTCGTTTTGCTGTTTTAGGCTGTTTCCTATGGAAAAGAGAAAATAAGAGTTAAATACCACATATAGAGCTTTTAAATGTCTAATTGCATTAAGATTATTGCTCTAAAATGTGAATAATATTGTGTTCATCAAATACCCCCAAACTTAGCTTTTGCTTGTCCTCAAGCAAACTAAAATTATGAACAAGGGGAAAATAATAGTATTCAACCACCAAGAATTTTTATTATGCAAGCATCAAAATTTCAATATAAACAATTGCAAATAAAGTAAAACAAGTATACCCACTTTCTCCAGTGCGAATGTTTAGTCATAATCCCCAACTCAATCATACTTGTCATGCCATTAATTTTAGGTATAGTATGTAACTCTCCATCTGTGATTATCCCCTTTTCTCTACTACAAACCGAGTAGCAAACTAGAGTGTTTTTTTTTTTTTTTTTTAATTTTTTTTTTTTTTATGAAATTAGTTTCTTCTCTAAAGTTGTCACTTGCCTTTTGACGCGAATGCAAAACATTTGTGATGAATCCACCCGGTTACTCAACAAGTCACAAACTTTAAAGTGCTTTGCATACTCATATTCTAAGTTGCCGTTTGACGTAAAGGTAAACATTGGTGATGAATACCCCTAGTTACTAAGCACTCAAAACATTGGAGTAGATTGACTTTATTCATGTATATATATATGATTTATCACTCTATTTACTTAAACTCAATTTAGGACTAGATCAAAGGAAATAATCACATGAAAAAGCATCGCATTTGTTTATTATGTATAATCGTATGACTCATACAATTTTGTAAGGCATTATGAAACTAAACAATCCCAAAGTAAATAAGTATTCTTAGTCTTACTTTATAAGAACTTGTTTATCTAAAAAGAAATCAAAAGACTCCAAATAACTAAATACCCCTAATACCCCCAAACTTAGATGGAACATTGTCCTCAATGTTCGCACAAAAATTTAAAATAAGTAGGCATGTGTTACCACCCAGTTTGAAGGAAAAATAAAATAAAGAAATAAAGAAATGACTAAAGAAACGAATAAAGGAAGAGAGTGTAAATACTCCCCTGAAAAATTGGGTTGCCTCCCAATAAGCGCTGTGTTTCTTGTCTTCAGCTAGACTGGGTGAGTTTATGCGAAGTATTGAATGGATCGCAGCTCACAACTCATCTTATTATAAGGTTCCCCCCTCTGCTCATTCACCTCGAACGTTGAGCTTCTGCCAACGCTCCATATGGGGGAAACCTGTGCAACAATTCATGGACCGTACCATCTTGACATTAGTTTATCAGCAATGGTCCATCTTAATGCACCATTGTGCTTTTGAAAGACTCCCTGTAGCCTCTCCTCTTTCTGCATCCTAAAATTTGTAGCAACTGTCACAGGTAATGTCTGTTCTCCCAAATATTCATGTATTGGCTTCAGCTCCACGTCTAGGATTCTGGTAGCAGTCGACTTATTCTGGACACCAGTCGACTTATCCTTGCCAGCAGTCGACTTGTCTGCAGAAACACAAGTTGTATCAGATACAAAATTTTCGACTGCAGGTGCAAGCTTACCTGTATATGACTGTGGAGTTTCAAGGTGATGTACTGTCTCTGCAATCCTCCAGTCATAGTGTTCCTGTTCAACATGAAATAATGTTAGAGGGAGTGTAGTTGTTTCTTGTGATGGATCAACACCACGTTCCTGCAATGTTTGGTCACAAATTTCCTGAACCACATCAACATTATAACATTCATGATCATCGTGTGGAATTTGTGGTGCATCAAACATTTTAAACTCAATCTCTTCCTCTAGTGTTGTCCTTAATTGGAGCTGTTCTTGTCCTCTAGGGTTGGGTATGGTTTGTGATGGAAATTCTCCTGCCTTTCTTTCACTTAACTCCGAAGCAATTTGACCAATTTGAAATTCTAATTTTTGAATGGCCTGTCTTTGTTGATTGTTTGTTTGCTGTTGTTGTTGGAGTAATTGAAGAATGGTGGACTCGAAATCCAACTTATTCTTTTCTTGTTCTGGCCTATCATACCCATTCCCACCCTGGAATTATTGCGTATGCCCAGGTGTGAATTGATTGACTTGATGGTTTTGCCACCCTGGGTTATACGTGTTTGAAAAAAAATTGTTCTGGGGCGGGTACATTCCCTGTTCTTCGTAGTTTGTGTGCTCCTGATCTGCGAAAGAAAACAAGGGACATGAATTAGTTGTATGATTAGAATGAAAACAAATTGTACAAATTTCTTTTGGTTGGCTTTTTATGCCACCCAACGTTGAATTCACAAGCATATCAATTTTTGTGTTCATGGTTTCCATTTCTAATTTCATGTTATTATTATGAGAAATTTCGTATACTCCCTGTTTTTTCGAAAGACCCCTCCTAGTTGAGAATTGTTGTGAGTTCTCGCTGAGTTCTTCAAATAATTCTATGGCCTCCTCAGCACTCTTCCTCATCAACATTCCATTGCAACCTGCATCTACAATTGCTTTGTTAGCGTCATTTAAACCCTCATAAAATGATTGTACCTGGTCATCCTTAGGTATGTTGTGCGTAGGACACTTGAAAAGCTTGTTTTTAAAGTCCTTCCATGCCTCGAAAAACAAATCGCCATCTTTTTGTTGGAAAAGTAGAATCTCCCTTTTTAGTTGCTTGGTTTTCTGGGCTGGAAAGAACTCTTTCAAGAATTTTGTTGCCAATTGCTCCCATGAATTAATTGATCCTGGTTCCAAAGAATTATACCACAACTTAGCATTAAGTTTTAAAAAAAAAGGAAACAAGATTAACCTGATTTGTTCTGAGGTAAGCCCTTGGATGCTTTGTGTCCTGCAAAGATCAAAGAAGTCTTGTAGATGTAGATGCGGATCTTCGTCTATTCTGTCAAAGAAGTGGGGCACCATGTTGAGCAATTGAGGAGATAAATGCATATTCCCTGTGACTTTGGGTTGAAAAGCTATGCAAGACGGTTGCTCAATATTCTTTGGAATGAATTCGTCTTGCATTGGTACTCGGTTTAAAAATTTTTCACCCATTGTTGCTTTTTGGAAAAATCCTCTGGACAGTCGACTGATCCTTGGGACAGTCGACTGGTCTGCCTGTGCAGAATGTAACCTGAAAAAAAAATTTATAAAAGAAGAAGAAGAAATAAAATAAAATAAAAAGAAAAAGATTTTACTGATTTGTAAGTTAAAATACTAAACAATTCCCGGCAACGGCGCCAAAAACTTGTTGTGCAATCTAGTTGATCTAAATATGTAGATAAACTAGACACAAATTAAAACCTCGCAAGTGTACGAATCGTTTGAAGAAGCGTAGCGGCAAGCAAGGGTCGATCCCACAGAGATTGTAGACTTTAACTTACTAATCAATAAAAAGAAAAAGAATCATAAAGAGTTGTTTTAAAGATCTAAAAGGAATAAAAAGATTAAAACTAAATTAAGAAGTGTCACGATTTGAGTCACGAATATCTATTTAAGTAGTTGGGCATTGATTTCCACCTATAGTCAGTAATGCGAAGTTATCCACTACTCTTATTACTCATGTTTGTTCCCTTCAAGGGCATGGTATCTACTCCTTAAAGTACTGTTTCCCTAAGCCAAGAATTAGGCATGGTATCTACTCTAATTCGTTTCTTTCATCAAGTGTTTAGCATGGTATCTACTAAGTTGTACTTGAAGAAAACATAAGATCAGTGGAAACGAACAAACACTCAAGGTTCTAAAAATTGGTATCAGATCTAGGTCCCTTAAGTTGATTAAATCAAGAACCCCTAAAGATTCCCTTGTTACAAGTTATGAACACGAGACACGGGTCGTCTCAATATGCTCACATAACAGATTCAGATCTATAATACACAAACTTATAATCCCAGGTTCGGATCAGTCGACTGGCTGTCACTTCAGTCGACTGCAGTCTACTGGCTGTCACTTCAGTCGACTGTCCTAGGTTTCTGAACTAGTTTGATTACTATAAATCTATTCCAATACTATCAGATTTAATCAATAAGCAATAAAGTAGCACTTAGAAAAATATAAGCATCACATGACTACGGTTTCAATCTACCCAACTATTAAATTAGTTGCACATAATACAACCTTTATTGATTAATATAATGGAGTTCATGACTACAATGAAATTAAAGAGAAGAATAGAAGAACACTGATTTGTATGATATTGATCTTGAGCCCAATCAGCAATCGTCTTCCTTCTTTGATGCTAGCTGTTGATGGCCTTTCTTGGTCGGTCCAGCCGTCTTGAGATATTCCGAGCCTCCTCATCCCCTGCATCTTGGTTGGTATTTATAGACACGGCTAGAGATTTAGGGTTTTTACTCTTTTGCATAAATGCCCTCTTCTTTTAATTATTTCTTTCCTTATCTGATTGGCGATATATATATCTTTCTCTTTTCTTCTTTCTTTCCGTATCTGCTTCGATTTGTATTTGGATTTGGATGAATCTTTAATTATCTTATCTGTTGACTCTGCCGCTGATCAGTCGACTGGTGTTGGATATAAGTCGACTGTGTCGAGACTTCAGTGGTTTCATGATTCATCAGCCCAGTCGACTGTTGTTGGAGGAGTCGACTGTGCCGAGCAGCTTCAGCTTCTCTATTCAGTCGCCTGTTGGCATACTCAGTCGACTGATCTCTTCAGTTTCCTGTGTATCATCCTTAAAATCCAGAATCTGCTTCGTTTTGCTGTTTTAGGCTGTTTCCTATGAAAAAGAGAAAATAAGAGTTAAATACCACATATAGAGCTTTTAAATGTCTAATTGCATTAAGATTATTGCTCTAAAATGTGAATAATATTGTGTTCATCAGATCCCATCAAAAACCAACCTCGGATAATGTCCCCATCATCCTATCAATGGGTGATCCAATCGCTCGGAAGCAAGCTAAATTCAGATTCGAAAAAGAGTGGTTGGATATTTAGGGCTTCCATCACTTGGTCATGGAGAACTGGTCCCTCCCTACCTGGGGGACTGAGGCGGCAACTATCTGGTGCGATAAAATCATATGACTGAGGTCTAGACTTTGGAGATTGAACTGCACCAGATTTTCCTCCATCTGGCGAGCGAAAACCTTCATCTTGGAAGGCATTGAAGAGCTGGAGCTACTAGAAGAATCTAGGGTTCTCTCCCAAGCGGAGAGGAACCGTCTTCTATAACTCAGAGGGGAAATTGCTCAATTGTACAGGCTTGAGGATATTAAATGGAAGCAACGCTCCATGATATCGTGGCTCAAAGAGAGAGACACGAACATGAACTTCTTCCATAAAATGGCAAGTGCTAGGGGACGGTATAATCTTATCCCCTCCATCCATACTGAGGCAGGGGAGATTCAGGAGAAGGCCCATATCAACTTAGTCTTCAATGCCCACTTCAAAAAGTTGTTCCGGGGTAAGCAGGAGTTCAGGCCCCCCATCCAGTTGGATTTCTGGGAGGGCGACTATGGCAGTATACTACAAGATCTTAGTGTGGTGGAGAAGCCGTTTACTGAGGCTGAGGTCAAAGAAGTGATCTCACTTATGGGAAATGAAAAAGCCCCAGGCCCTAATGGTTTCCCAATCTTATTCTACCAGACTTTCTGGGAAGAGATCAAAGACGATGCCATGGCTCTGTTGAACGAATTCTTTGACCATAAGCTTAAACTTGGCAGACTCAACTTTGCGGAGGTGGTGTTGATCCCAAAGTGCGGAGATGCTAATAGAGTGGGTGACTTTCACCCTATCAATAGGCTGTTCAGTTAAGATTATCACCAAAACACTCGCCAATAGGCTGTCTGGCTTTATGGATTCTTTGATTAGCCCCGAGCAGGTTGGCTTTATTAAAGGGAGATGCATCTTGGACTGTGTTGCCACTACTGAGGAAGTTATCCATCATTGTCACATCTCAAAAAGTGATAGCTATCTCCTTAATTTGGATTTCAAAAAAGCTTACGACTCCGTAGAGTGGGAAGCTCTTCTGGAGGTGCTTAAGGGTAGAGGCTTCAGAACCTGGTGGATTAGTTAGATAAGGCAGTGTCTCTCAACAAGCAGGACAGATATTATGGTTAATGGTGTAGTACCTCGTATTTTTAAAATATTGTTTTGAGAATATTAAATGAGTTAAAATGGTTTTTGGTGATTTAATAAATATTTATCTAAAAATTTATCTTCTTACACGTGCAGAACACGTGCAAATGTTTTCTCAGGAGGTTCAAAAGCCAAGATTGTTTTTGGGAAAACTCATTATTTATTATTTGAGATTATTTGTGATTTTTCTAGATTTTTTTGACAATGGTTGGACACATTTGCAAATATTTCAAAAAGAATGACTTTTGTGCAAAATTACCAAATGGGGGTGAAACTCCAGATTTTTGGATTTTTTGGGCTGTAAATAATGCCTAGTCAATTCAGGATTAAAAAGTTTACCTTTCGTTTCAACACATTTGATATATTTTACAAGTTTTGATAAAAGAAGATCTTTTTGCAAAATTGCTATTTGAAGGGATGAAATTGCAAAATTGTTTTCTGGGTTTTCCCTACAGTGCCGGCTGATGCTAGTGGGGGATCTTTTGATTTTTTAGCTCAATTAAATTGGTTTTTACTAATTTCCTAGTATGGGGATCTATTTATGTAAAGGTATATTTGAAAGGGAGTATTTTGCAACCGTACTAAAAAACCTTAGAATCTTTAATCCCGGCCTATTTAGGGTGTAGTGCAGCCATCATCTCACTGCACAACACAGGGAATTTCTTATTTCTTATTATTTTGGAGTTCTAAAGAGAAGATCTTGGATTTCTTGCTAAGGATGGGCTTTTCTTACTTTCTATTCGTCTTCGTTCGATTCTTTCAACAAGGTGAGTGATATAATTATTTTGTTTTGTTCTTTGAATGTTGTATGTAGCGTTTCATCTATTAGAAAGCATGCTAGGGTTTGGTATGAATATATATATGAGGGATTGAATGAATTGATGAATTAAAATTGGATCTTTTATGAAACCCTAAGTTATTTATGAGTAGAATTTGCATGTGGATGATTTGAGATTGTTAAATAACCTGATATAAATCATGAGTAGGATATTTCTTTTGGATTACTGCTGATTTGATTGGATATGGTGAATGTTATGCATGAATAGATTAAAGATGAGATTTTGACTATGGGTGAGTTGGATGAATGCGACTTGGTCATTTTAATGTTAAATTTGTTGATGTTCATGAGTCAACTATTGAAAATAAATATGGTTTAGTTTGAGGGAATTGCGAGAAGGACTAATGAATTAAAAGATCATGTCTTGAGGATTGCAGTTGTGATAACTAGATTTGGATTTGATGCTTTATGACTAAATTGGAGATTTCGTGTTTTCGTGAAGTTTTTTTATTAAAGATTTAATCTGAACATTTGTTTATTTTTAAATTGATGAATTTGTGAAATTTCTTTGGTGCACAAACTAGCATGAACACTATTACATGAATATCCTATTTTTGTTGTTTCGAATGAATTGAATCTTTAAGATTTTGGTTATATCTCAACATATTTTGGTATTAATATGGTTTGGAACATAATACGAAGGCCTTTTGATGTATGATTGATTCTTAAAAACTTTATTTTGATATATGCACATATTCGTGTTTCAATTTGACGGAATTCATCAAAAAGCTAATTTTATCAATTCAACGTGGTTTGATTGGTTTTGTGGACTCTTATATACTCTACAAGTCATATTTGATCATATCAGAAATATACTTTTTATAGATTTCGTTTTTATAAAGTAAATCTTCGTATCAGTTGAAACATGCACAACCCAAACTGCAGCCTGTAGGTGTGACAGTCGACTAGTATGTTTCGACAGTCGACCGTCATGATTCTGGATGTAGTGTTTTCTTAGAGTTTTGGATTTTTGTGCGAAACAGCCGACTGACCCATTTTTACAGTCGACTGACCCAGCTCTGTTTTGACGTTTTCTCGAAGTTTTGGATTTTCGCTCTGGACAGTCGACCGATGACTTTTACAGTTGACCGTCTTTACTTAGAATTATTTTTCTTAAAAATGTTGGATTTTCGCTCTGGACAGTCGACCGATGACTTTTACAGTCGACTGCCATTACTTAGAATTATTTTCTTGAAATGCTGGTTTTTTGCTCTGGACAGTCGACCGACTCCGGTTTACAGTCGACTGTTACTGATGTTCCTTGAGTTATTCTGATGTTCTTTAAACGATTGATTCTTTAAATGTTTTGGGGATCTATAACTTACTACTCTAAATATTATCTTTCTAAGAACATATGTTTTCAAGATGTTTTATTATTGGGTTTGAATAGTTGAGTGTGAGTCTCTAGAGGTTATGTGGGACCCTAGTATGCCGGCAGTTGAGTTATTGTGTTTTGGGCCTGTTGAGGCATATTTGTTGATCAGTTGTTGAGTTAAGTTCGGTAGGGTACACCATCTCTAGGAGGTTCGTAACTAAATTAATTAACTTAAAAAGATAAGGACAGGCACTAGTGGTGATATGATAAATGAATACATGGGTTATGGACCTCAGTATGACTTGCGGTGTGAGTTAATCCCTGGAATTATCCAGGTGTGAGTGAAATAGTCTCCGGAATAATCTGTGGTGTGGGATTAATCTCCGAAATTATCGGGGTCGAGGCGAAACTCATGTGGTATTCGTGTGATGAGGTGCCATAGCTTGCGGTGTGGGGTATTCTTGAAGATTCCCAGGTGTAAGTAAAATAGTCTCCGGAATTATCTGTGGATAGAGTTTGACCTCCGGAATTATCGGGACATGGGCTAATACTCACAGTTTACTTATATCTCATAGTAGTCATCGTGGTAGGATTAGTTGTATGGCGAGGGACTAAACCCTATAAAGTGGAGACGTTAAGGGCTTGCACCGGACCTATGTAGAGTGGGATGCATAGAATCCGACAAGTACACATTAGAGAGTCAGCATATAGTATTGTGTTTTTTTGATTTGGTTTATGCATGTGTTTTTCTTGTTTTCTACACTTAACACTTAGTCTAGCTACACTTGATGTTTTCATATTTCATTGTTATTTCTTAATTCAATTATTCTTGTCTTTATTACCTGTTGTTTATGATTCCATGTTACATGTTCTATTTATGTTGCTTTTTTTTATGTCACTTACACCGTTATGGCTGACCCCTGTAGTTTTGGGGGTTAGGGTTATCTCTAGCCTCATGTTTTACAGATGATTACCTATAGCATTGGGACTTGGATGCATGAGATAGAATGATAATAATGCTTATGTAAAATTGTAAAGAAGGTGTTGTAATGAAAAGACTGTAATTCAAGGTGTTTGTTTTTCCGCTGTGTTTTGTAATGAACTAATGTAATGAAGGTTGAAAGAAAATTTTATCTGTATTTTTGGCTATGTTTACTATTTTAATTGAAGTTGATGTTGAAAATTGTGCCACGGATTTCTGAGATATCATATTAGAAATTCGGGGTGCTACAATTGGAACAGCTGGAACCCCTTTCCAGTGTAAAAGAGGTCTGATGCAAGGTGACCCGCTTTCACCCCTGTTGTTTGCTATTTCGGATGATGTACTTAAATGCATGATCTAAAGATGTCAATTAGTGGATTTGATCCGATCGGTTGTAGCGCCCCGAATTTCTAATATAATATCTCAGAAATACATGGCACAATTTCAAAATCAACTTCAATGTAATCATAAATATAGCAACCAAATACAGGGAAAATTAAAACTTTTTATTATATCAATTGTTTACAAAGCAGAGCGGAAAATAAAAACACCTTGAATTACATTTTCTTTCTTTACAACACATTCTTTTACAATTTGTCCAAGTCATATTATCATTCAACCACATGCATCCAATCCCAAGCTAATGGCACCTACCTGTAAAACATGAGGCTAGAGATAACCCTAACCCCCAAAACTACAAGGGTCAGCCATAACGATGTGAGTGACATAAAAATAAATGCAACATAAATAAAACATGAAACATAGAATCATAAACAATATGTATTAACAGCAAGAATAAAATGAAATAAGAAATAACAATAAATAAAACATGAAAACATCAAGTGAAACTAGACTAAGTGTCAAATGTAGGAAAACAGAAAACAGAAAACAGAAAATAATATGCATAACACAAAGTCAAGAAAACACCAATGCTATATGCTGACTCTCTAATGCATACTTGTCGGATTCTATGCATCCCACTCTACATAGGTCCGGTGCAAGCCCTTATCGTTCTCCACTTGATAGGGTTAAGTCCTCCGCTATGAAACTAATCCTACTACGGTGATGAAAACAAGATCCAGAATACTCCGCGAATAGGCATCATAGCCCCCGACGCGCAAGCATCATGTAAGAATAACTCAAAAATCAGAGACTCATCTCCCCGCCGTGACCCCCCGAATAGGCTTGCGAGGCCCTTGACGTGCAGATACACCAGGTACATCCCGTGAATAGGCCCGCCGACCCTCGACACGCGAATGCACCCTGCATGCTCCGTGAATAGGCCTGTAGTCCCTCGACACGCGAACATACAACTATCCTCTCGAGACAAAACAACACACAAGTCCTGGAACGCATCCATTGGACCAAAACCAAGAGCATATACTTACATTTCCCAAGTTCCATCACATCTCCACTAGTGCTTGTCCTTAAGTTGGTTATTATTAAAATATAAATTTTCCATCTCTAGAGTTAGTGTATCTTGCCGGACTTAATTTCACAACAACAATCCCAAGACCCAACTGGTCTAAATCAACAAAATCTCATCTGCCGGTTCACAGGACTCGCACTCAACTCCTAGAGATTCACAACTCAACCATCAACACAAAAATAAATCTTTCATTTTAGTCACTTTATAACAATGTTAATTTACGCACAGAAATTCATTCATTCATATTGTTTGTATATAAGTATATATATAAGGTCCTCTTATTGAAATGAAGTGTGCATATGTGTGTACATAGTCTTTTTACTGAAATGAAGTATGCATAGGTGTATGTATAAAAACCTCTTTACTGAGTTGAAACATTTGGGTATAAATAACATATATAGAAACCCCCCCTTTTCACTGAGTGGAACATACACTGAATAGAATGGAGCATCAGCAGACATAGAGGATTTAGAATAAACTCCTTTTCACTAATATAAAGTATATGTATATACATATCTGATACATAGAAAGGAATCTCTCTCACTGATTGTATATATATATATATATATACGCAGTAAATACATACCCATATCTGATATAAAGAGAAAATCTTTTATACTGACATGAAGCAACTGTGTATATATACATATGATATATATATATATATATATATATATATATATATATAACACAAAGAAAGCTATCAAGTGGCTCTCCTTCAATCTTCTCAAAATCAAAGGCCCAGATCTAACCTCACAAAACACATTTTCCCCCCATAAGTTTCCCTCCAAAACTCAAATTCAAATCCCCACTCAAAACAATTCCTTTATTTATTTAATTATTCTCTCTCTATCTCTCTCTCTCTCTCTCTTCCATTAAAAAAAATAAGAAAATAATTTTTTTTAAAAAAAAAATTTTAAAAAAATAATAATAAACTAAAAAAATTTAAAATTTAAAACTTTAAAAATAATTATAAAAAAACAAAAAACCAAAAAAAATTTCTATTTTTTTTAAAAAGAATTAAATTTTTAAAAACAAAATTTTTTTAAAAAATTAAAAAAAAATTAAAAAAAAATAAAAAAATAATTTTTTTTTGAACTTTTAGAAATTTAAAAAAATTGTAAATTAAAAAAAATAAAAATTTAAAAATTTTGAAAAATTTTAAAACTTTGAAAATTTGAAAATCTCAAAGCAAATCCAATGTCGGACCCCGATCAAGAGGCCATCGCCGATATCTAATTCGCTGCTGATTCCGTATCGGTGACTCCCCTCCACTAAATCGAGCGTGAATATCAAACGACTCCGTATCGGTGACTCCCCTCCATCGAATCGAGAGCATCTATATGCAATGCGACGACTCTAATTTCATCTCATTAACCGAATTCTCATTCTAATTTTTAATTTTTTGTGTGCAGGGGATTACTCAGTTTTTTGCTGAGTCGAATTTTGTGTGTGCATGAAATTTAAGTTTAGAGATGTATGATTGTTTTATTTTTGGGTTTAGAAAATTTTAATTTGGTGATTTATTTGATGAATTTTTTTATTGGTTTTGATTTAAGGTGTACTCAAGTGAGAGATGGATTATTTGGTGGCCTCAATTTGGGTTTCCAAACCATAGCAGGACAGGTAAGCTGACTAGCAGTCTAAAATAACTTGGCAAATATGCAACATTAATTTCTTTACTACAAGTGAAAATACTATCGTGAAGTATTCCCTTCACTGGTTATTAGAAACCATGGATAACATAACATATAAGAAATTTTAGTGTATATGTGATATATAGGATTGGGATAACTGGAGTTTACCAGTGAAGGGTGCAAACTCTCCACTCAAGAAAGACAGCTAAAGTAAATTTGTTATTTATCCATTTTGATTTTTTTTTATAAAGGTGCAATGGGGAGACAAAGTAGAGATAAAAGAAATGATTAGCTTGGATTAGATTTTTGAGAACTTCATATATTTCATTTTGGTTGAAATAATAATAAGAGATATTTCAATAGCAAACTGAGTCTTAGACAAACAAATGTTTAGATTATTGGTATTATAGATACCTTCACACATGCACTTCCATTACCATTGTATTTAGACATGCTCATAGTGGTTATGGGATTAGAGTAAGCTCTATAAAATATATATGATAATGTCCTTGCATAACTATTACAAGCATCTAAAAGTGAAGCTGAAATTAAAAAAAACTTTATGCAGTGTTTCTAACAAACTATATGCATTGGTAAGTTCAAGCTAATGATCAAGAAGGCGATGGTTGACCTTAAAGGTAGATGATATGGCTAAAAATAGGATTAAATCGAGACCGTTCACATCGGACCCGAATCTTGAAGCTCAGGGGTAAAACGGTAACTTCACATGCAAATGGGTCCGAAGCGGGTACTGGGTCTCCTTCTCACAGATCCAATAACCCGCAAACGGATCCACCTCAGCTGGGTACGGGTTTCAACCCGCTACCAACCCGATCCGACAAGATACAATCAAGGTCCCTGATTAGATCTAAATCAACGGCCATGATTCACAGCTATCTTTTCACTGGGGATTAGGGATTAAATTCCTTAACTGATTACAGGGGATATACCTTATCAGATTACATGCCTTATCTGATTGCGAGGAATATTCCTTATCTAATCACGGGGATTACATTCCTAAAACCAGTCCCTAAGACGCCTATAAATACCCCTCACCCATCTCCATTAAGGGGTAATCAATCTTTCTCTAGTTAAACGCTCTTTCATAGTCTATCAGATTACTGACTTGAGCGTCGGAGGGTGCGTCGCCGGGATCAACCCCGGTGTCTCGCACTTCCTTGCAGGTGAACGGCGGGAGTCAACGGTCAAGATCCGGCGGAACAGGTTAGGTGTTTGCTATTCAGGTTTTTCACGAACTCACAAATTCATCTGTTTGCCCCCACACCGAAATTAGCGGCAACAGATTGGCGCCGTCTGTGGGAAACACACGAATAGCAGCCCCTCCTCTTTCCGTCGACTAGATCTTCTCCAGCCATGCCTCCGAGAAAAGCCAAATCTAGGGGGTCCAACCGTGGGCCCAATCCCGCCGATCAGCAGGAGCCAGTCCCTGACCAACCCGTTCTGCAGCAGGAACGACCTCCGCTTCAGACGGAAGACCCCCTTCAGCAAGATCAGCCCCTTCAGAATCAGCAACCCCCCAAGGGTCCGACCGGACCTCAGAATGCTGGTGCGGGGGGCTCCCGCGGAAAGCAACCTCTTCAACAAGATCAGCCTCTCCCTCAAAATCAACAACCCCCAAGGGTCCTTCCGGTCCACAGAATGCCGGTGCGGGGGGCTCCCGCATGAAGCAACCTCTCCATCAAGACCACGTCTCCATACACAACGCCTCTACGGATTCCATGGCCTCTCACAATCCCCAAAATCAGAAGGAGGAAGAGGACCTACGCCACCGTCTGGACGAGAAGCGGGCCCGAAAGGGAGCCTCCCGCCAACAACGTCCGGGTGAGCGGTCCCCTCACCGCCGAGACTACAAAAGGTCCCATGTCCGAAGGGGAAGGAAGGAATCCCCCGAGCATCACAGAAGAAGACCACGCTCCCCCGCGGGTCGGCAGCAGCCTAGGAACGATGAAGCGCCAATCACCCGTGCCGAGATCCAACGAGTTGGAGCACAACTCTCTCCTAGAGTTGCTCCTCGAACCCATCTCACAAATGGCTCTCTTCCAAAAGCCGAACTCTTCCCTTCGCTCGCCGTCGAAGCAGAACTCTTCTCAACAAGTTCGGAGCACACAACGGCTCTCTTCCAGAGCCGAGCTCTTCACTCCGCTCACCTCGGAGCGTACCTCTTCTCAACAAGTTCGGAGCGCACAACTCTCTCCTAGAGTTGCTCCCCAAACTCTTCTCCTAAACGGCTCTCTTCCAGAGCCGAGCTCTTCACTCCGCTCACCTCGAAGCGGACCTCTTCTCAACAAGTTCGAAGCGCACAACTCTCTCCTAGAGTTGCTCCCCAAACTCTTCTCCTAAACGGCTCTCTTCCAGAAGCCGAGCTCTTCGCTCCGCTCACCTCGAAGCGGACCTCTTCTCAACAAGTTCGGAGCACACAACGGCTCTCTTCCAGAGCCGAGCTCTTCACTCCGCTCACCTCGGAGCGTACCTCTTCTCAACAAGTTCGGAGCGCACAACTCTCTCCTAGAGTTGCTCCCCAAACTCTTCTCCCAAACGGCTCTCTTCCAGAGCCGAGCTCTCCACACCGCTCACCTCCGAAGCGGACCTCTCCTCAACGAGTTCGGAGCTCACAACTCTCTCCTAGAGTCGCTCCTCAAACTCATCTTCCGAACGGCTCTCTTCCAGAGCCGAGCTCTTCACTCCGCTCACCTCGAAGCGGACCCCTTCTCAACAAGTTCGGAGCGCACAACTCTCTCCTAGAGTTGCTCCCCAAACTCTTCTCCTAAACGGCTCTCTTCCAGAAGCCGAGCTCTTCGCTCCGCTCACCTCGAAGCAGACCTCTTCTCATCGAATTCGGAGCTCACAACTCTCACCAAGAGCTCCTTCTCGCACTCATCTCACAAACGGCTCTCTTCCAGAGCCGAGCTCTCCACTCTGCTCACCTCGGAGCGGACCTTTTATCAACAAGTTTGGAGCGCACAACTCTCTCCTAGAGTTGCTCCCCAAACTCTTCTCACAAACAGCTCTCTTCCAGTGCCCAGCTCTTTGCTCCGCTCACCTCCAAGGCAAACCTCTTCTGAACGAGTTCGGAGCACAACTCTCTCCTAGAGTTCCTTCCTACACTCATCCTCCAAATGGCTCTCTCCCAGAGCCGAGACCTTCACTGCCGCTCGCCGCCGAATCGGACCCCTTATCAACAAGTTCCGAGCTCCTTGCTCCGCCCACCTCCAAGGCGGACCACTCCTCAACGAGTTCGGAGTCCAGCTTCTTCTACATGGCTGCTCCCACAACTTGCTAAGCACCACACGATGGTTCGGAGTCCAGCACTCGGCTCGACTCTTCCTCCTCGGCTCGTCTTCAGACGGGCCGGGGGTAGATCGCCGTTCGAAATTGCTCCTGCAGCCGTTGAATGGATCGGAGTCCAACACTTGGCTCGATTCTACTTCGCAAGTTCGCTCCTAAGCGGACTAGAAGTAGCTCGCCATTCGAAACTGCTCCTGCATCCCTTAAACTCACCACACGATGGTTCGGAGTCCAGCACTCGGTTCGACACTCCTTCCTCGGATCGTCTACAGACGAGCCGGAAGTAGATCGCCGTTCGAAATTGCTCCTGCAGCCGTCGAATGGATCGGAGTCCAACACTTGGCTCGATTTCGCTTCGCAAGTCCGCTCCTAAGCGGACTAGAAGTAGCTCGCCATTCGAAACTGCTCCTGCATCCCTTAAACTAATCACACAATGGTTCGGAGTCCAGCACTCGGCTCGACTCTTCCTCCTCGGCTCGTCTTCAGACGGGCCGGGAGTAGATCGCCGTTCGAAATTGCTCCTGCAGCCGTTGAATGGATCGGAGTCCAACACTTGGCTCGATTCTACTTCGCAAGTTCGCTCCTAAGCGGACTAGAAGTAGCTCGCCATTCGAAACTGCTCCTGCATCCCTCAAACTAACCTCACGATGGTCAGGGTCCTATGGCTCGACTTTACTTCACCGGCTCGTCCTTAAACGGGCCGGAGGAAGATGGCCATTCCGAACTGCCCCCACGACCATCCGAGCTGAGCTACCCATCTACCGAGAAGCGAAGTGGCGGAAAATGTGCCCCAAAATCCGTGCTCGGATCTGCCGAACAAGATGCATCTGCCGAGCAGCTGAGCGGATGAAGAGCAAGAAGAAAAAGAGGCTAACGGGTCAAGGTCGGATCCAATACCCTCGGTCCGACCCATACCCTTCTTAGCTCCTTCATTCTTCTCCTTCTTCAGTCTTCCCGCCAAAGGTACCCAACACTTCTGCTCTTCTTCACTGTGCGAAGGAACGAGGCAGGGGAGAGAACCCGAATGCCTCTCCTCCCCTTCTCAAGGCCAAGCTCTTCACTCCGCTCGCCTCCAAAGCGGAGCTCTTCCCGACGAGTTCGGAGCTCACAACCCTCCCCTGGAGTTGCTCCTTGCACTCACTTCAGAGAATGGGTCTTCCCAGCACCTCTTCTCCTAGGAGTGGAGCTCCTCTTCAAAAATCTCCAAAACCAAACAGAATAGAGACAACTTCAGAGCCCCTCACCTCTCCCGTATGCCGACCCATCCTCCCGAGCCGAGGAGCAGAGCTTCATCGACCCATCCCCTTCATCAACTCACTGAACTTCTCCTCACGCTCGAGCCATCCGAACAGCCGAGCTACCGAACAGCTCAGCCGAACGGCCGAGCCACTGAGCACGGAGGGGCAGAATCTTCAAGGAGCACTTCCTCCAAAATGCCTCAGCGCCTCGGCCAACAGCACTGAGTCTCCGAGCCGAGGTACCGGGGTACCGACCCGCGTATATGGCAAAAAATCGTCCCGAGGCGATTTCGCCGTTAGATCATCTCAAAATTCGCACCCAATCATGATGGACGGATCAGATCGCGTACGTCACCACAAAACGACAAGATAACGTTTTCTCGAAACTCGTGCCTCTTGTCTCGTGATTCGTGCCACGATCGTGATCAACCGCCCAGACGGCTCTTCTACAAATCGAGCTCCCCACTCCGCTCGCATCCGAAGCGGAGCTCTTCTCAAACGAGTTCGGAGCTAGAACTCTCTCCTAGAGTTGCTCCTCAAGCTCCTCTTCCTGACGGCTCTTCTACAAATCGAGCTCCCCACTCCGCTCGCATCCGAAGCGGAGCTCTTCTCAAACGAGTTCGGAGCTAGAACTCTCTCCTAGAGTTGCTCCTCAAGCTCCTCTTCCTGATGGCTCTTCTACAAATCGAGCTCCCCACTCCGCTCGCATCCGAAGCGGAGCTCTTCTCAAACGAGTTCGGAGCTAGAACTCTCTCCTAGAGTTGCTCCTCAAGCTCCTCTTCCAGATGGCTCTTCTACAAGTTAAGCTCTTCACTCCACTCACTTCCAAAGCGGAGCTCTCCTCCACAGGTTCGGAGCACAACTTTCTCCTGGAGCTCCTCCTCAAACTTGTCTCTCAAATAGCTCTTCTCGACGAGATCGGAGCTAAAACTCTCTTAGAATTGCTCCTTGCGCTCACTTCAAAGAATGGGTCTTCCCATGGCTCTTACGAGGATCTTCCTAGCACCTCTTCTCCGCCCCTAGGAGTGGAGCTCCTCTTCAAAAATCTCCAAAAGCCAAGCAGAGCATCACCTCTTCCATATGCCGACTCATCCCCTTCATCAACTCACCGAGCTTCTCCTCACGCTCGAGCCGTCCGAACAGCCGAGCTACCAAACAGCTCAGCCGAACGGCCGAGCCACTGAGCACGAAGGGGCGGAATCTTCAAGGAACACTTAATTCAAAACAGACAATTCAGCACCTCGGCCAAACAGCCCTGATGCGCCGAGCCGAGATACCGGGGTACCGACCCTCGTATATGGCAAAAAATCGTCCCGAGGCGATCTCACCGTTAGATCATCTCCAAATTCGCACTCAAGCGTGATGGACGGATCAGATCGCGCCACATCACCACAAAACGACAAGATAACGTTTTCTCGAAACTCGTGCCTCTTGTCTCGTGATTCGCGCTACGATCGTGATCAACCGTCCAGATTGAGCCACGTAGCTCGGATCTCAAATCCGAGCTACCGAACTACCGAACCGCTAAGCAGCAAAAAATCTCCTCATAATCCGTGCTCGGATTGGCCGAACAAGAAGCGGATCCGAGGAGCTCAGATTTTCCCAACAAGGAAGGAGAGAGAGAGAAACAAAAAAAATGTGGGTTCGGACCCTTTAGGATCCAAACCCGGATTCCCCACTCCCCACGTCACTTTTCTTCTCCAACAGCAAAAACCAAACAACACTCCTCCTTCTCCAAGTTCGAACCCACCTGTCGAAGCTCCATGGCGCCGAGCTCACTGGCCGAACCCAACTCCTCGGCCGAGCTTCGAGCTTCGCCACCTTCGCCACGACGTCGAGCTCCTTCTCCATGTTCGAACCCGCCTGTCGAAGCTCCGCGACGCCGAGCTCACTGGCCGAACCTAACTCCTCGGCCGAGCTTCGAGCTTCGCCATCTTCGCCATCTTCGCCACGACGTCGAGCTCCTTCCCCACGTTCGAACCCGCCTGTCGAAGCTCCGCGACGCCGAGCTCACTAGCCGAGCCGAACCTCCGTCGAGCTCCTCCAATAACGTCGAGCGCACGCTCCCGCCAAAGCAAACCAACAAGAGACAAATCCCAACAAACCCTTCAAAAAAAGAAAGGGGCCACGTGGCATGCCACGTGGCATCATCTCAATGATCCAAGGTGCCGATCCGGGGTGCCGATCCGAGGTGACGGGGTACCGACCCTCGTATATGGAGAAAAATTCGACCGAATCCATCTCACCGTCGGATCGTCTCAAAATTCGTGCTAAAACATGATGAACGGTTCAGATCTCGCCACGTCATCACAAAACGACAAGATAACGTTTTCTCGAAACTCGTGCCTCTTGTCTCGTGATTCGCGCCACGATCGTGATCAACCGTCCAGATTGAGCCACGTAGCTCGGATCTCAAATCCGAGCTACCGACCTACCGAACAGCAAAGTGGGAAAAAATTCTCCTCTAAATCCGTGCTCGGATCTGCCGAACCAGATGCATTAGCCGAAGCAACAAGGAAGAAGGAGGAGAGAGAGAGAAAACAGTGTGGGTTCGGACCCGTTAGGATCCGACCCGAACCCTTCCTCCTTCTCCCCTACACTCTCCCGCCAAAAAAAAAAATGAAGAAGAACCCATCTTCTTCAGAACCCAACTCCTCGACCATGCCGGGCTCACCATCAGAGCTCCCCACGACCGCCGAAGCCACCTTCGTCGAACTCCAAACACCGAGTTCTCCCTGCACCGAGCTCCAACGACGAGCTCGCCTCCGCCATCGAGCTCCAAGTCCCAACGCGTCGACGAGCTCCAAATCCTTCGCAGCTTTCGAGCTCTCCCAACAGTCGAGCTCCGTTGCCGAACTCCATTGAGCTCCCTTCCAACTTCGAACCCATTACTGACGACCACCTCCGAGCTCGACTCTTCTCTTCGTCGAGCGCCGAAGCGTCGGCTCTCCATGCCGAGCCGAACCCATCGAACCGGAGAACCCACTCCTCCTTCGACCTCCGTCTCCCTACTTCCTCAACGCCGCTCGCGGTCGAGCTCTCCTCGCTCGACGACCGCCTCCGAGCTCGCCTCTTCCCTTCGTCGAGCGCCGAAGCGTCAGCCTCCATGCCGAGCCGAACCCATCGAACCGAAGAACCCACTCCTCCTTCGACCTCCGTCTCCCTACTTCCTCAACGCCGCTCGCGGTCGAGCTCTCCTCGCTCGACGACCACCTCCGAGCTTGCCTCTCCTCTTCGTCGAGTGCCGAAGCGTCGGCTCTTCATGCCGAGCTCCATCACCACGCCGAACTCCTTCACCGCCTCCACTGTCTTCAAACTCCAAAGCTTCGAGCCCCTCGCCTCAGACGAGCTCCACTCCGCTCCGTCTTCGAGTTCGCGGTCGAAGCAGAGAGAAGAAGACGAGGATGTAGACGGACGGAGGAGAGAAGAAGCAGCAACGAAGTAGAAGAAAGAAGAGAAGCAGCGGGGAGGGAAAAAAAAAAAAAAAAAAAAAAAAAAAAAATGCCACGTGGCGGTCCACGTGGCGACATCTCAACGATCCGGGGTGACTTCGCCGGAGCGCCGAAGTGCCGAACTCGTATTTGGAGAAAAAAAGGGGCCGGGCCACACGATCCGTCCGATCGTTCCAAAATTCGTGTCGCGACACGATCGACGCTCAGGAACGCGCCACGTGTCCCGATCGTGATCTGCCTCACGATGCGCGCTGATCTGATCATGATGAACGGCCCGAAACGCGCCACGTGTCCAGATCGCGATCTGCCTTACGATGCGTGCTCATCTGGTCATGATGGACGGCCAGAAATCTGCCACGTGTCCAGGTAATATTTAAATTATTTATTTATTTATTTAATTGTTTTTTTTATTTAAAAAATCCGAAAAAAATATTTAAAAATTGAAAAAATTAATTAAAAATTCTAAAAATAATTATTAATTCAGAAAAAATTATTTTTAAATTCTGAAAAAATAATTATTAAATTAGAATAATTGATTAATATTTTGGATAATTAATTATTTAATTCGGAAAATGAATAAAAAATTCAAAAAAATGAGAAAAAATTCAGAAAAATCTGGAAAAATCACAAAAAATCCAGAAAATTCTGAGAATATTTTTGGGCATTTTACAAGCCCATAATAACACTGTTACACCCTGAGCAAGATTCCAAACTCCCTTGAGAACACCGATAAAATCCCGTACGCCATTGAAACAGTAAAACTACTCCTCAAAGGCTGATCACACTCAGTCTTTAGGAGTGGGGGGCTCGTGATATGGCTAAAAATAGGATTAAATCGAGACCGTTCACATCGGACCCGAATCTTGAAGCTCAGGGGTAAAACGGTAACTTCACATGCAAATGGGTCCGAAGCGGGTACTGGGTCTCCTTCTCACAGATCCAATAACCCGCAAACGGATCCACCTCAGCTGGGTACGGGTTTCAACCCGCTACCAACCCGATCCGACAAGATACAATCAAGGTCCCTGATTAGATCTAAATCAACGGCCATGATTCACAGCTATCTTTTCACTGGGGATTAGGGATTAAATTCCTTAACTGATTACAGGGGATATACCTTATCAGATTACGTGCCTTATCTGATTGCGAGGAATATTCCTTATCTAATCACGGGGATTACATTCCTAAAACCAGTCCCTAAGACGCCTATAAATACCCCTCACCCATCTCCATTAAGGGGTAATCAATCTTTCTCTAGTTAAACGCTCTTTCATAGTCTATCAGATTACTGACTTGAGCGTCGGAGGGTGCGTCGCCGGGATCAACCCCGGTGTCTCGCACTTCCTTGCAGGTGAACGGCGGGAGTCAACGGTCAAGATCCGGCGGAACAGGTTAGGTGTTTGCTATTCAGGTTTTTCACGAACTCACAAATTCATCTGTTTGCCCCCACACCGAAATTAGCGGCAACAGTAGATATACTGGTTTCTCATATAATATGTTTGCTACTTCAATTAATTTGCTGGACCTCCAAAACTATTTTATATAATTAAACCAGGTGCACCGTTCCGAAAACGTGCCGTAGGCACGTGTCAACGGGCAAACCTAGTGTATATATATATATATATATATATATATATATATATATATATATATATATATATATATATATATATATATATATATATATATATATATATATATATATATATATATATATATATAGGAATCCTTTTCACTGATTTGAAGTGAAACATATGCAGAGTATAGAAATTTAACTATAAGCAGGATATAGGAATTTTGACTATAGGCAGGGTATGGGAGATTTAACCATAAGCAGGATATAACAACATATGCAGTATAGAAGGTAGTAAAAGCATGTGCAGGTTATAAAAGATGAATTTTATACAGATACAAAGAAAATAGATCATATGCAGCTATATAGAAATAGCTCATATGCAGGTATATAGAAATTAGCTCATGTGCAGGATATAGAAATTAGATCATAGGCAGATATATAGAAATAGCTCATATGCAGGTATATAGAAATTAGCTCATGTGCAGGATATAGAAATTAGATCATAGGTAGATATATAGAAATAGCTCATATGCAGGTATATAGAAATTAGCTCACATGCAGGTATATGGAAAATTGAACTATATGAAGGATATAGAAAATACTGATATGGACATATGAGTATATAGTAGAAAACTTCTTTTACCGATGTGATCATACGAGTATATATATATATGACAACTGATACGTAAAAAGTATCCCTTTTTACTGATATGAAGTATCTATATATGCACCTATCTGATATATACAGATAACCCTTTTAATGAAGTATATATATGTATATATATATGATATATATATAGGAATCCCTTTTACTGATTGAAGTGAGCATATGCAGGGTATATGAGATTCTCTTTTGTAGAAATTTGGCAAGTGCAGGTTATAAGATGATGTATATGCAGGTTGAATATAAGATGAGCCATTTGTATACACAAGGTACTACTCAAACACAATACTTACAACTTAAACAAGGTACTGGATGTATATACAAAGATGGGTTTGTTCATGTGTGCACCTGCACAGCAGATGCAGCAGCAATCTGCAGCAAACTGCAGTATTAAGAAAAAGAGAACTGATACTCACTAGTTAACTAGTTTACTTGATAGTTGATTAAGTAAAATTAGGGCTTTTAAAGCATGAGGCTCAAGTTGTTTTATCCCCCTGTCCTCACATTGCCAAAAGAACAAACGGAAACATGCACAAGATCCCCAAAAATTCTCACTTTCAACAATGCATAGACTCGAAATACCACAACCCTTCTTTCACTTCAAAAATGTTTCTTTTAGTGCAATGACTTGTTATTTACATACCCTGATCATCTTCATCAGTCTATCCAAGATTATAAATAATTATAATGACATTTTAATCGAATTTTATGCATCATCAGTGTGTACATACCCCTCAACAGTAACAGACTCCACTTTTGTTCAAATTTGTGCATCATACACATATATAATTGTCCAATCCAACAAATCAGCAAGAATATAGATGAAAGCAACCTACTCATAATTTCTATTAGGTTCTTTAACAATCACAAGTCATTAAATTAGGGTTTTGGTTATCAATAGTATAGTTTCAAGAAAAGTTTCAACTTTTAATTCATCTATTCATTGAAATTCATTATATCTTCATACAATCAACTAAAATGCTTTCTAATAGAAAAATCATCACATACACATGCTTAGAACAAAAAGAAAACAAACACACATTACTCACCTTATTGAAGAATCAACCGAAGATAATAAAGAATAAAAAAAATCCCCCCTTTTGCAAGAAAACCAAGATCCTCGCTTTAAATCTCCAAGAAAATAATAATAAGAAATCCATTTGTGTTGTGCAGCAAAGTGACAGCTGCACCTCACCTTATATAGGCCGAGATTTGATGTATCTAGGGTTTTGAATAGATTTGCTAAATATCTCTTTTAAATATACCTTTACATATATAAATTCTTATACTTGGAAATTGAATAAAAACAACTTAATTGAGTTTTAAAAATCAAAGATGTCCCTCTTGTATCAACCGACACTGTTTGAGAAACCCAGAGAAACCAAATTGCATTTTTGCCCATCTAAGTGGCAAATTTCCAAAAATATCATTCTTTATCAAAACTTGCAAAATAAACAAAATTTATTAAAACAAAAATTAAACTCTTTACCTCTGAGTTGACTAGGCATCATGCCCAGCCCAAAAATCCAAAAATCTGGAGTTTTTACTCCAAGTGGTAATTTTGCACAAAAGTCATTTTTTGTAAATTTTGCAAATAGGTCAAATAATTATTAGAAAAATCCAGAAAGTTCACAAATAATATATAATAATAAATAATGAGTTTCTCCAAAAATAATTTTTGATTTTGAACTTCCCAAGAAATTATTTACACATGTAAAAAGGTAAATTTCAGAAAAATATTTATTAAATCACCAAAAATCATTTTAATTCATTTATTAATCTTAAAAACATTATTTAAAAATCTGGGGTATTACATCGGTGGCCAAGGGTATCAACCATGCTAGATGCACGATTTTACAATATGCGGACGACACGTTGCTTTTTGTAATGTCGTGTTTAGCATTGGTATCGGGTCGGGTCGGGTCGGATCCTTCACTACCCGGACTCGGATCCGGTCCCCTATGGGTCCAAAAATTGGATCCGGACTCGCGAAGACCGGGTCCGGGTCCTATTAAAATATTTCTACCCATTCAGGTAGGAGAGGGAGTGTGAGTGGCGAGCGGAGATGCCGAGTGGAGGATTTAGAATAGAGGAGAGAAGAATGAGACATGAGTTTTGAGTTTGGAAGAGTAAGATTTAGAATTGAGGAGGATGGACGGGAGGGATGAGGATAGAATATTTATTTTTATGTTGATTTTTTAGGTTTTTTTTAACGGGTCCGGGTCCGGGTCCGGGTCGGGTCTCTTTTGAGCGGACCCGGACTCGGATATGAAAGTACAACGAGTCCCATTTTAGGACTCGAACCCAGACCCCAATAGTCCAGGTCGGTTTCGGTCCAATGTCTGGTCCAGGTCGGGTCTGGGTTGGATCCGGGTTTTGGGTGTTTATACCAATGCTAGTCGTGTTGGAGGAAACCATTGCCTTCAAAGGTGTGCTTTCCTGTTTTGAAGCTTGGTCGGGGCTACAGGTTAACTTCCATTAGAGTGCCCTTGTCCCTATTGGGCTTTCGGAAGAAGAGTCTCTCTTACATGCTTCGGTTCTGAACTGCAAGTTCGGCGACTTCCCCTTCAAATATCTGGGGCTGCCCATTCGCCCAGGGAAGCTCAGGAAAGTAGATTGGCTACCGATCATCGATAAAGTGGAAACCAAGCTGTCTTGTTGGCAAGGCAAGTACCTATCCCTTGGTGGGAGGGTTACACTCATCAATGAGGTCTTGTCAAATCTTCCAACTTATTACATATCTGTCTTTGAAATGCCTAAATGGGTAATCAAGCAGATTGATCGGGTCCGGAAAAGGTTTCTTTGGAAAGGAACGGATCCAAAAAGAGGGGGTTACCACCTAGTCAGATGGGAGAAAGTCTGCATGAAAAAGTGCCATGGAGGGCTAGGGGTAATCGATCTGCGAGATATGAACTTGGCCCTCCTCGGTAATTGGTGGTGGAAAGCCTTTCATCCCAATGGGGAGGGCTGACAGGGTTTTGTTCAGCGTTACCTCTGTAGGAAGAGATCGCGGGAACTGGGGTTCAGGGTTGGCCCGAAAGTTTCGTGGTTTTGGAGGAATGTTTCGAAGGCTCATGATTCTTTCAACAGCAGAATGACCTCCTTCATTGGCAATGGAGCGTCCACTAAGTTTTGGTGGGATAAATGGTGTGGTCCTCACCCACTCCGGGAAATGTTCCCCGACCTTTACAGACTGGCTGCCCACCATCATATCTCGGTGGCCAAGTCTTGGAAAAGGGGCACATGGAGACCATCCTTCAGGATGCAACTAGATAATGATGACATATCACGCTTAACCTCGCTGCAGGTCTTCATTTCTCAATCCGAAGTGTGGTGCTCGCAGGGCCCAGATCGGAAATCATGGGATCTTGAACATCAGGGTCCTTTTCGGTCCGTTCCCTCTACAATCGCATTCACTTCTGAGGGTGCTTACCTAGTTAGGCATCGATAGTTTGGAAGACGAAAGATCCATTAAAGATTAGAGTCTTTCTGTGGTTAGTCCTGAATGATGCCATTCTGACAAGGAAAAACCTAGTCAAGAGATTACTGAATGTTGGGACACAATGTGGTTTCTACAGTGCGGATTTGGAATCGAGAGATCATCTTTTCATTTGGTGTCAAAGGAGATAATCGGTTCTAGCTGAGGTACTAAGAGCGCTTGGCACCTCTAAGTATCCACACTCATTTGAGGAACTATGGGTGAGCTCCACTTTCGCATCCGAAAGGGCGGACATGAAAGAAGTGTGGTTTATAGATATTGCAGCGACGACCTGGACCTTATGGCTGGATAGAAATAACTTTTACTTTCGTGGGACTTGTAATAATATTTCTGGTAACTTAATTCATATCATGCATCTCATTTATTTTTGGGCCACAGCTGCAACGGCAGGATCGAGAGGGAGAATTGCAGGACCTTACAGGTGGATGAGTACGATGACGAGGAGGTTGTGCTCGGAGCTACTCTAGAGTGAGCATGGGTCCTCTTGTGGAGGGTTTACTCCGGTGCACTCTTTTGCTGTTGTTTCTCTGTTCTTTGTTTGGTCCCACCTCCAGGGCTTTGTTAAAGGCTTAGTGACTACGTTTTACTTTTCTCTTTGTATGGTCCCACCCTCCAGGGCTCTGTTGGAGGTTTAGTAACTGCGTTTTACTTTTATGTTTGTAGGACTTGTAATGGCATCCAGTATTCTGGGTTGTTTTGTTAAACTCTCTTTAATGAAACAGAGTGGATATATTCCACCTTTTTCTTCAAAAAAAAATGTCACGTATGGTTAAAGAATTGAACAATAAAATTGAACGATAAATTGCAGAAAAAACACATAATCTAATAAATTGTCTAACAATTTTGTGATTAACATTGTCTACATATTTTTAAGTTTCCCCCGAAAACTCAAATTCAAATCCCCCAACCCCAAACATCTCATTTATTTATTTAATTATTTCTCTCTCTCTCTCTCTCTCTCTCTCTCTCTCTCTCTCTCTCTCTCTATATATATATATATATATATATATATATAGAAACATGGTGTAATACCCCGTAAAATAGCATATGGCTATTTTGCATCGTAATCTGTGCGCAATTGAGAATTGCACGCGATTATATACTTTTCTAATAACAATTGATTGTTATTGAGAAATATCAGATTTATTGTCTACTTTATTTTATAAAATTAAAGGAATTGAATTTGGAGTCAAAAAGGGGGGCGTTACAGTTTGATATGATAAATTGATATTCGTAATTATTGATGTATTAACTCTACTGGCAACAAAAGTGTTTTAAATTTCCGTGCTATTTACTGTGTTGAGATGCATTTGAAGGCAAAGATTTTGGTTGTGTCACGGATATCCGATGACGGGGATCCGGGGCGTTACAGAAGTGGTATCAGAGCTGACTTCAAATTGCAGTCTAACACAGTAGGAAATTAAAATCTTAAAGTGCCAAGTTAGAGGCAGGATTTTGATCAGATAGTTCGAGCAATCGATATATATCTGAGATTCCTCTCTAACCAAGACTGAACTCGTTTGCATTTTGTAGAATGTTATTCAGAGATATCTTCATCAATCATGTGTCAGTGGCGGCAGATGAACCAATGCCTACAAATGGATCGACGTCAGTGATAGAAGAAATAATGGAATTCCACAACAGGCCGAGAATGGAAAAGGACTCACCCCCACCATCATCAAGGCCAACCGTGGAGCAACAGATTGCACACCTGAAGGAAGAACAGAAGCAACTTCCATCATATGTGACACGCTTACATGACCATTGGAGGGAACCCCATGAAGACTTTTCGGTATGCTACTTCCTGGATGAATAACTTTCCTTCTAATTAAAGCTTAGTCTCGGCAGATATGATGATCATAAACCATATGGTAGCGCTTTACAACTTATGACTATGATCTTCCCTATATCTGAACCAGTCTCAGTGTAGTTCATTTTACTAATGAGCTTGGTGCAGTCGTGCTCAGTAGCGGCTAGTCTGTAACTAGACATCAATGGAGGCAAACCTGCAACTGGATATCGGAAGGCAAATCAGCAACCGAATGTCCAGAAGGCAAATCTGCAACCGGATGTCGAAAAAGCCAATTTGTAACCTGATGTGCAGGTAACAAGTCTGCAGTCAAATGAAAAGTGAGGGCGAATGGTATCACAAAAGTTGAAAAGAACGATAACGCCACACCGACAAGCTCAATACCGAGGCTAGAATTCGCGACATACCAAGGCCCTGGTAGAAATTAGCGTGAACTAGACGCCATCACCAGGAACTAATCAAGACTGAGCTCGAGGAAGGATCTGTCAACAATCAACCCAATCATTCTCAGAAGCGGCAGAGTTCTCCAAGATCAGCTTATAATTAAGAAGCCACCAGGAGCACGCCAAGGAGGAAATCTCGCTCAGACAGAGGGCAACCATGTTAACAATTCAGCAAGGTCACCAAGAGGAACTGCTCATGGGTTGAAGCGGCAATGTGTGACTTCGTCCTTTCTAAGGAGGGAGTGATCACCAACCCACAGGAGTCGTAATCAAGGAGTAAATCAACATCACTTGTAGACAAGAATAGAGCAAGGTAATGTAGCCACTGTCTACTCCAAAGCAGGAATAGAAGAATGTTAGCATCAAATTCATGGTGGGTCTGTCCAGAAGGCTGAATGACAACAGTTCAACTTGGTAGAAGACCAGTTTTTCGAGAATATCACTCGAGGAACTAGAGATGGTTCAGGAAAATATCTCGTGAACCATTGATGTTTGTGTTTTGTTTTTCTCTCCACTAGCAGCGTTCTGAGAACAGAACGATTCTAAGGAGGGAGCAGTGTAATACCCCGCAAAATAGCATATGACTATTTTGCAACGTAATCTGTGCCCAATTGAGAATTGCGCGCGATTATATACTTTTCTAATAACAATTGATTGTTATTGAGAAATATCAGATTTATTGTCTACTTTATTTTATAAAATTGAAGGAATTGAATTTGGAGTCAAAAAGGGGGGCGTTATAGTTTGATATGATAAATTGATATTCGTGATTATCGATGTATTAACTCTGCTGGCCACAAAAGTGTTTTAAATTTTCGTGCTATTTACTGTGTTGAGATGCATTTGAAGGCAAAGATTCTGGTTGTGTCACGGATATCCGATGACGGGGATCCGGGGAGTTACACATGGACTTTTATTTACAACTAATTATTGTCATACTATTTAAACTTAGCTACATAATTGTTGATTTACTGTTTACAAAGCTTTTCATATGCTGTATCGTTCTGAAGACATACCGTAGGCACGTGGCCACGGAAAAGTCTAGTGTATATATATATATATATATATATATATATATATATATATATATATATATATATATATATATATATATATATATATATTGTATGATGAATATGGAAGAACACTAATAATTATGGTACTTATTAGTTTTGTATATATGAGAATAATTGTAGCATTTTTAAAAATATTTTCTTTATTTTGAAAAGTCTGTACAATATTGCACATGGTTATACTAGTTAACGGAACATACCGGCTCATTTGATCACCTATTTACTCAAAAAAAAAAAACTTTTTTAAAAAATAGACCTATTCTCTGTAAGGTGTCGTTATGAGAAGAAAGTTAGAACAGAGAAATTGAGATAATTTTTTTAGTATGAATCTTATCGTTAGCTCTTCATTACAACAAAAGAAGAACTGTAAATCCAATAATCTCATAGACCCGTTTTAGAATTCAAACTAAACCGAATAAACTTAGATCTATTTTGAAGAACCCATCCATAACATTTGAGTCGGAGCCATGTCGAGTTATACTATAAAACTGCCACCCTAAAATCAAGATAATGTAGCCCAATTTCCGTTAATAGGTGGAATTAGTCTCTCCAACCATCAATTAACATTTAACAACCACTCCCATTAATGATCTTTTAATTTTTTTAATTAGTCACTGAGGTTGGGCATCTTTTTTTTCTTTTTTAAGAAAAATGTAGAATATAACCGTCATGTTTCATTAATAAGTTCGTAACGAAACAACCATAGAGAAAAACAAGCTACTGTACAAGAAAGTAATAAAAGCTACATGACTGAATAAAACATAACTGCTCCAACATACTTGGGAGGGTCGTACAAATTTATTCATAAAAGCAACATCTAGAGTACTGAAAGAGTAAAAGAGATCCCTCCAACAATCTTCATGGAGGGTGGGAATCTGACGAGTTTTGATCAAATTAGTCAAGAGTCGGTCAAATCTCTATCTCCTTCTCGTCGTACTTGTCCACCTGGAAAGCTCTGACGATCTCTCATCTCAGTCCCGTCACAACAGTTGTGACTCATAAGAAAATAAGATGCATAATGTGAGTTAAATTACTAGAAATATTATTGCTAGTCACACAAAGTAAAAGTTATTTCTGTCAATCCATAAAAGTCAGATTATTGCGGTGGTGACGATATACCAAGCTTCCTTCATCTCATGTCTGACACTAACAAACTTATGACCTATTCATAAATCCTCATAGGTCAGGGGATAATCGTTCATTCTGAGGGGCCTTAGGGCCTTGACCCAAATTGTTTTACTCTTATGGCATTCAATGATGATATGGCTAAAAATGAGGTTAAATCGGAACCATTCAAAGTGGGCACGAATCTCAAAGTCCCAGGAGCAAGACGGTAATTTCGCCTGCAGACGGGTCCGAATTGGGAACCGGGTCCCTCCTCTTGGACCTGCTAACCCATGAACAGATCTGGCCAGTTGAGAACGGATCCCAACCTGTTATGGTCCAGTTAAAAAGGATTGAAGGAAATCCTGGCTCTTCTTGATCTAGAGGAGGTGGTTATAACCACCCTTATCCTGCCACACCAGGAAGTAGGGATTCACTCTTATCCCGAAAGAGATTCCCTTGGCGACTATAAAAACCCCTACCTCCCACGGTCATAGGTGATCACTCTTTGCATACTTGAGCTCTTTCTCTTCACTTTTTCTGTGTATTGACTTGAGTGTCGGAGGGTTCATCGCCGGGATCCATCCCGGTGTCTCGAACGTTTGTGCAGGTTCAAGGGAGCACCAAGGAGTCAGCTAGTCAACAAGGAAGAAGAAGGGGTCCGCCTGTTCGAGTCCCTCACGAACCTACAAATCTCATCTATTGCCCCCACACCAGAATCCAGCGGCAACAGATTGGCGCCGTCTGTGGGAACACACTCGACAAGCAATCTCGTCTTCCTCCTTCAGCCTACGTTACTCCCAGCCATGCATCCCAAGAAGAAACCCGCAAACTCCAACCGAATAACAACCTCTTCTCATCCTCCTCCTCCTCCTCCGCAGGGGGATCTCCCTCATCCCAACCAACCAACCCTGCAGCTCGATCCTCTGGCTCTGCGGTCCATCCAGCAGCCCGTGGGACCCCAGGCCACAGTGGGGGAACACTCTCAACGAAGCCACCACAAGCAACCCGTCCATCAGGTTCGAGTCTCCATCCACAATGCCGACACTGATTCCATGGCTTCCTACACTCCCCTCATTCCAAAGGATCTGCGAAACATGATCAACAATCGGCAGACTGAGCATGGACCTGATCTCCATGCCCATCTGGATGAAAGGTGGGCCCAAGAGGCGAAGGCTCGCCGTGAGCATACTAGGGATCGTTCGTCACGCCAATCCAACCAAGGAGAGTCCAACTCTCCCTGCAGGCGAAGAGAGTTGCCCCAACGTCGCCCAAGACGGAGCCGCTTCCCGGCAGGCCCCTTGCACCTTGGGCCCATCATGAGCAGGAGGCCCCCATCACAAGGGCAGAGTTCCAGCAATTCCAAGAGGCAGTCCTCCGGGCTCTCAACGCTACCCCCAACAGTGGCCATAGGGCTCCCAGTCCTCCACCAGCTCATCACCATCCTCGCCACTCCCATAGTCCCCGACCGGCTCCTTACCATCCTCGCTGCTCCCGAAGCCCTAGGCCTGTTGTGAGCCATCGCCGCCCTTCTTCTAAACACCGCCGCCGCTCCCAAAGTCCGCGGCCTACTCCAAGTCACCCCCGTCGTTCCATTAGCCTACCTCCTACCTAGAGCCATCGCCGTCGTAGCCCCATCCATCCTCGGCATGAGGATGAGTCTCGGGGCTCAGCCAGACAAGACCGAAGGGAGGACTTGGTCTACCGCCGTCTCCATGAGATGGAGAGGTGCCTCATCTAGCTCGACCGAGACGAAGAGCGATGGGCAAGGGACCTTCGTCCAAGCAGGCCCCCATTCTCCTGGCCATCATGAAGGCTCCAGTTCTCGACAACTTCAAGCCTCCACATTTCGAGTCCTACACCGGGGAGTCGGATCCCGCAGATCACATTGAGAGTTTCAAAACTCTCATGATGATCCACCATGCATCCGAGTCCCTCCTTTGCAAGACCTTTCCGGCCATACTTAAGGGGCTGGCTCGAGAATGGTACTCTCGGCTTGCACCAGCGTCTATCTTCTCCTTCGACTAGTTCGAGGGTCTTTTCCTCACGCATTTCGTGAGCATTCGCCATGCCGTGAAGACAAGCGACACCCTACTGTTCCTCAGTCAAAAGAAGGACGAATGACTGAGGGACTATGTCAAGCACTTCACTGCTTAAGCCAGGTCCATTGCTTCCTTAGAACCCTCGGTCGCCACCATCACCTTCCAGTCCAATGTCCTCAATGCTGACCTCAGGGCGTCTCTCGCCAAGAAGCCCCCTTGGAACTTCTCAGAGCACCTACTTTGGAGCGAGAAGTACATCCGAGCGGAAGAAGCTGTCCACCGCCCCACCTTCGAGGCCTCGTCTTCCACGAACAAGCGAAAGGGTATAGAAGAGGAAGGAGCTAAGAAGCTCCAAAAAGACAATGGTGGTCAGCGGCATCCTCCACCTCGGTTCGAGAAGTTCACTCCGCTTAACGCGAGTGTATCTGCCATCCTCATGGAGGTCGGGAACGATGGCCTCCTACCACCTCCCCCAAAGATGAACACTCCGGCAAAGAAGAGGGACCGGAGTAAGTGGTGTTGTTTCCATCGGGACCATGGGCACGACACCGACGAATGTTGGGCCCTTAAGGACGAAATTGAGGCTCTCATCTAGAGAAGGCAGCTCACCCCGTTCGTAAGGAGGGACCAAGCCGATCCGCCCCCGCCGCCTAGGGGGGCTAACAGGTGAAGTGAGCAGCGCACGGAGACTCCGGAGGTCAAAGTAGAGGGCATCTTGCACTTGATACATGGAGGTCAAATGGGGGGAGATTCCAACTCCTCCCGAAAAGCCTTCGTAAGGGAGGTTAATTCCGTGCAAAGCCATCCTCCCCCAAAGGGCCTCGGAGTCCCAGTGACGTTCTCCGATAGGGACCTGGAGGGTGTCTGCACACCCTACTGCGATGCCCTCGTCAACAATCTCCGAATGGCAAACTTCGAAGTTCGTCGCATCTTGGTAGACAACAGCAGCTCCGTCAACATCCTTTTCTTGGAGGCCTTCAAAGGTCTCCCGCTGTCGAGGGACCGGCTCAAGCCCGCAGGCTACACTCTCCATGGGTTCATTGGGATCTCGGTTATGGTCGAGGGAATTATAACTCTCGACATAACGGCTGGAAAAGCCTCGGCAACTCGCACGGAGCCAATGGACTTCATGGTGGTCGATGTCAAGGCTGCCTATAATGTGATCCTGGGTAGACCAGGTTTAACCGTGCTTCAAGCCATCCCTTCAGCCTACCACATGAAGATCAAGTTCCCCATGCCCTCTGAAGTGAGAGAAGTTAGGGGAAGCCAAGAAGCAGCTCGGAAGTGCTATATGACCTCGATGGGGAGTCCAGTTCTCTCCTTGGAAATGCTCGAACTGTCTCAGGAAGGCGGTCAGACTATTTCCGAGCCCGTGGACGAGTTGGAGAAAGTGGCCTTCTCTGAAGAAGAACCCACTAAGACGTTCCGCATCAGCAAGGCTCTCTCCCCCTCCATTAAGCAAGACATCTCACAGTGCATACAGGAGAATAGCGACCGCTTCGCCTGGACAGTGGCAAACAAGCCCGGGATCTCAGAGGAGCTTTCAATGCACCATCTGAGCGTCACCCCTGGGGTCAAACCTATCCAACAGAAGAGGCGGAAGTTTGCCCCCGAGAGGTAACAGGCGATCAAGGAGGAGGTTGAGAAACTCCTCAATGCCCGCTTTATTCAGGAGGTGAACTACCCTGAGTGGCTGTTCAATGTGGTGATGGTCAAGAAGGCCAATGGGAGTTGGAGAATATGCATTGACTTCACCGATCTCAACAAGGCGTGCCCGAAGGACCCCTTTCCTCTTCCCAGCATCGACGCCTTGATCAATACGACCTTTGGGCACGAGCTCCTCAGCTTTATGGATGCCTTCTCAGGGTACAATCAAATCAAGATGTTCCCTCCCGACATCCTCAAGACCTCGTTTGTGACAGACCAAGGCCTTTATTGCTACCGTGTTATGCCCTTCGGCTTGAAAAATGCGGGAGCTACCTATCAATGCTTGGTGAACAGGGTCTTCCGAGACCAAATTGGCCAAAACATGGAGGTCTACGTCGACGACATGTTGGTCAAAAGCACCCGAGGGTATGAGCACACTTTTGACCTTCAAGAAGCCTTTGAGGTGCTCAGGAGACACAATATGAGGCTAAACCCGAACAAGTGTGCGTTCGGTGTCTCATCGGGCAAATTTCTGGGGTTTATGGTCAGCCAGAGGGGCATAGAGGCCAACCCCAAAAAGATCCAAGTTATTCTCAAAATAGCTCTCCCTTCCAACGTCAAAGAGGTGCAGAGGCTCACAGGACGCCTCGCCGCGATCGGGCGATTCCTCTCCAAGTCTGGGGAAAGTGCTTCCCCTTCTTCAAAGCCCTCAGAGGGGTTAAAGGCTTCAAGTGGGGACATCAGCAACAGGAGTCCTTTAACAAGCTCAAAAAGTACTTGGCCCACCCCTCGCTCCTGAGCAAGCCAGCACCTGGAGAGGTCCTCTACCTCTATTTTGCAGCTTCGGAGCAGACGTTCAGCGCGGTCCTGGTAAGGGAAGAGGAGAAGACACAGAAGCCCATCTGTTACGTGAGTAAGGTGCTCCGCGATGTCGAACTCCATTATCCGAAGCTGGAGAAGATGGATCTCGCCCTGGTCATGGTAGCCCGAAAGCTCTGCCCCTACTTCCAATCCCACTCGGTGGTCGTCTTTACCGACTGACCACTGAAGCAAGTTCTCCACAAGCCTAAGTCTTTCGGGCAGCTCATGAAGTGGTCCATCGAGCTGAGTCAGCATGACATCAGCTACCAGCCCAGAACGGCGATAAAGGTCCAAGCTCTGGCCGAGTTCATCATGGAGAACACCATCCCCGACTCATGCGAGTCATATGCCGACCCCGTCGTCTGGACTGTTTATGTGGACGGGTCCTCTTGTGCCGATAGAAGCGGGGCTGGCATTATCCTAACTGGCCCCAGTGCTTTCGTCCTCCAGTATTCCTTCTGCCTCAACTTTCCGACATCAAACAATGAGGCAGAGTATGAGGCCCTCATAGCGGGGCTCTGCTTGGCTCGCAAGGCGGGTGCCAAGCGCGTAAGGGTCTTCAGCGACTCCCATTTGGTGGTCAATCAGGTGTCCGGGGAGTACGAGGCCAGGGATGACCGTATGGCTAGGTACTTGGCAAAGGTAAGGGAGCTTCTAGCTCTATTCGAAGATGTTCAACTCCAGTGGATTCCCCGAGAGGAAAACGTGCAAGCGGATGCCCTCTCTAAGCTCGCCTCCTCATCTCTCCAAGGTCTAGAATGGACCGTCCTGATAGAGGTCCTTCTCAAACCAAGCATCGACGAAGATGGCTCGAAGCCAATGGAAGCCTACCCCCTAACACTCGGGGAAAACTGGATGAAGCCCCTCCTCGAGTATCTCCGGGATGGAATCCTCCCCGAAGATCCGAAAGAAGCAAGGAAGAATAGGACACGAGCAGAGCGGTACACACTCCTGGATGGGGTCATGTACAAACGCTCCTACATACAGATCGATGGTCGGCCTTATCTGATATGCCTCTCCCCGGAGGAAGCGCTCTATGCCTTGAAGGATGCCCATGATGGTCTATGTGGCGCGCACTTGGGAGCGGGATCCCTCGCCCGGAAGCTCTTGAACTACGGCTACTTCTGGCCCACACTACTGAGTGACTCCGAGGAGTACGACTGCCAATGCGACTCCTGCCAGAAGTTTGCCTCAATACGTCGCCTGCCCCAAGTGCAACTTTCTTCCTTAGCAAGTCCAATCCCTTCGCAATGTGGGGGATGGATTTGCTCGGACCCTTTCCTCCAGCACCAGGCCAGCTGAAGTTCCTTGTAATGGCAATAGACTACTTCTCAAAATGGATAGAAGCCGAACCTCTTTCAACAATCACCGAGCACAAGGTGCAGAAGTTCTTTTGGAAGAACATCATCTGTCAGTTCGGGGTGCCTCGCATCCTTATAACCGACAACGGGACCCAGTTTACTGGGGCGACCTTTCGAGATTATTGCACTGACCTCGGCATTTAGCAGCGGTTCTCTTCAATAGCACACCCCCAGTCCAATGGTCAAGCGTAAAATGCGAACTGACAAATCCTCTCAAGCTTGAAGAAGAGGCTCAACAAGTCCACCAAAGGGCTATGGGTCAAACAACTCCCCAATGTGCTTTGGAACTATCGCACCACCAAAAGAACTCCAACAGGAGAGTCCCCTTTCAACCTCACGTACAGATCCGAAGCTCTCATCCCCTTAGAGGTGGGCTTGCCTTCACTTCGCAACTGCCTGGACCTCATAGACGAGGTCTGTGAGAGAGTCGCAATCCGTCAAGAGACCTACCGTCGTATGATTACTCAAGCTTACAACAAGAGGGTACGACCCACCAACCTAAAGGAGGGGGACTTAGTGTTGAGAAAATTGTCAATTTCCGACCTGAGCAAGAGAGACAAGCTGGCACCCAATTGGGAATGACCATATAAGTTCTCCAGAGTTATATGTCTGGGTGCGTATCAACTCGAAGACCCGGGGGCAGAAGATACCAAGGACATGGAACGCAGAGCACTTGATGAAGTACCAAGAGGGTGTCCAAACACCACTCCAAGCAACTTCTCAAGGATCATTCCAGAAGACATGTCTCGAACTCCTTACTTGTATTCCCTCTTTATCCAAATGTAAAGGCTCGCAACTTAGAAGCGGCCACCCAATTATTTGCAATAAATGGAAATCTTTCCCCGCAACTTTTCTATCTCTTTAAGTAACCTAACTCTACTTAGCAAATTTTCTATTTTTTGGGTAGTCTAACTCTACTTGCAAAAAAAAAATTCTTTGTTTAAACGACGAGTTCGGAGTCCAACACTTTGCTCGACTCTGCTTCGACTACTTACTTATAAGCGAGTAAGAAGTGGTTCGCCATTCGGAATTGTTCCCACAACCGTTGATTCTCTCTTTAAATGACGAGTTTGGAGTCCAACACTTGGCTTGATTCCGCTTCAACTACTCGCTCGTAAGCGAGTAAGAAGTGGTTCACCATTCGGAATTGCTCCCACAACCGTTGACTCTCTCTTTAAACGATGAATTTGGAGTCCAACACTTGGCTCGATTCCGCTTCAACTACTCGCTCCTAAGCGAGTAGGAAGTGGTTCGCCATTCGAAATTGCTCCCACAATCGTTGACTCTCTCTTTAAACGATGAGTTCGGAGTCCAATACTTGGCTCGATTCCGCTTCAACTCCTCGTTCGTAAGCGAGTAAGAAGTGGTTCGCCATTTGGAATTGCTCCCACAACCGTTGACTCTCTCTTTAAACGACGAGTTTGGAGTCCAATACTTGGTTCGATTCCGCTTCAACTACTCGCTCGTAAACGAGTAAGAAGTGGTTCGCCATTTGGAATTGCTCCCACAACCGTTGACTCTCTTTAAACGACAAGTTCGGAGTCCAACACTTGGCTCGATTCCGCTTCAACTACTTGCTTATAAGCGAGTAAGAAATAGTTCGCCATTCAAAATTGCTCCTACAACTGTTGACAACTACAGACGCTAGCACACAATCTCACAAAACAAATGCTATTTCATTCGAATTTGGGATTACAAGTCCAAGTGCAAGGCCAACTGCCCATGTTTACATTGGGAAACAAAGCTTGTACAAAAAGTCTGCAACATCACAAGCAAGACGCCCTAATGCCTCCTAGGGAGTGGGATACTCCTCTTGAGCGACAAACGGGGTCGATGAACACCTTGTCGCTGCAAACTTACGCCCGTGGAGGTCTCTAGGCCGACGAGCCGAGTTGCGACATCGAGAGTTGCACCGATTGAGGCCCCGCTCGACGAGCCAGCCACTCCGCTCTGCGCATCTCCAGGACGCCCCTAGGTCGGAGGCGAATGTAGCGCCAATTCGTGAAACGACCATCCCTGTGAATACTCTCCCCAAGGGCAAGAAATGGTCCTAACGTTGCTTCCCTCTGAGAGACATCGCAGTTGGTGAACCTCTGCCTCTAACTCAATGATTCGCTCCTTCAGCGAGTCGTCTGTTACCTCACCACGTAGCCGAGGCGTTCTACTCGTATTGCCTGCACGAGAAGCTTCAGAGATACTCCGCCGAAGCTGCGCCGTCTCCAAACTCTTTTCGAGCACCACGTTCTTCAGACCGTCTCTCTCCGCTCTAGCCTCAAACAAAGACTGTCGAAGGGACTCTAGCTTCTTGCCGAGCTTGCTGGACTTCGAGGGACTCCCCTCCTCCGCTTTCCGAGTTTGCTCCCTCAGTCGCTTTAGTTCTGAGGTGCGACGCGTCAGCGTCCGCTTGTGATGACCTAGTTCTGCCTCGCTCTTGAGAAGCCTCTCTCAACTTCGAGAGAGAGCCAACCTAGACGCTCCTAGGTCAGACCGAAGACGAGACACTTCAGCCGCTTCCTCTGTCGGCATTGCTTTGACTAGTTGATACGGCTCGGCAACCTGATAAGGCAAGGACATGGCAACACTAAGCTTGAGAAACACCCCCTCGCATATGAAACGACTCAGGCCCCAACACTTAGCCGATTTTCGCCAAACAACAATCAAAGAATTCAACAACGGAAATCTCCAACACTTGTTCAAAATAGGAAAGTTCATTTATTTAAAAGTTGATACTACAAAAGAGCGGTGGCCAGTCCGCTATAAGGCAATACAAGAGGCAAGAGCGACAAAATAAGATAGCTGAAGTCAGAGGGCCACCTTGAGTGGTAGCTCGGTGATGGGCTCCTCAGTGGACGCCTCCCTGACTTCCACTAGCGATGTCTGGGGGTCGGCTACGACCTCGTCACCTCCTTCTTCCTCCTCTTCCTCCTCCTCGCCCTCCTCGCCTCCCTCTGGGTCGCCTTCAACAGCCTTGCCACAGGCGGGGCCCCACAGACTGTATCCCGACCTATCGAAGTCGGGGATGCGAGCCTCGACGTGCTCGAGGGCTGTGGCATAGGACTGCTCCATGTTTGCCGCCATGTGCTTCTTTGCCTCGGCCTTTATCGCCGCCCTTGCCGCTGCCACCGTCTCGTCCTTCTCCCTCGCCATGTCTTTTAAGGCCTTCTTCGCCTTTTCCCTCTCCTTGTCCGCCCGAGCCACCTCCGAGGCTGCATTCTCGTTTGTCTGTGCCAGGGCCGTCTCAAAATAGGCGACCTGAGCTGCCAGGGACTCCGAGTGGTGCTGCTCTGCCTTGTAAAGCTTTGCGACCCTCACCCTTTCGGCTCGGTGCCTGTTGCACGACAGCTTCAGCTCCTTCTCTTGCTCATAGTATTGCTCGAGGAGGTGGCTGAAGTGGCACGTGATCTAAACAAAAGAGAAAGAGAAACAATGAAAAGCCGAGCAAATGACTTAGGTAGCATTTGGCCTAGCTTAAAATTAGCTTATCTTCTCCTTTAGAAGGAGAAGCTAGGCCAAATGCATATTTTGAAAAGCTCTATAGAAGGAGAAGTAGTTTATTTTTAATGAAGAAAATGAGCTTAAAAAAATGACCTCAAGAGCAACTTCTGGCTTCTTCTTTTTCTTTTTTTAACATTTTCTCTTTTTTTGGTCCTTCCCACATATCAAACCCTAACAACAAAAATTTCCCTCATTCCCCTTCCCCTTCCCCTTCCTCGCCGAACACTCGCGACCGTCGAACCCCGCTGTCGAACCCCGCCGTGGAATATATGGAACATATGAAAGTCTCATTCTGTATGCTTTCATTATTGTGCAAGATCTATACAATTTTCGATACGGTAAGTTGCCATTGTTTTGTGAAGTATCTGTTTCACTAATTACAAGCATCTATATTACTATTGTTTCAAAGCTTTCCGTTTTTTTTTTCTTTAAGGAACTTTATTGCCATTACAGTTTATGACCACAAATTGTAAGACCCCAAACTGTATACAATTACAAGCAATTTCAAAACATTTGAAATCAGTGAATTTTATTGATATTTTCAAGTTGAACCTACAACCTGGTCAATAAAATACACTTTGATTTGTACAACATATTTTGAGAAGACCCCGACTATTCTTATAAAGGAAAACATGATATTTTTTTATTTACGTACAGTTCAAATATATATATATATATATATTTACGTTTTTACGAGTTTTGTAGGTTATTCTAAATATTTCATTTGTTAGTAATATAAATATTTTTTTTTGTAATTTGATAACTTATATTTTATTCTTAAATAAAATCAAAAGCTTAAATTGAGTATAAAAGTAGCTTACAATTGATATCTTATGCCAAACAACTTCTACCTTAAAAGTAGCTTTAAAGTTAAAAAAAAGTTGACTATCCAAACAGCTTCAGCTTTTAATTTCAAAGCTCTACTTTCCGGCTTCTCCTTCTGAAGTAGCTTTAAAGCCCAAAAAAGCTAGGCCAAATGTACCCTTAGAAATTTTTTGGATTATTAACGAATCGATTAGGAGACTCACCGACATCGTCGCCCGAGCTATCTCAAGAGCATCGTCGCCTGTGGTCTCCGCCTTCAGGGCTGCTCGGTCCTTCGGGGTCGGCAAATGTTTCAAGGCCTACATGCATATGGCCGAGTCCCCCAAGAAGCCATCATGATTCAACACCCGCCAGTCGGGGATGAAGAGCTTCTTGTGCCCCTCGGTCAGGATTGTCTTGGCCTTCTCAGTGAGGGGAGGAACCTCAAGCACCAGCGCCGTGGAGATGGAGAAGTCTTCGACTAAAGGCTCGGACGGGGTCGGTTGAGGAAGAGCAGCAACCGGGGCAGACCGCTGAGGGGACGCCAGATCCTCAATCTCGACCGCGGCAGAAGGCATTTTGGCAGGTCAGCCAGACGCTGGTCCCGCAGTCGTTCTCTTCCTTTTCTTGGCGCCGGTGCCCTTGGCGTCGCTCACGTTCTGCTCCGCCATCATTGCCTTGAAGTCCATGATCGCAACCTCTGCCAAAGTGAAAAAACAAAGTTAAGACAAGGAAGATGCAGTATAAAGAGAAGTTTAAAAAAAAACAAGATGTCCGGAGCATACTCGGGTCGATCGGACAGAGACCTGACACGTGAAGGACCTCCTCGGTCATGTCTTTCCAGCTCAGGGTCGGAAGATTAATCAGCTTCCATGCAACCTCTGCCCCGGCTGGAGTCAACACCGGCTCGACCTTAGCCCACTTTGGCACATCCTCCTTCCACCTGGTCGGGAAGTTCCATCCCGTGGGGCTTCGGATCAGGAAGTACTTCCCCTTCCACGACTTAATGGAGTTCGGATTCTCTATCAACTTAATGCCTTTTCGTGGTGACAAATAGTACCGGTGCTCCATCTTGTTCATCCGGTTGATCCAATACATGCTCCGGAGAACGACGAGCTGAGGCTCCACCTTCGCCGCCCGACACTGGAGCAAAAAGCCGAGCACGTGGGGCCACATGTTCGGCATGAACTGGATCGGACTCAGCCCATACCATCGCAACACTTCGGCCACGAAGGGGTGAAGGGGCAGGTGCAGACCTGCATTCAGTGCGTCGTAGGCGAAGACGCACGTATCGGGCGAGATCGCCGTACACGCTAGCACTCCCGGTTCGGGAAGGATTAGAGAGTACTCCCGAGGTATCATGAAGCTCCTCCGGATCCGGAGCAGGTTCCTCTCTGTCAGAACCGAGGGGATGTCATCGACCTCGGTAACCTCCTTTGGCTCGTTCTCTGCATACGGCTCCGACCTCCCGTAGATGGCCTTCGTCAGCAGTTCGCCAGTATACTGCCTGATTCTTCTATGGCCTGATATCTCCGACGGCAGCTGACCCATCTCTCCTCCCCTCCAGACGGGCTCAACCACCGACTTGACTATCACCGGCTGAACCACCTCTTTCCCTTTTCCCTGGCGAGCAGAGCAACTGCTACCTCCTTCCCCTTCTCCTGGGCTAACAAAGCAACTAGCGCACTCACTGCCGGCCCTCCTACTTCTGCCCCCTTCTCTTAGACGAGCAGAGCTCTAACATCCGCTCACTCTCGTTCGCCGAGGAAGAGGCCTCACTACCCGAGGACACTCTAGACATCTTGGGAAAAATATATATCTAAGTGAAAATATATATATTTACCTTGATGGGACGTTCTCGGTCGGAAAAGTTCGTTGGAAATCGCTTTGCCACACCGCGACAGCTAGCACAACCACCCACGAGTGAAAATCACCGCTAGCGGAGCAACTCGAGAGCGAAAACTTTTTCTTGGAGTAAAAAGTGAAAGAATGAGAGAAGTGTTGAGGGGGGTGAGAACTTATAGTAAAAAGAGCGACTCTTGGGCTTCTAATGGATTGGGCCCCATTCAGGCCCATTAAAGAATGTTAAACGACAGAATTCTTAAAGGCGGGAACGACATACGGCCGTGCTGTCTAGAAGCGCCGAACTACCGAGGCACTAACATGCCGAGGTGCCCATTCGGAGAAGGATGCCCCGGAGCTACCGCGGCACCGACCTCCGCATTTGGGGAAAAAATAACTCCGAGCTCCTTGGACCGTCTGATCGTCAAGACATTCACGCCCACCTCTGACGGATGGCTCAGATTTCGCCACGTCCACAAAACGACTAAAATCACGTTTTCTCGTGATCTGAGCCTCTCGCACCGAGATTCGAGCCTCATGAACGTCCCAGATCTAGCCACGTAGCCCGCCAGCCATCGTAGCGTCGAGCTACCGAGCCGCTATCCTTTGCTACCGAGGCACCGACCTTCGCATTTGGAGAAAAAATGCCTCCGAGCTTCTTGGACCGTCTAATCGCCCAGACGTTCGCACCCACCTCTGATGCTTGGGTCAGATGTCGCCACGTCCACAAAACGATAAAATCACGTTTTCTCGTGATCTGAGCCCACAAATGACAAAATCACGTTTTCTCGTGATTTGTGCCCACAAAAATGACAAAATCACTGACGAGCTGCCGAGCTACCAAGGTGCCCATTCGGAGAAAGGCGCCCCTGAGCTGCGGCATCGAGCTACCGAGCTGCTATCCTGAGCTACCTGGGCACCGACCTCCGTATTTGGAGAAAAAATGCCACCGAGCTCCTTGGACCGTTAGATCGTCCCGATTTTTGTGCAACGGCTGATGGACAACTCAGATTTCGCCACGTCCACAAAACGACAAAATCATGTTTTCTCGTGATCTGTGCCCACAAAATGACAAAATCACTGCCGAGCTACCGAGCTGCCGAGGCTCTGAACTGCCGAGGTGCCCATTCGGAGAAAGGCGCCCTCGAGCTACCGCGCCGAGCTACCGAGCTACAGCGCCGAGCTACCGGGGCACCGACCTCCGTATTGGGGAAAAAACGCCTCCGAGCTCCTCGAGCCATCCGATCGCTCAGATAATCATGCCAGCCGCTGATGGATGGCCCAGATTTCGCCACGTCATAAATAAGGCGATAAATTCTTTTTATTATTTTATTAATTCGGATTATTCATTTAAAAAATTACAAAAAATGATTAAAAATTCAGGAAAATTAATTAAAAATTCTGAAAAATAATTATAAATTCGGGGGAATATTTTTGAGCCCCGGGTAAATAATTATTGGTTAGAATGATTAATTAGTGCTTCCGGAGAGCAAATTATCGCTTTGCAAAATTGAATAAATGGTTCGAAAAAATAATATAAAAATTGAAAAAAATCACCAAAAATCTAGAGAGACCTAAGAGCAAACTCGGGCATGTTACCAACTCAGAAAAGCATGATCACCCCTCAGACGAGATTCGAACACCCGTTGAGAACTCCGATAAAGCCCTATACGCCATTAAAACAACAAAACTATTCCCCAAAGGCCGTAATACACAGTCTTTGGGAGTGGGGGGCTCGTGATATGGCTAAAAATGAGGTTAAATCGGAACCATTCAAAGTGGGCACGAATCTCAAAGTCTCAGGGGCAAGACGGTAATTTTGCCTGCAGACGGGTCCGAATTGGGAACCGGGTCCCTCCTCTTGGACCCGCTAACCCATGAATGGATATGGCCAGTTGAGAACGGGTCCCAACCCGTTAGGGGCCAGTTCAACAGGATTGGAAGAAATCCTAGCTCCTCCTGATCTAGAGGAGGTGGTTATAACCACCCTTATCCTGCCACACCGGGAAGTAGGGATTCACTCTTATCCCGAAAGAGATCCCCTTGGCGACTATAAAAACCCCCTACCTCCCATGATCACAGGTGATCACTCTTTGCATACTTGAGCTCTTTCTCTTCACTTTTTCTGTGTATTAACTTGAGCGTCGGAGCGTTCATCGCCGGGATCCATCCCGGTGTCTCGAACGTTTGTGCAGGTTCAAGGAAGCACCAAGGAGTCAGCTACAAGGAAGAAGAAGGGGTCCGCCTGTTCGAGTCCCTCACGAACCTACAAATCTCATCTATTGCTCCCATGCCAGAATCCAGCGGCAACAAATGAATATATGGTCTTTAGTCTTACTGGTCCTATTGCGGAAACCGCATTTGGTCAATATTGGGCTGCCTTTTAATCATGTTCTCTATTGTGAGGATCGCATCGTTGAGTACTAGAAAAAAAAAAACCTTGACTTTGAGAGGAGCTTCGACTTTCCATACTATAGACCACCAGCTCGATCTACAGTCTCTTAAGTGGATACAGTTGTAGAGCGAGTGTACCTTAAAGGTTCCATTATTTTCTAACTCTCAGGTTTTTCGATATGTGCCTTAGGCTCATTTCACCCCCACATTGTCATAGGTGGAGTTGATGTTCCTCCAGTCTAAGTTGGAATTCCTAGTTTAGACAGAATCTGAAAAGAGGTTTCCACAACCCTATTTTCCAGGTTTTAGTGACGTGATGTGCGGCGGGGTCACTTGTTCATAGAGGTATGGGAGCAAATCTTTGAGGGAATGTGTTCCACTAAAAGTTAGTCGAGAAACCGTTGCCTATGAACAAAGTCACAGAACTATTAAACAACTCGTAGGCTTTGGAAATTCCTTTCCAGAACCAAGATATTATGAGGCCAACATGGAAGCCATATGCTGTGTTCACCTTCCTTGCAGATATGACTGAATAGATTCCTACCATCTCTCTCCGTTTGGATGGATAACTTTCCACCGCCACTTTTCAAGAAGAGCTAGGTTCATGAATGGAAGATCAAAAATTTATAGTTCTCCATGTATTTTCTTCATGTAAGTTTTTTCATACATAATCAAGTAAGTGATAACTCTCCTTGTTCGTATCAGCTCCCTTCCAAAAAAAACAATTTAGATTCGGTCGATAATCTGAATAATCTATCTTGGCATTTTATAAAAAAGAGTAGTAATAGGTCTGGAGGTTGGAAATAACAAAATTGATTAGGGTCAGTCTTTTCCCTCAAGAATAGGGATTTTAGAATTTTCCTTTCGGGATATCTTTCTGGGCGCTGTTTTGAAGCTGTAAAAATCAGTTGTATTTCATTCTCTCTATCGTACATACATTCGTAATTCGTACACTGAAAGAGGCAAAGAGCAGAGCAGGTCCCTCACTCTGCTCTCCCCAAAAAAATGACATTTGGGACCCACTTACCCTAACCATGTGGGCCCCACTTCATTCCCGTATGCTGTTCGCTGTTTGTAACAAGAACATCCAATCAGTTCAGAGCTAAACCCCAAACTAATGTCTCTTTCTATCGAATAAAATATAAACCCCTTCTCCCCTCTCTAAACCCTCAATCACTTCTCTATCTATCAGGTACGAGCTTGCCCAATTTATTATTATTATTTTTTTTCTTTCAGTTTTCGTCCGAATAATTACTAATTCAATTTCTTCTAATTCGTTTATATTATGTATGTTGTAGTTGTGTGTCCCCCCCCCCCCCCCCCCCCCCCCCCCCCCCCCCCCCCCCCCCCCCAATAAGGCCACCTTATCTAGGTTTTAATAAAATTTGGAATTTCTCTTTTCTTAGAAAATTGTTGTGGGCATTATAGGTGTATATGTTTTGGAAGGTGATAAAATTGTTTCATTTTAGGAGTGGAATCTGGGCAACTCTAGGGTTTCTTAAACCCTTTTTGATTTTCTAAATAATGGATATAAAAGTGGTTGTAATTGAAAGATTTGATTTTTTTTTTTATAATTTTATTTTTTTTTAAAGAATTGAATGGTATACTTGATGGAAACCCTATTGGGCGA